>CM066912.1:5951718-6551718 GCA_033964015.1 Scolanthus callimorphus | reverse complement strand
GCTTTAATTATGAGACTCAAATCCATAACTTTTGCCTAAGGTAGCGTTGAGCACAAATGTATCGCGTAATGACGAAAAAACCGGCTCTTGCGCGACACTCTTAGGTCACGTTATACTTAACTAAACTGTCATTTTGACGAATGCCAGCTATCGATTTCAGCTCAGACAATGGGGGACAAAATAAGTAACACTTGGCTATCCAGGCTGTTCCCCGCTCCCCTGTTCAATGTTGTTTGGTGCGCGCAGCGTTAATTCAAATCGACATGCTCCAACATTGGAAGGGGGAACGAGGTGTTTACGATACTTTTGTCCGCCGCTGTAGGTCACTAGATGAGCGAAATGATGGTCACGCGATGACGTCATCGATGACGTCATCTATGCTTGAAAAATTAATATCTCGTGAAGGGAAGACTCTAAAGCAACCATGTACACATAGGAATCCCTTTCATTCACACAGAAAATTTTATAACCAGGAGCTCCGCTTTTAGCCAGTGGCTAAATCTATTTAGTATATACTACACGGGAACCTCCATAGATCGCGCGTTTTGATTGGTTCGCTATCTCGGGATAATGCCACAATATTCCGAGATCGAAAGCATTATCCCGAGATGAGCAGCCCGAGTGCTAGTGGTTCGGATATTTTTACTTTCTAAAGGAACTATCTGATTCGAAATGCAACGGAAATATCCTTCTCAATTAACTTATGTTGTCTCTTTAGTTTTTCAAGGTGAATCAGAGAGAATGTATTTCTTGAACTTCGAAAATGTGCTGTTCTTGTTTTTCAGTTCTTCGGAATCACAGAGATCGATGATTCGTTCACGGCACTTTTGAGAGACGAATTACATTCACAACAACATATTAATTAAGGCAATTTTGTCGAAAACAGATCTACTTTGCCGAACATTTACATGTACCTGTAGGTTGGAAGGGACAGTAAATCGTAGAAGCCAGCAGTTTAAGAGAGAATTTCAGTTAAGCTTACTGTCGACTTGTTGATTCGCTTGATCACGAGCCATCCGACATCAAACGTATTTAAAGTGGTCTCTCTTTTTATGAACAAGGTCTTCCTCGTTGTCCCAGAGGTTGAAGAGGTTAATTTCCCAAATTTCTGTTTGAATATTCCAAACGAATCTTGAATTTCTCTGCCAGCAGGTTGAAAAATATAGTCATCCATCGGTGGTGAAATGGCGACCAAAGGCAAAGTGTTTTCAGCGAAGCAACTCTGCACAATCCATAATCCAAGGCACAAAATGCGAATTTATCCCTTGAATCCATCCTTGCAACCTTCTAAAAACTTAAATCGTTTATCGTAGTCGATATCAAGGTTTTAAAACAAGTGTTTTCTAGCGTTTTTGCTTCTCTAAAACAGCAGCAAGTTTCCACCATGTGTTCAGTGGCCGAATGCTTGTAGTGAAGTCTGACGTAATGTCACGTGCGTGACAAACGTCACGCATACAGAAAGAGGCTACAAAATGTCGGCAAATGCCACAATTATTGTCGTTCGGATATTTTTTGGAGTGTTCCCGTGTAGTATATACTAAAACAATTATTCTCCTCAGGCTCAGTGAATAGTGGCGAATAGTCCCCCTCGACCTCCGGTCTCGGGGACTATTCGCCACTATTCACTTCGCCTTCGGCGAATAATTGTTAAATATATTATCAACTGTTGTTATAGCCATGGCACTCATTACATGCATAGGGTATAAAACGTTTTTTACCATAGCGTGAACCACCATTGCATGAACCTTCACCGTAGCGTGAACCTGGGTACCGTAGCGTGAACCTCCCGTAGCGTGAACCTGGGTATCGTAGCGTGAACCTGGGTACCGTAGCGTGAACCTGGGTACCGTAGCGTGAACCTGGGTACCGTAGCGTGAACCTGGGTACCGTAGCATGAACCTGGATACCGTAGCGTGAACCTGGGTACCGTAGCGTGAACTTTATACCGTAGAGTGAACCTGGGTACCGTAGCGTGAACATGGGTACCGTGGCGTGAACCTTATACCGTAGAGTGAACCTGAGTACCGTAGCGTGAACCTGAGTACCGTAGCGTGAACCTTATACCGTAGAGTGAACCTGAGTACCGTAGCGTGAACCTGGGTACCGTAGCGTGAACCTGGGTACCGTAGCGTGAACCTGGGTACCGTAGCGTGAACCTTATACCGTGGAGTGAACCTGGGTACCGTAGCGTGGACCTGGGTACCGTAGCGTGAACCTGGGTACCGTAGCGTGAACCTGGGTACCGTAGCGTGAACCTGATACCGTGGAGTGAACCTGGGTACCGTAGCGTGAACCTGGGTACCGTAGCGTGAACCTGGGTACCGTAGCGTGAACCTGGGTACCGTAGCGTGAACTTTATACCGTAGAGTGAACCTGGGTACGTAGCGTGAACTTTATACCGTAGAGTGAACCTGGGTACCGTAGCGTGAACCTGGGTACCGTAGCGTGAACATGGGTACCGTGGCGTGAACCTTATACCGTAGAGTGAACCTGAGTACCGTAGCGTGAACCTGAGTACCGTAGCGTGAACCTTATACCGTAGAGTGAACCTGAGTACCGTAGTGTGAACCTGGGTACCGTAGCGTGAACCTGGGTACCGTAGCGTGAACCTGGGTTCCGTAGCGTGAACCTTATACCGTGGAGTGAACCTGTGTACCGTAGCGTGAACCTGGGTACCGTAGCGTGAACCTGGGTACCGTAGCGTGAACCTGGGTACCGTAGCGTGAACTTTATACCGTAGAGTGAACCTGGGTACCGTAGCGTGAACCTGGGTACCGTAGCGTGAACATGGGTACCGTGGCGTGAACCTTATACCGTAGAGTGAACCTGAGTACCGTAGCGTGAACCTGAGTACCGTAGCATGAACCTGGATACCGTAGCGTGAACCTGAGTACCGTAGCGTGAACCTTATACCGTAGAGTGAACCTGAGTACCGTAGCGTGAACCTGGGTACCGTAGCGTGAACCTGGGTACCGTAGCGTGAACCTGGGTACCGTAGCGTGAACCTTATACCGTGGAGTGAACCTGGGTACCGTAGCGTGGACCTGGGTACCGTAGCGTGAACCTGGGTACCGTAGCGTGAACCTGGGTACCGTAGCGTGAACCTTATACCGTGGAGTGAACCTGGGTACCGTAGCGTGAACCTGGGTACCGTAGCGTGAACCTGGGTACCGTAGCGTGAACTTTATACCGTAGAGTGAACCTGGGTACCGTAGCGTGAACCTGGGTACCGTAGCGTGAACATGGGTACCGTGGCGTGAACCTTATACCGTAGAGTGAACCTGAGTACCGTAGCGTGAACCTGAGTACCGTAGCGTGAACCTTATACCGTAGAGTGAACCTGAGTACCGTAGTGTGAACCTGGGTACCGTAGCGTGAACCTGGGTACCGTAGCGTGAACCTGGGTTCCGTAGCGTGAACCTTATACCGTGGAGTGAACCTGTGTACCGTAGCGTGAACCTGGGTACCGTAGCGTGAACCTGGGTACCGTAGCGTGAACCTGGGTACCGTAGCGTGAACTTTATACCGTAGAGTGAACCTGGGTACCGTAGCGTGAACCTGGGTACCGTAGCGTGAACCTGGGTACCGTAGCGTGAACATGGGTACCGTGGCGTGAACCTTATACCGTAGAGTGAACCTGAGTACCGTAGCGTGAACCTGAGTACCGTAGCGTGAACCTTATACCGTAGAGTGAACCTGAGTACCGTAGTGTGAACCTGGGTACCGTAGCGTGAACCTGGGTACCGTAGCGTGAACCTGGGTTCCGTAGCGTGAACCTTATACCGTGGAGTGAACCTGTGTACCGTAGCGTGAACCTGGGTACCGTAGCGTGAACCTGGGTACCGTAGCGTGAACCTGGGTACCGTAGCGTGAACCTTATACCGTGGAGTGAACCTGGGTACCGTAGCGTGGACCTGGGTACCGTAGCGTGAACCTGGGTACCGTAGCGTGAACCTGGGTACCGTAGCGTGAACCTGATACCGTGGAGTGAACCTGGGTACCGTAGCGTGAACCTGGGTACCGTAGCGTGAACCTGGGTACCGTAGCGTGAACCTGGGTACCGTAGCGTGAACTTTATACCGTAGAGTGAACCTGGGTAACGTAGCGTGAACTTTATACCGTAGAGTGAACCTGGGTACCGTAGCGTGAACCTGGGTACCGTAGCGTGAACATGGGTACCGTGGCGTGAACCTTATACCGTAGAGTGAACCTGAGTACCGTAGCGTGAACCTGAGTACCGTAGCGTGAACCTTATACCGTAGAGTGAACCTGAGTACCGTAGTGTGAACCTGGGTACCGTAGCGTGAACCTGGGTACCGTAGCGTGAACCTGGGTTCCGTAGCGTGAACCTTATACCGTGGAGTGAACCTGTGTACCGTAGCGTGAACCTGGGTACCGTAGCGTGAACCTGGGTACCGTAGCGTGAACCTGGGTACCGTAGCGTGAACTTTATACCGTAGAGTGAACCTGGGTACCGTAGCGTGAACCTGGGTACCGTAGCGTGAACATGGGTACCGTGGCGTGAACCTTATACCGTAGAGTGAACCTGAGTACCGTAGCGTGAACCTGAGTACCGTAGCATGAACCTGGATACCGTAGCGTGAACCTGAGTACCGTAGCGTGAACCTTATACCGTAGAGTGAACCTGAGTACCGTAGCGTGAACCTGGGTACCGTAGCGTGAACCTGGGTACCGTAGCGTGAACCTGGGTACCGTAGCGTGAACCTTATACCGTGGAGTGAACCTGGGTACCGTAGCGTGGACCTGGGTACCGTAGCGTGAACCTGGGTACCGTAGCGTGAACCTGGGTACCGTAGCGTGAACCTTATACCGTGGAGTGAACCTGGGTACCGTAGCGTGAACCTGGGTACCGTAGCGTGAACCTGGGTACCGTAGCGTGAACTTTATACCGTAGAGTGAACCTGGGTACCGTAGCGTGAACCTGGGTACCGTAGCGTGAACATGGGTACCGTGGCGTGAACCTTATACCGTAGAGTGAACCTGAGTACCGTAGCGTGAACCTGAGTACCGTAGCGTGAACCTTATACCGTAGAGTGAACCTGAGTACCGTAGTGTGAACCTGGGTACCGTAGCGTGAACCTGGGTACCGTAGCGTGAACCTGGGTTCCGTAGCGTGAACCTTATACCGTGGAGTGAACCTGTGTACCGTAGCGTGAACCTGGGTACCGTAGCGTGAACCTGGGTACCGTAGCGTGAACCTGGGTACCGTAGCGTGAACTTTATACCGTAGAGTGAACCTGGGTACCGTAGCGTGAACCTGGGTACCGTAGCGTGAACCTGGGTACCGTAGCGTGAACATGGGTACCGTGGCGTGAACCTTATACCGTAGAGTGAACCTGAGTACCGTAGCGTGAACCTGAGTACCGTAGAGTGAACCTGAGTACCGTAGAGTGAACCTGAGTACCGTAGAGTGAACCTGAGTACCGTAGAGTGAACCTGAGTACCGTAGCATGAACCTGAGTACCGTAGCGTGAACCTGAGTAACGTAGGGTGAACCTAAGTACCGTAGCGTGAACCTGGGTACCGTAGCGTGGACCTAGGTACCGTAGCGTGAACCTTATACCGTGGAGTGAACCTGAGTACCGTAGCGTGAACCTGGGTACCGTAGCGTGAACCTGGGTACCGTAGCGTGAACCTGGGTACCGTAGCGTGAACCTTATACCGTGGAGTGAACCTGGGTACCGTAGCGTGAACCTGGGTACCGTAGCGTGAACCTGGGTACCGTAGCGTGAACCTGGGTACCGTAGCGTGAACCTGGGTACCGTAGCGTGAACTTTATACCGTAGAGTGAACCTGGGTACCGTAGCGTGAACCTGGGTACCGTAGCGTGAACATGGGTACCGTAGAGTGAACCTGGGTACCGTAGCGTGAACCTGGGTACCGTAGCGTGAACATGGGTACCGTGGCGTGAACCTTATACCGTAGAGTGAACCTGAGTACCGTAGCGTGAACCTGAGTACCGTAGCGTGAACCTTATACCGTAGAGTGAACCTGAGTACCGTAGCGTGAACCTGGGTACCGTAGCGTGAACCTGAGTACCGTAGCTAGCGTGAACCTGCCGTAGCATGAACCTGGGTACCGTAGCGTGAACCTAAGTACCGTAGCGTGAACCTGGGTACCGTATCGTGGACCTAGGTACCGTAGCGTGAACCTTATACCGTGGAGTGAACCTGAGTACCGTAGCGTGAACCTGGGTACAGTAGCGTGAACCTTATACCGTGGAGTGAACCTGGGTACCGTAGCGTGAACCTGGGTACCGTAGCGTGAACTTGGGTACCGTAGCGTGAACCTGGATACCGTAGCGTGATCCTGGGTACCGTAGCACCGTAGAGTGAACCTGAGTACCGTAGCGTGAACTGGGTATCGTAGCGTGAACCTTAGTACCGTAGAGTGAATCTTATACCGTAGAGTGAACCTGAGTACCGTAGAGTGAACCTGAGTACCGTAGAGTGAACCTGAGTACCGTAGCATGAACCTGAGCACCGTAGCGTGAACCTGAGTACCGTGGAGTGAACCTGGGTACCGTAGCATGAACCTGAGTACCGTAGCGTGAACCTGAGTACCGTAGCGTGAACCTGAGTACCGTGGCGTGAACCTGAGTACCGTAGCGTGAACCTAAGTACCGTAGCGTGAACCTGAGTACCGTAGCGTGAACCTGAGTACCGTAGAGTGAACCTGAGTACCGTAGCGTGAACCTGAGTAGCGTAGCGTGAACCTGGGTACCGTAGCGTGAACCTGAGTACCGTAGAGTGAACCTGAGTACCGTAGCGTGAATCTTATACCGTAAGAGTGAACATGAGTACCGTAGCATGAACCTGGGTACCGTAGCGTGAATCTTATACCGTAAGAGTGAACCTGAGTACCGTAGCGTGAACCTGAGTACCGTAGCGTGAACCTGAGTACCGTAGCGTGAACCTGAGTACCGTTTCGTGAACCTGAGTACCGTAGCGTGAACCTAAGTACCGTAGCGTGAACCTGAGTACCGTAGCGTGAACCTGAGTACCGTAGAGTGAACCTGAGTACCGTAGCGTGAACCTGAGTACCGTAGCGTGAACCTGAGTACCGTAGAGTGAACCTGAGTACCGTGGCGTGAACCTGAGTACCGTAGAGTGAACCTGAGTACCGTAGCGTGAACCTGAGTACCGTGGCGTGAACCTGAGTACCGTAGCGTGAACCTAAGTACCGTAGCGTGAACCTGAGTACCGTAGCGTGAACCTGAGTACCGTAGAGTGAACCTGAGTACCGTAGCGTGAACCTGAGTAGCGTAGCGTGAACCTGGGTACCGTAGCGTGAACCTGAGTACCGTAGAGTGAACCTGAGTACCGTAGAGTGAACCTGAGTACCGTAGCGTGAACCTGAGTACCGTAGCATGAACCTTATACCGTAGAGTGAACCTGAGTACCGTAGAGTGAACCTAAGTACCGTAGCGTGAACCTGAGTACCGTAGCGTGAACCTGGGTACCGTAGCGTGAACCTGAGTACCGTAGAGTGAACCTGAGTACCGTAGAGTGAACCTGAGTACCGTAGAGTAAACCAGTTCAGTAGCGTGAACCTGAGTACGGTAGCGTGAACCTGGGTACCGTAGCGTGAACCTGAGTACCGTAGCGTGAACCTGAGTACCGTAGCGCCGTAGCGTGAACCTTAGTACCGTAGCGTGAACCTGAGTACCGTAGCGTGAACCTGAGTACCGTAGCGTGAACCTGAGTACCGTAGCGTGAACCTGGGTACCGTAGCGTGAACCTGAGTATTGTAAGAGTGAACCTAGGGTAGTCAAGGGTCGCAGGAGAGGCTGGGTACCGTATACTCTAGAAGGCTACGTCATACAACACATCACGCTACGGTACCCAGGTTCACACTACGGTACTCAGGTTCACGCTACTGTATAAGGTTCACGCTACGGTACCCAGGTTCACTCTACGGTATAAGGTTCACGCTACGGTACCCAGGTTCACGCTACGGTACCCAGGTTCACGCTACGGTACCCAGGTTCATTCTACGGTATAAGGTTCACGCTACGGTACTCATGTTCACGCTACGGTACCCAGGTTCACTCTACGGTACTCAGGTTCATTCTACGGTATAAGGTTCATGCTACGGTACCCAGTACACGCTACGGTATAAGGTTCACGCTACGGTACCCAGGTTTACGCTACGGTACCCAGGTTCACGCTACGGTACCCAGGTTCACGCTACGGTACCCAGGTTCATTCTACGGTATAAGGTTCACGCTACGGTACTCATGTTCACGCTACGGTACCCAGGTTCACGCTACGGTATAAGGTTCACGTTACGGTACTCAGGTTCACGCTACGGTACTCAGGTTCACGCAACGGTACTCAGGTTCATTCTACGGTATAAGGTTCATGCTACGGTACCCAGTACACGCTGACAGAGCGGAAATGACCAAAAATGAAATGTCTAACTTCGCCATATTTAAATATATAAGCTCAAGATTCCGTATACAAAGAGTTTCTATGACCAAAAGCATAATTCCAAATTTTCAAGAAATTTGAAGAATATGAATTTTAGATATGATTGAACAAAGTTTGCAGAATTCCTGATCAAAGTACCAATTCTCCCATAAAATGGCACAGAAACCAAAGTTTCAAGCCTAATATCTCAAAGACGGATCCATTAGAAAAAAGTCATTTTTGATATTTTGTTTCTAATAAGACAAGGAGTCTGTATGCAAAAAATCAAGCTTTTCTGAGTTAACCTGACCTTATTATTTGAAATTTAGTGGTCTAAACAGGTCATTTCCGCTCTGTCGTACACGCTACGGTATAAGGTTCACGCTACGGTACCCAGGTTCAGGCTACGGTACCAAGGTTCATTCTACGGTATAAGGTTCACGCTACGGTACTCATGTTCACGCTACGGTACCCAGGTTCACGCTACGGTATAAGGCTCACGCTACGGTATAAGGTTCACGCTACGGTACCCAAGTTCACGCTAAGGTACCCAGGTTCATGCTACGGTACCCAGGTTCACGCTACGATACCCAGGTTCATTCTACGGTATAAGGTTCACGCTACGGTACCCAGGTTCACGCTACGGTACTCAGGTTCACGCTACGGTACCCGGGTTCACGCTACGGTACTCAGGTTCACGCTACGGTATAAGGTTCACGCTACGGTACCCAGGTTCATGCTACGGTACCCAGGTTCATGCTACGGTACCCAGGTTCACGCTACGTTACCCAGGTTCACGCTACGGTACCCAGGATCACGCTACGGTACCCAGGTTCACGCTACGGTACCCAGGTTCACGCTACGGTACCCAGGTTCACTCTACGGTACTCAGGTTCACTCTACGGTACCCAGGTTCACGCTACGGTACCCAGGTTCATGCTACGGTACCCAGGTTCACGCTACGGTACCCAGGTTCACGCTACGGTACCCAGGTTCACGCTACGGTACCCAGGTTCATTCTACGGTACCCAGGTTCACTCTACGGTACTCAGGTTCATTCTACGGTATAAGGTTCATGCTACGGTACCCAGTACACGCTACGGTATAAGGTTCACGCTACGGTACCCAGGTTCACTCTACGGTACTCAGGTTCACTCTACGGTACCCAGGTTCACGCTACGGTACCCAGGTTCATGCTACGGTACCCAGGTTCACGCTACGGTACCCAGGTTCACGCTACGGTACCCAGGTTCACGCTACGGTACTCATGTTCACGCTACGGTACCCAGGTTCACTCTACGGTACTCAGGTTCATTCTACGGTATAAGGTTCATGCTAAGGTACCCAGTACACGCTACGGTATAAGGTTCACGCTACGGTACCCAGGTTTACGCTACGGTACCCAGGTTCACGCTACGGTACCCAGGTTCACGCTACGGTACCCAGGTTCATTCTACGGTATAAGGTTCACGCTACGGTACTCATGTTCACGCTACGGTACCCAGGTTCACGCTACGGTATAAGGTTCACGTTACGGTACTCAGGTTCACGCTACGGTACTCAGGTTCACGCAACGGTACTCAGGTTCATTCTACGGTATAAGGTTCATGCTACGGTACCCAGTACACGCTACGGTATAAGGTTCACGCTACGGTACCCAGGTTCAGGCTACGGTACCAAGGTTCATTCTACGGTATAAGGTTCACGCTACGGTACTCATGTTCACGCTACGGTACCCAGGTTCACGCTACGGTATAAGGCTCACGCTACGGTATAAGGTTCACGCTACGGTACCCAAGTTCACGCTAAGGTACCCAGGTTCATGCTACGGTACCCAGGTTCACGCTACGATACCCAGGTTCATTCTACGGTATAAGGTTCACGCTACGGTACCCAGGTTCACGCTACGGTACTCAGGTTCACGCTACGGTACCCGGGTTCACGCTACGGTACTCAGGTTCACGCTACGGTATAAGGTTCACGCTACGGTACCCAGGTTCATGCTACGGTACCCAGGTTCATGCTACGGTACCCAGGTTCACGCTACGTTACCCAGGTTCACGCTACGGTACCCAGGATCACGCTACGGTACCCAGGTTCACGCTACGGTACCCAGGCTCACGCTACGGTACCCAGGTTCACGCTACGGTACCCAGGTTCACTCTACGGTACTCAGGTTCACTCTACGGTACCCAGGTTCACGCTACGGTACCCAGGTTCATGCTACGGTACCCAGGTTCACGCTACGGTACCCAGGTTCACGCTACGGTACCCAGTTCACGCTACGGTATAAGGTTCACGCTACGGTACTCATGTTCACGCTACGGTACCCAGGTTCACGCTACGGTATAAGGCTCACGCTACGGTATAAGGTTCACGTTACGGTACTCAGGTTCACGCTACGGTACTCAGGTTCATTCTACGGTATAAGGTTCATGCTACGGTACCCAGTACACGCTACGGTATAAGGTTCACGCTACGATACCCAGGTTCACGCTACGGTACCAAGGTTCATTCTACGGTATAAGGTTCACGCTACGGTACCCAGGTTCACGCTACGGTATAAGGCTCACGCTACGGTATAAGGTTCACGCTACGGTACCCAGGTTCACGCTAAGGTACCCAGGTTCATGCTACGGTACCCAGGTTCACGCTACGATACCCAGGTTCATTCTACGGTATAAGGTTCACGCTACGGTACCCAGGTTCACGCTACGGTACTCAGGTTCACGCTACGGTACCCAGGTTCATGCTACGGTACCCAGGTTCACGCTACGGTACTCAGGTTCACTCTACGGTACCCAGGTTCCCGCTACGGTACCCAGTTCACGCTACGGTACTCAGGTTCATGCTACGGTATAAGATTCACGCTACGGTACCCAGGTTCACTCTACGGTACCCAGGTTCACGCTACCGTACTCAGGTTCACTCTACGGTACTCAGGTTCACTCTACGGTACTCAGGTTCACTCTACGGTACCCAGGTTCACGCTATTGTACCCAGGTTCATGCTACGGTATCCAGGTTCACTCTACGGTACTCAGGTTCACTCTACGGTACCCAGGTTCACGCTACGGTACCCAGGTTCATGCTACGGTACCCAAGGTTCACGCTACGGTATAAGGTTCACGCTACGGTACTCAGGTTCACTCTACGGTACCCAGGTTCACGCTACGGTACCCAGGTTCACGCTACGGTACTCAGGTTCATGCTACGGTATAAGATTCACGCTACGGTACCCAGGTTCACTCTACGGTAACCAGGTTCACGCTACGGTACTCAGGTTCACTCTACGGTACTCAGGTTCACTCTACGGTACCCAGGTTCATTCTACGGTATCAGGTTCACGCTACGGTACTCAGGTTCATGCTACGGTACCCAGGTTCATTCTACGGTATAAGATTCACGCTACGGTACCCAGGTTCACGTTACGGTACTCAGGTTCATGCTACGGTATAAGGTTCATGTTATGGTGGTTCATGGCAAAAAACGTTTTAACCCTAGATGTATTATTTAGTGCAATGTAGTGGACCAACATCTTCTACTTACATGTTTATTAAAAACACGTCTTGATTTAATTCCGGGGCTAATGTTTAAATCCGGACTGTCGAAAATATCCACACCGAAACGTTTTTTAGGATAAATCTACAGCTAGCTGGAGATCCAGGTTATTTCTCAAAAAAAAATGGAGAACAGAATATCAACATGTCAGAATTTCCATAAAATATGGAGAAATGCTTTTTAAATCAAGATGGTTGAAGGAGTTGATAACAATTCCATATAAACTGGAGAACAAATACGGTGTCGGATATCGGATATACCCGTGAATCTATATTGTGTCAACAAAAAAAATGCTTGCTGTGTTACAAGGATCGGTGTACAAAACAAAATCACATCACCGACTTCTCTGTGCCAGTCATGTAGACGCTTCATTTCTTAGTTTTAAGATTTGAAATGGAGAATTCATAAATCGCTTAGAAAAATTGCAGCCACGGAGAAAGCCGATGGTTTTGAGGCAAACTGCAACTATAAACACCGAAAGAAACAGCGTATGCCTGTAGAAAACGCTACATTTAACACAAGATTGCTTACCGAAATAAACAGCATATGCCTGAAGAAAGCGCTACATTTAACACAAGATTGCTTACCGAAATAAACAGCGTATGTCTGTAGAAAGCGCTACATTTGACACAAGATTGCTTTGCTAGCTAAACTAGACTGTATTTACAAGAACTGCATGTGATCATTCTATGTTTGTTGTAATTGACACGGCGATTCAAAATCTCCTTAAATTATGGAGAAAACACCTCTTTGCCAGCATTGCCTGAAAAAGTGTTCAAAAGCCCATACAATCGAAAGTTATTTTAGTATGCGACCTTAACAGCAGAAGTATACATTTTTTTTTTAAAAACCTGAAACAAATATCGACAGATGCAAGGTTGGAATACATGTTGCATTAATTTTGTTAAAAACTTCGCGAAAAGTGGATAAAACTTCCGCGCCAAAGTGCTTCGTGGCAGGCCCAATAAGAAACCTCTTCTCGCTCTATGTAGGTGATTGCCGTATTATTTTAAAAAAGAATCGAGACCGAGAAGCCAAAGCACGGGCTGCACGGTCGATACTACACTAAAGGCTGGTTTCCATATAATCGCGCCGATCTCTTCAGTCTCGCCAATCGCATGAAATAGTGCACACGCGATCCATGCGATTATATGGAAACACTTCTCTCGCGATCGGAAGAGACAGAAACGATCGGGGCGATCGCGCGTATAGAACACTGTCCAGGAGATCGCATGCGATCGCATGCGATTGAATGAGATTGAATGAGATCATATGGAGACATTCAAAAGCGTTCGAAAGCGACTGATGCGATCGGAATGTATCCCAGAATTCATTGTTTCGAGACCAGCAGTCATTTCGGTCGCGTACACTTTCAAAATGGCGCACAAAACATTCATATTCTATGCGATCGGCGAGATTGTATGGAAACATACGATCGCATCGAATCTCATGGATCGCGTGTGCACTTATGCGATCGGCGAGACTGATGAGACCGAAGAGATTATATGCCCGCGGGGAAATTATTTGTTTAATTCCGGTCGGAAAACGCCGTTCCAGGCTCGCGCCGTTCCAGAGGATATTACATGGCCGAAAGTTGTTAACACACAGAACATAAAATTCGTATCTTCAAGCGGTCATGTAATGTTCTGTTCATTATATAACATCAATGAAATACCAAATTCTAATTCTATTTGAGTTAAGCTTAAAAATCGAGCATTGAGCAAAGGCAAGTGTGATATTTTCACATGTGAAAATAAATTAAACGTGTTATTTTCACGTGTGAAGATATCAAGTTTCGCGCGGGAGATCACCCGGTAATTAATTGGTGTTTATATAATAAAAAGTATTCTACTCTGAGTGATCGAAAAACGCGAACTAGGGAGAAGCACGTCATGTCAGAATTTCCACAAAGTGTGGAGAAAAGCTTTTTTAATCAAGATCGTTGAAGGGGGTGTTTAAAATTCCATATTAACTGGAAAACAAGAATCGATTTAGTTCCATTTTGTATTTGCGCGCGTACAATAAGACTTTTTAGACGCTAGACTTGCTCGAAGTCGTCCACTCAATCTTCTCAATAGGCGAGCTGTATGGGCTACTCAACCCAACTCAATCCAACTCAATGAAATCGTTTTAAGCGACTTTGAGAAAGTCTAGTTAGACGCTCGCAAAATATGAAACTCTCTATCTTTAAAGGCTCACAATTCTCCACTAAAATTCCGTATTTCGATCTTGAGACAGCTAAAACGTATGTCCCAATGTTAATACTGCACTGTGGTATGAAATTTCCATAGAAGGAAAGATTCGAATTTTATGAAAAGGTGATCAAATTCCAATGTGAAAAATGTTCCGCGGACTGTGTTTATTGGACAGGGAGTGAGGAACGTTGTTAATAAGTATTCGATCCCTTGAAATTCTTGAATAAAATGCGTCTGTATTGTCAATTAGCGTATATAAACGGTGGGTTTCCATAACTGCTGTATTTTTTAGAATTGTTTGACCTTTAGTTTACTGTGAACATTTGCTCGCTAGGAAAATATCAACAGTGTTGTATTTCTAGAATTGGTCGACCTTTGTTATCGAGCAAGGCTTGTCAAAAATCTGTAAATGGTTTAATTCATTTACTGTGGATGTCAAATGATGACCTGGTAAGTCATAATGCTTGCATGCGCCCGTTTTGCACGACAGAAGGCTCCCGTAGAGCTGAAACGTATCCTATGAAATAATATATAGATTTAGGCACTGCCTAAAAGCGGAGCTTCCAACTATTATAAGGAATAAAAGATGGTAGTAGTTAATTGTAGTATCAAAAATACATTTATTATATTTAGACTAATATTATTGCCTTTGTGCCTTTTACAAAACACAAAAGCACGAGGACAACTCAACTAATAAAAATGTAGACACCCGTAGTTCACATGAGGTGAGATATCAACCTCGTCCCCAGGGTCTTGTGGTAATTTTCAAGATGGCGGTTGGTCGAGTAGAAGACCCTGGGGGAGGCTGAGTCACATGACCACCGTTTGAAACATGGGAACGAGGTTGTCCTTTGTTGTGAAATGGTCATGTGACTCAGCCTCCCCAAGGGTTTTCTCCCGAGTCAACCACCATTTTGAAAAACGATAGAGAAGACCCTGAGACAACTTTGGGGTAGGGACAAAACTGGAACCTGTTTCACATGAGAAAAAAATGCAAGATATCTTGGTGTTATCTTGGTGTTGTGGCTAACACATGAGGCACACACTATCAAGAAAGTTGGCCCAACCCCTGACCTGTCAAGGAATAGACAGGGAAATTCTTGTTATGGCTGTTGTTAGGCCTAACAGACCTAACAGCCCAAACAGCATTGAGAAAACTTTCCTTACTTCCACCTCTAAAATACCTGGGGCACAAATTATGATAAACACCTACTAACAACCTTAACACCAGGGAGTAGCCAGCACTTATGAGAGGGGGGTTCCAAATTCAAAAAATAAAAACTCCATAGATCGGACGTGTTTTTTGCGTTCTTGCCACAGGAAACCCAGCCAAAAATATTGATCTCGGGGAAAAACTAGCATTTGAAGAAATTTGTTACATTTTATTGAAGCTTTTATTTGTTGTCTATTAAATATTTACAATTTTAGTAGTAAGTCGGTCCAGAACAGAGGCGAGGGGGTTCCGCTGCGGGAGAGGGGGGTTCCGGAACCTCCACCTGGCCACGCCCCTGACACCACTTACAGACCTAACAGCCCTAACAGTCTTAACAGCTCTAACAGTCCTATCAGCTCTAACAGTCTAAACAGCCCTAACAGAGGGCTGTTAGGTGTTGATCATAATATGTGCCCTGTCTTTTAGGAATGCTTCCTCTCTGCTGTTTAGGACTGTTAGGTTTGTTAGGGCTGTTAGGTTTGTTGGCTGTTAGGGTTGTCAGTCCAGCCAGGGCTGTTAGGGCTGCAAGGGCTGTAAGGGCTGTAGGTGTTGATCATAATATGTGCCCCGCCTTTTAGACGTGAGAGTAAGGAATGCTTCCTCCCAGCTGTTTGTCCCTAACAGCAGCCCTGTGCTGTTTGGGCTGTTCTGCCTTACAGCAGCCCCTAACAAGAATTGCCCTGTCCTATTTCTGACTCATATGACCCCTGAGATAGACAGTTTTATGCTGTCCCTACACAAATACCATATCTCTCAGCCCAGAGTTGTCTCGGTCACAAGTGAATTGTTTGATTTCAACACAGAGGGATTGTATAGAGGCAAGTCTGGGACCAAAATATCCCCTTATCCCCATATCTTGCCTCATTTGGTGCCTCAGCACAATGTTCTTAAACAAAGATCTGCAGCGGTTTGGAATAATTGCAGACTCTAGAAATGTTCTTTTTGCTTTTCATACCCGGAAACGGTTGACCATTTTTTTGTAGACTGTCCGGAATCAAAAACCTCATATATTTTCAACTAAGACATTGGTTGGAGCAGTTCGATATTTTTCTTCCAGAATCGAACGTAGCTAATAATTCTTCTTGGAGTCAATACTGATGGCGCAGAAAATTTTATTATTCTTATTTATAAATTAGTATTATATAAACATAAAAATAATTTCAAAACTCCATCCTTAGCTATTCTGCAGAATTTCTTAAAACATTAAGAAAAAGTAGAGGTTACTATTGCTAAGACCAAGAATAAGCTGGCAGCGCACTATAAGAAATGGGAAAGCATTCTAAAGGCTCTAGGTTAAATCCATGTGGTATGGGGTGTTCATGCAAAAGGGGTATGTCTGTGTTTTGTCCTTAATGTTGGTGTATATTGTTTGTATAGACTTAAAAGATTGCATGTGAAGACTAGCTTTGAAATAAATCCATGTAACCAAAAAAAAAAACTGTATATAGGGGAATAAGAAAACAACAACAATAACAAAAATGTATTATATGCACCTAAGGAATAAGAAACTGTAAAAAAGGGAGACAGGATGTAAAAATACCAGTGATCACATGTCTTTGAATACAAAAGTAATAAAAAAAAGGACAATATTTATTCCTCAGTGGAAAAAACTGCATTATCTGACAGAATAGTAAGTAGTATATATTTACAAGACAATATTATTGAATACACCAGAGAATTAATATGAGACATTTTACCAGGATTCAGGCAATTTTGGCAAAGTGGCCAAAAATCCAGTTACTGAAACACTTAGAATCACTTCCTTGATTTTGGTCTATTTTGGAAACTAAATGTATGCCATGAACAACAAAATGAAAAACAGAGAAATGTAATGTCATAATTCTCCACCCTGGAGTAGTACACAATGAAACTCTATGTTGACCCAATTCTATAAAAACCCTCAGCTGTATATTGAAACAGGTTGCTACTAGATTTCATAATGGAAATAACACAAGTTACTATACTTGCGTGCAGGCCCTTCAAAAGATATTGGACCAGACACTACTCCTGGCCATACGGGTGTTAAGCAGAAGGCCGCAGAGTCCAAAGTGTTCCAAATACATAACAGCCATAATATATAGATTTAGCCACTGGCTAAAAGCGGAGCTCCTGGTTACATATGTTTTCAAAGTACAATACGTTATTTGACATTTTTTCTTGTTGAAACCATAAAAATTAATGTGTCATTCCAAAATCTGGGATCCTACAATGAGATAACAAGCACAAAACGTACATGTAATTTAGACCAGGATTGTGTGAGCTAAAACTTGAACAGTCAAATTTATTTCTCGGGTATGAAGGAATGGGCAGTCCTCACCTGTTGAGGACCTCAGTCACAACTACCCACCCTGGATTTTTTTAATTTGAACCACCCACCCTTGGAGTTCCAGTGATTTTCTCATGACCACTCTGGGAATTGCACTCACTCACCCTGGAATTTCATATTTAAGGGTGTCCACCCTCGAATTCTAAGCTCTACTTCAACCGGGAGGTGCGACTGCCCAAATAGCATGGGGTGGGGCACTCCCTCGCATATGGTAGTTGGGTATGCTAGAGTGGTATGTTTTTGGGGCTCCTGAGGTCTGACATAGGCACAAGGAGGATAGGTAACAGGTAGGAGGTCCGTAAGGTAGTTTTTTGTTGCTGATAGGGTATGTATTACAGTACGGCCTGTACTCAGCGATAAGACAGTTTATTTTAGACCCTTTTACACATTAGCAAACTTCTGCTTTGATTGAGACCAACTGGACCAACTGGTTACCATCACCCTACCCCCCCCCCCCCCCCCCCCCCCCCCTGATGCAAGATTGTGCAGAACATACTTAATAACAAAACCTATTATACACCGAGTAAGACAAGAAGTTTATATTTCATGCTTAAAATATGCATGAATAATTAATACCAACAATACAATAGAAACACAATAAGAATCACAGTTCATAGCATAGCATCCCAGGGGGGGACTCCCTATTTTTGGGGTGCGGGTGACGTTGTACCTTCTAGGGTTTGAAATCAGGCTTCTGGTACCTTTTAGGGGATAAATTTGAAAACTTTTTTCCAGATAGGTACCTGTTAGAGGTCCATTCTAGCAAATCAATCAAATTAAACTTGTTGGTAGCCTCAATTTCAGACCTATTTTCCTTGGATTAAATATGAAAGAAAGTTATGAGGGAAATTATGTCTTGCTGGCACCTTTTAGAGCCAAAGTCAACTCAGCGACGCCATGTATGGTACCTTTTAGAGGTGAAATTTAAAGTTCCTGAGGAGCACCCCCACCCGAAAATGGAAGAGTCCCCCCTGGGTGTAGCATATCAATTTAGCTGCCAATTTTTTTTTTAAAACAGAGGACACTAGAAGGGAGGATGTCTTCTCCAAAGTAGTTTGCAACATTTGCATCATTTAGCCTTATGCTCTCTAACCGATTCTATTGACAAGTATTTATAGTAAAAATACACTGTATAGCAGCTTTCACATAACTGCCGTGAAAGCAATCCATGAGTAATTCACTATCCTATCAAATGCAATAGAAATTTGACAATTTTAATTAAAACCAATCAGAGAGCAAGGTGATTCACAATCTCTCCCTTTTGTGAGTGATTTAATTAGAAGTAATTGTGTAATTATGTTCTCTACACAATCTGATTAGCTTAAGGATCAAAGACCATGCTCTTAACCAATCACAGCCCAAACCAATCTCAATTACCAAGTTATTTGTAATTACTCATGGCAGTTATGTGGAAACTGCTCTAATTATGTTTTACTTGTGTCATGGTATGGTCTGTCCAAAAGCCACCTCTGGCTGCTGTTGTCACTGAAATTTAAAGAAAATAGCCAATAAGTCTGATGAGCCTTGAAGACAGATCTTTTATTAACCAGTCCTATGTAAATCAAGCATGGCTATGGATACTTACAGGTATTTTAGTAGCTGAATATACTGGAGTACCATTGTTTTTGTAAGAGCCACAAATATCAAATCAAGTACGGTATTAATGAATTCTATCAAACACAATTATCTTATGCCTGTATCAGGCACTCCTATCACTATTTATTTTTTTCAATAATAATGAAAAATACTTAACAAATCGAAAGAGGTTCAGCGTTGTCTGGACTCTTATTTACCATGCTTTATGTCATTATTGTTGTCAAAATGTTGTGGACGCACGAGCCGCAGGCGTGTTTTTTACCATGAAAAATTCAATATTTTGCTCAAATAGGCATTTTCCGTTGGGAATTGCACGTGGATTGGAATTGTTTTCCGTTGGTTTAGAAGCGTTGTCTGCATGCTGATGCAAGCAACATTGTCTGCACTCTTATTTACCATGGCAAATCAACCATAAACAATAAACTTTGTAAAAGGTGATTGGATGTAACCACTATGCTTAGCAATAATTAACAATTAGACCTCAAGGCCGATTTTGCTATGATGAATAGAACATGAGGCTGAAGGCCGAATGGACTATTGATATCATAGCACATGAGGATGAGAGGTCTAATTGTTTAAGTATAAACCAACTAGTTGGTCGGTTTTGGCAATTAATGCCATCATTTTATTTGAAAAAATCTTGCAAAGAAAGGTGGTGGTTTTGCCAGGTACGGTCTATCACTAAAAGACCATTAGTAGCTTAGCCAATCAACATGCAGGATTTGTAATAGACCATTAGTTGGTTTATACTAATTAATATATATGGATAATTATTCAAATGGAGGGGGTTTTATCCATTGGGGCAAAGGCTGATGTGGATAACACCCCCGAGATGTTATATTATCCATATCATGCAAAGCTGAACTCATTGATTGTTTTATTATTCATTCAAACTTTCAATTTTATTGTTGTTCATTCAAATTACAGCTAAAACCGTTGCATCGTGACCCGCATTTTCAAAACATCACTTTGTTTTTGGCTTTCCTGTTCTGCCAATCAAACTATCTGAGCTGGCCAATGAACTCTTGCCTAGTGCAGTCAAATGGTTTTTCTCCTAACTATAACCAGACAACGTCGTGACAGAATGCCAATCAGAAGAATGAAAATATGCTGAATGAATAATATTTCCACGGTGCCGGATGCAGATGATCAAGAGCATTTTAGGGACCTTCACAAAGTTGTCTTCTATTGGAAGGCAATATTTGTTTATTATTATGTAAAAAATGATAGGAGTGCCTGATGATTACCATTGTTATGAAATTATTTCAGGGGCCTGTCAAAACTTCAAGCAATATTTTTTAACTATAGACTATGAATTGGGTCTATGTTGAGCAAAATTAACATCTATGTTAAGCAAAATTTATACATTTCCACATTTCCTTCTGACACTATCGGACAGAGAAAAAAAATGCCAGTGCATTGAGAGCAAAGTAATTATTCCAGAAAGATCTCCACTTGCCTGTCATATGTGAAATACTCTGTGAAGCATCCCCTGCAGCCAGGAATACATCTTGGGAATTTCTCTAAAATTAAAGTAAACACAAAAGTTTTAGAATCGGTTCTCGCTCGTAAATCAACCCGTCTTTCTCTCTCCTGAAAAATCGTTGTAGCCGAACCAAATTGAAAAGTCGAAATGTCTCAATTTTAAGAATAATAGCTTATAGATACATTAGAAAATCAAGAATCATTGTACCATTATCTAAATCTGAAGTAAGGAGCCGCTTGGACTTGGAGATTATAACCTTTCACTGATGTTTTGCCCTTCTATGACGACCACCAAACTCGCGAGTTCAAGATGGCTGCTATGCGTGACACTAGTTATTTTCTTACATGACTTCTCCCGAGTCTCCCCGCCAAGAGTATAAACACAGCCACGCCAGTTGTCAGCTCTACTATGTATTTTTAAAGCATTAGAAATCCAGAAAAAAAGCTTAAACCACAATGGTCGAGCGTGTAAAAACGACTTATTTCCCGAGCGGCCACTTGCACGATCGTCGCATTCAACTTTCTCCTTTTTCAAACTAGCGTAGCGACCGAATCGATTGAAAGACCGCAAAAAGCGCGGAAAAAAACTCGAATGAGAGTTTGCGATAGATAAAGAGTGATTACTACTGAATGCCCCCTTTATACATTAGCTACAAAGTTCAAGTACCTACCTTGAAAATGGGTTTCTGGTCATTGTTTGCGTCTTTCTCGCGCGCGCTAAGCCGCTAGCTCTTTCTTTGTTCGTCTTCTTTTCGACTTCCCTCTACATGAAATGTGGTATTCTTCTCTACTCGCTTTGCTTCTTTCCCTCGACAAACATTTTTTTCGCAATCATGACATCGGTTTCAACTTCTTCCGCTTAACTCATTCACTGAAATCGTGATTTGTCAACTTGATCAAACGTTTCATTTTTTGACGACGAGTAAAAAACCGTCGCGCGTTGTGTCGTTTGTTCACTTTGCACACTTTGGCGGTGGTTTCATGCTTTGCCCGGCTTCTTCCCGTCGCTGTTTCTAGCTCTCTGCTCGCCTTCTGTGGTCTTCTATTAAATTGTCTCTAAATTTTCTCGTCTTGTATCATCGATTTTTTAACAGTAGATTTTTTAACAAGAAGAAACAATACTCTGTACGGAGGTACAGACAGAGTCCTGCAGAAAATGATATACGGTTCCGGGGTTCCCTGTGGTGGGGCACGCAGACCGACACGCACGGACGCGCCCGCGATACCCAAATGGGAATACCGCTGAACGCTGAAAAATGAAGTCGATAGTATACCTGAGTTCTACTTCGAGCTATTGTATTCTTCCTGCGATACCTATGGTGCTCCGCTCTGCGGCCTTCGGCCGCTGAGGAGCTCCGCTATTATGGGTGGAGCAATTTTGTAGAAGGGTCTGAAATTCATGAAGTTTCAGGTTTACAAGATGTCCAGAAAAGGAAAAAAAAGTTACTTGAATTTCACCTAATTGCACTTAAAATACTTAAAAAATATGGGGTTGGGGGGTGGGGGGTGGGAGAGGAAATAGAAATAAGACAGAAAAACAAAATAATTTCTGTTTGATGGGGCATGCTCCCCCTGAGAAAAGTTTGAAAAACTTGAATCAAGATACTTCTATTGGGTTTTAGGAAGAGGTGAAGACAATGAAACTACAGCAGAAACATATAACAGAGGCTCTCTTTATTCTGATCCAACAGAAATGGGAAAACGTTCTGTGCACTCTACTGACTTTCCATTGAGCAAGGAAAATATTATTGATGCATAAAATTTAACTTATATTTGGCTGGGACAAACCGGTTATGCACTAGTTAATTGAAGCCCCCACCCCTATAGACCCAGGGAGGGGTTGGGGATTTGAGTTTACCCCTGAACAAAAGCCGTTTAAGTCCCCACTCCATCGGGAGGAAATTCCTGTGAAATGCCCCTACCCTTGGGGCCTCAAAAATCACCTTTTACTTGCAAGCATCAAAGAAAGAACACACCTTTCTATGATCGTCAAAGGGGAGTGGGCCTCAGCTAGTGTGGTGTCCTATATGAAACAGGGATGCAAGTACAGAAAAATGCATTAAAATCGAATGATTCCAATGAATTGCATCGTAGAACATGTAGATTTTCATGGCCAAAATCAAAGTGAAAGATTGACCGAAATAATTTATTTTAAAGCAAATAAACATTCCCCGGGAGTGGGGACAGGTTCCAGAATCAAAACCAGTCAAATCCACCACCCCCTCGGAACAGACTCTTGTTTTAAAATGCTTTAAACCCCCACGATAACCCCACCCTTCCCAGGGTCCCTAGGGGTGGGGGTTTCAATTGACTAGTTAGTGCATTACTCACGAAGAATCCATAACAAATTGAAACACAGGTCGAAAGTTTTAAAGAAATATCTTATAATATAGATAGCTATCAATAGATAGAATAAAGTAATCAATTCTATAAATCAATGAATGGCCAAAACACAGTTGAAAGTCTATAATCATCTTTTCTAAATCGTACGACCGAGGAATCAAATTCCCTGAAGAGATCGTCTAGTCAGAGAAAATATTTCTCAAAAAAAATAAAAAAACATTCTTACCAAAGAGCTTGCAGTTTAATCCACTTCATACTGAATGTTTGTCCAACTCCAGCTAACAGTGAGTTTCCAATCCACACCGCACCCATTATATCCATGACTTTCAAAGCTATTCCATGTCTTTAGGGAGCTGAAGAACCCACAAAACACGGCAAAACACGAAAACTCCCGCGCTCGATTTGGGCACCACTGTTGTTGTACTGTAACTCGTGACAAACCTTTTCAGTTCCTGTGAATCCAGCTATAGTCCTGACATTTAGTCCATCAGCTGTCGAGGAGAGCCGAAAATAGGGGAACAAACGAAACCGCTTCCATGTTTATTATATCCATTTTGAAATCACTGTGAATCCCTGCAATCTGATTGGCTTATAACAGTGCGATTTATTCCCAAATCGCATCCTTTTGAGTCCAAAACCATCTTCCTGCAATTTTTTGGGGAAATTCCCCCCTTTCTTCTTCTGCTTGAAAAGAAAAACAAGAAACAAAGACAAAACTATGGATAAAACTTTAAATATTTACAGTACCTTTTTATCTGTCGTTTTTCCAGAGTATGATATCAGTTTCACGACAATATGGAGGAT
Organism: Scolanthus callimorphus; assembly: GCA_033964015.1. Lineage (NCBI taxonomy): Eukaryota > Metazoa > Cnidaria > Anthozoa > Actiniaria > Edwardsiidae > Scolanthus > Scolanthus callimorphus. The sequence continues at coordinate 6,527,764 of CM066912.1, read as the reverse complement.
TTTCAAGCGAATAATCCAGCACGTCTGGTGCAAAATTCCGGTCCCGAGTCCAGGAATCCGAGTCCACCAAAAAACAAACAACATCGAATTCCACAAAATCAAAAGATGATGATTTTACATGTTTTCCGGTAGACAATGTGGTAGAAGAGCTGAAGTCTAAAGTGATCAATAAGAACACTTCCCGGTTAACACAAAGCTGGATGAAAGTGTTTCGCAAATTCACAGCTGATAGTGAAACGATGCCGCCATCTTGAAAATCACCTCCGCTCATCTATCAAACTCCACTCTCTTCAAAGATGAAAACACTACCATCCACAGCCAGATGCAGCTAGTGATGAAATTTAGCAATACAGCTCATGGCTTCCAAGCATAATTTGCAGCCAAGTTTTGATTTTATGCCATCGCAAGTCATTCGTCCAGCAAAGTCACAGTTCCATCGCAAAACTTCAATATTTCTATGTCTCCAATTCCACTCCATCTCATAGGCCGCAATAAAAGCGACGAGCATTCCTTCCTTTTGTCAGACAATGAAAATTACTTTGTTGAATTGTGTATGGTGTAATTTTAAACATAAGTGATCTCAACTCTGAATGAACTTTGCAGGTTATGAGTTTTCGAAATCGTTTTGTTTGTCACATGACAATTTCTGCATATAAGTTAAGTACTTAATGAGTTCGTTTTGCATACAATGTTTTTGTGAGGCATTTCCGGTTTCAAGAAAAGAAATTGATAGAATCCTCTGGCCTAGAATGTGATTTCAAAATGGATATAATAAAGTGGTAATTGAACTTCGTGTCGTGCAATTTTGGTTTGAAATCATACTTGTGATTTCAAATCAAACTCGCGCTACGCGCGCTCGTTTGATTTTGAAATCACGCGTATGATTTCAGACCAAATTGCACTCCACTCAGTTCAATAACCATTATTAATCCTCGACTATCGAGTAGTCTCAAAAAGATATGATGGAAAAAACAGGATGCCTCTCTTTGGTGGTTTACTTTCTGCTCTGATCTCATGCTTTGCCCCGCTTCTTCACCCTTCTCCCCGGGCGCAATTTCCGTCTAGGTACGTCTCTCTGAGAGTCTCTGGTGCTTCCATTTCTTTTTGCTTTCTGCTCTTCTACTAGAGATAATTTTAACCAAATTTATCATTCCTCGATCCCTTCCTCATCCCTCGACCCAATGTTTGTATTCTATGGCTTCCTCTTCGTGTATTTTTATTATTTGAGGCGTAATGCGTGATAGCACGGTTCTGCAGTTAGCTGTCATTTCTCGGCCTTGAAACTCCGACTGGAAGAATTTCAGGAGCAAGCCGGCAAAGAAAATACTCCAACTTGATTATTATTCCCCACTCTACCAAATGTTTGGATTCCATGGCCTTCTTTTCGGGCATTTCTCCTTTGAGTAATTATTGTAGGTCGTTTTTTCAGCCGCTAGCAGCCCTGTAGTCTTTTTTGGATGTTGCCAAAACATGCTGGTATTTGTGCCTGCGATTTTACCTTTCACGTAAGCATCAGCATCCCCCTGACAACGCGCCCCTCCCCCGTTAGTTGAGCACTCCCTAATCCCTACTGACAACGCGCCCCTCCCCCAGTTAGTTGAGCATGCTTGACGTCACAATAGGGCTATTGTGACGTCAGGCTTCACGAACTCGTACACATCCGGGCTTGCTGAGACGTCCAAAAATCGGATCGACCCCTAGCAATTTCCAGGTTACTCAATAAATTCACACAGGGTACCCAATACATTATTTTCAGTTTTTGACGCTGTTTTCTTAGGTATGGTGCTCCGCTTTGCGGCGGCCTTCGGCCGCCGCAAGGAGCTCCGCTATGATTTGAATTGCTACAATCATAGAGTTGCCCGGTTGTGAGAAAACTGACTCAAAGCGCATTGAAACGAAATCAGTTTTCAGATCTATGGATAGATCATTATTAGACAAACATGCCGGACCAAGTTCAAGAAAGATTTGTTAAATAGCCGCTAAATATAGCTATGCGTTCTCAAAGTCCCGAGTTTTGTGCATGGCTAGCTAATTTGCACGCGAGTAATAATGTAATTTGACGCATCATTTTGTTCGCCTCTGTACAAAGACTATACAAAGCGCGTTTACGTTAAAAACATAACCATCTAGCTTACTGAGATATATGATTGTTTTCCTTAAGTTGTCTTTATTTGAATTCCCTGCTGCATGTCTGGAGGGTATGGAAGAAGCCTAATTCGTCACTTTAGAAGTGTAGATACAAAATTGCGTCACGAAACAGTGTCATCTCATATCCTGAATGCCTAATTCTTGAAAAGCGCGGCGGCCATGCTAGCAAGCAGAGATCACCAGCAAAATTGCAGTGCTTACTTCTTAAAATACGATGTGTTGGAAAATATAACAACTGATTTCGTTGATCATATACACTTTTGGTGGGCTGTTTTAACTTCACATTGTTCACCTCGAAGATAATAAAACTTTAATAGAGGCATTTCGAAAAATGTTTTACCAAAACAGATAAGTTGTCTTAGGGACAGAAGAGGAAATACTTATTACTACATAATATCACATTATCCTCATTATTCTTAAATACCCCACTCCTTATTTCTATACTATAGTAATGTGTATAAATAATACAAAAATCGTACCTTCTCGGCATTTCTCACACAGCTTCAGTATGCAGCGACCAATATACCAGTATTAATAAGCAAACCATCGATAAACCTTGCATTCGATATGCAGCAAGCAGAAGCTTCCACATGTTTTCTCTTGTTGTTAAAGAGACCAGTGTAAGAGTAACAGCCACATTCATTGATACATGGCACACTGCTTGGCTGAGTAAAATCGGGGCAAAATGAATTTCATGAATTTTCCTGATAAGACCCTGATAAGACATAGAACGTTCTGTGATACACAGGAAATTAAATAGTAGATGGCCCGTAGATGGCTTGATAGAGAAGTCGGTAGGGCGGTTTTGCTAAAACCGGGCTTCACGTCGGCAGGTGTATCAACTTTTTATTGACATTTATTGTCAAAATCTAGGTCACAAACAAAAGAGCAGTGCGTCTGCTGTAGAGTTCCAGGATTGTGGGATGGAATGATATTTGACATGTTGACAAGGTATCTGCCGCCACTTCAGTAAGTGGTCGTTTATCGCACTACCCATACACAATCGGCTCGCATGATAACGAGATTGCATAAGCAAAGTGATACTCCAAGACGTGCTCCGCCAAAGAAGCTATGACTTTATTGCCCCGACTCCGCCTTTGCATTGATGCTGTGTCGGGCAGGGTAATCGTAACTAAACTAACTTTCAACAACGCGATCGAGCACTGCAGTAAAACACGTATTTGCAAAAGTTAATCAATAGACCCGATACAACCGATTTATATATATATATATATATATATATATATATATATTTTAGCGGCCCCGTGGAATAATTCATCATTTTTATTTTTCGATAGCCTGTTAGCCGGCTCTCCAGTGGGATTTTTCGGATACAGGAATCCCGCGCGCACCAAAAAATCAATCCGAAAAAAAACACTGGAAAACTGATCTCCGCCGAGAATAGCAGGCCAGCATTGAAACCGGAAACAGGCTGTTGGCTGCCAATGTTTTATAGCTCTTCACCCGTCATGCGAGCATGGATTGCTACAACAATCAGATATGGAAGACTGAACAATATTCTGGAACTCGGGGATCTATCGATGGTTTGGGAATTGCACTATAAACGCGCCGTGGCTTTTTCGAAGCATGTACCGCGATGCTAAGGTACGAGTTAATAGCCTGCTTTTTGCAGGCGGTACTTAATGGTTTTTTATCGCGGAAAACCCGGTCCGTTCACTGTAAGCAGGCTAACGATTTATGTGTACACACAGTCCTTACACGCTGAGCTTTTTCGATCACGGTCTAAGCATAGTTTCGACCACTTAAAATAGTTACAAGGAATACGGCAGATACGGCGATCGTCGGCGAAAGAGCGTTTTACTGGCCGGGAGCTCTGGCGGCGAAATCCTCGCTTGTTGGGTAACTTCGCTAATTTCCCAATTTCACCAGGTTTCTAGTCTGCCCGTAAAAACTTTCATGAGAACGTTTGTTACTCAGGCTACGTTCGATATTATATGCATAATATCTATACACGGTCTTTTATCGTTTAGCGTCGGCATCTTTTACGCAGGGCATTTTGCTCAGTCAATTTGGTTGTTAAGTTTCTGTTTCGGCGCAAAATTGTCAGCCTCGGTGGTTTCCATGATCGTTTATCATTACATTGCATTAGTAGAATCAATTTAATTAATTTATCAATTTGCTCCTTTGAAATACTACTCTAGGGTTATGGCAAATATCAAATATCTCCACTTTAGGAGTTTGATCACCCTAATTAGCTCAACATGTTAATTCAACATGAAACAGTTCTGTATTTAAATCCGAAGCTTGTGTTTTAATCCGTAGTAGCTTGTTTTCTCCATACGAGACGGGGTTTTGCGTATTTCTATGGACGCGTGAAAAAAAGACGCGTTTTTCCCAGTTCTTTGGGGATCAGAAATGACACTTGACCTTAAATCCCTAGTTATTATGTGTTAGCGCTATCTTCTACAATCGACTGTGAAAAAATCTGAGTTTTCCCTGTTGATCGGGAAAATGTTTTCCCTGTTGATCGGGAAAATATCATGTATCAAGTTTCATGTATCAGAACACCGCACACACCGCAGTATCAACCACCCGTCTTTATGAGCAAGAGACAAGCTTATGAGAGTTCGCCATAATTCTATTGATTGTATGAAACTATAACCAGTACCAGATGATTCGGAGATTTCAGAAGATACAGTACCATCAAATAGCCGAAATCTGCGCATTTACCGGTTCGGAGCAATAAATATATTCCCGCAATAGCCGTTTTAATTAGAAACGTTTTCCAATATATTCTTTCCTTGGGACCTACACGGCAATTAAACATAAACTTTAACACTAGCCATGTAAATAAGTGTTTCAGTTCTAAATTTCTCAATGCGTAATGGTCTTCGTGTTACAAATAGTAAAGTTAGCATTGCCCTTGTGAGTCAAGGAGGTGAGCATAGTAAATTTTTCATGTTATAGGTACCTGCATCATATGCCACAAGTTGCTGCGAAAAACTATTAAAAAGTCCCGATGATCTGGAGATTGAATAACGTGTGTATAGACTTGAGACACTTGAGAAACCCTCGGAATTTCGTATCTTTTTCAGAGCAAGACAAGCTTGTGAGAGGTCGCTATACATAATTCTTATTGATCGCGAGAAACTAACAAAGTCCGCTAGTGATTCGGAGATTCCAGAAGATGCCCATGAAATACCCGAAATCATCGAATTTATAGCGTCAGAGCAATAAACTATGAATGTTTTCAATTATTCTTTCTTTAGTAGTACCTATACGGCAATTAAACAAACTTTAACCATGTGAAATAAATGCCCCAGTTAAAAATTTCTCAATGCGTAATGGTATTCATATTACAAAATATAAAGTTAGCATTGTGAGACAAGGATGCGAGCATAGCAAATTTTTCATGTTGTTAGGTTGACCTGCATCATATGCCAATACAAGTTGGCTGTGAAAAACTAATAAAAAGTCCCGATGATCTGGAGATTGAATAGTGTGTATCGACTTACACGCAACACTTGAGATAGCCCATGGGGCAGAATGAGTGGACATGTCGATATGATTATCTCACGCTCTGTGCCCGCGAACTTCGATTCAATGCTCGTGAAATACAAAAGGAAACGCGTGAAAACAGCTCACTTCGATGGGTAAAGTAAACATTTTCTCAAAATCAAGAGTCTAACTAAAAAATGTAACGGCGGATTTCGATAGCCAAAACGTTGATCTACAATCTATATCTTCCGTTGAGCATTTTAGGACAAATTGGACTGCGCAGCTTAAAGATAGTGTATTTTTGAGTCCATTTTGTGTGAGATCGTAGTTTCAAAGTAGATTTGTGCAAAACTTTCAATAAACTTCGAAAAATGTAACGCCGGTAAAGGCTTCTTCTTGCTGTATATTCAATTATAAGACCAAAGATTGAACTTGGAAGTTTTATGTCGAGTGCGCAAGTTAGTTTGTTTACCAGTAATGAGCTATTTCCCTAATTGATATGCATCTCGACGGGAAATTTTAAGCTGATTCGTATTCACATCGGAAAGCTCGATTCATTACCTTTTTTACTTCCATGGGGGGAACTAACTTTTTAAGCTCCACCCTCTAAGCTCTGAAAGACGGTACTTACAAATCCCTAATAAGCCTAGTCGATTTACTGGCGGGATTTTTGTCATAATCCTATGTTGGAAAGCGCATCGGTTGAACTTTGGTATAACAAGACTGCTCGATTTAATGATTTACAATCTGATAGTGTACGTCCTGTAAAAACAAGTGACATACTAAATTTCTAGAGCATCGCGAACTCATACTCGGTATTTTTTTATGTATCTTTAATAAACCAAGACAAGCTTGTTTTATTCTATAAAATTCTAATATAGTCCAGTGAGCTGGGGGTTTATATAGACGATACCGGGTAAATCAATAAACTATCAACCTATCTCTAAATGACATTCTTTCTATACTGATGCGTTATAATCAAATGTATCACTCTATAACCCGGGCATGAAATACCTTTCTCTCTGTTTGTCTTCCATTTTATTGGGTCCTTTCTCTCTATTTGTCTTCTATAACCCGAGCACTAATGGAGGTGAAACACACTGAAATATACCCGATCGGAAACTGAACTTTGATCGCCTGGCGCTAGAGCTTTACCTGCGATCGACTGATCGATAAATCCTCGAAATAAAAGTAAAATGTATCTAGATAGTGGAGTGCTCGACGGAAGGCAGAGCTTAAACTCTCTGTAGACAGTGTTTTGTTTCCTTGTGTGTAAATGAGGCGTCTGACTTGTAAACATTGCAAGAAATTTAATAAATTGCAGTAGCTTTGTTGCTTGTTTTGGTTGAATATTCTAGCTGTGCAGCTATTTTCTTGATTCAGTTTGGACATGTTCTAGTTAAATATTAATAACAGCATTGTAAGTTAAAAAAAACATGTAGAAACGAAAAAGCTGAATCCTTTCCGTTATTGTTATTTTGCAATGCAGCTTTTAAAACAGGACACGATCCGAGATATTTCAAAATATCAAAACATCTTGTAAACGTTTAACCCTAGCAAATGTCTACTGCATTACAGGGCAGTGGTTGTAGAGTGGAGTGACACAAACAGTACCAGATTTTATACCTGAACGTCATTTTTAAAATATCATTATAAAAGGAAAAGGTACTTACCCTGCATGCCGGTCCTGCTGGAAGTTTCGCAACTTCCACGAGTCTGCTACAAGAAGCTTCATTGATGCGCTGAGGAGGGCCATCTCTACTGTATCTTCGAGCTAGATGTCCCATATATGTTTAACAGTTCAACAGTATTTGTACATGCCTAACGTAGACTGGTACAAACTGTGTAAATGGAATATAATTGTTGATGTTATTAAACAAATTTGCTCATATAGCTCTCCGTAATGTTGACTATAAGTGGGCGATATAAAGTACTGGTAAAAGTGTGCTTCGGTTTTCAGAGTTCATCGGTGAAATAAACAGAACGATATAGTCCGTAATGTAGGGATAGTCTAGGGGTAGCACATATGGAGCCTTAGAATTACATTTGAGGCTATGTATGCAGGCCTTGCATTTATCAACAAATATGCATTATTGCTACGCGTCCTCAAACTTACTCACTGTTGCGATTGAGGATTCTCAGCAAAGGAATTGTAATGTCAATTTTCTAGTCCAGAAAGCCAAAGGATAGCTTACAATTATTCTGATTGTTGACCCAGGGAAGTAGCCGAATCCAACGTTTTGGTTTAATTGACGGCTAAAAGTCGCCAATCGCCCCTTTGAGGTCGCGGTGGTTTGAAACGAGTATAAGTTTTATGTTAGGGGTCATTTCATTTAATACCTGGGTAGCCCGAAAAATAACGCTTTCATAATTCTTTCCAAGCCGGTTAATCATTCAAAGCCAAATGTCAATGGATTATGGAGAGATTTCAATATTAGGGGTAGCACCCACATAATAAAGTGATTAAGTGAAGTTGCCGACAAAAAGATCCCACGTAGCAACTTGGCGCGTGATTACAATCAATTACTGACCTTAGAAAATATCGTGTCTCATAACTTTGTAAGCGGAATCCATTTCGAACCGCACTTTTATAAATTCCTTCTACTCCGGTAAACATTTCTCAGCCAATTATCAACAATACGTACTCTCCTCTAATTATGAAGAGAGTACATAGAACGGCGGGCCAAAGGAACGTAATTAAACCCAACAGGAATTCTCCCTTTGTTAACCCTTGACGTGTTGACAGGTCAGCCGTCAGAGTTGGTTTCATTTTTTATAAACATTTTATTATAGACCCGTAACAAATGCCGTGATTACCGTGAACCAAGCGACAGGGATGATATTCTGCATCTTTTGTAGAAGATACTGAACGCAAGAATCGAATTAATCCTTTTTGACCTTGAACACAAGGCGCCCTCCGACCTGCCCACTGAAACTACGTGTCTGTCTTATCTACTTTAATTTCCTGTGTAATGTATTTGCGAGATTCGCATTAGCAAACATTCCAAACACCTCAGCCCGTGGAATTAATGGCCCTATAGCCTTCATTTTACTTTCTCGATTTTTTCTTGTTGTTCACTTGCAACTTTGTATTGTATAGGTTTAAATCGCTGGTTTAAACCGATTAGCTCGTGAGTTTATATGTACCACTTCAGTGTGCCATACATGTGGTCAAGTTAAATGCAGTATCACGTTATGATACTGCATTTAACTTCAACTTCAATTCAACTTCAACGCGAATGTGCACCGGGCTTTACTATCATACGTAATATCTGCCAGATCTGCTAGTTCTGCAGTGTGCATGCAATAGTTATTTATAGGACCTGGCACGCACACCCTCACGGGGTATGGCGTGACTCGCGAGTCTCGGTCTCACAATAAATAAGATCGGGATGGATTACATGATAAAGTACAATTCGCTATGCTCTATAGCAGCGCAACATGTCATAGCATCAGGAATTTGCATTGCTATGGTGTGACTGAAACGCCGGCTAATGGTGCACGTGCATCTAGCATCGACAATCTCCCTTCACGGCGAACTGCAATTAGAAAGAATTAATTTCTTGCCTTCAGTATCTTCTTCAAAAATATGCAGAATATCATCCCTGACACTTGGTTCCCGGTAATCACGCATTTGTTACGGGTCTATTATAAAATGTTTATAAAAATAAAACCAACTCTGACGGCTGACCTGTCAACACGTCAAAGGTTAACAAAGGGAGAATTCCTGTTGGGTTTAATTACGTTCCTTTGGCCCGCAGTTCCATGAGTAGAGTACGTAAATATGGGAGAGTACTACGTAAATCTTTGACAATTGGCTTAGAAATTTTTATCGAGTAGAAGGAATTGCTGAAAGTATGGTTCGAAATGGATTCCGCTTACAAAGTTATGAGACACGATATTTTCTAAGGTCAGTAATTGATTGCAATCACGCGCCAAGTTGTTACGCGGGACTTCACTTCACCTATTATGTGGATGCTACCTCGGAAAGATATTTGTGCATCGCAGACGGACAGCGACGCAGAACTATTGTACTCGTTTTATAATCGGCTTTTGGCTTAGAATTATTAACCGGCGTGGAAAGAATTATAAAAGCGTTATTTTTAGGGCTCCCTGGAGGTATCAAAACCCCCTAACATAAAATTGTATACCTCGTTTCAAACCACTAATAACAAATACGTTTCTAACCACTGTATGCATTGCTACACTACCTCAAATGGGCGATTGTCGACTTTTAGCCGTCAATTAAACCAAACGTTGGATTCGGCTACTTCCTTGGATCGACAATCAACATTACAATTAATCCTTTGCTAAGAATCTTCAATCGCAACAGTGAATTTTGAGGTCGCGTAGCAATAATGCATATTGGTGATAAATGTAATGCCTCCATACATCGCTTCGAATGCAATTCTTGGGTTCCTAGATGCTAGACTATCCTACATTACGGACTACCGTTTTGTTTATATTCACCGATGAACTGTGAAAACCGGATCCTCAAGCACACTTCTATATCTGCCCACTTATAGCTTATAGTCAACCATGGAGGACCGGGAGACTCCATGAGTCAACATTTCGGAAAGATAGCAAATTTGTTTTAAATAACATCAACAATTATATTCCATTTACACAGTTTGTACAAGTGTATCGTGTACAAATACTGTTGAACTGTTAAACATATATGGGACATCTAGCTCGAAGATACAGTGGAGATGGCCCCTCCTCAGCGCATCAATGAAGCTTCTTGTAGCAGACTCGTGGAAGTTGCGAAACTTCCAGCAGGACCGGCATGCAGGGTAAGTACCTTTTCCTTTTATAATGATATTTTAAAAATGACGTTCAGGTATAAAATCTGGTACTGTTTGTGTCACTCCACTCTACAACCACTGCCCTGTAATGCAGTAGACATTTGCTAGGGTTAAGGTGACTCATTCGAAATTCAAAATGCACCCAACTGTGTCTAGAGCGCAAATCTGCGTCGCCAAACTCAAGGCTATAACTTTTGTGTCTTTTCCCCTATTGTTATATTCTTTTTTCAAATCCTACTTTAATGATGTATAAATCAGTTATTAATAACCGATCTTCTGGAAACATTTTAAGAAGTCACAATCAAAAATTTTGTGAGGCCCTAATTTCATATTCAGGTCGTACTAGAAAAAAAATTTGCCGGTTTTTTGGCTCAAACTCCAGGAATCGATTCCAGTTGAAGTAATCTCAAATCGAGCTAAGTTACAGAAAATTCGTCGGAACTGAAACGCGGTAATAAAAATGCCGTCAACTTTGGCCAAATTAGAAGGCTGATTCTGGTTGGCTTCAATTGAATTTTAATAGTGCTCCGAAAACTCATTCTTTGGGGTTCTTCCTTCGGCACTATATTGTATAGTAACGTATTAAACTTTACCGAAGGTCAGATTGTAAACACCATGAACTACTAAAATGTTGGAAAATTATCTACTGAGGAAAGAAATCGACACAAAAGTTATAGCCTTGAGTTTGGCGACGCAGATTTGCGCTCTAGATACAGTTGGGTGCATTTTGAATTTCGAATGAGTCACCTTAAACGTTTACAAGATGTTTTGATATTTTGAAATATCTCGGATCGTGCAAAACTGTTATTATATTTGACTGGAACATGCCCAAACTGAATCAAGAAAATAGATGCACGTCTAGAATCTTCAACAAAAATAAGAAACGAAGCTACTGCAATGGAAAATTCCATGATAATGCACTAGTCATTTGTTTCCACCGACCCCCAACCCCCGCGACATAGCAGGGGAATATGAAACAGATGTTGTCAAATTTGAAATAATTCCACCGCCTACCAGGGGAGAATGCCTTGGCAAATTCCCTACATCCCGGGGAAACATTTCCTACACCCAAGGGACACATTCCACCCTCCACAAGATGGATACAAGAAACTTTCCTAATACTATCAAAACCAGTAGAGTGTCTTTGCCGAAATGAAAAAGACAGGTGTTTTGTTTCCCCCGCCATTCCCTGGGGATCGGGGCAAGAATACAAGACAAACCACTGATATTTCCCCACTATTGCCTGGCAAAATCCCCGCATGTCGCGGGGGTTGGGGGTCGGTGGAAGCAAATGACTAGTGCATAACGACTACTTTGTTTAACAGAGCGACAATACATAATTGAAAATAATTGCATTATATTTATACAATTAAAAAAATGCCTCATTTAAGGAAACAAAACACTTTGTACAGAGAGTTTAAGCTCTGCCTTCCGTCGAGTACTCCACTGTGTTTAAATAGATACTACTAGTTTACTTTTATTTCGGGGGGCAATTTATCGATCAGTCGATTGCAGGTAAAGCTCTAGCGCCAGGCGATCAAAAGTTCAGTTTTCGATCGGGTATATTTCAGTGTGTTGCACCTCCATTAGTGCCCGGGTTATAGAGTGATGCATTTGATTATCACGTAAGAATATATCTGTAAGAATATCATTTAGAGATAGGGTTGATAGTTTATTGATAACTACGCGAATTTCGGATATTACCCGGTATCGTATGAAATCCCCAACTCACTGGACTTTATTAGAATTAATAGAACAAGCTTGTCTTGCTTTATAAAAGATACGGAAAAAAATACCGAGTGTATCTCAAGTGCTGCGTGTAAGTTGATACACACTATTCAATCTCCAGATCATCGGGACTTTTTCATAGTTATTCACATCCACTTCTGACACATGATGCAGGCACCTATTAACATGAAAAAATGCTATGCTCACCTCCTTGACTCACAATGCTAACTTTAGTATTTGTAATACGAAGACCATTACCCAATGAGAAATATAGAACTGAAACACTTATTTCAAATTGTTAAACTTTGTTTAATTGCTGTATAGGTCCTAAAGAAAGAATAATTGAAAAATGTTTCTATCCAAAGCAGATTTTGGAATATGTATATGTCTATAGTTTATTGCTCTGAACCGCTACAAATTCGCCGATTTCGGGTATTTCATGGTATCTTCTGAATCTCCGAATCACCAGTGACTTTTTTAAAGTTTCACACAATCATCAATAAGAATCATAGAGACTTCTCGCAAGCTTGTCTAAAAGATACGACGGTATCTCAAGTGCGGCGTGTAAGTCGATATACACTATTCAATCTCCAGATCATCGGGACTTTTTAATAGTTTTTCACAGCCACTTGTGACACATGATGCAGGTACCTATTAACATGAAAAATTTGCTGTACTCACCTCCTTGTCTCACAATGCTAATTTTATTTGTAATACGAAGACCATTACGCATTCAGAAATTTAGAACTGATCCACTAATTTTACATGGCTAGTGTTAAAGTTTATGTTTAATTGCCGTGCAGGTCCTATGAGAAAGAGTATATTGAAATATGTTTCTAATTAAAACGGCTATTGCGGGAAAATGTTTATTGCTCCGCGAACCGGTAAATGCGCGGATTTCGGCTATATGATGGTACTGTATCATACCTGGTTATAGTTTCATACAATCAATAGAATTATAGCGACCTCTCATAAGCTTGTCTCTTCCTCTAGCGTTGATACTGCTGTATTCTGATACATGAAACTTGATACATGATATTTTCCCGATCAACAGGGAAAACATTTTCCCGATCATCAGGGAAAACTCAGGTTTTTTCACAAGCCATTGTAGAAGATAGCGCTAACACATAATAACTAGGGATTTAAGGTCAAGTGTCAATTCTAATCCCCAAAGAACTGGGAAAAACACGTCTTTTTTTCACGCGTACATAAAAATTCGCAAAACCCCGTCTCGTATGGAGAAAACAAGCTACTACGGATTAAAACACAAGCTTCGGATTTAAATACAGAACTGTTATGAGTTATAGGGCGAAAGTAATCGTTCTATTCGTTGCAATGTTCTGTGGAGCACTGCTGCTGTGCAATCATCGAATCACCGAAGCACTTCTGCACTTTTGCCCGGAAGTTTTATCCACTTTTCGCAAAGTTTTTACCAAAACGTTATTTGAGGGTCACCCTACCAATTAATCCGACATGTATTCATATATTCAACCTTGCATCTGTCGATATTTGTTTCAGGTTTTTTAAACAAATGTATACGCTGTTAAGGTCGCATACTATGATAACTTTCGGTTTTGTATGGGCTTTTGAATACTTTTTTAGGCAATGCTGGCAAAGACGTGTTCTCTCCATAATTTATGGAGATTTTGAATCGCCGTGTCAAACAACATAGAATGATCGCATGCAGTTCTTGTTGATACAGTCTAGTTTAGCTAACAAAGCAATTTTGTGTCAAATGTAGCACTTTCTACAGACATACGCTGTTAATTTCGGTAAGCAATCTTGTGACAAATGTAGCGCTTTCTACAGGCAGTTTCAGTTTGCCTCAAAACAATCGGCTTTCTCCGTGGCTGCAATTTCTCTAAGCGATTTATGAATTCTCGATTACAAAAAAATCTCAAAAATAAGAAATGAAGCGTCTACATGACTGGCAGAGAGAATTCTGTGTTTTTTTGTTTTGTACCGATCCTTGTAACACAGCAAGCATTTTTTGCAATTTGTTTATTTCGGTAAGCAATCTTGTGTCAAATGTAGCGCTTTCTACAGGCATACGCTGTTTATTTTAGTAAGCAATCTTGTGTCAAATGTAGCGCTTTCTACAGACATACGCTGTTTATTTCGGTTAAAGCAATCTTGTGTTAAATTGTAGCGCTTTCTACAGACATACGCTGTTTATTTCGGTAAGCAATCTTGTGTTAAATTGTAGCGCTTTCCACAGGCATACGCTGTTTATTTCGGTAAGCAATCTTGTGTTAAATGTAGCGTTTTCTACAGGCATACGCTGTTTCTTTCGGTGTTTATAGTTGCAGTTTGCCTCAAAACCATCGGCTTTCTCCGTGCCCGTACGAAAATGGCAGGCCGTTCACAGGCCTTAATTTAAGCCAAAACATACCTGCAGTTGAGCTTAACTTCTCATTGTATTGTTCATAGCTGTAGACTTGCAGAATTGCTGCTGGTCGCCTGGATAAATTAGCCGAATTGCATACATTGCAGATAAAAACGTTTGAGCGCGTGCTTAGCGGGTTATCAAGTAATCTAGTGTGTAAACGATATGGCATGTGTTTTCTGCATATCTCCTGCAGACTTTTGGAGACATTGGAGATAAGATTTTATCTTGATGCAAGCGCACTCGACACGGCAGATATCTGTTACTGACCTGCAATTAGATTAATCTACAGACAAATTGCTGTTAACACATTAAGTTGCTTGGCATGACTTGAAACAAATGCTAGAAATAGTTTACTTGATTTCTGTCTTTTATGTCTACATTATGTTCGTTTGGCTGTGAACCGCATTAGAAATTACAAGAGATTAATCCTCTGCATGTATCGTTATCATCAAAGAACCGACAACGTGACCTTGAACACGCAACGATAAACAGAGAATAATATCCGGTTGCAAAAATTTCCTCTTCACAGAAACATTATAAACAGTGGTAAATGTAGCTACAATATGTATGATATTTCATCAACATTTCGTCATTCTGTCCTAACAGTGGCATCAGGTTCAATGTTCATACACACGCCTGCGTTTAGCAGCTATATCCGTAACAGACTTAGCTAATTTCCGGTTTTCTTCATCCGTGAGCGTAACGCCCGTTCCGCGGAACCACACTTATTTGATAATGTCTTGGTAAAGGAACTAGGTGAGGGACATTCCACTTAGTCGCGGCGGCGCTAACGTAGGCTGAAAATAAATTAAAAGGAGCGCCGTTAGTTATATTGATGTTGATTAACTTTGTGCCATTCTCGTACTCACGTCTCAAATAGCATATGAATCGCCACTCAGTTATCACGGCATTTACAACGAACTGCGAAAAATATAATCTACTATCTGTTTATAGACAGGCGATCCAAGCTAAAAAGCAAATGGACTTTATGAAGAGTATAGTTTTGAAAATTGTTAATTTATTATAACGCCAGTGTAGGTTAAAATCAACCACAAAAACACTCGAGATACCAATGAAATCGCCATAGCAAAGCCTATAAAAAGAAAACGAGCTAGAAAGCCAATTATTTATTTCAATCCAAACAATTATTTTCATTTTTCAGTAAATCTTTACTATTTAGAAACTTTCCTTGCTTTTAGCTTGGATCACCTGTAGTTTAAGTAGCTTTATCTAACCGGGCATGGAGCCTGTTCGCCAGCTTAACAAAATGAAATGTGCACTAGTTTTTTTGCCCTCCTAACTTATTTTTAGTTTTTAATGTTTCGCCAAAAAAGGCTCGCGGCTCGCTAAGAGGCTCGTGGCTCGCAAGTTAGATAACCTCGGCGTGGATTAAGCCCGGGGGGGAGGGACTCCCTTATTTTGGGGGCGTGGGTGCTCGTCGGGAACTTTCGATTTTGCCCCTAAAAGGTACGACGAGCACCCCCGCCCCAAAAGTATTGGACCCCCCCCCCCCCCCCCCCCCCCCCCGGAAACTCAGCTCCTTTAAGCTGTCACTCAAACCGTTCTATTTCAAAGACCACAGGCGCCCGAGAGAAATTAATTTTTAGATAAGACATGACCTAAACACGCAAAGATAAACTTTTGCATGACTAAAAACGGCTTCAAATTATTTACTTCACGTTTGCCTGTCATATCCACATATAGTTTCTGTTTGGCTAGGAAGAGCATTCGAAATTTCAAAGATTACCCATCTTTCTTATATCAACTATGAAATGATTAATTACAACCTGGCCTGAACATGCAACGATAAACAGAGAATAATATCCTGTGCTGCGGAATGTGTTCCGTTCTTTAATAGAAATTTAATGAGCCCAAATATGTTTAGAGACAGCACAAAGGCACATATAGAGCCTCAGAACTACCAAACAAACTAGATAATCTCACCTCCGATTTTTATACTGCACATCCCCACTCTCTTCGCACACGCGTCAAAGGTACCTCTATCAAAGTGTTTAGTTCCTATCCTGAAGAGCAGGATGAATTGCTCCTTAGCTTTAACTTGTTTGTCCTCTGCTTGTACAGGGCGAGTTTCCAAGGCATCGCTTAGAGAAATCCGATAAGAGACAAATGCTTCCTTGGCATAGGCATGTTGTGATCTTTTTTCAACTGACGAGTAAAGGGAGCGCCAAAACTCAAAATCAAGATTGGATTTCAGTACCGAGACAACCAATCGATTGCGTTCAAATATCAGTTTGCATAGTTTTAGTCACGCCATCAATCTAGGAGCATGCCTCTCAAAACGAGTTGTACATATCAGCTATCAACGCTACGTTTTATTTACGCGATCTAAAAATTAGCGACTAGTTAAATGAGCTAATACCTCATTCACTGAAGTCTGTCAGACGTAGAAAATGTAGACCCAAGACACCTTATATGTTGCTGAGTATACGGCGGGCGTGATACGATCCAGAAAGGGAGAACATGGGGCGAAGAAAAACAATGAAATCGCTGGACTCTTCATCATGTGCGTAGATCATTTTTGCGCGACCTTGTCGGATCGTAACTGCATCGGCCGCTGGCGCAACGACTTTCAAAACAGAACTGCAGAAGATTATTTTAAGGTCAACCGAAACACCAATTGCAGTCAAACATAACAAGCCAGTCCAATGTTAATCTAATGTTTAACAGAAACGGTTTGTTGCAGTTTCAATTAGCTTCAAATCTAAAGGTGATGAAGTATGCCATCATAGTTGTGTCGTGAAACTGAGAAATGTCTTTCTGGACGTGCGGCAGGTAAACCTGTAGTCAATGAGCGGATATCGAAATACAAATTTCCTGTGATGTCTTCTGGAGGCGGACGGCAGTCTTGCAGACTTGAAATTTTACCCCATTTGGCCTGCACCTCGACTGTGTAGACATAATGAAGACCCGCGTAAGATCTACGAAAGGCCTGACGTTTTCGTACGGGTGGCTGCAATTTTTTTAAGCGATTTATGAAGTCTCCATTTCAAATCTCAAAAATAAGAAATGAAGCGTCTACATGACTAGCACAGAGAAGACGGTGATGTGATTTCGTTTTGTACCGATCCTTGTAACACAGCAAGCATTTTTTTGTTGACACAATATAGATTCACGTGTATATCCGATATCCGACGCCGTATTCGTTCTCCAGTTTATTTGGAATTTTGATCACCTCCTTCAACCATCTTGATTTAAAAAGCACTTCTCCATATTTTATGGAAATTCTGACATGTTGATGTTCTGTTCTCCATTTTTTTTGGAGAAATAACCTGGATCTCCAGCTAGCTGTAGATTTATCCTAAAAAACGTTTCGATGTGGATATTTTCGACAGTCCGATTTAAACATTAGCTCCGGAATTAAATCAAGACGTGTTTAAAACATTTTAATGTTCACATTTTAATATCTTAGTGCGCAACTGCTCACCCAACGTTATTGTTTTAAATGTAAAATTTTCAATAATGAATTGTGGATGAATAAAAACAAAAATCTAATAGCGGAGCTCTTGCGCGGGCCGAAGGCCCGCGCAAGCGGAGCACCATACCTAAGGAAAAAACGTATAGTACACTATCGGGTTGATTTTTGAACGTCACGGGCATTATGGATCATTTTCGTGACGTCATTGATGACGTAAGGGCATGTGACCTTGGTATAGAGTTCCTCTTATGGTCTTTGAAAGTTTGTCCAAGTTTGGCTTCTATGGAAGCTACCCTTCGGGAGATATGATTTTTTATTTCTTTTTCTGGTATTAAACCTATAGCGTACGCCGTCCGTCCGTCCGTCCGTCGTCCGTGTACACATGGGAACCCTGTGGTATGCAAAGAAAAAATTATATCTCCTCAAGGGAACACGCTAAAACAACCATACTTGGGGATATGTTGTCTATGCCACAAGGGGGGTGCTGTAACCCGGACACGTGATGTGACGTCATCGATGACGTCATCAGTGATTGAAAACTGAATATCTCGTGAAGGGAAGACTCTAAGACAACCAAACTTTGGTAGTGTAGTCTAGGTCACCAGTTGAGCGAAATGAAGTGGTCACGTGATATGACGTCATCGATGACGTCATCTATGCTTCAAAAATGAATATCTCATGAAAGGAAGACTCTAAAACAACCAAACTTGGGAAGTGTAGTCTAGGTCTCCAGATGAGCGAAATGAAGTGGTCACGTGATGTGACGTAATCGATGACGTCATCTATGCTTAAAAAATCAATATCTCGTGAAGGGAAGACTCTAAAACAACCAAACTTAGGTAGTGTAGTCTAGACCACCAGATGAGCGAAATGTAGTGGTCACGTGATCTGACGTCATCGATGACGTCATTATGCTTCAAAAATGAATATCACGTGAAGGGAAGACTCTAAAACAACTAAACTTGGGTAGTGTAGTCTAGACCACCAGATGAGCGAAATGAAGTGGTCACGTGATATGACGTCATCGATGACGTCATCTACGCTTGAAAAATTAACATCTCGTGAAGGGAAGACTCTAAAACAACCAAACTTGGGTAGTGTAGTCTAGACCACCAGCTGAGCGAAATGAAGTGGTCACGTGATATGACGTCATCGATGACGCCATCTATGCTTGAAAAATTAATATCTCGTGAAGGGAAGACTCTAAAGCAACCATATAAACCATGTACACATGGGAATCCCTTTCATTCACATAGAAAATTTTATAACCAGGAGCTCCGCTTTTAGGCAGTGGCTAAATCTATATATTAATTAATTCAATTTTTCCCTAGAGGGCACGGTAACGAATTCCACATTCTGATTGGTTCTTAGAGCGCGCGCGGGCGGGGGGGGGGGGGGCAATATTTCCATATCTCTGACTTAGGTCATGGTAACCATTTGCGCGCGCTTATTTTCATAAAAAAAATCAAATAACATACTTGCTGATGCCCAAGAAATGTATATTCATGTCTTTGATTGTTAGTATTGTGTGATACGTGAAATTATCCATACTAATACCTCCACGGTTTTTTTTTGTACATACCAATGTAATCGAATTTTCAATAAATTTTACAGATAATGTATGATAACAAAAACACTGGCTTCCATTCACGTCGGGCTGTAGAGGCCCCGAATTGTTTCATCTTGTGCTCTACTCGTGACTGTTTATCCAATCGTCACACAATTTGGCATGTGAATAGTACTCATCAATCTTAACAAAACTGTCGTTTTAATTTTTTGAATTAACGGTTTTTGGCCGGAGAATGACGTCATCAAAACGGTAAAAAAATTGGAAATTGCTTACTCCAACGTTTTTAGTGGCTCCTTTGAAAGAGCACGAAAAGATTAGTCCAAAACCGAAAACATTTTGACATAGCTCTTTTGGCTGTGAAGATATTAAGTTTTGAATTTTGAAATAACCGCCACTTTTTCTATTTTTAGTAACATAATTCAAACTTTAAAAATCTATAACTCCACAACCAAAATAGCTATGTCCAAAATTTTTACGGTTTTCGACTAGTCTTTGCAAGATCTTTCAAATGAACTCCCAAGAAAGACTGAGTCCGCAATTTCAATTTTTTTTGCTGCTTTGGTGACGTCATTTTCCCACCAAAAACCGTTAATTCAAAAATCTAAAATGACAGTTTTGTTTAGTTTTATGAGTTCTATTCACATGCCAAATTGTGTGATGTTTGGATAAAAACTCACGAGTGGAGCACAAGATGAAACAATTCGGGGCCTCTACAGCCCGACGTGATTACTTTCTGGATTTCCCTTATTCCACAGTGGGTATGGATATTTCCTGGAATGACACATGATTTTAGCAAAAATACATTTTACATGTAAAACATGGCATACCATGTGGTTTCCAATAAAAATGACAAATAAAAACTTTACTCTTTATTGCCCTTCTGTGGTGGGCTAGTTTAATTTCATTGAAAGGGATTAGTATTTTCCCGCCTTTTTCTGAAGGAGGTTTGCTTACTTTGCCAGGACATAATTGCTGATTTTCTTTAATTTTTCTGTATTGTCGCTAACCCGTTGGGTAGTCCACACTCCCCTGAAAACTGCAATCGGAATCCTGTTTCATTCACATGGAAAAAGTATGTAACCGGGAGCTCCGCTTTTAGCCAGCGGCTAAATCTGTATATTATTTCTGGCTAACTTTATAGACTAGACGAACTTTCGGAAAATCATACTTCATGAGGCATTTTTTTAGTAAAATCTGGCAACAAGTGCCATCTTATGCGAAATTTTACGCTGAATCCGAATTTTTTTGTTGCCAACGCAGATTTTGCATTTTAAGAGGTGAAATGACGTCATGATTGACAGCTGTCACACAAACCTCTACAATGAATTTTTCGCCGATTTTTCTTTTCAAATTTTAACGGCCAGTGAAATTCAAATGTATAAGTGGCAATGTGATATTCAAAAAAATGTATCTATATTATGGGATAGGGTGATTGATGGGCGTAGAACGTCATCCAAAATGGCGGATCCAAGATGGCCGCCGTGCCGCCATTTTGGATATCTGTTGATTGTTTGAGGCCATCACGTTCAAAGGCTAAACTTAAAAAAACTAAAAGACAAAACTTAAACGATTTTGCAATACATAAAAAGTAGCAACTGACGATTATGGTGGAAAGACAATAATATATAGGCAAATATATGATTGTTGTTAGTGAATTTAGGTAGGAAGCGCAATCCACAAAAATTATAGCAACTTAGTCGTCCCTACTGTAAAAGTTCTCACTATGACTATTGATTTCAAAGCCTATCACTGAGTCAACTACATCTACGACTATTGTTTTAAATGCATGCAGAATATTCCTCTTACACACACTGGAATAATAATGTTAAGAAAAAAGCAGGGATAAAGGGGGAAATCATTCTATGGCAATTTAGGCGTTGCTCCAGCCTTTTCCGATTTTTTTTTATAGCCTGGTCGTAGCAACTTTGAACTTATAAGCAAAAGTAGCGAATGTAAGACTTTAATTTGTCCTCGGAGTAGCTTTCCTCTCTATGCTTGAAAGCCCTTTCCTATTCCAACCCCTTGCTTGTCTGGGGTTTCCTTTTGAGGTTTTCTGCGGTCCTGAGGTTTCCGCTATTTTTTTATTATGCCACGGGGGCAGCAGATTGCATGATCTTTGTGAACGAACTTTTGATATAAGGACTTCAAAGGCACAGTTTTGTTGCCGGGACTGAGGATGATCATCGTAAACTGGGGATATCGTTTAGATCGTACAATCAAGCGGCGGTGAATTTGATTCACCTTTTCATATTGATTTGCCTTTTATATATTTAATATGGCTTCATTCGCCCAGCAGCACTGCATTTCATACTGTGATACCTTGAATTCATTGTCAGGTATTTATTTCCATGTCTTTTTTGACTACCAGAGTGATAGTTTCTAAAAATCAAATTTGACGATATGGCGGCCATCTTGGATCCGCCATTTTGAATATCACAGCAGCGCCATATCCGAATAATACGACAATTTTTCGTATAGAACATTCTAAACTATCCTGTTCAAGTTAAATATTCGTTCGAATTTGAAATATAGCGACAAAACTATTTTAAGGGGTTCGCGAACAGCTGTCAATCATGATGACGTCATTTTCACCCATGAAAATGCAAAGTCAGGGATGGCAACAAGAAAATTCGGATTCAGCGTGAAAATTACATAAGAAAACTTTTGTTGCCAGCTTTTACTAAAAAATGCCTCATGCGCCTTAAATATTGCAATTTTCTGATATTTCGTCTAGTCTATTATGCGGGCCGCTTTATGCCCTGACACACTAAGTTGATCATCGTCAGTACACAATGTCTTCCTGTGTATCTTTTACTGAGGGTGATGACCGAGGAAAACGAGGCCATGCTTCTGTTTGAGGTGAGTTTATTATGATCTAGTGTTGTCACATCTACCACGGGTATAATTCATACGCAATGAAGAAACCATATAGTAACTTACATACAAATACTAGCAGTTTGTTTAAAACTAAAACGGTTGATTTCACCCCATTTCGACTTGTTAAAAGTGTTGTAGATCGATTGTACCCCTTTTAATTGCTATAATCGTACGCACTCTTTGAGCCCAGCGGATACAAACTAGTAAGAAAATTAAAGCTATAACAGTCGTCAAAATTGAATCGGGAGTTAAATACGTGCATTAAAACCTTTGTTGTCCTAAATCGCCCTTTGTCTAAATAATATAAACCGTAAGATTCATCGGGATAGAAAAATAGCCTTTTGTCTTGTTTAAATGTATGAAAGTATTTTGTTGTTCCCGCTTAATATAACACACGCTACCTTTCACTCGGCCTTCACTATCGGCTAGCAGCGAATTGAATCCCGAACAATTAATCCCGCAAATTTGATCGTTTAAATGTAGGATCTCTCACCTGAATTGTGTTTTGAGCATTCCTACTACCTGAGCCATAATATTGACTGGTAAATTCTATATTGATGCATGATTTCTGCTATGAAATTTCGCTGCACTTTATAAAGCGTGATTACTATTATAATTTCGACATGTTTTACTTCAACGTACAATTCGCATATCACATTTCCGATCACTGCATAGATATTAGGGGTGGACCATTTGACTTTACTAGGAGAGGGAGCGTTATTGTCGGTACACTATTTTTGTTCATATTTCTCCATATGGTTGAATGATATTTATTTCATAAAATTAAAGAGAGTTGTCTAATCAATCTGCTCTGCTTGAATTTGGTTTCCGCCCTTCGGGTTAAGAAGTCTTTTTCAAAATCCTCCTCAAATCTTCAATGTCAAATGGTCCATCTCTAGGTTCAGGGGTTATTGATGTAAATAAAATTATTATGTGGTTAAAAATTGCCGTAAGTAACATTATATTGTATTTACAGTGGACAACAGTGATCTTGATCATCACCTACATCATTTATTCACCATGAGGATGGTGCCGGCCGGCCTAATTAACTATTCTACAGAAGTGAAGCAGGTAGTTTTTGGAGTATGAAACATAGAAGTGATAGAAGTGCCACTCAATGTGTACCTTAAAAAGCAAACGCTTCGCAGATTGCGTGGTTCCAGAAAATATCCCCCCCCCCCCCCCATCGGAAGGGCATTGGAACTTCCAGAGAGACAGGGTACTTTTCAACACCCTTCTGTGGATGGGGGTACTATGGATGTTTTTTTTTTGTACAACTAAAGTGCTTTTCTGTAAAGTGCAATTGCGGTACCACTGCGGTACCACTATTAAAGTCGATTTGTGACATAAAAAAGTATGGAAAAAGTACTTTTAAAGTATCTTTTGAACCCTGTTAAAGTGCTTTTTGTAAAGTTCCGTTAAAGGGCACCACAAAAAAGGTCCCTCGCAGTACAAATAAAGTTATTTTAAAGTTTTTTTTAAGTGCTAATAAAGTACCTAAAAAGTGTATATAAAGTACGGATCCTGTCCTTATGCATTTCCGTCGTGTAAAGTACAACAAAAATACTCTTTCGTAAAGCTCAATTTAAGTACCATTCAGGCACCAGTTAAAGTCTATTTGTGCCCTAAAAAAGTATGCAAAAAGTACTTTTAAAGTATGTTTTGATCCATGTTAAAATGCTTTTGTAAAGTTCAGTTAAAGTGCAACATGTAAAATTCATTTTAAGTTCCAAAAAAGTACTGTGTATTTCTGTAAGGGTGGCTTTTAGGATACATAGGCATGCTTATCACTACGCTTATACCAAGTGATTGTAAATTACATTGTTCGGTATAAATGTTTGCTAAGTTAACACGAATTACCAGTTCTTTTTATCTGCCATGACGTACCGGGGGCTACAGCAGCAGGCAGTTGAAATGATGGAATTTTTCACCTTCTATGATTCTTCATCGTTTGTAGTAAAAGGCTTAGAACATATTTTCTGGCGTACATCGCTCCGTGATATATTTAAATATTTTTTTTGATTCGAGTAAAGACAAAAAAGAGAAGCAATGATATGTTGGTATTCAAAATCATAGAATGTTCAAAGTTGAAAACAATAAACTAGTAGGATTGACTAAAAGTAAATTCGGGTCTCTGCTTCGCCTTGGAAATAAAACTGCACGGTAACTTTCCTGAGAAGTTATTTATCAACAGATTGCAGCGAAAATATGCCCTAGAAAGGGCAAAACTCGAAAATCAAACTGCCAATATTGACTTATTGCATCATTGTCATAAAGAAGTAGGCGAGAATATCAATTTCTTCCTTCACAGGCCTTCACGCTCCTTCTAATGATGTTTCTAGTGAAGCGCTTCAGCCTTTAAAAAAGAGGTCGAATTAATAGGCTACGTTAGTGTGGCATTGAATACAATCGAAACTATTTTTTTTTTGGAAAACTAATTATTTACCTTCCGATCTCCTCTCTGCTTGTCAACTTGTAAAACGTTTTGCGTACATCGCCAAAGCAAAGCAGATGTTTTAGCCGAATTGTTGTCGTCAATTGCTCGTATTTCCGAAGTAAACCGAAGAGCGTCCTCTTGTTGCTCAAAAAATCACAATTGTTCGTTATGTTCCGAAGTGACACCGAAGAATGTTCGCTTGTTACTTACCACCAATCACAATTCTTCGTTATGTGATTGGCAGAATTTGCGACGCCCGAATTTTTGTGACAATTCTGCAAGTTGGAATCCTTACGTCGGTTCCCTTCGGGCCCGACCAAAAACATCTCCTACAATTTTAGTTCAGCCGCATGTCGGTTAACTGCGAAACAATTTTTTGGCAGCAGTGACTGACATCATCGACTTGAGGCAAGTAATCGTTATAGTCAGCTTATTGACTTAATTTGTAGAAGGACACAAATAAATAATTACAATTTTCAAAGATGAAAGTTTGCAAATAAATTATATTCAGCTCAGTGCGGTGGCAACAAAGTAGCGGAATGTTGTGCTTTTCCTTGCCGATCAAAGAATAATCAGGGGCACCCAACGAGTCAATGCCGTAAAACAGCTCAGAATACCATTATAAGTCGTTGCTGAGCATACAAATGACTGTGAACTGGGTATTTTTAATCCCTACAAATTTTATATCTGTTCGGATTTCGTAGCTGAAAGTTTTGGGTTGCGAAAATTTTAGGGTCTTCCGAAAATGCTAGGGGAAAGACTATATCCAAAATTTTAGGTGACCTTTTTAACGGCAAAAATCCCCCCAAAATTAGTAAAATTTAACTTTTTTGTGCTATTCGAAAAATCCAGGGGAACTTATGATGTATATACGAAAGTTAAAGCTTGAAATTCTGAAGCGAGAGTTTCAGCTCTCATTCCCCCATCCGAACAGTTACCGAAAATAATCGTTGGGTGCCCCTGAATAATGGATTTTATTATCACCCAACTAGTGGACTATTGCCAATGCTGCATTCTGATTGGCTACGCTACTAGTGGACTATTATCAATAGACCTCTAGTAGCGAAAGCGCCGATTTTGAACATGGAAACAATGGCGTTTTAGAGAGGTTTCGGGTGATTTGTTTTAACACAATTTTTCCCCTTTGTTCGGCCTGCGGCCTCATGAGCTATTGGCCCGTAACCCTTTCGGGCTCGAGGTCTAATTCGTAAGTATACACTGATTGTAGGGGAAATTTGGTTTCATGCGAAGAAATATAGTAACTCTCACTTTCAAACATTCGCTCAGGAATGAGCGCTTTTATGTGTAAGATGAAAATCGAGAATTCATGGAACGCTGATTCCAACAGACATTCGCTCAGAAATGAATGTTTTGAGACGAAAAATATTTGAACAAGTACAGTTATAATGTCTTTGACTGTATTAAATTAAGCAATCGAGGTGCAACTTTCGAATGTTGGCGCAAATCTCATTGCTAGTTATTGTTCCTGCGTTAAAATGAGACACACGTGTGCTGCTGTCCAGGCGTAAAACCGGAAGCGAGAATTTTACTTCCGTCCTCTCCGGCGTACGGTTTTCCGAGACGAAATTCGAGGTTTGAATTTGTGACCCCGCCGGGGCTGGAATTCACTTTGATTATATTAGAATCACACCAGAATTTGAAAGCAATCATTCATGAATAACTTTCTTGAGTTTTGGACGATAATTCCTAAATTTTCTATTTTTTAGAAGAGTTTTGCGAGGCCTACTCAACTTTGTTTCATCCCTTGTCTCTTTTTACGAGGTTAGCGTCACGGAAGCCTTTTCGTGGTAATGAGGCCCAGTGGGCGAAGTCTGGGCGAAGCATAATTAGCCAATCAGAAAGTCCAAAACGCAGGGGAAATACAATAGGTGTCATTTCGCTTTATTCAGCGAAAAATGGATAGATTCGTATTATGGGGGACCAATGTGAAAGAGCAATCATTAGACAGACCAATGTTTTAGCTTTTTAAAAACGATATATAGCTAATAATCATAGCATAAATATTAATAATAGTTTTTCCAAAAGCACGTCGAATACCTTTAAAGAGACCTATAATATCTTTCTGTTTGGTGTAATATATCGTACGTACCGAGAACCTACTTGCGTACTTCATTCGTGGGTGGGGAATTTCAGGTGTCCCATTGACAGACACAGTGAAAAAAGAGCAGACGAATACGATTCCTTGGAGAAACTTCATTTTCAGTTTCATGTTTACGTTTAGTGTCTGTGGTTCCTTCATCTGACCTAAATTGTTGTTTTGAATTAATAATTTATGTTTGAGACACTCAAAATGCAATAGGCGAGGAAATTACCCGTTCCGGGATCAAAAGTCACGTTGCTTCTTTACGTAGAAAACACTTTTTCCACTAAATCTATGACATTATTAAACGATTTCTAAGTGACCGTGGTGGAATAGCTTCAGTTCGTGATTGCGGCCGCCATCTTGGACGCCATCTTGGACGCGCGCGAAAAATCAATCTGGGAGCGCTAACAAGATGATGGACGCGATCACGAACTGAAGCGTTTTCGCCCTAAAAACACCCACAAAATCAGGCTAATTTTGGCTTTGTATTCAATATTTTCTTTTCTTTTCTTTGCTTTTGTTTTCTTTGCATTTTTGTAATTCTTTGTCCTATATCATTGTATCTTCATGTTAACCCTCTGCCCGCCTATTTAGCTAAGCTTGCGGGCACTGGTGATTTATTTTGTTATATGTAGAAATAAATAAATAAACTTGAAATCTGAAATAAACCTAAACCTGAATCTCTAAACGCTTCGAAAAGCCTTCGAGCAATAAAAAATATAAACTTCATATATTGTTCCTTTGGTTTTGTTCCATCAGCGAGTTTCAATTTCTTTCGACCCTGATTAGCTGGTTATGATTTTTTTCACATTCAAGTAGCTAGTTGGTAGTCACTATTTGATGGAATTCTCTAAAAGATTCGGTCCGAAAACGAGATAATGTTTTTTTTAACGCGAGAATACATATATCAATTCTTGAAATAAATGCACAAGCACAGGAGGAGCACATCCCTGTCATGGACCATCACAATTTTTTACCCATTCAGAGCCCTCGTCGTTTAGCCAAGGGCAAGATTCGTAAATCTAGGTGAATATTCAATTTGTGAGCATGCGTGGTAGTAGATCAAGAGCAAAACGAACTTTCATATAACCTTTCAAACCGGAAACCCAGAATCTGGGTTTTAAAAGAGTCGATTCCTCAAGAGTTCCGAATATTGCCGCCGTACCTGAGCACCATACCTAAGGAAATAACGTCTAGGCATAACTATGGAGTTGATTTTAAAACGTCATGGGCTTTCTCGTTCATTTTGCTCACGTCATTAACGGCGCTAAGTCAAACATTTAGGGCGTTTAAAACGTATCGCCCCAAAGATGAATGTGTCCAAGTTTAGTAGCCATAGGTGGTTCGCTTCTTGAGATATATATATATTTTTCTTTTTTTCTGTATAAAAACCTATAGCGTACGCCGTCCATCCGTCCGTACGTGTACACATGGGATCCCTGTAGTATACACAAAAAATCGTTTCTGCTCAAGGAGACATGCTAAGACAACCATACATGGGATATTTTGTCTATGTGACACAACGGGGTGTCGTTACACGGTCACGTGACGTGACGTAATCGATGACGTCCTCAATGATTGACAGCGGTGCTCCATATGTATCGCAGGAAGAATACAATAGCTGAAAGTAGAACTCAGGTATACGATCGAATTCATTTTTCAAGGTTCAGCGGTATTCCAATTTGGGTATCGCGGGCGCCGTGCGTGTCTGCAATCAGCGACATAAATGCTTGATAAAATGCTTTCAAAATCAGTTTTCTATACTTAAAACCCAATATTTTAAAATAAATCTAAGTAACCCCCCTTCCCCTATTGAAGTGGGGGGAGGGAGATGAGCATGTTGAAAGTGAGTTTTAACGAATTCTCTATTTTTCGTGTACAGTAAGAAAGAGTCTCAGCTATTTTTGTCCCTGAGTGTCCCAGAGTATCATGTCTAAGAATTAGTTATTTATAAAGTAGTGTTTCCGCGCGCTTTGTTGTATTCTGAAAATATAATCTCACAAGGATCTGTAAAGATTAGAAAAAGCATTGCTTAGAATAGTTTCGCCTTTTAATGTTACTGTTTTCGATAAAATGTTTATTTTTAAGAAACGAGAGGTTTGAAGGGACTGCAAACGGATGTGAAAAGGGAGGGGGTCTGGGCCTCCCACCCTGCCGTCGCTGTTCCGCAGTGCTTATTATTGATATTTGAAAGAGTTTTAAAGACTTTGAAAGAGTTCCACGACTATTAAATCCAATAGGCTATTTTCATGTTCCATTTAGTCTCTAAAGTAGTAGGATAGGACAATGAAATCTCTCATTTCAACGAGTAACCGCACGAGTAACCACGATGATAGAAAAATAATGAAAGAGTTTTGAAGACTTTGAAAGAGTTTCCCGAACAGTAAATCCAATAGGCTATTCTCATGTTCCATTTAGTCTCTAAAATAGTAGGATAGGGCAAGGAAATCTTTTATTTCAACGAGTAACCACGAGTAACCACGATGACAGAAAAATAATGATTGATTGTTCTTTTAGACTGTTTGGTTACTCGTTTGAAATTTAATATCTGGCTGACACATTGCTCGAAATTATATAATGTGCTTCAAAAGAGATTGTGACTTATATAGGAATAATTTTAAAAAGTTCTAAGTGATTTGTAACATGCAAATTGGAAGTTTCTCCCGACCAAGTAACGGGCAATTCCAAACCGGAAGTGACAACATAGAACCGGAAATGCAAATTCGCTTCTGTTAATGTTCTAAAAATTGCACTGCAAATATGATCGTAAGAAAAGAATTCTATTTTATAGAAGTATTGGTAGTAGCAGTTTTGCCTTCCTCGGTCTTTGCTCTCCAATTTGTCTTAGTATCAACCGCTCCTCCGTTTAGAGACTTCTTCGGGCGCTCCCGATGTTTCACAGGTGTTATTGAATTTTTAATGAGGACATTTAGTTGGTGCATGCGCAGATCCAACCTTTGAAGAACAAAGAACTCATTACGTATGCAGGGATCACAGCAGAGATGGACAAGACACAAATTGGAAGCTCACGACGGTCTGATTTTGGTTGTATGTTTCCTCATCTAGTGGGAAGTTCAGCTTCATATCCCGAAACCATGTAAGTCGAGTATTCAACTTCACTGTGCGAAAGTAATTACAGCGATCAGCATTGTTTTTGCTTCAGTATTTATCGCATCGCGTTCGAATATCTGTTCTGACGAGGTTTGCAGAATTGCGAAATTATTCGTCATACTTTAAGATATACTTGACCATATCTTTGTTGTCGACATTTTCCCGAACATGTGATTGCCCGCCGCAGTTAGTACATGCCTTTAGCGGCTTAAAAATCAGGTGAGTGTCATTGGCCGCTAGCTAGATCGCGAGAATTACGTGTTTTCATTTGAACATTGTTTCGAAAATCGAATGCAATTTTCACATAAATCTGTACGTGACAAGTATGAAATGATTTAGAAAATTAATTCGAGGACGCAGGTTTTGCTTACAATGTCTAGAAAACTGGCAATGAAATACTGAAACCTTACTTTTTGCCAGCATTGGGAGGTAATGATAATCGGGTTTTGTGGGAACAGTTTAAAAACCGGAAAAATATTGGGGGTTGAAAGAAGCATAAATTGACTTTTATTTTATTTGGTTATGAATGTGAGCTGCTGCAGCAGCCATCTGTAACCTTGAGCTATCCCTTGATTATGCTGTTCTAGTGTACAGCTGTTTTGACATTGGTTTTCATGGTTTCTGATCTATCTGCAGTGCAACCAAAATCAGTGGCGGATTTAGACTATTGCAACTGCAGCAAATGCTACAATCAGATTTCAGGGAGATCTTATGTTTGTTTTATCAGTTATTTTCATAAATCACTACTGCACTACACTCAGAGTTTACCCTAGATCCGCTTCTGAGTGCCTCCGCACCCCCATTTTATAGCAAAAAAGGAAAGAAAGAAAAACTAATGTAACAAAATACAGTTCAAACGACGATTTATTGCGTTATGTTATCGATATCGGAAGCAATAGAATTTCTTGCTTGGAAATTGACCCCCTCTTCAAAAAAAACCTGGATCCGCCACTGAAAATACCTACAGTCAGTTATTCTGAAAGTAGAGTAATGTCAGCGTTAAGGTACCTTGCTGTCATTATGTGAGCACCTTGTACTCAATGTTCCATGTCAAAAAGCACTGTGGCATAGCCAGCATTTGGGAAAGGGGAGCCACAACTACTGAACATGTTTTACTACTCTGGCCATTTTCCTTGAAATATTTTTGAAAACACTAACAGTGGTGGATCTGGATCTAAAATGGATGCAATGTCCCAATAAAATCGAAGACAAATAGAGAGAAAAGACAAAACAGTAGTGTTTGGAAGTGCTCACAAAACATTCCATACTGGTTTTGACCCAAATCTGGATAAAATAATTATGTGGCTGACAAGACGATAGCACATGAAACACAATAGTGGAGAATCAAAAAAAGATCAACTGGCCACATAATTATTCTGACAAGATCTGAGTCTGGGATGTTTGGCTTGAGCACGCAGACACCTCTTTTGGTGAGTGCAAAGTTGTATTGGTTTTATAGTTTGCTAACAGGGTCATAGCAATGTAAAACATTATGGGGCCAGTTGACATTGGGGGAACGTAGATAGCAAAATGGTACCAAATTGAACCACGTTTTTGGAAAAAAAAAGCCATAGCTTTAACCAAATACTTGAACATCATTGGCAGTTGGTGCATGAAAATTCAGAGCCTTGGAGAATTACACAACTGAGATAATGTATGTGGCAGCCAGCAGGCTGGAAAAGATTATTATTTTGAAACAAAGCATTGGAGCATTGGACAAATGCAGTAAACATATGTACCCTGGGGCGACGGACAGCATTTGGAAATTCTGAATGGGAAGGGCGTTTTTCAAGCTCGGAATTCTGTCTGCATGGGGGGGGGGGGGGGGGGGTTGAAGCTGGTAGCTATGTTAACCTCTCAGGAATTCTATATGCATGGGGGGTAAGCCATTTCGGAAATTCTGGATCCGTTGAGGTGGGGGGGGGGGGGCATGGGGGGTAAGGCATTTTGGAAATGCTGGAACCGTGGGGGGGGGGGGGGGGGGTAAAGCTAGTTCCGCCTGTGTTTTTTTTAGCTCCCCGCCTTGTCTCCTGGCAGGGGAAGATGTGGTGACATCCATTTGAGGGCTTTCACTGATTGCCTGGGTTTGAACGTAGGTGCATTCACAGAGGGATCTCAATGGTTCTGTATCAAATGCTCTGCGTATGACAATCTGGGGAGTTCTGGGTGAGAGAATGATGTATTATAAAAAATTTAATCAATATTTAACTTTGTTTCACAGTAGCAATTTCAACAAAGTTGGTTTCCAAGTTGAGCTTACCCAATGCTTTACATGATAAGACTGTTTGAGATTAGCAAGTTTTTTGTTAGCTAGAGAAAACCAAAGACTTTAAGCATTATTAGTTATTAGCTACATCGTAGAGAAGACCCCCTTGCTGCTATTACCAAATACTTTTATGACATGGCCAGGAAATTAAATGATCTCCTCAATTTGTTCCAGAACTGTCACATTATCAGACAATCTATAGGCATGTAGCATTGGCCACTGTATTCATGTTGTTCACACAAATTAGCATTTCAGTCCAACTAAAAGGTGTGACTGTACAGGGGCCGATCCAGGTTTTTTTTCAGATGGAGGGTTTCAGCACTAAGTTGGACTGGTTATATGGACTGGTTATAATCCGTACTGAGTTCAAATATGTTTAATAACAAGAGTTCACCGAATCTATAACTCTCGAAGGGGGGGGGGGGACACAACCCCCACAACCCCTCTCCTAGAGTGTGACAGCTTGATGCCCTTCCTAACACCAACCAAGAAAACACAGCTTCTATGGGGCTTCAGCATGTCTCCTTAATTAAAATGTGCTTATATCACCATATACAGTTCATCATTGACAATATGCACAGCCCATCAAAAGAAGTGCAGTGTATACGGGTAAATGTATAAATGAATGAAGGGGAGGAGTGCAGGACGGCTCACTGGTCTTATTGTCCTTACCATTTCCACGAACCTGCTAAGTTACTATCTTTATAATTGCCACGTTTTGGTGAAATTTCAATGTGTAAAAAGCCCCCAGTGGCGGATCCAGGATTTTAAGGGGGAGGGGGGGCATTTTTGCTGATGAAGTTCAACATATGAGGAAACATTCTATAATACCAATCCTTCTCTGTTGTCCGTGGCCCTCTCAAGAGTCGAAATCGTGGTTGCTAATCATGAATTTAATATACTGGGTCACATAAAAGAAAAAAACACTCTTGAAATGAAAGGTCTTTAGCAAACCGATCCCCCAAAAACCAGTTCCTTTGGGAGAGTGGGAGCTCATTTGTACCCGATGAGCCCACCTGGATCCGAGCCTGGCCCCCATGGATGGCAAATTGCCTTGCTCCCTTGTTAAGGCCTCCCATGAATGTTTCACCTTGTTTGCTGCAGCAGGATTACAGGAACAAATGAAGTCATGTTCCTCAGAAGATACAAAATAAGTTTGAAGTCCTGTTCGTCAGATGATACTCAATACGTTTGGAGTTCTGTGGTGAACAGATCAGCACTAGCCCAACTCTTCATATGCATGTAAGCTCCATGAGAAAAGCAGGCAAAAAGCAGGCAAAACAGGAGCCGAAAGATGCCACGAGAAAGAAATACAAGCTTTTTAGACATGTATAACATTGAGAACAAGGTGATCAAAAATAATGACAGGCACCTTGAGGTAATAATAATAATTTAAAATAACTTTAATTATCCATGGTTTAAATTAAAGCTATACAGCTTGTGGGGCCATGCCTAAAAACAATATAAATTAGTAATAATATATACCAATAACTAATGATAGATAATGATTTAAAAATCGTTGATTTACAGTCTAAAAATATATGAATGTTGAGATTACTCAAATTTCATACTGTAGTTATTTTGGTTGCACTACAGATCAGAAACGCTCAAAGCCAATGTCAAAACAGCTGTACACTAGAACAACATAATCAAGGGATAGTTCAAGGTTACAGATGGCTGCTGCAGCAGCTCACATTCATAACCAAATAAAATAATAGTTAACTTTTATATGCTTCTTTCAACCCCCAATATTTTTCCGGTTTTTAAACTGTTCCCACAAAACCCGCGATTATCATTACCTCCCAATGCTGGCAAAAAGTAAGGTTTCAGTATTTCATTGCCAATTTTCTAGACATTGTAAGCAAAACCTGTGTCCTCGAATTAATTTTCTAAATCATTTCATACTTGTCACGTACAGATTTATGTGAAAATTGCATTCGATTTTCGAAATAATGTTCAAATGAAAGCACGTAATTCTCGCAATCTAGCTAGCGGCCAATGTCACTCGCCTGATTTTTAAGCCGCTAAAGGCATGTACTAACTGCGGCGGGCAATCATTTTTTCGGGAAAATGTCGAGAACAAAGATATGGTCAAGTATATCTTAAAGTATGACGAATAATTTCGCAATTCTGCAAACCTCGTCAGAACAGATATTCGAACGCGATGCGATAAATACTGAAGAAAAACAATGCTGATCGCTGTAATTACTTTCGCACAGTGAAGTTGAATACTCGACTTACATGGTTTCGGGATATGAAGCTGAACTTCCCACTAGATGAGGAAAAATACAACCAAAATCAGACCGTCGTGAGCTTCCAATTTGTGTCTTGTCCATCTCTGCTGTGATCCCTGCATACGTAATGAGTTCTTTGTTCTTCAAAGGTTGGATCTGCGCATGCACCAACTAAATGTCCTCATTAAAAATTCAATAACACCTGTGTGTTTCCTTCCCCTTCTTTTTTTTGGCCTTTTGCAGCCATCCGAAGGCTCTTTTACTATTTAAAACTAGATGCTCTCGAAAGCTGTTGATATTTTGGAAACGCTAAATCCTCGATCATTTTTCAAATACTTCACATATGCTCGCTTTTCTGGCGATATGGCCGTCTTTTTGCCCATATCTCGATCGTGCGCCTAATTCCAAAATCAATATTTCATGACGTCATTAATTAGCACTGCAATTAACGAGGATAATTGACTATGTAAAACGTTCAGTTCTCGAGATCTTTAAAATAAGACCAAGGTGCTCCTTAACTCCCTTGTTTCAACTTACTATTGCTTTAAGACACTCAGGGACAAAATAGCTGAGACCCCCTAGGCAAATTACAGTTAAAATAAAATATTGCCCTTAAACACCTAAAAAATCCCTTTTGCAGAGCACTTAATCACGTCCCCCCTCCCCCACATCAATGTTGAAGAGGGGGGAGGGGGCTGAGCATGTTGAAAGTGAGTTTTAACGAATTCTCTTTTATTCGTGTACAGTAAGAGAGGAAAATATGCCATTTCCAGCGGACACAGGAGACATATTTAAGGAATGGTCCATGCTTAGCGTGCGTATATCCAGTTCTGGAGCACGCAGATAGTTGATAAAGCACGATGGTAGCGTAAGAGATTCTCGAGCCGCAGCGCTCCAGAACTGGATATACGCATGCTAAGCATGGACCATTGCTTTTATAACATAGCCAACTGATGTTCGCGTAAAAAGGCCCCTCATTTCGAGCACGAATAAAAACGCGTGTATCGAACACTCTCAGTCATTGAAAACATTGCATTTTTGCACTCGCAAACAACGTCAATTGGTTTGAAATATTGAACTTTCAAGTCAAAATGTCAATGGCAGTTTAATGAAATCAATTAGAATTAGTTTCTCGTAGGATTGTTTGATCAAAACAAAGGAAAAAGCAAAAAAATGTTATCAAGGTGAAAGCTTCAACCAAAGAACAAACAGGTGCAGCACAAAAAATAAGTAAGTAACAACGCTAAAGAGCTAAACCAAAATATTTTGTCTATATGAAACGTTTCGAAAATAAGCTACAGAAACATTACAAAATTCTTAAATACAAAATTCTTTAAAGCTCAATTTTCGACTTGTTAGTCATGTTTTCAGCCAATTTAGACACGAAAATCTTCCTTCAGCGAAATCTTTCCGCTTTCGGCGAGTTCAAAAACGTGGGAGAAGCCCCGTTTGCTCTCGGACGGCTGTTACGTCATGAAAACTAGTAAGGAAAAAATTGAAAATTATCATTGAAATACCCTTTACATTTTAGCGCTTGTTTGAGCTTAAAAAGCGATTTATTCGCTCAAAGAAATGGATCTCGCGAAAGGAAATGTCCCGGCGGATTGTTCTTGGCCAAAAAATGACGTGAGCGTGCACAATCCCCGTGCATAATACATTTCTTGTGCTTAGAAAACGACCAATCAGAGCGCGCGTTATATCGTAGCTATGTTATAATGGTTAATTGGCCAAGTTGTTGTCAAGATGTCGTTTTTATGGCAAATCCGCGCGGGTTGCCTGCGGTGTTCAAAACGTGACTCAGGCCCCTCGGCGGGGGATAAAAACAAAATGGCGATCAAGAGAAGGATGTTTCTCGAGTATCTACAAGTTTTGGTCAATTTTTCTGCCTTTTTCGCTAAGATATGAGGAAAAGTACTTACAGACCTTCCAAATAAGGTAAGGGGGATTTCCTAATAAGAAAGTTTTGCAACGTCGTCAAAACGACAGCTTTTGGCGAAATTTTCTTGATATGACAGTCAAAAGCAGTGGGGACGATGACGTCATAGCCCGTGTCTCACTTCCGGTTAAGTAAGAAACGCGCGAAAATGTGCTATATTTTGAAAAGTTTGTCAAATAGTGACTTAAAATCACCACCAGTTAAAGGCAAGTAATAAATGCATCAAAAAAGTAGGATAAAACAACGTTACCTGGCCGAAATTAATTTCCTTGTCTAATTTCACGCTTAACCATGGCGAACACTATAATTAGACTGCTTGCAGCCCCTTCTTGGCGAACGTCCGTAGATCGACAATAAAGTCCTAGTCCTACATTGTAGTTTGTTTGCGCGCTCGTATTTCCAGCTCACGAGAGAGTCTAGGTGTCGGGTAACAAGCAGCGCCACGGGGGAGAAAGCGCCTAAAGAAGGGACTGCGGACATTCCTTTCAAAAAAGAGAATTTGTCAGTGGAGTTTCAGCTGGAAGATCTGATTGGCTGAGTGCGCTATTTCATGCTGATTGTCTGTCAGCGGTACACAATCTGTCAGCGGTAGAGCAATAAACACTTGAGGTGGATTTGAGGCGAATAATCACTAACCACACTTGACCTTTAGACTTGTTTACGCAATGACAGCGATCTCGAGTACTTAACACGAATGTGTGACAGAATTCGCCAAAAGTAGAGCAGCTAAAGGCAGTTTAATACGAGTCTGCTCGAGGGACAAGACGTGTTAGCCGATTTGCCTACGGGCTTTGGTAAGAGCTACATATATCAGCTCTATTTATGCGGTGCACGAAACCTGATAACCTGATAAAGGGAAGCAAGTCCCACTGATATTCGTTATTCCTCCGCTGAAATCGATAGTGTGACTGATCAGCTAAATGACTTAGAAGATGTAGGCGCTACTGGCAGGGTACTACGTCATGAAGATATGTATTCGACCAACTAGCTATACATTGCGCGGGAAGCTCTATAAGCCATCGCTTGCCTTCGCCGCTCGCATAAAACACAACAACAGTGAAATCCGACATGCCGGCTTTAATATGAAACTAGGATCGCATCTGGTTTTCATATTGAGATGATTGACAGATTTGACACTGTGTCATCGGTTCTATTCAGGGATTATTCAGCGTTCAGGGACAAGACGTGTTAGCCGCTTTGCCTACGGGCTTTGGTAAGAGCTACATATATCAGCTCTATTTATGCGGTGCACGAAACCTGATAAACCTGATAAAGGGAAGCAAGTCCCACTGATATTCGTTATTTCTCCGCTGAAATCGATAGTGTGACTGATCAGCTAAATGACTTAGAAGATGTAGGCGCTACTGGCAGGGTACTACGTCATGAAGATATATATTCGACCGACTAGCTATACATTGCGCGGGAAGCTCTATAAGCCATCGCTTGCCTTCGCCGCTTGCATAAAACACAACAACAGTGAAATCCGACATGACGGCTTTAATATGAAACTAGGATCGCATCTGGTTTTCATATGGAGATGATTGACAGATTTGACACTGTGTCATCGGTTCTATTCAGGGATTATTCAGCGTTCAGGGTGAGAATGATTTTGTGACAGCACAAAACTCTCTTTTTTGTAAGGAATGTCCGTAGTCTCTTCTTTTGGCGCTATCTTGCGCCTTCGGCGCTCGCTCGTGCCTCCGGCACTCACGCCATCGTCGCGCCTTCGGCGCTCCTCTGGCGAGTCTAGCGCCTTCGGCACTCGCAGACTCTCCCTTTCCCTTTTCTCTCGATTTACGGACGTTCGCCAAAGAAGAGACTGCAAGCAGTCTAACTATAATAAGAGAAGTTGAGACTCTTTGTTTATATTTGATAGCCGATGGTTAAGCGTTAAGCGTGCACCATTTTTGGTTATAAGACATAAGGACGTTATGTTCCAACGAAGAAAGCATGAGAAAATAATTGAAATAATCAATATCTTCCATGGATCTTCATTAGATTACTTCCCCAAAGCAATCTTATGTTATTTTTTGTCGACTTCAACTTCTTGAAACCACTAAATTTTGT
This sequence comes from Scolanthus callimorphus, assembly GCA_033964015.1. NCBI lineage: Eukaryota > Metazoa > Cnidaria > Anthozoa > Actiniaria > Edwardsiidae > Scolanthus > Scolanthus callimorphus. Next base: position 6,489,197 of record CM066912.1, on the reverse strand, counting down.
TCGCGTGACATTTTTCTTATGTCGTTATGTCGCAAGTGTGCACCAGGCATAAGTACGAAATATTGCTAGATTGTAATTATTTTTCTCGAAGAGAAAGTCAGCAATGCATATATTCTCGTTCTCTAGCCTTTTTCATCCTAAAATACTTGAGAAATATAAACAAAATTTGGGAAGACGGCATTTTTCACTGTCTTCGGTCGCCCAGTCCCACCAAGAAATGTGATGAAAATCGGGCTAGGGTCTTATTGTTTCCGAATAATTGCAATATTTCCGAAAAAGACCTGTCTGAAAATGTTTTATGCTATCTTTGAAATGCTAGAGCTCAACTATTTTTTATGCTATCAACAAACGGTTTTCGGCTTTCAACATCTCTTGCTAAGGTGTATCATCGCCATCACAGAAATAGTGCATATTCCAATTCTTAAAATTGATCAAGCGATTGCGCAATCTTTGGTGACGTCACAAAGCATCATAGTGACGTCAAAAGTGGTGGAAAATATTTGTCATCGTAATGTTATCCTATCTACCAAATTTGGTCAAAATAGCCTCAGAGGATGGAAAGTCATGTTGAGTCAAAGCTTGTTGAATGACACATTTTAGGGGTGGTTGGCCCCAGCGTGAAAGCAAACATGTTTTCATTAAAAACAAAAACAAATTTGACTAGATAGCGTTATAACTTGATTGCACCTGTAGCACAGATACATTTCCATGTATTCATGTGGATCATCTGGATCGTACGTAATAGAACGAATTGGTGAGTAGTAACTAAGTAAATCGCGCTGATAGAAAGCAATGTCAGAGTTAGCTATAACTTTTTAGAAAGTAAGCTAGATTGTTCTAGTACTTAAAGCATGTTTTTTGGAACGTTAGAGCGTTACATTTAAGTAATAATATTGTGCTTTGTTTGTGTTTGATCTGGGGCTGTGTTTGATCTGGGGCAGGCTGAGTGTAATCACTCTTCGTATCATTGATGGTTTGATATAAACAATTGACTGTTTTAAAGGAAGTGAACGGGGCATAGCTTAAATTTCCTCGCAACTGCATCACACATGGTTCTATTTTCACAATGATGCTGAGAATGAGAAAGAGTTGACCCAACCAGGCCGTGAGAACCGAGTGGAGTATTCTACCTGAATACAAAATGTGTGAGGTTTTCTTCATTTTAATTGTTGGTATAATACTCATGAAAGCGTTGTAACCAGTGTGGTTCTATCGTATGTCCAATTGCCACTTTCGGTGCCATCTCTGACCTGTTAACATTGCCCTTCTTAAACCTCTGAACAAATTTGACGTCAAGTGCTTTGAACCCTGGGATTTGAACCGCTGTAACACCTATAAACTGGGCAGCCAAGCCAATATATGCATCGTCTGTGTGAATGGGTCTACGAACGTATATGTAACGTATTACATGGGGGATGATATCTGAAGACAGTATATGAAACGCGCCATGGCAAAATGGTGGCCAGTATTTCCCATCGTAATATTTCAAGCTAATAGCCCACTTTCGCCCATCACTACATACGTTGCGAACTACTTCGGAGTTGTAATAAACGGATCCACCGTAAAATCGCTTGGGGAGGCCTTGTTTTTTGAGCCACGTTATAACTAGGGATAGTCGAAGGTAGACATCAGTATCAGTTTTCAGTACATAGCTGCTTTTGAAGGACGCAGCCCAACGATGGCTCATGAAGGTCTTTATAACTAGATGGATGTAGGTATCATTGAAATCCCCTATCAACAAATCGTTATAGAATCTTGCTTCTTGTTTTTTAATATCATCTTGGTTCTCAAATCCAGACTTTCCTAAAGAAAAGAATACTTTCCATGGCTTTTCTTTAATCCCAATTGATGAAGTATTCTCGTCAAAGCCATTCAAAGCCCACGTCTTTCTAATGGCTTGCCACCGATGATAATCTCTATTCGTTGGTCCAGAATTGACGACTACAACCAAAAAATAGACTTCGTTGTTATTCAAACGCGGCTTAACTTCTGGTGCCACTAGCTTGAATTTAAAATATGGGTAGTAAACACTGCGACTGTTTTTTATAGAGCAGGTTTTCAAGTTTCCATGTTTATCACGTGATGATGGCGTCATTACGACGTCGAAACGTCGTGTTCTAACAATGATATTATGTGTACTCTTTCTTAGCAAACCTTTGCTTTCCAAATGCTCAAGTTGCCAGGAGAAATATACCATCATGTACAGGATAATCACTACAAGGAACGCTAGACATTTTCGAGCTGGACGCCCGCTGTTCACCACCATCTTGACTATTGGGACACGGACCAAACTTGCCAGCGTTGTGGATCTAAAAAGGAGGAGATTCGAGACAATCCAGTGATTAGACGATATTGAAGTAGTATAGGACGCATCGAATTACCCGTTTCTTTGAGAAGCCCGTTGAGGAGCCGCGGAGCCATGACGTCACAGATGAGGAGCCAAGGAGCCATGACGTCACATATGAGCTTGCGGGCGAGGAGCCAAGGAGCCATGACGTCACATATGAGCTTGCGGGTGAGGATGCGGGTGAGAATGGTGGTGAAGATGGTGAAGATGCGGGTGAGCAGGACCTCACTTTCGGTGGGGGTGGTGAGGAGCCTATCGTAATTGGAGACAATAGAATGATACCCCCACCCCCTACTTTTTCCTGAAAAGACAACAAGCTATTGTTCTCGTATTCTTTAAAAGCCGAGCACCGAAGACACCATCACGTATAGCCTGCTTGCAGGCGGTAGATGGTGTTTTTTTTTTCGCGAAGAAAGCCGAGTTTCAGATCGCCGGGCGCCATCTCTCGCCCCGTTCTCCAGCGTCGCGTTTTCCAAAATGGCGGCCAAGATGGCGAACTCGAGCGAACTCCGGGTTTTCTCGCTAAAAAAACACTCCAGCGCCTACAGGTAGGCTACATCAAGTAATATTTTTCCACGGTTCAATTGCTTCTTATGCTAATGACAAGTATTTTGTGCAATGGATATTTGTTTACTCCAACTCATTATTATTCGAATATCAATAAAAATGTAAGGTTTACACGGGCGTCGAGAAAATGTATAGATATGGTTTACTCTCTTTATTATCGATTACATTTTCCCTTATTTAATTATAAAATGAATATTGATTGCATAAAAGTCTATTACATAAAATACTACCACTAGCATTAGGTAAATAAACGCTTTATTCCGATTAATCAATTGATTACAAGTCCTCTGCCAAGAAGAGCGCAGGCTCTTCGTGGCGACCGTAGAATCAGTTCTTCTCTACGGCTCAGAGTGTTGGTCACTGACATCAGCAACGGATGCTACACTAGGATGCTTCGAGCTGCGCTCAACCTCACTTGGCAGAGCCTCACGCCAAACTACGATATCTATAGCCCCCTTCCACGACTCACAGACTAAATGGCCTGGCGGAGGCTCGGACTTGCTGGCCATTGTTTTAGGAGTAAGGGTAATATATAGATTTAGCCACTGGCTAAAAGCGGAGCTCCCTCAGTTACATATTTTTCCATGTGAATGGAAAAGGGTTCCAATTAAGGTACTAACTCATTCCAATAGAATGATATTATAGCAAAGCACAAATGGCAATAAAGAGAAAAACGCTATTTGACATGAGTTTTACGGTGTCATCTTCCAATATCTCCAAATTTATTGAAAATGTTAGTGTTAATGTATAAAACACATTATGGAGGAATGAGTATGGATCTTTTCTGAAATCCTATGATTCTACAATACTTAATTAATTAGATTACAATCAAAAACGCATATGTAATTTATAGCTGGAATGCTTGAACTATAACTTGAACAGCCAATAAGAAATACATTTCCCAGGTATGAAAGAATAGGCTTGGGGTGGGGCACTCCCTAATATATTGTATGTTTTTGGGGCTCCTGAGGTCTGCCGTTTTTTTTTTGTCACTGATAGTAACTGATAGTTTTTCAGTGTGGCTTCTCACAATTGGTGATGATAAAACCTTTACATAGAAATGCATTCAAAACCATTCCAGCACCATAGCTAATGGTGGGGGGGAAGTAACATTTTCAATGTCAACATGTGGGGAAAAACCTGCTTGCCCCCCCCCCCCTCCCCAGATATTTCTACCTTAGGCCTTGATGCAAATCAGACATCAGACACACCTTGAGAAAGGTGTCACATGCAAAACAGAAACTTCTCAATGCCATAACAAGGTTTGTGTCACATGCAAAACAGAAACCTGGCAATGCCATAACTCGGATGATACCCAAATTTTACAAAAGTATTCAATTTCTCTAAATCTATATACCGATTTTCATATGACTGTAGTGAAAGCAATTCATGAGTAATTCACTATCCAATAAAATGCAATAGAAATGCGACAACAAACTCGCCTTTGTGAGTAAAGTAATCACAAGTAGTTGTGTTATTATTTTCTCTATGCAATCTAATTGGCAGAAGGGTCAAAGATCATTCTCTTGAACAATCACAACCCAAACTAATCGCAATTACCAAGTAATTTAAAATTACCCATGACAGTCATGTGAAAGCCGCTCTAATTATGTTTTACTTGTGTCATGTCATGGTATGGTGTGTCCAAAAGCCACCTCTGGCGGATGTTGTGTCACTGAAATTGAATGATAATAGTCATGAGCCTTGAAGACAGATCTTTTATTTACCAGTCTTGCGTAAACCATGCATGGCTATGGATACTTATAAACTATAGTAGCTGAACATACTTGGAGTACCATTGTTTTTGTAAGAGCCACAATAATAATTAGTTCATCAAATCAGGGTAGATAAAATATTTCTTTTTTATCATCTAATTGGTTAATTTCGTCTATTTTAATTTTATTTTTTGCCACATCAGACATTAGTTAAGGAATGTTATAATTGTATAGTAAGAAATAACATACATTGATACATTGTGTGTTTCCAAAAAATATCCATACCCATACCGGAAGGGTGTTGAGAAATGACCCCCCTCCCCTCTGGATTTCCGAAGAAAAATACAGTGTTTGTATGGAAAAGATCAGGTAAATTGACCCCCCCATCCCTCTGGAATTTCCAATCCCTTCCGTAGGGGGTTATGGATATTTTTTGGAAACACACAATTTGGTAACAAAGTATAAGAAGGAAATATAATAACACTTGTCATCAGTATTGAACCCCCCCATACCCGTCAACCCAACTTCGTCAAAAATATTGCTATTCCCCCTCACGTGGCAGGAAAATACAACTTAAATGTATGAAAAAATGCAGAGAGCGACTATGGTGAAATACAGTAAATGTATAAAAAAATGTCAATCATCATGCGGGTGACAGGCTTCAAAATCTTGTGACACCTGCTTAATGCGGGTGAGTTGACAGCTATGCCCCCTCCCAAAAAGCAGTATTTATATGCCTATATCATGTGCAATTATCTTTTATTATATGAACTGCAGTGGGATACTGAGTGACATCAAGATGATACAATCGGTATCCCCACCCCCACCAGTGGGGATACGATTTTTCTCAACACATGTGGTGATATCAAATTTCAACCAATGAGCTTTCAGTATTTTCGCGCGCTTATGCAAATGAGTGCTGACAGTCGCTCTGCAAAAAATAATCGCAATGTTTTGCTTTAGTTTTCCGATTTCGCAGTGGATAAATCAGCTCTCTATCATATCAAACATGGCAAGTGTGCAAAGGTTCAAGCTAGATTTTACTGATGAAGATCTTACTGAATTCATAGACCAGCAGGAAAACGCTAACATGAAACGAAAAACTGAATTACGACGTCAAAATTTTAATGGAGTTCATTCAGGAACAAAATCCCGAACTGCTCAGGTCAACTTCAGGTGAACAATAATTACTCGTCTCTGCCAGATAATCAACAAGAGAGGATATCCAACATCTTCTCCTTCAGAGGTCAAGCTAGTACACTAGTATTGCTGCGGCAAGTTCATGTACGACGACAAAACAGAGCTTCCTGCCGAGTAGGAAATACGAGTGTGTTCGTATGCAAAAAATGCCGGCAGAGACGGTGCAACAAACTGCTTCGACAACGGGATTTGGCTCTCTCATTCAATACTGGAACAATATATTAATACAATTAATATCATGTGAACTTGCAACAAAATAGATCCCCTGAAAAACGAGAGAGTTCTGCAGTTTTTGAAGAAGTAAAAAATGGAAACAAGTAAGCTACGCTTAGGAGTCGATACGAGCTTTGGAAAGTAGCGACGAGAGTCTGACAAGAAAGTAAGTCAGGAGTAAAGTAAGGAACTTGCCGATCATTTTGTAATTAATGCCACAAGAATTTGCGGGTTTTGTGCACTCTTGGTCATTTTAATTTGTAGTTTGATGATAAAAACTTGTTTTTTTTAATTGAAAAATGAAAGGACTTCTAAAGTTTTTGAGAGATAAATTGGGAACCACCGACTTAGCTAATGTGTTTCCACAAGCCTTTTTCGAAAATCATTGAATTTGTAGTTCATATAATAAACAGAATATTACATGGTCGCTTGGAGATACAAAATGTTATCTTCTCGTGTTAATATTATCTCTCACTCGTTCGCTGCGCTCACTCGTGAGAGATAATATCAACACTCGAAGATAAAATTCGTATCTCCGCGCGCCCATGTAATATCCTCTATGTATCAGGCCCTCCTATCATTTCATTTTTCAATAATAATGAAAAATATGATCTACTTAACCTACCAATACAAGACCACTTTGTCCCTAGCTCTGGATTGCATCTGGTTCCATTTTGGGAACAAAATAAAATTAAATTCTCACTCCATGCTAGTGTCATTCAATTGTTGTAGGGTAAATATTTTTTAGTTCAATAAAAAATATAAAAAATTAGAACTAATTCATACACGATAAACATTTTTTCTAAATCTGTTTAAAAGGTGATCGGATGTGACCATGCAGTTTAGCAAATAATGAATTCTGTGAGTATGATATGGATAATTATTCAGATCGATGGTGGTATTATGATTATCCATTGAGGTAAAAGGTCAATGTAGATAACATCCCCTAGATCTTAATAATTATCCATATCATACAATAATCTGAATTCATTGATTGTTTTATTATTCATTCAAGCTTTTAATTGTTTTATTATTCATTCAAAATAGATTTCGCAGCTTTAATTCGTTGCGGGAGCTGACAGGGCTTGAAACTAAATACTAATCAAAGTCGTAATTTTATGCCATGTACCATGAACATTATAGGTGTAATTCATCAAAAATCTAGGCGTAAATACACTAAGCGAACACTGTAGAAAATGAAAACACAGTCATTATTTTATGCCTAAGTTGAAGAAGTTACGTGTTAAAGGAATCTTCTTGGGTGTATTTACACCTCTATCTTGCACAATTTCAAGCCCCGGAGCAGCCAGTTTGCCGTCCTGCCTACAAAGGTGTGATGCATACCTGCCAACCCTGAAAACTCCAAAACCGGGAGATTTTGTCTCAACCCGGGAGATTTTGTCACAAATACAACAACTGTATGAGAAAACCGCAAGAAATTTACCCGGGAGATATACAGTAAATATATGGAAAGTTTCAACATTTTTCTCGGGAGACTGAGGGTTAAAACCGAGAGTCTCCCGCGTAAACCGGGAGAGTTGGCACTTGCAACAACTTTCAATATCCAATCTTTGACATCATTGATGGAATTAGTCGCTCGCCTTTAAAAACATCAGAATTTGCCAGTGGTGATCAACCAATCAGAAGCAGGAAAATATGAATGAATGAATATTTATTCATTTATTTATATATACTAATAAACATACAATGTACATGTATCTTCAATGTATTTTTTTAGTACATTCAAGTCAACTGTATATTTCCCTTCACAAAAAGTGATAATTAACAAAGAAATGTACAACCTTGAACGAGGCTAATATCGAGGGAGAATTGCAGATGATCCAGAACATGTTAGGGACCCCTCACAAAGTGGTCTTCTATTGGAAGGCAATTAGATCATATTTTTCATAATTATTAAAAAAATAAATGATAGGAGTGCCTGAAACAATACCGTGTTATAAATCAATTTCAGGGGCCTGTCAAAACTTCAAGTAAATGATAATTCGAAGAAAAACATCCTCTATGTTGAACCCCCTTGGTTGATATTTTAAATGAGCAAAAGGGAGAGGAGGTGGAGTGCTATTCTTTGATGAGGACGGGAATCCCCAAATCGGAAGAAATACGCAAACAAAGGGACATAATTGAAATGTTTTGAGTATTTATTCCAGTTCAGGGGTGCCTTGATGGAAGCATGGCTGGCTCAGTGTTAAGGCGCTGCGTCTCCCACCGCTGTGGTCCAGGATCGGTTCCCGGCTGAGACAGAGGAAGTTTCCGTTCGATTCGTGATCGCGACAGGTTCATACTGTGGGTTGAACTTAGTTCTACTGTGTTTCTTAAGTCTTTCCGATGAGACAATAAACCGAGGTCCCGTCTGCTTCCCCTTTACCCTTGTTTAAGGCGGGCGGCAAATAACCCATCGCACTCTTCGTAAGAGTAGGGGATTGTCTCCCGGTGCAATGGCCTGGCACTCGGATGCATATATACTGTCAAACAGTCCTCATGATTGTAAGCTACGCGGCAGCAATTTGCGCAATCTAATGCATGCAGCCCGTAAATCCTCCAATCTCTCCTTGTCTAGCGGTTGTGTATTTCGACCGCTTGGAGTTCCTTCACGAAGAGGAGTTAAACCCTTTCTTTCTTTCTTACTCACTTTCTCATTTTCTTTCTTTTCTTTCAATGAATAGCACTCCTCCACCTCCTTTCAGAATTGTCCTCCTCCTCCTTCACCTCCTCACAGAACCCCTTTAGAACCGTTAATGGAGGGACTTTTATGATGGGGTAACCAAGGGGTAACCATGTGGTAACCATAGGGTAACCAAGGGGTAAACATTTGCGAAGATCCGAACGCTCTCGAAACACTTTCCGAACACTCTCCGAATACCTCTCGAACGCTTCCACGGTCTCCCTTAACATATTGTTTGTAATTTTATTCCCGGTAGTAGTCTTGCTTAACATATTATTTCTTGTGTAACGGCTGTTAGCTTCGGCTTAAAAGTGAAGTTGCTAGGGTCTTCTAATGAAGCGGAAAACTAAACAGTCGTCGGGGGTGGGGCGAACTTTACTGGTCGAAAAATACTCCAAACCACGGGAAACCAAATGCGACGGTTAACGGTGATTTATTGTATGAACGATCGTAAACTGAAATACAAGTTTAGCGAATTTCTAATTAGAAAGACATAAGGATTCGAACTTTCGGCGTGCATAAAAACATAATATCATAACATAGCCTACGTTGCCTTTACGGCCCTAATGTAGAATTCTTACAATCTTTCCAAGCTTATCAATAAGGTAATTAAACGTAAGATCATGTATATAGCACACTTAAGCAAGTTACAAATATTCAAGGCATAAGGCCAGATTGTAGAGCCTGGTGCTCTCTAAACCTAAGTGGGCGTTTACTCAGACCAGCGATTGTTGAACCATCCACATGGTAGATAAATCATGAACTCGAGCACCACGCAGAACATCATGAACACATATTTGTACATTGCCCACACACAAGCGCCTAGCCTAATAGTAATAGCAAAGGGATGTACTTACATATCATTCCCGCTTGTCTCTATTTAGACCAAAGATTATCCTTGTAAACCCGAACGAATATACCAGTAGAACTGGGTTAAAGGGACGCGAAAACTCCTTATATATGCGCGTCCTGACGCTAATGTATCCAATTTCAAAGTATACAAACAAACATAAACATTTCTATGTCTAACATTGTAACTAGGGATATGTCGAGATTAAGCTATTAGTAATCTAATCCAGGGGCGCTAAGTCAAAGTTCATTACATCTTGCATCAACGCTTCGCTGCACTTTAGCCTCGTTTGCATGTTTTGGCCCCCAAAAATGTTTTGAGTGTGCACACTTCGCTGCGCTTAAGCCTCGTTTTCGTTGTTTGTTCGAAAAACGTACACTTTTCGCACTCGTCAAACCCCATTTTCCCTTCTTTTGAACAAACTTAGGACTTGTAATCAATTGAATAAAGCGTTTCTTTACCTACCGCTAGTGGTAGTATTTTATGTAATAGACTCTTATGTAATCAGTATTCATTTTATAGTTAAATAAGGGACAATGTAATGGATAATATAAAGAATCCTCACTCTAAGGCGCCTGGGCGTTTTATCAAGAACGCCCGTGTAAACCTTACATTTTAATTGATAATCAAATAATAATGAGTTGGAGTCAACACATGTCCCTTAGAAAAAGACCTGTCATTAGCATAAGAATCCATTTAAATGTGGAATAATATTACTCGATGGTGTGCTTGGCGCTCGGCTTTTATAGTATCCGAGAACAACAGCTTGTTGTCTTTTAGGAAAAACGTAGGGGGGTCGGGGGTATTCATCGCGAAGAATGGCTGGTCATATGGTTATGCGCATAATATTAAAAACTAAAATCACTCGCGCGTTACCTCATTATAGGGCTGGCGGGAGCCTCAAATACAGAGAAAACGGCAAAATGCATGTCAAGTAGCTCGACAAAAAACATCACTCCTGATTAGCTTTTAATTCTCACACTAAATTACCCTTGCTGTTGTGTTATGCATTGCTTCATATACAATTTAACATGCTTTCCATGATGTGTGGTTGAAAAAAGCATAGTACTTCGGGGTTATGAATACGGAGCAAATTTTTACGAATTTTGTATGGGAAACTGACGATTGCGAACTTTGGAAGTTTTTTTCTTAAAAGCGGCGAGTATTCAAGAAAAATTACCAAGGTTTTCTTGTGGCCGCTGCCAAAGGCTTGAAAATGATTCTTTGTTGGTGAAATTCCGTTGAGAAAAGGATAGTACTTCGAATGAAAAACCGAGAAATCGACTATAAAAAGTGATTTACAGATAATTATGCACTTCTGATTCGATAAAATCATATCCACTTTCTACTCCCTTGGGATGACAGCTTTCTGTTTCTATGGTAACATATATACACCGTGCACGAACTGATCAGAACCGCTACATTTAAATTGCTCGATTAGGAAAGGGTTTTAAAACATGCGCTAATAATTTCCTCGCGCCGGATAGAAGTTGTGAAGCATATTTGAACGTATGTGAATTCTTTGTCATCGCCAGTGATTATTCTTGAAAAGAGGTGTGTTGTTTGCCACTTGTTATTTTAATACAATACAAGGCCTTGCGCTTTGGACAGTAAATCTTTCAAAACAATCTCAACTCGAACGGGGACTAGCTTTCCGAGTGCGCCAGAAAAAAGGCTTTACCGCAAATTTATCGAGCTACATTTCCATGTGTTTAAATGTCCATGTATGTACGGAAAACTCGACAAGACCTTGAAAGGCGTCGGTAAAAATTTGCCGCATAGAGCATTTCTGATCTAAGTAGAGCTGTTTTACTGCATTCCTCGGCTTCTGGTTTACTAAATACGATCTCTAATATCTTTAAAGAAACCTTACATACTATAGATTGGCCTTTTTATAAGAGTATGCGACGAGATTTGAGTGTGTTTTGAGAAGACTGTAGATTCCTTTTTTATGAGCACGCGACGCGATTTGAGTGTGTTTTGAAGAAAATGTGCAAAGCTCGGCAAGATCTTGAACTTTGCATTATTCGAACAGCGCGTGATCACAGTCCAAGGCAAATTCGGATATCCACGATCAAATGTTAGATAAGTGGCCATAAAAACATCATTAAATATAATTTTACGCGCAAATAAATCCTAAGCTTACTTTAAAGTTCAAGTAGAGTTCAAACATGCCGCGTTGAGGTGATTTTGCATGTTTATCAGTTCAGGGAATTACTTTAAGTACTTTAGGGAGCCACTGTTAAACGCCAGCCAATCAGGTCCCATCGGGTTTACCCATGAATTTTAAATGCACAAAGGGTTAATTTATACGACAAAGATAATCATGTCCAAAATAACAATACCATTCTGCGCGATGCTGCTATTGTCTTCAAATAACAAATAACCACCCTAATCGAAAGCTAATCGAAAGTGAGGTCCTGCTCACCCGCATCCTCACAATCCTCACCACCATTCTCACCCGCAAGCTCATATGTGACGTCATGGCTCCTTGGCTCCTCACCCGGCTCCTAGTCTGTGACGTCATGGCTCCTCACCGGGCTCCTAAAAAACGGGTAATTCGGTACAGCCTATACTACTTAGTGACACAATGTATGTTTAAAGGAGCGGCGCAACAATTAATTTTAGCACATTTTTTGTGATGTAAAAACATCCAAATATATGATGAATAGCAAAAGTGCTACAAGTCTAGGTGGGGAATAGGCCGTTATCACGCAAAATTGGTTAATAAGATTTAAACGTTATCAGAAAATGAAATCCAGTATTCAATTCTTCACATCTGTATTAGTAAAATTGCAAAGTTTGGTAAATATTGCTTGAATGCTGACTGAGATATGAATTTTCACTTCGTATTCTGGCTCATTTTTTTGGAGGAAATGTATGGGAAAATACATTGAAACGAGACTAAACGTATATACCCATACATTTCTTTGTAAAACGTAAGCCAGAATACGAAGTTTTGAAAATTCATATCTCAGCCAGTTTTCAAGTAATTGTTTTGAAACAATTTCACTAATACGGATGTGTACAATTGGAAACTGGATTTCCTTTTCTGTATAGCGATTTAAGAAATCATGATTGTAGGCTTCATGAAGTTTATAGGGAGCAGAATTATCCCTTTTATGAAAAAGATTGCTAATTAAAACGGAATGCATAATGAGCAATTGACATGGGTATGCGTTTGTCTCCTCCTATTTTTTTGGAAAGACTGGGTATGCTTTAATAACTTCCTACTTATTTTGAGAAACCCTATTTTTTTCAAGGAGTGCAGGACCTTGTTTTACTAGCTCCACATGTTTAAGAACTCTTCAAATACGAGAGGTAAGTAATTATTACTTTCCTGTTATTATTGACTCTAACGTTTATACTGTTGAATAGAACATTGTTTAAGGCTACTGAGAACCTTGGCGGCACGTCTTTTTTCCCTCGAAAAAAGACATACACGACCTTAATTTTACCTCATATCAACATATAAATCGTTGGAAAGCTTATAGAATGGACTACTAGCGGGCTATGGAAAAAATAAATTATTGATAAGCGTATTTTTTTGAAGGATCGTTAAATTTGGTTGCTATTTTTGCGAGTTGACGTCGTCGAACTGCTGGTGTAAAGGATACCGAAAGATTCTAGCGATGTCTATTTCTAGTGATAAGCAGTCTTCTGTGATTCTTCCCCTTTGAGTTCTTTGTAACATGATTCCAGTTTGTGAGTTCTGCATATCACGGCATGGGGCAGCGCCCTTTTAGTTAGGTTTTGAATTAGTATCGTGAGTGTTGGATTATATTGGATTTAGTAATTGTTTGAGTTTCGTTTCAACTTTTGGCACTTAGAGGCTAGCAGAAACTGATATCTAAGTACCCTAGTTTTAGTTTCTTTTTATACAAGCCCTTGCGTATCAATGTTACACGTTTAGCACCCTTTATAGACTGTTTTGCATTGTACTTATGTTGTTGCCTAAGCAACGTTGCAACGCCCATGATACTTCGAGTTTATTTACATCACCAGGTCTTATATAATTAGAAATTGTAAGCTTCTTAGCGTTATACCTTAGGGGGGGGACTCCCTATATTAGAATGCTAGGGGTGACCGTCGTATTTTTTAGGGGTTGAAATCGGCGATCTGGTATTTTTAGGGGTTCGAAAATAAAAAACGGTATGGTAAGAAAAATAGGTATTTTTAGGGGGTTCTCACGCAAAAGGTAGTTCATTTCAAAGTCGATAGAATACATTTGATGTATTTTAAATAAATGGCCAGAATAAAATTTAATCTGTCAAAATTGTTGGAATTTTTCAGACTGATGGGTATTTTTTAGGGTGGAAATTTTTTCCGACCAGGTATTTTTTAGGGTCAAGATTCGAGTTTCCCGACGGTCACCCCTAGCATTTTAACCTTAGAGCTGAAATTCAAGTCGACCATCTAAAGAGGCATCTACGGCAAGCAACTTCCTTAGATCGAGAAGGAGACTGGAGGACAGAAGACAGCTCTAAAGTAGAACTAGGATATTGAATACAAATGGTAAACAAAATCTGTCGCCAGATTTGCGGGTTTACCCCCGTGTAAGAACCATTCCCAGAGGACATCATTGTGTTTAGTTATTTCATCGTGATATGTTCTAGTAAACAAAAGAGGCTTTGTGACGCAACTCATAAACAATACACAGTCCGTGTAGCCAGATTTGCAGAGATCATGGTGAAAAAATATGCAAATTAACTTTAACAGAAGCCTAAGAAATTAGTATAAATCATCAATTTTATTCGCAAAGGTAAATTTTGACACAATTAATAGTGCCTAGAGCCATTTCTAGAATATATGTGCTTTGTAATCATGGACAATTTAGCCCGGTTCAAATACTGGTTTCTGAACAGCAACTGAAATAATTGTTTAAGAGTTGCTATAACTCTACGTGCTCATACGAAGGAAATCTACAGTTTCACCGAATGAGTGATTGTCCCGATCGTAGAGACTGCCAACATAGTTAAGCTTAAAAATAATATTAACTGCACCATCATTGAAACAATGACACTGAAACCACTAATTTCCCAACTACAACCTGCTCGTCGCTTAACTGACCCAAAGCTATTCGATACAAAAGTTGGGGGTATAGGATATGTCCTATTTTTTGACCACAGAAAGTGGTTATGACTAGTAACACAATACAAGTGAAAAATTGATAGATTTCGACTTGCTTTGAGAAAATATGGCAACAAAACGTCTCTAGACCAATCAGATTGCAGAAGAACAAAGGAGTGAGAATCAGCATTTTACGCTAGGTTCCCCACACACAAAGTCTTTTAAAATTGCATATCCTGTTTGTGAGTACCACATGTGCTTATACATCCCTAAAAATACTCAGACAAGTTTTTCTAGCATAGTGAATTTACTGATTTTCATGGTTTATCCAATGAAATTGCCTATATTTTCGAAAGAAATGAATTGCATTCCAGCATGCTTTGCCGTTGGCTTGCCTAGTTCTTATACGAACCATTACTTAAACACATAGTTAGGGTTTAAATCAGGATACTTTGCAGCCAATCCAATTTTCGATTTCAGAAAACAGATTTTCAGATCTGAATTCGTGGCACAAACCGGCAATTCTATTTTCCACTTGACTTTTCACTTCTGATTCCAGAAAATAGCACCTTTTTCTACTTTCCATATTTGTCACTTCTAAAATCCATGAAATACCTGACCTTATTCGGATTTTCTCTTTCAAAAAAAATTCTCGGAAAAGGTCCACCTTTTTCCAAAAAAAAAGTCCACTTTTTACTTAATTTCAAGCGGGTGTTTGTAAAACACGGATACGGATCGCGGATGGCGGATGACGGATCGTGGATGGCGGATCGCGGATGACGGATGGCGGATGACGGATCGCGGATGGCGTATGGCGGATGGCGGATACCATTTTCTTACAAAATTATGAAAATTTTCCTAAATTTCTATTTAAGGTGACTTACACTTATTTCTTGTGGAAGTAGACCTCAACTTCTAGCACAAATTTGAACAATTACATGAAAAACTACAAGCGATTGAACATTTATTTTACTATTTATATATAATGCTCTCGTTTGTTCGGAATATTTACATTTTCTAAAGGAGGTGATTTTAGAAAAAATTGGTATAACTTTATGTAACTTGAAAATTCGACCGCGAACTGCACTCAATGGCAGATTCATGGAAGAACACATAGGACTAACAGAACGATATCAAGAAAAATATACCTCAGCCCAGATCTCCAAAGACACTAAAAGTTGACCTTACATTTCATTCCAGTTGTCTTAAATTGTTATGCAACTGACAATCAATAACAGGCGAATCTGGAGCCGTCTTGTTATAGCGATTTCCTCGAAATCAGAGTCGGCAGCTTGCATTGAGAAGCGTTGAGCCATACGAATCCGGGAAAAGCCGTAAAATAAAAATAGCCACTTCTGTTCCTAGTTATGCAGCTCTCGATGCTTCATAATTCTGAAATAATTATCTAAAAAAGTTGGGATGTCGTTCTGGAAATCATTTTTAGGACGCTTTGTGTCTGAAGAGTCGGAACTTTTTACAAACACCCATTTCAAGCTTGATCATAAACAACAAAAAGCCCTACATTTTTCTAGTTTTTTGCAAGCTTTTCCGGCTGGGAAAAAGCGTCACCTTTTCCCCTTCGAAACTTACCAATTCCGCATTTACAAGGGAGACAACTACATAGGCCTTTTTTGAGATAGACCGGAAGTCGCGAATCGTAATGAAGTGTGGTCTAGCTTCGGTACAAACAAATCACCAAACAATGGGCAGTTTTCCCAAGTGGAATTCAAAATGAACTCCACTGGGAAAAACTGCCCATTGTTTGGTGATTTGTTTGTACCGAAGCTAGACCACAAAGCATTACAATTCGCAACTTCCGGTGTATCTCAAAAAAGGCCTATGGTCACGTCATGTGATGTCCTCCTTTACGTTGTCATCAAACAGAAATAAACGAATATCTCTCTTCCAAACATGGCGGTTGTTCTCTTTTAATAGCAAATGGGAACAAGTACATAGTCACGAAGTTTCAATTCATGTCATGTATTTAGCATGAAGAGAGATTTAACTACATGTCACATGGCGCGACGTAATCCATCCATCCATACAAAAAAAGCAGATTCGTGTCCAGAGACTGTACCCATGGGGTACTGGCTATCTAATTTATTCCCAAGTTCTCTTCTCCTTATTTCTTTTTCGTCGTGTTCTACAGTTGTTTTTCAATATGCATTCTGTAAATAATATTTATTAGTATCAGAAATAAAATTGAATTGAATTGAATTGGGCCAATATTCATCGAGGACAAAAAGCCCTTGTAAATGTGGAATTGGT
This sequence comes from Scolanthus callimorphus, assembly GCA_033964015.1. NCBI lineage: Eukaryota > Metazoa > Cnidaria > Anthozoa > Actiniaria > Edwardsiidae > Scolanthus > Scolanthus callimorphus. Next base: position 6,472,284 of record CM066912.1, on the reverse strand, counting down.
CAGTTTCGAAGGGAAAGGAGTGGCACTTTTTCCCAGCCGGAAAAGCGAAAAAAGTAGGGTTATTTTCTTGTTTATGGTCAATCTTGAAATAAAGTAAAAAGGAGACTTTTTTTAGAAAAAGGTGGACCTTTTCCAAGATTTGTTTTGAAAGAGAAAATCCGAATAAGGTCGGGTATTTTCATCGATTTCAGAAGTGACAAATATGGAAAATAGGAAAAGGAGCTATTTTCTGGAATCTACGACGCATGCGCTACTTTACATGCTACATTTAATATTAGAGGCCCTAGACAGAGGAGGTAATCGTATTCGGATCTTTTTCGCTGATTTCAGCAAAGGGTTTGATTTAGTTGACCACCACGCCCTACTGAAAGAGCTACAACTATTAAATGTTCACAGTTCTATCGTGAAATGGATCTCCGCTTTCCTGACTGAGCGACCTCAACGTGTCAAAATCGCCGGGTCAGTATCCCCGCCCGTCTTTCCCAAAGGAGGCATACCGCAGGGGACTAAATTAGCCCCCGTGCTTTTTGCCATCCTGGTCAACCGTTTAGTAGTCCAGTCATTCTATGGTTTGACCCGTCACTAATTGCAACAGAAGGTTTTTCTTCACAATATTGGTCGGTTGAACGTACTAAACAACATACTAAAAGTCCTAAAAAATCCTAGCACGGGAAAGCCTCTAAAATGAGCATCATTGATACGCGCGCTCTCCTGCAACATGAAAACGAGGCTGAAACCGGAAGTAGCGCTATTTTGCCCGTTTTAATAGTATTTTCTTCCCGATTTTCGAGGATTTATCGTAATTCTATGAATGACAAGCTGTTTAATGAATTAATATGGTATTTGCATATCATTTACGCTTGAAAAGAGTGTTTTGGGTTTTCGGTCTTCTCCGCTTCCCTCATATGACAAAAAAATATGAAACAGCACTAAGGTTATCGTTTTTGTTTCAATAGTCAATAATAAATGTATTTAAAGGTAAAAGCAGTTCAAAAGGGAAAAAATGTCCCGAGATCATCATTAATCGGGGCATCATTAATCGGGGAGTTGCAGAGTCCCTTTGCAGTGGCAACATGAGGCGGGTGTGATCATTCTGTTATACTTGCGGCAAGGAGTAATGATTGAGTGTGCTACATCCTGTTGGTGCTACATCCTGTGGTACAGTTGCATCTTATAATGCGTAGAAGGTTGTCCGGCGCTCAACCAACAGCTCTTCCCCCTGCAGCTGCGATCTCCTCTCGAGTGCTATAAGTCTGCTGGAACACGTTGACGTGCTCTCGGAAACAATCGAATGAGATAAAATTCTGGAGTGACGCGCCACTGTAGTGTAGTTTCGTCGTGTCCCATCCCAGGGACGTGTGTAAGGAATATTCCGGCACACCTCCACTCCTAGCTGAGCTCGAATTTTCAGGACGTTCCAAACGCGTCACAAAGTGTTGCCCTTTTGCTAGAGGATGAAATACAAATTCACTACCGCCTGGTATGGTGTGGGGGTGCGACCGACTGGTATGGTGTAAAATAAACGAACAAGTTGAAGTGATCCCCCTCTGAAAGTACTATGAATAACGCTCCTTAGAGCTATGAAAAGTTTTCGTCATCCCCCACAACTCCCTATTTGAACTAGTGCTAGGCAGTTCAAATAGGAAGCATAAAGGCCATGGCATGCCTCTTTCGGTGCGCGTGATTTTGATAGGCATTTCATCAAGCCCTGAAAAAATGTAAGAGAAAATGCCATTTTGTATATAGTTGACAAACCAGGTAGATTTTTTTCTTCCTCGTGCGCCGCAAATTACTCATAACCTTTTCTAAGAGTAGGATAGGTGAATCCTACGATGTGCGTGAAGCGCGGAACAAATGACGCAAAGCGCGATGCAATTTTTATCGTATCCAGTTCTGAAAAAGCAAATGAATAAACCTCTTTCGAGAGATCCCCCTTTCGCTCGCCCAAACATAGAAAAATCATATTACTCCTCCTGGCGATAAATGATCACCAGCCCTTGACGTGCGGCGCCTTATGTTGTAGCAAGAAGGAGTTTGGTTTTAGCGGAGGTTATTTACACGATCAAAATTCTGTTATTTGTGCCCGGGATTGCCACAATATCATCACCGCGCTCTTCGCTAGCATTATTTGTTCATGTACTCCTTTTTTCCCCTATGACCATTACATCCGTCCTATTGGCTGCGCATTGCTCACTGCATATCACGGCAAACTTCAGCCATTTGGGGTTCGGATATATTTGCTGGCAGTGTACCGGCGGCAAAGAAAAAAAACGTCATTTGAATTCCAAGTTGAGAAAAAAAAGAAAGTGTCAAAATAGGGTACACACTAGCCCTTCTGGCTGATTTCAAATGTCGCACCCCGTGTAAGCGTGACACCGAAACAAACATGTGCTCTCTACGCGAGAGCATGGATAGGTTCGGCCCGTGTAACAGCACTATCGTAGTGCGTATGCAAACCGCAAACATAAATTAGTATGTTAGTCTCTCGACAGAGCAGTTCAGGGCCGCACTTGGGCAGACTTTTTTGACTTTGCGATATAAAGCTTTGTCAGCTGATTGACTAAAACACAAAAGCGCCGACGAGCAGCCTTAGCGCCTGTCTTTTTTGCCAGACTTTTGAAGGAACAATAGAATTCGCTGTCAATGAAATATAAACTCTAAACAGAGGCAGAAATAGGAAAGCAATGTAAATGTAATGTAAATGATTTATTTTAAGTCGATAACGTGGGGAGTAATCACCCAATCTCCCGAGCTAGAAGCTCATGTATGAAACGCTCGACCATGTTAGTATGAGTGTGAGCCCTATACACTGAGGATGGTCACTCCCGCGTCCCCGTGGTTCTTTAACGTCCCTCTGGTTCCGGTTAGTGTAGTGTATGTGAGAGACGGGACCTACGACCTAATGGCAAACCTATTTCACGCTAGTGCTACCCAGGTCGGGGAGGGGAGGGGGGGATGATTGATAAGGAAAAGCGGACCAACGTGGTTTGAATGCACTTTTATTGAGAAACCGCTGTCAAGAGTCGCTAGGAAAAGCAATTATAATAACTGCCTGTATGCCAAAGTTATCGCAGTCTTCTGTTGTGCCCATTTAATCACGAATTAATCATTTTTTAGTATCCATTCTCTTTTGTCCCGCCTGAATTCGAAAAACGAAGCCCTTTTATGTGGAACTTTTTGTCACTTGGATGTGCGTGTGTGTGCTACCACAGTCTTAGAGCAAAACACTTTGCCTAATTTTCGGCAAATCTTTGCTGGAAAATTATTATGTGGCAAAAATGAAAACTTTGCTCCTCTGAAATAATGATACAAAATTATTGGCTAGAACCACTTCAACTGACTCGTTCGTGTAATCAGTGAATGTAGCGTTCAGTACAGGCAAATAAACTTTTGAGAAACTCGTGCTCATTGTTTTTCTAAAATTGCTCTTTTAAAATCGAAGAATTAGATATTTCTACATAGAATACATTGCCATGAAATGGCTCAATATAAATTTGGAAAAAACACTCGCAGTCGCCTCATTAGTGTGTGCATAATTAGCAGGGAAAACTCTCACTGCTAATCCCGCGTACTCTCGACAAAACTGCTCCAGAGAGTTGAGTTGACGGCTGATTCTTTGGTATGTTTACCTGTAGAAAGATGATTTCTAATCTTCATATAGTAACTGAGGCAATTCTTCCCGAGCGGTTCTTAAGTGACTCTCTCTATTCAGATGCTTAATTGTGTGACGGCAAAGAAACGCAACACTTTTAGTAGTGACGGGCTTTACTCAATTAGGTAGCTAGACCTTCGCATTCGTAGCAGATTCAATCAACTTTATTTTATATTCATAATAATGTAAACTCAGTTTGTTTGAGGCAGTGGTGTCAAAACATGCGAGCAAGAAAATTGCGAGTTCAACATTCTATTAATGCTCAACTTGCTCAAGAAATATTCAGCAGTTTGAGAGAAAAAAAAATGAAATAAAACTTAGTCTACATGATTAATATTAATATTAGGATTGAAATTTGGATATCATTTGGACATTTCCTTGCACAAAAGAAAGAAATCTTGGATAATATTTAGTAAGTATTATGCACAGCCTCGTTTTCATGCAGAAAAAAATCCTTTCCAAGGCGACCTAGAAAACGCAATTTTTCACCGTGTTCCCGTGATAGGATTTCTTAGGACTTTTAGTATGTTATAAAGGGGGACTTTCGGCACCTGAAACCGTCGAGAAACCTTCTGTTGCAATTAGTGACAGGTTGACCCCTTTTTTTCCATAGAATGACTGGACTATAGTTTCTGGCTGGCCAAACCGGTCCAAGTACATCGATGACACCACCATTTTTGAGGTGGTTACGAGGTGTAGCCCCAGCTATTTGCAATTTATTGTTAATGACATCGTTGAGTTCGCGTCCAGTCGTGGCATGCGCCTTAATCCTAAGAAGTGTAAGGAGCTGCAGGTTAATTTTCTGGAATATCAGTGCGCCTCTCCTCTCGCCTTGTTCATAGGAGACACAATGGTCAAACAAGTAGATAGCTACAAGCTCTTGGGTGTTCATATCAGCTCAGATTTGTCATGGAATGTCCATGTAGATTATATCGTGAAGAAAGCTAATAAGCGCCTGTACTCGCTCCGTGTTCTCAAAAAGGCTGGAGCTCAACCGGCTGATCTGGTTCGCATATATTGCTCCTTGATCCGGTCCGTTCTGGAATATGCTGCTCCAGTATGGGCTGCGCTCCCTGAATATCTAGCAAATATCATTGAGTCCGTACAAAAAAGAGCGCTTAGAATTATCTACGGCCCCGCCTTAGAATATAGTGAGAGGCTCAGACGTGCAGAGCTGATCCCTCTCACGGAACGTCGTGCAATTATATCAGCGAAATTCGTAGAGAAAGCCAGGGGAATTGAGCTCCTGAGTTACGTTATTCCCAATACCACCGTGGTGCCTCACGGTTATTCTCTGCGGTCAGGTCCTCAGAGGGCCCAGAAGTTTCGAGGCCGCACTGATAGACTCAATAACTTTGCCACTGTTCGTTATTCATAATTAGACAAATTATCTGTTAAGTATTGTAAATATCAGTATTGTCTCTGACCTCCACTGCAATTCAGCCAATGCTGCTATGTGGCTCAATAAACATATATTATTATTATTATTATTATAATCAGAGGTGAAAGTCAAGTGGAAAATAGAATTGCCGGTTTGTGCCACGGATTCTGCCTGGTAACTTTTCGCGGCCAACCCGATCAAGTTTTGAAGTTATCAATATTTAGGGTTTTAAATTAGGATACTTGGCGGGTAATCCAAATTTCGATTTCAGTAAACAGATTTTCAGAAATGTCGCTAATATGATTTCTGTTTTCCTTGAAATAACAATTTGACTATCAAATTTCTGATTTCTGATTTCAGAAAACAGGAATCAGACATCCGATTTCTGATTCTTGTTTTGTGAAATCAGAAATCGAATGAGTCAGCCTAACGTGACAAAAACTACCCAGAGAGGGTAGGTATGCGTGTTGTTACTTCCGGTTGAAAATCTCTTCGTCGGCCTCCCCTGAATTACGACAGGAAACCCAAGATCCATATTCCTGGCACCTTTCTCGTGGTTTAAGAGAGCCATAAAAAGTTCGTCTTCTTTCAACTTGTTTATTTCATCGACACTTCTAACTGGCCATCGACATAATAAGTGGCCACCAAACTTTTATAACTGGCAATCGACACTTAGTAACTGGCATCGACACTTATAAATGGCCAACGAAACTTACAACAACTGGTCACCGATACTTATAACTGCATGGCCATCAACACTTATAACTGGCCACCCACACTTATAACTGGCCACCCACACTTATAACTGGCCAACGATACTTATATCAAGTGGCCACCGATACTTATATCAGGTGGCCACCGACACTTATAACTGGCCATCGACACTGATAAGTGGCCATCCACACTTGTAAATAGAGAAATAGCCATCGACACTATAAATAAGTGGCCGCCGATACTTATAAGTGGCCATCGACACCTAAAACTGGCCATCGACTGCACCTATAACTGGCCACCGGCATCTATAACTGGCCATCAAAATTATAAGTAGCCATCGACACTATGAATAAGCGCCCATCAATATTTATAATAACTAGCTATCGAAATTTATAACTAGTCATCGACAGGCCACCGACAACTAGAACTGGCCATCAACACTGACAATCGACACTATAAACAAGTGGCCATCGAAATGTATAACTGGCCACTGGTTATAACCAGCCATCGACACTTATAACTGGCAGAGGCGTCATGGGAAAGGTGCCAGGGATAAGGATCTTGGGTTTCTTGTGTTAATTCAGGGGGAGACACAATGAATAGATTTTCAACCGGAAGTAACAATGCACATGCCCGCCCCCTCTGGGTACTTTTTGTCACGTATGCCGACTGATCCGATTTCTGATTTCAGAAAACAGGAATCAGAATAATTGGATAGTCAAGTTGTTATTTCAAGGGAAAAAGAAAACAGAAATCATATTAGCGACATTTCTGAAAATCTGTTTTCTGAAATCGAAAATTGAATTAGCCGCAAAGTATCCTGTTTTAAAACCGTGACTATTGACAACTCCAAAACTTGATCGGGTTGGCCGCGAAAAGTTGCCAGGCAGGAGTGCTTTTTCTTGTTATCCGATTCGAAATTTCTGATTTTAGGATTCTAGATTCATCATATGAATTTTTTAGGTATTTTTGTTTCTAAGTTTCTCGTTTTACGAATGACAACAGGGAAAACTAGGCTTTCCGGTTTCTGAGAACGAAAATGAGGAATATTGGGCTGTAAAATCCGGATTTCTGACAAATCTAAATCTCGAACCCAGTTCGCCGCGAAAAGACCTGATTGTGTCGGTGGGAAGTTATAATGTCGATGGCCACTTATTAGTGTCGATGGTCAGTTATAAGTATCGGTGACCACTTGTTATTAGTGTCGTTGCCCATTTATAAGTTTTGATGGACAGTTATAAGTATCGGTGACCACTTGTTATGTGTTGTTGGCCAGTTATAAATGTCGATGGCCACTTATCAGTGCCGATATAAGTATTATAAGTATTATAAGTATATTATAAGTATTGGTGACCACTTGTTATAGGTGTCGATGGCCAGTGTCGATGGCCAGCTATAAGCATCGGTGACCACTTGTTATAAGTGTCGATTGCTAGGTACTAAGTGTCGATGGCCAGTTATAAAAGTGTCGGTGGCCACTTATTATAACTGTCGATTGCCAGTTATAAGTGTCGATGAAATAAACAAATTGAAAGAAAATAAACTTTTGATGGCCCTCTTAAACCACGAGAAAGGTGCCAGGAATATCGACCTTGGGTTTCCTGTGGTAATTCAGGGGGAAACACAATTAAGAGATTTTCAACCGGAAATAACAATGCTCATGCCTACCCTCTCTGGGTAGCTGGGTAGTTTTTGTCACGCATGCTGACTCATTCGATTTCTGATTTCTGATTTTCAGAAAGAGAAATCTGAAATCGGAGAATCAGAAACCGGATTTCTGATTTCTGATTTCAGAAAACAGGAATCAGAAATTGGATGGTCAAATTTTTATTTCACGATAGGAGAGATGAAATACAAAAAACTCGAAAGTTAGGATTTCCGTTTTCTGAAATCAGATTAGTGAAATTTCTGAAAATCTGTTTTCTGAAATCAAAGATTGTGTCCTCCACAGGCATGCAACACACGTGGTGTAGTTTTCGCGCGTTTCGTGGGTTTTGACTAAAGATGGACGTCCTTGAGGCAAAGAAAAATGTTGTAACAGACTTTTTGAACTCTAAAATATATCTTTAAAGAAGGTTTTCCAGATGTTCAGTAAAAGGGGGTTTTCGGCGCAAAATATCCGATTATTTTGTTCAAATTAATCACGGGTTAAAGCGAATGAATATTGGAGAGATCGACGAAAACTACAGCATCACGTGTCGTCTGTGGAGGAAAGCGAAATTGCCGGAAGTGGACCTCAAGTTTTTTCTTCTTTTATTCGCTACTGCGTAATGAGAAAAGATCGAGTAATATTAGGTTTCTACAGTTCCGCTGGAGATAGGAAAAGCTGAAGCAAAATCTTGCCTTTTTGAAGTGATAGAAACTTTGGAGAAACGAGAGAAATGTTCACTTCCCACTTCTTTCTAGAAACAAGAGAAACTAACAAGTTTTAGAAAAAAAAGTAGGACATCTTTCTTAAGTCTTTGACAAAGTTTAATTTTCAATTAACTGCATCATTAAGTACAGTTCCTTTATGGCAAAAACGGATGTCAAAAATGCATATAGGATCATTCCTATTAGCCCTGATGAGTATGGGTTATTAGGCATCAAATGGAGGGACAGCTATTATTACGACCGATGTTTGTCCATGAGACTAGCCAGCTCCTGTCGTACTTTCAAAACTTTCCAGCACTGCTGTGGAGTTGGTAGCTAAAACAAAGCTAGGCATCAGTCAGATGATACATCTGCTCGATGATTTCCTAATCATTGCGCCAAATAAGTCACTTTGTAGCAGCTCCTTGGAGCTATTCCTACGCTTTTGTCACTATTTGGGCATCCCCAGGGCACCAGAAAAGACATGCAGACTGCCAACCACTCTGTGTTTCGCAGGGATTGAGCTCGATTCCATCTTGAGTGAAGCTCGCCTTCCCCTCGATAAGATCAGCAAATGCGTGTCCGACATCACGCTTTTCTTGAAACGCAAAAAGGTGACTTTCCACCAGTTGCAGTCTCTCGTCGGCCTTTTAAATTTTGCATGCTCCGTTGTGCGTCCAAGACGGGCCTTTCTCATCATCGGCGTTAGGAAACCGTCCTACAAAATTCGCCTCACGTCAGAAACTAAGGACGACCTTAGACTGTGGCTTTCTTTCTTGTCCGACTTCAATGGGCGTGCTTTTTTCATTGATGACACGTGGCACAGCTCAACAAAACTACATCTGTACACGGATGCCTCTGGCGCCCTAGGTTTTGGTGCAGTTTTTGGGAACCACTGGTGCAATAGCCGATGGCCAGATAGTTGGCGCTACCGCAATGTTGCGATTCTAGAGTTTTTTTCCATTTGTCCTGAGTTTGCACCTGTGGGGTATCAAAATGAGCAATCGCTGCATCTCAAATGGATCAGCATCACACTGCCATTCCCCTTTCTCTGCAGCCGGAGAATTGGCACCTACCATAACGCACCTCTGTTCCGACGTATCAGGGCGGCTTTTTTCCGAATTTTTACATTCAATCTTCCGCACTTCGGAGGTAGCTATGCCTATTTCCCCGCCTACGTTGGCTCTTTTCATTGCGTATCTATTTGACAAGTCGTATGCAGCTTCCACAGTTAACATTTACGTTTCAGCCTTAGGCTATATCCACTCTCGGGTTGGCCGGTCCCTACTAAAGTTTTTGTAATTTTGCAAATGCTTAAGGGTTACGGGAAGCTGGGGTCAAGACTAGACGATCGCCTTCCGATAACGCTTCCCATCTTACACAGGATCTTGGCGTCCTCGAGTCGTCTCTCCGCCTGTGGTTACCGTGAAGTAGGCTTCAAGTCTATGTACTCCTTAGCTTTCTAGCTTTTTTGCGGGTTGACGAGATGACCGTAGGGACCTCTCGGGCCTGCCCTCCTCTGCGGTTACACCAACTCACAAAATTAGTGGATAGCCTAGGAAACGTTGTTGGATTACAAACACAATTACCGGAAACGTCCTTTTTCAGTTTTGATCAGCCACCATGAGACTTTCTGCCCTATCGAAATTGTATTGGCGTACCTGGCCCTGCGGGGCGATAGAGGGGGACCCCTTTTTGTAAACTTGGACTGGTCTCCCGTTTCACGGTCCGACTTTGCTGATCAGTTGAACCTAGCGATACGTTTTTGTGGACTTAACCCGAATCGTTATAAGCGCCACAGTTTCAGAATCGGTGCAGCCTCCCATGTGCAAAATGTGCCCACCCCACCCCCCTTAGATTTCTGGTGACCGTGATTGTGATTAACATTAGCTATTTATAAGAAGACATGCTAGGACGTGCCTAGTCTCGGGAATCTTAGTGAACGAAACGACAGTGACTCAGCACTCGGTCGTGAGAAATGTGCTCTGTTTTCATGGCGAAGAAACGACCAAAGTGGCGACCACGAAGGGACGGAATGGAGAAACGAATCGAAGTTTTGGAGAGCAAGTTAAAAACCCTACATTTTCGGGTAGGTAAAACACGAGAGGTGCTTGAAAAGAGAGATCGGGAGACAACGAAACGCCAGAAGTCTTCTGTAGTGAACATTAGAAGTTCCGTCATTACTGCGAAAGAGGTTATCGAAGAAAAGAAGTTTGAACAGGGTGAAAGTGAGGAGGAAATACGCGAGAGGGAAATCGAGCAATCGTTGGAACGAGCAGACGAATGCGTGAACGAACTTGAAAAGCAACTCGAAGAACTAGAACGTGAGAAGACGGAGAGAGAGAACAGGATATCCTTAGAAGGTGAGAAGGCAAAGCTCGAGGCCGCAAGGCAAGCAGAAGCCGTGAAACGAGAGGAAGAGCTAGCGTTCGAGAGGAAAAAGTGGGAGTGGGAGCGTGAGTTCAAGGAGAAACACGTACAAGCGGGAATTGCAAGCTCAGCGAAGTTACCGAAGCTGAGAATTACACCATTTAACGGGACTTGTAAAGACTGGGTGCGATTCTGGGGACAATTCGAAGCTGAAGTAGACAAAAGCAAAATTGCTGAGGTAACCAAGTTTTCGTACTTGAAAGAGCAAGTGGAGTTGAAAGTAAGAAACTTGATTGACGGACTGCCCTTTACGGACGAGGGTTATGTGCGAGCCAAGGAAATTCTTCACCGCAAGTTTGGAACAACAAGCGATGTGGTCGGAGAATACGTGAGAGATATCCTTGAATTACCGGCGATCAAGGAAAGAGACGTCAAGAAGATCCATGAGTTTTATGAGAAACTGTTGTTCAACGTAGAATCACTAAAGACCTTGAAAAGTTTGGAGAAACTTGATGCGGCAGTTATGTTTACTTTAGACAAACTCGCCGTGATTAAACACGAGCTTGCTAACATGGATGACCAATGGAGAAAGTGGAGTTTTGTGGAATTGCTGGAGAATCTTGAACGGTGGACTCAAAACAACCCCGTGATTGCAAAGAAACCTCAAACTGGACGAGCCTTCTACTCTGATGAGAAAGGCGATCAAGATCGTGACAAGAAACCTTTCAAGGAACCTCGATGTTTATATTGTGGAGATAAACAACACAAGGCCGTGACTTGTTCCAAGTATGTTACAGCTTCGGAGAGAAAGAAGATCCTAGTAGATAAGAAACTGTGCTTTAATTGTACGGGAAAATTACACCGAGCGGTAGATTGTAAAAGCAAGGGAGTTTGTAGGCTATGTGGCGCAAAACATCACACGTCGATCTGCGACAAACCACCAGCGAGAGAACAGGGATTGACAGCTAATCACGTTGGGCAATCTTCAGTAATTCACCCAGTTGTGATAGTGCTAATTAACGGGATCAAGTTTCGAGCACTTTTAGACAGTGGAGCCAGCCACTCCTATATTTCGTCTACAGCTGTGGCGCTTATCAAGGGAAAGCCGAAATCAACTGGAGTGAGACAAATTGCTATGCTAAGCGGAATATACACAAGAACAATGCAAGTTTATGAGGTCACGATGTGCTCAGTCAAGGGAGACTTTCAGCTTTTTGTTGATGTAACTAAAGTTGAAACACGAGAACTGTTGATGCTTGAGAACCCTAAGTACAAGGACCTGTTGGATAATCATGCACACCTCCGCGGCGTACATATGGATGATATTGATGAGAAGCAACAACTTCCAGTGCATATTATTCTAGGAGCAAATGACTTTGCAAAAATACGTACTGGTGAGCGACTTCGCGTTGGAAGGAGAGCAGACCCGGTTGCAGAATTTACCCGTTTAGGATGGTCGATCATGTCCCCAGGGGGGGAGGGTGAGATTACAAATGCTTACCTGACTGTGAACACATCTGTGGATTATGAGAAATTGTGTGCATTGGATGTGCTCCGGCTTGAGGATAAATCGTGTGGTAATCAAGACTCTGTGTACGAAGAATTCAAGGAACAACTCACTCGTTCGCCTGAAGGATGGTATGAAACTGGACTTCCATAGAAAGCTAGCAACAAGGAGGGGAGTCGCATGCGGTTGAACTCCTTACTACGTAAACTGAGGCGTACTGACATGTTGGATCAATATGACGAGATAATACAGGAGCAATTGAGGGATGGAGTGATTGAGCATGCACCAGAGGAAGTAAAGGGAGAGAATTTTACCTCCCTCATCGTCATGTGACTCGTGCAACTGTCAATCTACTGCTGTTCGCGTCGTCTATGATGGATCTTCGCATGTGCATGAAGGCGCACCATCTCTGAATGAATGTCTTAATACTGGGCCACCTCGTAACAATCAATTGTGGAATGTGATAGTTCGTCAACGGTTTCACTCAATTGCTGTGACGGGAGATCTGCGTCGTGCATTTCTGCAAATACGTGTACGTGAGGCAGAAAGAGATGCGCTGCGTTTTCACTGGATCGTGGATAAAACGTGCAAGCAAATGCAGGTGCTGCGCTTTACAAGAGTGTTGTTCGGTCTTGGACCTTCACCTTTTCTATTGAATGGTGTTCTACAGCAGCATCTAGATCACATGGAGTCAGCGTTCCCACAGAGTGTGTTTGAGATCCGGAAGATGTGGACGATCTAATTTCAGGAGCTCCGACTATTGAGAGCGCTCAACAGCTTAAGCGAGAGGCTATTGAGATCTTTGAGGATGCTTGCTTTACCTTGCATAAGTGGCATTCAAATGCACGTGAGATTGCAAATGATGACATCAGTGGTGACCTGTCTTACGCGAAACTCCAGTTCAATGGGGAGTCAGTCAACGGTATCGAAGAGAGCAAGTTACTCGGTGTAAACTGGAACGAATTGGATGATACACTTAATGTGCGGTTCCCATCAGAGCTCGAAGTACCCACCAAGAGGGGAATCTTAGCCAATTTGGCACGAGTCTATGATCCCCTTGGAGTAGTGTCTCCCATGATGCTTGAAGGGAAGTTGATTTATCGTGACATTTGTGACAACAAGATTAACTGGGATGCAGAGCTGTCGGATGATTTGACCAAGCAATGGTGCAAATTTGAACGAGTTATTCCGGACTCTGTGAGTTTTCCACGTAGTCTTGTGCTCTATCGTGAACCAATTGACGAGATCAAGTTGCACGCTTTCGGTGATGCTAGTGCACGTGGAGTATGTGCGGCTGTTTATGCGGTGTTAACGCAAGCGTTACGCAAGGGCTGATTGCTGCTAAGTCAAGGTTAGCAAAGAAGGACTTGACAATACCACGTTTGGAACTTATTGCTGGTCACATGGCAGTCAACCTGGCTGCAAATGTACGCGAAGCCCTAGAGGGTTTTAACTTGGCTGAGAATATTCACTGCTGGCTTGACAGCTCAGTTGCATTACACTGGCTAAATGGCCAAGGAGAGTATCGTCAATTTGTGGCAAATCGAGTGAGAAAGATACATAGTCACCCTAATACTCTGTGGCGACACGTCCCAACACATGACAATCCGGCAGACCTCGGTAGTCGGGGAGGAAGTGTCATCAATGCGGAACTTTGGTGGAAGGGACCACCATGGCTTGCTGACCAAACCTAGTGGCCAGCGGAACTTGTAACCAAACCATCCGAGGAAAGTAAGGCAGAGAGGAAGGTTCAACAAGAGCTTTTCGCGTGCGGTGTTGAAGTTAGGGATGACTTTGACGCTGCACTCGATAAGCTCGGCCTGCGTAAGGCCATGAGAGTGTGTGGATGGGTCTCGCGATTCATACACAACTCTCGACACCCTTCCGACAAGCGTAAAGGGGTCTTAACGACAGAAGAGATACAGGCCCAAGAGCTATTTTGGATAAAGAGAATTCAACACCAGGCAGAGCGCAACGCGTCCTTTGCCTCAGATAAGGAGCAGTTAAATCTTCAGCTAAACGAGAATGGTGTGCTGGAGTGCAGAGGTCGTATTCAGGGGGAGTACCCGATTTACTTGCCCGACTCTGCTTTATTTACAGCGAAACTTGTGCAGCGAGAACACGTGTCAACTTTACATGGAGGGATTGGTATGACAATTGCTAAGGTACGAGAAAGGTACTGGGTACCACGCCTACGGAAACTGGCAAAGAGGCTGTTAAGAAAGTGTTACGGATGCAAGAGATTTCAAGCAGTTGCGGTCAAGTGTCCTCCACCTGGTCTTCTACCAACAACTAGAACTGAAGGAGACACGCCCTTTAACGTAATAGGGGTGGACTTTAGTGGTCCCTTCAGATATGGCCCTAAAAGGGAGCGCAAGGCATACATAGTCTTGTATTCTTGCAGTTTGACTCGTGGAGTGTTCCTGGAACTGTTACCCAACATTGAAACAGGAGAGTTCATCAAGAGCTTCAAGCGATTCATTGCGCGGAGGGGGAGACCTTCTAAAGTGTACTCGGACAATGGATCAACTTTTGTTGCAGCTGACAAATGGTTAAAGAAAGTACGGAAGGATGTAGTGCTGAACGACTTTCTTCGTGACTATTCAATTTCCTGGCAATTCAATCTTAGCCGTGCCCCCTGGTGGGGAGGACAATTTGAGCGCTTAATCGGAGTCATGAAGGGAGCCTTCTACAAGACTGTTGGAGGAGGTCAACTTTCATGGGATGAGCTAAACGAGGTTATTTTGGACATTGAAATCGCGCTGAACAACCGACCATTATCTTACGTAGAGGATGATGTCCAATTTCCTACACTGACACTCATTTCTGTTTCTTAATGCCGATTATTTACCGGAGTTGGAACCTTATTATCTTGAGGACAGAGATCTGCGAAAACGAGCGAAGTACCTAAAGAAAACTAAGGAAGCGATGTGGTGTCGATGGAAGAAGGAGTACTTAAGAGCGTTACGTGAGCGACATCGTCTCAAACACAAGGACCACGCCCATCATCTGAAAGTTGGAGATGTGGTTATCGTCAAATCTGATGATCGAAATCGAAATAAGTGGACACCTGGTGTTGTTGTCAATTTAATAGTTGGGCTTGATGGAGTAGTGCGCGCAGCTAGGCTCAGAGCTGGGAGAAGCTACTTGGAAAGAGCTGTGCAACATTTATACCCTTTGGAGTTGTCATGTGACAGGGTAGCGCCTGCGAGAGATGTTCCGCTCAATGCTGAGAAACCTGTTTTCCGTCCAAGACGAGGTGCGGCAGTTGCTGCGAAATTTCGGATAAGAGACATTGCTGTTGATGAGAACGAATGACTTGAACACTTTAAGTCTGAACTCTGAACTCTGATAGGAGAAGCATTTAACTATAAACCCTTTATAGAACGTTGTAGATTTTAATACATTTTCACTTACAAATGCCTTGTAGACAAGTCATTTGGGGGAGTGTGTGGAAAATGTGCCCACTCTACCCCCCTTAGATTTCTGGTGACCGTGATTGTGATTGACATTAGCTATTTATAAGTAGACATGCTAGGACGTGCCTAGTCTCGGGAGTCTTAGTGAACGAAACGACAGTGACTCAGCACTCGGTCGTGAGAAATGTGCTCTGTTTTCATGGCGAAGAAACGAGCTAAGCTGTGAGAATTTTGTACTGTGAGTGAGTTAACATTCGGTGATTATTAAAGCGAGAATTCAGGAAACCATATCGTTGCGTTTTCGACACCCATGCAGCAGAAAGGGGAATGTCTGATACTCAGCGCCATACGGTTATTTGGCTATGTTATTTTAAGCCCACTATATGTTGTTATATGGTCAGCGGACTTGCGACCATGAACCCGTTCACGGGTCGTCCTTTGGCCCCCATGTTGTTAGTAAAGTCGCTGTGGTAAATCAACTGACTCGTTGCTCCTTCTAGGTATGGCGTGGTGTCAAGCGGTGGGATTAAAAGATTACTAATCCCCTGGCCTTCCAAAAGAGAAGTATAATGGTGCTACAAGGGACAATGGAGAAATGTTTGTACTCGATTTGTACGGTTTTCCCCCTGGTCGAATTTCCAGCGGAAGCAGCCTTTACCCTACACGTGGCAGGGCACAAATGGGACCGTGCCGTGCTCCAACAATTTGATTTAACCCTTTTATTTCCTTTCTTTGATTTTGTTCACGACGTAAAGCAAGATCTACGGCCTATGGCACACGAAAGCCGCTATTTGTGTACACTGCCTTATTTGCTATATTTATTTTGTTTGAGAGTAAGCATTCCCTCCGAAAAACAGGATCTGGGACCTGTTCAAATGATTCAGCATTGTACCGAGAGTTGTGAAATCTGCCCGCAGACGTTGAGTTTTACTTGCCTTTTCTTTGCGATACACAGCGGAAAACAAGAAGAACTTACAAAATCTGCTACGGTACAGTCATTACATATCAACAAGACCTGAGCCACAACACCTGCTACAGACAATCCAACGACCTGAGCAACAAGATCTGGTACAGAATGGAAATTACACTCTACTGATGAACAATTATTTTCGTTCCTGCCAGCGCTATCTGTCTTGGTACCTGAGACTACTGTCCAGCGGTGTTTTCTGAACATTTCCGCAAGCGACATGAGATAATGTACACCAAGCTGGTGTTGTACAGTAGAACCTCTGATTAATCCTCGACAAGTTCGAAATCTTACACCCTCCCACCGAAACCCTCGTCAGACTAGCGGAGCTTGTACTCACTCTTAATACCTTCACATTTAATGGCAAGTACTACCGCCAAATCCGAGTTGTCGCTAT
Organism: Scolanthus callimorphus; assembly: GCA_033964015.1. NCBI lineage: Eukaryota > Metazoa > Cnidaria > Anthozoa > Actiniaria > Edwardsiidae > Scolanthus > Scolanthus callimorphus. The sequence continues at coordinate 6,455,525 of CM066912.1, read as the reverse complement.
GGGTAGCAAACTTGGTCCCAACTACGCCTGTCTGTTTATGGGCTACATAGAGCAAAAGACATTTGAGGGAGTATGTTGGCACCAAACCGGAACTTTTCTGGTTTGATGACGCCATACCACGTGCTCACGACGTTGCACCCCTCTTGTCACTTAGACAACTTCACCTAAGTTTGGTTGTCTGAGGTTCATACTTTCCGAGTATATAAACCTTTTCTCGTCCGATGACGTCATCAATGATGTCATACCACGTGACTAGGCAGTTGCACCCCACTTGCCACTTAGACAGCCTCACCCAAGTTTGGTTGTCTGAGGTTCATCCCTTCCGAAGATATAAACCTTGTCTCGTTCGATGAAGTCATCGATGACGTCATACCACGTGACTAGGCAGTTGCACCCCCCTTGCCACTTAGACAACTTCACCCAAGTTTGGTTGTCTGAGGTTCATCCCTTCCCAAGATATAAACCTTTTCTCGTTTGAAGACGTCATCGATGACCTCATACCACGTGACTTGGCAGTTGCACCCCCCTTGCCACTTAGACAACTTCACCCAAGTTTGGTTGTCTGAGGTTCATCCCTTCCGAAGATATAAACCTTTTCTCGTTTGATGATGTCATACCACGTGACCACGCTGTTGCACCCCTAGCCACTTAGACAACTTCACCCAAGTTTGGTTGTCTGAGGTTCATCCCTTTCGAAGATATAAACCTTGTCTCGTTCGATGAAGTCATCGATGACGTCATACCACGTGACTAGGCAGTTGCACCCCCCTTGCCACTTAGACAACTTCACCCAAGTTTGGTTGTCTGAGGTTCATCCCTTCCCAAGATATAAACCTTTTCTCGTTTGAAGACGTCATCGATGACCTCATACCACGTGACTTGGCAGTTGCACCCCCCTTGCCACTTAGACAACTTCACCCAAGTTTGGTTGTCTGAGGTTCATCCCTTCCCATGATATGTACTTTTTATAACTCTTTTATAAAACTCTTCATGGGTTGCCTGTGCGAGGTCGGACGAACGAACACACAAACCGGAGGTCCATAACAGAACAGGCCGATGCATATACACTTTTGTTTTGTTTTCCTTTTTCTCCTGCATGTAGCGATGGGGCTCCGCTTCGGCGCATCCGTGACATAATGGTCAAAAACCTCACCATTTTGAAAAACGATGACGACATCGGAGGTATATTCCAGCCACTGCGGGTCCTGTGCGCGTACCGACGGGATAACAATATCCAAGATTACCGTCGTGCGCAGCTCTCTCCCTACAACCACAGGAAGTACAGAGTACGTTTCCATGCAACCGACCAAAGTGTGAAACTTGCGCACATACTAACCCAAGTCCCACCATCGTGACACCCGGGGGCCGTATATGCATTAATCAGAGGTTCTACTGCACAACCACCAACTCAGTGTGCATTATCTCATGTCGCAAGTGTGACAAGGTCTATATCGGCGAAACCAAGCGTAAGCTTCCTGAAAGGTTCAGATATCATATGTGAAGTACCTACTAAAGGTTCAGAAAACACCGCTGGACAGTAGTCTCGGGTACCAAGACAGATAGCGCTGGTAACGAGCTTCCCGTAGCCAACCACTTCTCATCAAACGGGCACGGTGTGAGGGACATGCTTGTCTCGGTCATCTGCTCAGGCCCGTGGGACACAACAACAAGACGACAAAGGGAGATGCGCTTTATTTTCACGAACAAAACGCTACAACCACGCGGACTAAACATTGACTTCAAATTTCTGTAAAACTTCCAGCGCGCGCACAGATCTACTTGTTGTGTTTACAAGTTTGACTCTGGCGCGTGCTCTTCAGTTGCTCGCTTTTCCCTGATGAAGAGGTAGTAGCCTCGAAACGTCGGAAATGGCATTATTTTTTTGCGCTTTATTAATCTTTATTTGTAATCCTAGCTTGTACACATCAAGCGCTACGCAGAACACTTGTACTCATTAGTACAATTTAATTGTCCTTATGTTGTAGGATCAATCCGCTACTTTTTGCTGGCTGACATGCCTGCCTCAGCTTCCCCAATCATCTTTATAATGTTGAACCCCTGGTCCCAAAAATTAAGATATGACCTGATTTTTTACATTATTTGTCATATGCTTGGGGAAAAAAGGCAAGACCTTAACTTTTTAAGGGGCGTCCTGAAATTTTTGTGCAGTTGACAAAGGAAATTAAGGATGGTGCCCACAAAAACGAATATCAAAGGCTATCTATTTCCGATAAAGAAAAGGTAGGGGTACCTACGCGAGAAAACCCATCCCCAACTCCCCAACACCCTAAAAACAGCAGAATTACCGTTTTTTTTAGAAATTACGAAATTAAAAAAACACTCAATAGTTTTATTTAAATTCTACTTTCGTTCGTAAAAGCAGCAGCTGTCAATACATTTGTTGGATTCCATACCAAATGTTTGTAAATTTTGGCTTTTAAAGGTATTTTAGGGGGTAAAATTTCTACAAAAGGCTCAAAAACTACCATGACACCCGCTACTTTACGCGTTAAAAAACAGCCTCAGCATATTTTTCGCACGTTAAAAAATCGCAAATACGCTGGAGAGGTTTTATATTTTCGAATGATTTAAATAAATATAGGGGTAGCCACATAATTTTCAGAAATATCGTACCATTTAACAGCAGGTAGAATGGAAATGGTCATTTACCAATGAACTGTTATTTTTTTTCATGGCGATAAGACAAAATTGCTCTAAATATGACATTGTAAAACAGGCACTTTGCTCGGACAACATTATTATGTCAAAATCTTTAGACTAAAATCCAATGATTTTCTCCGACATAAAAAATGGGTAAAAAAAATCGGGTTGAAAATACAGCTGTTTCCTCGGACCATTGGTTTCGCTAGTAGAAATATTGAACATCAATGCAAGCTAAGCCTGAAAAAAGGTAAGAATTTCCTACCAGTTTGAAGTCCATAAAAGGGTAGGAAATTCCTACCAATATGAAGCCCGTAAATATAGGGTAGGAAATTCCTACCAATTTGAAGCCCGTAAAAGGGTAGGAAATTCCTACCAGTTTGGTAGGAAATTCCTACCATTTTAAAGCCCGTAAAAGGGTAGGAAATTCCTACCAGTTTGATGCCCGCAAAAGGGTAGGAAATTACTACCATTTTGAAGCCCGTATAAAAAGGGTAGGAAATTCCTACCAATTTAAGCCCGTAAAAGGGTAGGAAATTCCTACCAATTTAAGCCCGTAAAAGGGTAGGAAATTCCTACCAAGTTAAAGCCCGTAAAAGGGTAGGAAATTCCTACCAATTTGAAGCCCGTAAAAGGGTAGGAAATTCCTACCAACTTGATGAACGCAAAAGGGTAGGAAATTCCTACCAGTTTGAAGCCGTAAAAGGGTAGGAAATTCCTAGCACTTTGAAATTCGAAAAAGGGTGGGAAATTCTTAGCAGTTTGAAATCCGAAAAAGGGTAGGAAATTCTTAGCAGTTTTAAGTCCGAAAAAGGGTCTCAAGATATTCCTACAAGTTTGAAGTCCGAAAAGCTGCATGCAAAAACAAGGTTCTATTCATTGTAGAGATATTTTTCTACAGATATAATTGTGATGATTTGTGTTTTTCGAATGTATTCTACAGAACATATCTATTACTCTCCCCTCTTAGTGCCAGGAAGTTTCCGTGTCATTCTCAAGCGATATCTATGTCGAATGCGTCTTAGTCTGTTTTATTCATTTGCTCATTCCTTGGACATAATCCATGACTGCAAAGCTCTCACATAACTGTTCTATTAATATGGCAAATTCCTCTTTTTGCTCCGACGAAGGGCTAACGCTCGAAACGTCAGCAAAACACCATTTTCCCACGGCGTTTAACATAAATCTCATGGCAAAGAAATGAGGACTTTAGGACCTTCTACATGCACTTTTCATTGGTAGCGCAAATATTTCCGGAATGAGATCACCTAGGTTTGCTACCAGGAATGGTTAAAAAAGACACAACAGCAAAACTAAGAACAGCCAAGGGAATAATCGATCCCAATAGTGTTTGTGAACACGAAACTACTTGCATTAATGTTCTTTTGTCCTGGGAGATTGTTTTGCGCAGTTTTGATTACTCTCTCTTGTTAGGTATGCCATCCTCGACTATGTAGCTTCAACACCCGCCACTCATACCATTTCCTGTTAAAAAGGAATCACATATTGAAACAACACCAATGTAAGGCATTGCGAATGGAATAGTTAACGGAAAGCAAACTGTTTTGGTCAGTGGAATATTTGTTACTTTGTTTGCTTGAATTTACGGAAGGCTCAAAAGCCGAAACGTATACATTTATTAAATTATGGTTCTATGAGGAATTTAGAGTCCCTCTACATCACTCACCTATATATAATTATAACAATTTGGTTTATTCATATGACATCAAAAGCAGAAAAATAGAGCCTAACACAGGTTAATTGACAAACGTTTGGATTAAATGCTGAAACATTTGAATCGTGTGAGATGTGTGCTACCTGGGCACCAGAGGCTCGAAGATATTATGATCAGTTCAGAATAACACGAACGTATATGATGATGATAAACCGGGGATAAACCAAGCAAACTGATGCTTCCAAAGTCATATGACAAGATTCTGAATGATTGGTGACTACAAAGCCTCCGCGCCCAGGCTAGCAGCGGCGCGAGGAAATACCCAAACACAGATAAAACGTTTATGCCGAAGTAGGGACTCTTACCCAGAATAATGCTCTTCGTCCTTGGATGCTAGATGGACATGGCTATTAGGTGCCTGGCTCTCCACATCTCAATCTGCTTTCTGCTTTCTGCTTTAAAACTACAGGCTTGCGATCGGCAGCGATTTCTGTCCACCATAATTTTTACTGGAGACTCAACAATAACGGTCGAAGGTAGTTGATTGACTTGATCTACAACGATGCTGTACGTCTGTCAATTAACAATGATTGTTGACAGATGGGTCGAATGCAGAAGCAGATTGCTTTATTCCAGAGAAACGTTTCTTATGCTATCAAACAGTGTTTCAGTGTGATGAATATAGCCTTTGAAAAATGGTATTTCTGGCATATTTATTAAAAGGTTAATGCCTTGGTACCCTCGGCAGCCTTCCGCGGCTACAGCTTTGTGAACAGAGGAATATCTCAAACGGAAATTACTAATGCCTGTGGTATTCTATTATTTCACGGTAGCCAATTGCGTTGCAGCCCATACGTGAGGCGTCAATTTGAAACAGAGATGAAACGCAGGTCACACGTAGAGAGACTGTTGACTGTTGATTTTGTTGAAGCTCAAACAGTTCAAACGTGAATATCTCGATACTTTTGTTCTGGTATGTCTGATGGAGTCAAGAGGATTTACAAGGCGGTGACCCTGCACCCGATTTTAATTTTCCAGATCTTGAATTTTCGAACCGATCAAGACGAAGCGAACGGACTCAAAATTCCCCTTCAAACACCGAATCGATCGAAGAACCATTGGTAAGTTGCTTTGCTTTGCATTGTTCGACTGATTTTAGTATTGTTTCTTGCCTTCAACGCCCGCGCTTTGATGCGTGTGAATACTGTCATTATCATCGTACTATTCAAGCAGAGGTTCTCTTTAGCTAGCAAAGCTGTTCGTGTGTCTGGTATTTAGCGTGGTTGTTTTGCTCCACGCGAAATCAGTCAGTAAAAGGAAGTAGTTGGTTTTGTCTCTATTATAGTTCTACAAAGGAGTTCTTTTGTCTCTTATACTCGTTCTTTGTATTGAGGACATAGAGGATTGTTGTATAATGCGTCGAAAAGAAAACGTCCAGAGCTTCCACCCCCCGAAACGGCGTTATTAATCAACTTTTAAAGCCTTTAATCCTTGAATATTCAAGTGTTGGACTTTTTATATATCTAAAGTTATTATTTTTAAACTTTTTAACGCTGAAGAAGTTCGAAGACCGAAAGCTCCGTAAATAATCGTTTGATATTACCTCCATCAGTTGTGCCGCGTCGTCACTTATACCATATTCCATTTCATAAATTTATATTATATATATTTTTTCAGATATACTGGACTGCAAAGAACAGCGAAGGAAAGACAGAACCCGGTTATGGTCTTGGAAAACTGGAGCTGTGTATTTCAGTGAAAGGGGGAATTCATAAATGATAATGGAGGTACTTCTTCTCTTCTCTCCACTGCTAACTGCTGGAAGCCAACGTGCCAGGGTAATTGGACGCCTTAAGAATATGGCCCGAGAAAGTTTATCCGTGGTCTCTGCTGCCAAAGACGTGCATTATAAATGTCCTCTCGAATTGAATAGGACATTAAACTGTTACACGTCGGGCTGTAGAGGCCCCGAATTGTTTCATCTTGTGCCCCATACTCGTGAGTTTTTACCCAAACATCACACAATTTGGCATGTGAATAGAACTCATAAAACTAAACAAAACTGTCATTTTAGATTTTTTGAATTAACGGTTTTTGGTGGGAAAATGACGTCACCAAAGCAGCAAAAAATATTGGAATTGCGGACTCAGTCTTTCTTGGGAGTTCATTTGAAAGATCTTGCAAACACTAGTCGAAAACTAGTCTAGTTTCGATGACGTCATTCCGGAGGAACGAACGAACGAACGAACGAACGGACGAACGAACGCACAAACCGGAAGTCCATGACAGAATCGTTGGATGCATATACACTTTTACTCGTGAGTTTTTATCCAAACATCACACAATTTGGCATGTGAATAGAACTCATAAAACTAAACAAAACTGTCATTTTAGATTTTTTGAATTAACGGTTTTTGGTGGGAAAATGACGTCACCAAAGCAGCAAAAAATATTGGAATTGCGGACTCAGTCTTTCTTGGGAGTTCATTTGAAAGATCTTGCAAAGACTAGTCGAAAACCGTAAAAATTTTGGACATAGCTATTTTGGTTGTGGAGTTATAGATTTTTAAAGTTTGAATGATGTTACTAAAAATAGAAAGAGTGGCGGTTATTTCAAAATTCAAAAATTAATATCTTCACAGCCAAAAGAGCTATGTCAAAAATGTTTTCGGTTTTGGACTAATCTTTTCGTGCTCTTTCAAAGGAGCTACTAAAAACGTTGGAGTAAGCAATTTCAAATTTTTTTACCGTTTTGATGACGTCATTCTCCGGCCAAAAACCGTTAATTCAAAAAATTAAAATGACAGTTTTGTTTAGATTGATGAGTACTATTCACATGCCAAATTGTGTGACGATTGGATAAACAGTCACGAGTAGAGCACAAGATGAAACAATTCGGGGCCTCTACAGCCCGACGTGTTACATTCCACTTAAAATTGAGTACTAAATGTATAGCACTGACTGTCATAACACCATAAAACCAGGGTTTATTAAGCGCTTTAATAAGGGCTGAGAAATAATGTATGTAAGAACAAAGTGAATAATTATTTAAGATATCAAACACTGGATGTTTAGTGTATCTCCTCTTTATCGTTTTTACCACGAGTTTAGACATGTAACTGATATCAATTTCTTGCCCTTTTTCTGACTTGTTACGGGTAAGAACTTCCTAACCCTATATCGGACTTAAAACCTGGTAGAAATTTCTTATCCTTTCATTTCAGTCTTTGAAACTGCTAAGAATTTCCTCTTCTTTTAAGTGCTGGGAATTTCTTACCCTTTATCGGTCTTAAAACTGCTAAAATGTCCTATCATTTTACGGGCTTCAGGCTGCTAGGAATTTCCTACCCTTTTACGGGCTTCAAACTGGTAGGAATTTCCTACCGTTTACGGGCTTCAAACGGCTAGGAATTTCCTACCCTTTTACGGGCTTCAAACGGCTAGGAATTTCCTACCCTTTTACAGGCTTCAAACTGGTAGGAATTGCCTGCCCTTTTACGGGCTTCAAACGGCTAGGAATTTCCTATCCTTTTACGGGCGTGAAATTGGTAGGAATTTCCTACCCTTTTACGGTCGTCAAATTGGTAGGAATTTCCTACCCTTCCTAATTGGTAGGCTTCAAACTGGTAGGAATTTCCTACCCTTTTACAGGCTTCAAACTGGTAGGAATTTCCTACCCTTTTACGGGCTTCAAACGGCTAGGAATTTCCTACCCTTTTACGGGCGTCAAATTGGTAGGAATTTCCTACCCTTTTACGGGCGTCAAATTGGTAGGAATTTCCTACCCTTCCTAATTGGTAGGCTTCAAATTGGTAGGAATTTCCTACCCTTTTGCGGGCATCAAACTGGTAGGAATTTCTTACCCTTTTTCGAGTATGAAACCGTTCATATGCTCTGATCCCCTAAAAAATTAGAGGTTTTCAGAAGAATACCACGAACCGTTTTTTCAAGTACGCGTTGAAGTCGCGTTTTCCCTCTAAATAAATATGTTTGTGTTGAAAAATAGGCAACTTGCTACGAATCTGACGATTTTGGAAAACCTCAAATTAGTTTGGAACGCGTTGTTTTGGTGCAGTTTGCATAACCATTGTCCGTTCCATTTCGTATTTTTAGCTAGACATCCAATGACGGTGATTGATCCAAAAAAAATACTGAAACACGAACATTGCATAGCGAGCAAGTATAAAGGCTGAGCTATCACATACCAGCAATTTAAATTACGATCTCGCATTCACAGTAGTTAGATTTAGCGACAAGAACAGCGTCGACTTGAATGAATTCTATTTTTTGTGCAACATCTTAAGGATAAAGTATGGGAGGAGACTCAGAGGAAAGCTTCAGCTTACTATTCTTGTCCAACTGTTCAAAATTTGAAATAATAACTCCTCCGCTTTGGCAAAATTTAGAACGCCAACTGGACACGTGCTGTTAACCTACGCGCTCGCTGACAAACCGCGATATACCAATATTGCACAATAAAACAAAACAGTCTTAAAATCTGCATGCGAATTCTATCGAAAAGTCTTTGTAGAGTATCTCAGGCTGTTAAATTATTACAACTCTCTTTGTACAGAGCAAAAATAGTTTTTTTTAGCGGAGCTCCCGCGGGCGCCGAAGGCGCCCGCGAGCGGAGCCCCATAGCTACATGCAGGAGAAAAAGGAACAAAAAAAAGTGTATATGCATCCAACGATTCTGTCATGGACTTCCGGTTTATGCGTTCGTTCGTCCGTTCGTTCGTTCGTTCGTTCGTTCGTCCGGAATGACGTCATCGAAACTAGAAAAATCAATATCTCAAGAAGGCAACATCGATAGGTGACCAAACTTGGGTAAAGTTATTCTGGAGGCAAGGGGGGTGCACTACCAAGGTCACGTGACATGACGTCATCGATGACGTCATCCAAACTAGAAAAGTCAATATCTCAAGAAGGCAACATCGCTAGGTGACCAAACTTTGGCAAAGTTATTTTGGAGGCAAGGGGAGTGCACCACCAAGGTCACGTGACATGACGTCATCGATTACGTCATCAAAAGTAGAAAAGTCAATATCTCAAGAAGGCAACATCGCTAGGTGACCAAACTTTGGCCAAAGTTATTTTGGAGGCAAGGGGAGTGCACCACCAAGGTCACGTGACATGACGTCATCAAAACTAGAAAAGTCAATATCTGAAGAAGGCAACATCGCTAGGTGACCAAACTTGGGTAAAGTTATTTTGGAGGCAAGGGGGGTGCACAATCAAGGTCACGTGACATGACGTCATCAAAACTAGAAAGTGAATATCTCAGGAAGGCAACATCGCTAGGTGACCAAACTTGGGTAAACTTATTTTGGAGGCAAGGGGGGTGCACTACCAAGATCACGTGACATGACGTCATCGATGACGTTATTAAATCTAGAAAAGTCTATATCTCGAGAAGGCAACATCGCTAGGCGAACAAACTTGGGTACAGTTGGAGCTCTTTGAAATGCAACATAAAAAAATCTGAATTTGCAAGTATGGCAATGGAGAACACGAATGTTTTCTGTAGCAAGTGACGTCGCGACACGTCACATTATTAATCTTTTGCAGGACTTATAAATATGTAACCGGGAGCTCCGCTTTAAGCCAGTGGCTAAATCTATATATTATAGCCAACGCGCCATCCTGCATACGGTCCGCAAATGCACGAGACCGCATTTGAATAGTGCTAAAAAAACATCCTATACAGAACATGGCAGTACTTAGGATAAGATGTCGCCACGGGAAATGGCACAATAACTGACAACAATGGCTGGCACATATAACCAAAAGCACAAAAGGAACCAAAAGGCCTTTGGTGCCTTTGGTAAGGCACCTTTGGTGACTTTGGCAGCAAAGGCTGGCACATATAACCAAAGGCAAATGCAGTACGCAGAAAATGACACAGAAGATCACCATATCACACTTTGAGAGAACATATGAATAATTTCATCAACAACCGCTTCCGGTTTAAGCTATAAAATGTAGAGATTAAGCAGGGGCTAGGCTTGGAAGTTACCCGATGTTACATACTCGTCAGTAGAAAAAACGTAAAAGTAATTAATGGCTTTGAGAGTTGTGTAAGTGGGACATTTCAAGCAGGGCGTAAAATTGCAAATAAAGGGCTAGTACTGTTCAGTGGCATGTTATATATGAATAAAAGTAGTCAGGTTGTAAGCAAGCCGTATAATTCGATATTGGCAGAGATTCGGACTTGACAGATATATTTGTTCGTTATTTCACATTATAAAATAATAGTTCGCGCGCTCCGATTGGCCGAGGGGGGCTGTGTTTCAAAACTCTATGAAGGTCATTAAAAATGACGCCATATTGAACCTTCTCCTCCCACGTATGATTATTGTTCTCGCTTTGAAATTATTTCATAAAAGAAATAATATTTTTTCTGTGCCTTCATAGAGTTTTGAAAACCTGGGCTTTTGTTTGGGACGATTTTCGAGTCAGATCATGAAGCACTCGGTAAAGGTGTAAGATCAAAGACGTAAAAGCATTATCACACATTTCATGTTTGTCATATGTTGGCCGCCATATGTTCGGCTGAAACATATGACATCAAATATGTCCTTACCTAAATGTCATATAATTGTCATATGCTCGTTACTTTGATTGGTCATATATTATTTATATGTGAGATTGCAGTCATAAATGATCCATACATATGGAAAACATACAAAAAATTAACAATCATATGTTATCAAAACATCAGATTTTCATGCAGTCAATTTTTATATGTTTGTCATATATCATTCATATATTTGTACTATATATGAAAGGACATCTGAACTGAATAACATATTATGTCCTTTCATATGTTTGCCATATGTTTTTCACAGTCATATGTTTTCGTGTTGGTATGTCATATGTTTGTCATATGTGTAGCACTGTGTTCCTAACATATGAAAACGACAAGTTTATATGTTTGACAAAATTGTAGCAGACATGGCAACCATATTGCCAATATATGAATAACATGTGAATACTGTGTGAATAACACATGAAACTTCATATGTTTATCACATACGATTCATATACTTGTCATATGTTTGATTTCCAGTAGTGTTTGGAGTTTTTTTTTTTCTTGAGGAGGACCCGCTTTCCTCCTCTTGTCCCCTTGTTTACACCACGCCAAAATCATGCACAAACCAGACGTTTGATTCAATAAAATCAGCATAAACTGCATAAAATAAATCTTGCAACATAATATTTTTTTTCTGCTTGAATATTAATGTAATTCTTCTAGTCGTTGATTGATAAGAAAAAAATATTCTTTATGTTACTGTACATTGTTGTGCACTTCGACATGGGCGAGAAAAATATGGTTCAGTTTTCATATCGTTACAAATTCTTATAGTCTGGGGAGGAAAATGCTAAATATCGGGGTGTTGTCCCACAAGCCGATCTGTGCGATAGAGATCAAATTGAACCTTAGGCATGTACCTAACTTGCTATGTTATTTTCCTGCGTCTGCGCGTTGGGTGCTACGACGCGATTTTCTTCCGGTCGCTGCTCCTAGACGATTAATAGGGGACTCTCAAATGTTGTATGTTCTAGAGCTTCGGTGTTTCTGCCGATGTGTACAGAAATGATTTTAGACGCAAAGGCGAACTTTTGTCGCGTTTTTTTTTCTATACGGAATAATCCTACTTGTACGAATAGAGTTGTGGTAATCGTAACTGCTTGAGATATTCTACAAAGGATATTAAAAAAGGTCACATACAGATTTCATTTGTGTTTTGTTTTCTCCTGCGATACTCAGATACAATACAAATATAACGGTGCTTCGCGGCTGAACACTGCTTAAATAGCGCGTGTTCAGTTCCCCTTCAGTTATTATTTCAAATGTTCAAGAGCTGGACAAAGAATAGTTACTGAAGCTTTACTATAAATCTCAGCTCTGTACTGAAGATTTCGTCAAGTCCACGCTCTTCTTGTCGCAAAAAAAATATACTGCTGTGTTTGCGTGTTCATAATTTAAATTGCTAGTATGCGATAGCTCAACCCTTATTCTTGCTCCGTATGGCTTTTTTTCTTTATAGAATACAAGCGATGATCGCGGGAGTTTCATTTCGTGTTTCAGTATTTTTGGGATCAAAGTTCCATCGGTTATTGCCAAGCTAAAAATGCCAATCGGCAACGGATAATGGTTAGGGGAAGTCTGTACCCAAACCGTAAACTGACTGGTCAGGCGAAAAACAAAAAACATCTTTTGATGTTTGATGGCGCAGTTAGACTTTTTTACGCGTAAAGGACCATCTTTTAATATTTGGTGGCGTGGTTAGACTAGTCATGTACAAAGGACTATATTTTAATATTGGTGTCGTGGTTAGACTGGTCCCGCACAAATGACTATTGAACAATTAGACCTCGAGTCAGAAAGGGCTACGGGCCAATAGCCCATGAGGCCGCAGGCTGAATGGGCTATTGACCTGTTGCTCTTGAGGGCGAGAGGTCTAATTGTTTTAGTGTCACCAAACTAGTTCGACAGAAAAGGGGAAAATTGTCTGCAAACTCACCAGAAACCTCGAAAAAACAACAAGCGTCCGCAATTGTCTTCATGTTCAAAATCGGCGCTTTCGCTACTAGAGGTCTGTTGATAATAGTCCCCTAGTAGTGTAGCCAATCAGAATACGGCATTGTCCGATAGTTGGGTGGTACTAAATTTCAATATCGGTGGGGTGGCTTCAGTGGTCTCGCAGAAAGGAATATATTCCGGGGGGGGGGGGGGGGGGGGGGGGTTCTCCCATGTAAGAGTGATAGGGGTGCTCGTCGGGACATCGGAAAATATACCCTAAAAAATACCAGGACACAAAAAATCCAACCCCTAAAAAATACCTTATAAAACAAAATGACCCCTAAAAAATACCAACAATAAACCATTTGTGTTATTGTTTATTGTTTTTCATCTCAAAACAAGCTTATTTTAGAGCTATAAATGAACAAAGAAAGAAAGAAAACGTTTTACTTGGTTTGTGACCCTTTCATTTATTTGCGTACCCCTAAAAAATACCATTTATTAGTGAAAGCCACAATGTTTCTCCGATACCCCCTAAAAAATACTGAGAGTCGATTTTGACCCCTAAAAAATACGACGAGCACCCCTATCACCCTATATTTTAATCTTGCCGGCGTTGTTAGACTGGTCACGCAAAAGAGGACGGCGTTTAAATGTTTTCATAATAGTATCTTACTCCTAAAAAGCAAGAAGTAACTTATTCCTAATTAGCCAGAAAAGTTCTCACCTAAGAAGAAAATCGTTTAGGTTTGACTTATAGAATACGCGTTTCATTTTTCGAAGTGTATTTGTTATTTGTAGTTGTGATCATGCCTAGTTTAATTTCCTAGTTTGCTCGTGCTATCTCATATCATGTTAGCGCTACATTAAAAATAAACTCACCGAAGCCATTCATGATTTGGTTAATCTGTGTGAAACGACAACTTACCACATTTTGGCGGTGTAGAGATAGTCCATTTCAATGAAGGCCACTAGACAGCTAAACTTAATTCCGAAATTATAACATAAGGCTACAGCTAGCGGCATTAAATGTCTCTATCGTTGACTAGAAAACAGAAATCCATTATGTAAAGCAATAGCCGTAGCCTCTCTTGCGTTATACAATTTACAAGTTGCTATGTAGCATGGGCGAACAGCAGCCGTTCGTAGTCCCAGTTGATTGAACACAGAAATCCATTATGTAAAGCAATAGCCGTAGCCTCTCTTGCGTTATACAATTTACAAGTTGCTATGTAGCATGGGCGAACAGCAGCCGTTCATAGTCCCAGCATGCTCTACGTCATTCGAGGTGAAAAAATGTCATTTCGCTCACTTGGTATATCAGCCGTTGAGAATTCAGGAGCAGCGAAAGCTCACGCATTATTACAAGGTAAAATTACGGTAAATCGCTGGAAACGGTTTAACTTTCTATCAGGTTTGTGTAGTTCTATACTAAATTAGTCCAGTCCCTGAACTCTCCTTCGCGCTCCGTTATTGCCTGTGGTCGCCGAAAGGAGAGTCCAGAAACCTTTGCATGCGCATGCGCTAGATCTGACCAAGAACTTGGGTTTTTTCGTTAGTGCGCATGATCCAAATACCGGTGACGGAAATTGATTTGTTGGCTACATGAATTTTGTCCACCAAGATGAACGCCCTTGTGACCCTAACCGCGAAAATTCAACAGACAATCTCCGACAACGGTATTTGGATCATGCGCACTAACAAAAAAAAAACAAGTTCTTGGTCAGATCTAGCGCATGCGCATACAAAGGTTTCTGGACTCTCCTTTCGGCGACCACAGGTAACAACGGAACCGCGAAGGAGAGTTCAGGGACTGGACTAATACTAAATGGACTTAAGGTGGACCGGCCCAGTACACGTGCCAATGAATGTTGAACCTCTCATAGCGGAACTCCTGTGGCGCCCCATAGGTATAATGTGTGGGGAAAAAATGAAATTAATTTTTTTTAAAGGTAAGATTAAATAAACCCACCTAGTCGAATTGTTGGGTAAATGGGAGTATCCGCTGCCCTTAAAGTAGTGCCGGCTCTTTTCTGCCCTGCCCCTAGACCCTAGACCCCTGGCCTCACGGTATAAAAATACCAGCCAACGAAAGGCGAACGGATACCCTGGCTTGCTTGCTAGTTTTTCGAGTTTTTCGTCTGCTGCTTGTAGTTTCTTGCACGAGCATGCTCTGCGTCATTCGAGGTGAAAAAATGTCATTTCGCTCACTTGCTATATCAGCCGTTGAGAATTCAGGAGCAGCGAAAGCTCACGCATTATTACAAGGTAAAATTACGGTAAATCGCTAGAAACGGTTTAACTTTCTATCAGGTTTGTGTAGTTCTACACTAAATTAGTACAGTCCCTGAACTCTCCTTCGCGGCTCTGTTATTGCCTGTGGTCGCCGAAAGGAGAGTCCAGAAACCTTTGCATGCGCATGCGCTAGATCTGACCAAGAACTTGGGTTTTTTCGTTAGTGCGCATGATCCAAATACCGCTGACGGAAATTGATTTGTTGGCTACATGAATTTTGTCCACCAAGATGAACGCCCTTGTGACCCTAACCGCGAAAATTCAACAGACAATCTCCGACAACGATATTTGGATCATGCGCACTAACAAAAAAAAAAACAAGTTCTTGGTCAGATCTAGCGCATGCGCATACAAAGGTTTCTGGACTCTCCTTTCGGCGACCACAGGTAACAACGGAACCGCGAAGGAGAGTTCAGGGACTGGACTAATACTAAATGGACTTAAGGTGGACCGGCCCAGTACACGTGCCAATGAATGTTGAACCTCTCATAGCGGAACTCCTGTGGAGCCCCATAGGTATAATGTGTGGGGAAAAAATGGAATTAAATTTTTTTTAAGGTAAAATTAAATAAACCCACCTAGTCGAATTGTTGGGTAAATGGGAGTATCCGCTGCCCCTAAAGTAGTGCCGGCTCTTTTCTGCCCTGCCCCTAGACCCTAGACCCCTGGCCTCACGGTATAAAAATACAAGCCAACGAAAGGCGAACGGATACCTGGCTTGCTTGCTAGTTTTTCGAGTTTTTCGTCTGCTGCTTGTAGTTTCTTGCACGAGCATGTATAATACTACGTACAAAGCTGTAGACGAACTCTCACAAAAGGAAACTTTTGTGATCTGTCTTTGGTTGTTGGCAAATTGGAATGGGATTAGTTGAAGATCGATAAAGTTGTCTTGCCTGGATCTGACAAAACAGAAAGAAGTCAGCCAGTCGAGAGGTTTATTTCTATGGTTGGCCAAGAGTGGATTAACAAGAGTTAGAATCTTTCCCTACTGTATTTGTCCACATCACAGTCAGAAAAGTGTCTATTTTTAGATTTGAGTTTCGCGCGAGAAAGTAATATTCGAATACTCAGGCTCGAATGCTCGTATACCCAATACACAAGAAAATAGAGAATATCCTACCTTATCTTTGCGCGCGATTTTAACGGTTTTTCTCTTTGCGATTTTAACGGTTTTTCCATTGATCTGCGATTTAATTTTAGGCTGGATCTCACAACTGTTCGCGTGGCGAGAAATTGAGAACCCTGTGGATGACGAATTTTCGCGGGCATCCTAGTTCTAAAAATAGACACTTTTCTGACTGTGATTCGGGCGTACATAGTAAATATGGAAACTCTTGGTAATCCACTCTTGGTTGGCTTCTTATGATTAACAGTACAAGGGAAAGAATCTCCAGCTTTGATTTAGCTAAAGCACGGAAAGAATTAAATTGATGGATTGATTTATGATGATGGAATTTAGCCACGGTTGCGGTTGCATCAGGCGACGTTCGTTCAAGAATTTTTTAAGTCACTCGAACTGTCTAAAATACGAGAAAGAACAATGCACTACGACTCACTTTCTCAACAAGTTGAAGATGCAGTTTTCAACGAAAGAATATGCTTTGGCGAAGTGGAGATTTGGTAGTTTAAATTTCCAACTTTATAAGGGTTTGCATATATTCGTTTGTGCATGATTTTTCTCGATAGTACGAAAGGACCCGCAATATCGTCATAAGCGAATCTCTCATAGTGTTATACATCAAAGGAAAATCAAAGATCAAAATATCAAGGAACCCAACATAAAGCACGACGTCACCATGACAGGCTAACTTAAGCACAGAATTGACCGCTAGCCCGCCCTAGCTAAGGGACTGGTTATAAATTAGAGGGGGGTGGGCTGGTGCAAATATGGGGAGGGCCTCTAATTTTCATGCAGGGGAAAAAGGGAGGGTCAAAAAATTTGGCGCAAATGATAAAGGGAGCATATCAAGAAAATTTCGCCAAAAACTGTCGATTTGCCGTCTTTGCAAAATGTCCTTATTAGGGAATCCCCCTTACCTTATTTGGAAGGACTGTAAGCATTTTTTCCTCAAATCTTAGCGAAAAAAAGAAGGGAAATTCGCCAAAACAGATACTCGAGAAACTTTGTTCTCGTGGTCGCCATTTTGTTTTTTTCCCCGCCGAGGGGCCTGAGTCGATATTTAACACCACAGGCAGCCCGCGCGAAGTTGCCATTAAAACAACAGCACTTTCTTGATTTGAGTAATTATTTTTGACGCATATCAAAGATAACGGTGTCGTTTTTCAGAGATCGAGCGGGCTTCCTTTGGTGTTTTGTCTGCCTTGTTTCCAGGTTCTTGACCGTGAAAAACACAGTGGAAAATGCACATAACATGTTTCTCGAGTGTATCTGAGTTCTGGTTGAGTCGACACTTTTTCAAGGGAACTATCTTGATATGCAAACATTGTTAGTTTAATACAGGGCCAGGGCGCTTATAGGGTCAGGGGGACCCGTGCCCCCCCCCCCCCCCCCAGTTTTACCCAATTCATCCATAAAAGTGTGATTTTGCACCTGGCATATCAAAGTTTCCCCAAACATGCAGTAATTTCATATGCTGGGCTCTAAATTCTCGGCGCGCATCGCGCGCAAGATAGTTCCAACTTTGCTTAAAAGTTGAATTGAGTTGTTTATATGTTGTGCACCCCCACCCCCCTCAGTTTTTGGAGGCTTGCTACGGCCCTGTAATAGGATCTCGAGATTTACCAATAACTTGAGAAGATAATTATTATTGGGATTAAAGCAACATAATGTACATATCCAGGGGCAAGTTAGATGGGGCGTCATACTAAATATGGTAACGTGTCACATCGAATTGGTTTATCAATCTATTTTTAGAAACTGCATCCCGCGAGATCCCGCAGCAATCAGCCAATGAGCGCCCGGGAACAACTAGCCAATGAGAATGCAGCAGTTTCTCTGCCCTTCCGCCTTCGCGCCTTTTCAAAGTTTGCAAAGGGAGATGAAATCCACTTAACTGAAATGTAGACTTAAATGTAGACTACAATCCAGCTAGTCATCTGAATCAAATGACCTTAGCGACCATGAAGGCGATTGAGATGGATAGAATGGAAGAATCTTGCAGCGAGGAAGACTGTTTGAAAGAAAAGTAGTACGAGCAGACGGCAAACCTTCACGACAAAATTCATGACAACAGCAACACAAGAAAGGAGAGGTTAGGATATCACAACAAACTTGAATGGAGAAGAAATTACACCGTAATATCAGAGCTCATAAGCTCTTCTGAAAGAACTGAACAGGAAAAACTCCCCTGCGAGATTCTCCCTGGGTTGTTGCAGTTGGATTAATCGTTAAAATCATTTTTGATTCAGATGACTCGCTTCACTAAAGGCAGAAGTCAACTACGTTTCATCAAAAAGATCCATTATCCAAAGGAACAGTAACGAAAGAAAAATGTGTTTACCGCGTGCCGTTAATATTTTATTGATTTTTGAATATTTCCGATTGGCGAGTTTTTTTCGTTCAACTATGCGTTCTGCCTCATGTGAGGTGAACAATGGTTCCTGTGACGCATGAAGAAGACATAGAAAGTAGAACAAAGACCATGAAGAAGACAATGAAAGAAGAACCAAGACCTCCTTTGTTGTATTTTCTGTCTTCTTCGTGCGTCATAGGGACCATTGTTCTGAAGAACTTCTCCCCCAAGATGCATCGCGCATAGTTGAACGAAAAAAAAAAACGCCAATCGAAAGTATTCAAAAATCAATAAAAAATTAACGGCGCGCGTAAAGCACATTTTTGTTTCGCTACTGTTCCCTTGGATAATGGATCTTTTTGATGAAATGTAGTTGACTTCTGCCTTTAGTGGCACTTTAAAGAGTTTTCTAGTTTTAAGATTCCCCTACGCTTGTAAGGTTTCCATTGGAGTTCAAATAAGGGGTGGAGGACCATTAGAAGTTGGGGGAGGGGGGGTGGCAATTCCCAAAAAAAATTCGCGCAAGGCCAATCCTTCCAAAAAAAAAATATATTGCAGAGATTCAAGCTAGGAAATAAAATTCCTACAAAGACATGGCTTGGGTTCTCATTAAAAGGATGTCTTAAGTAGTTATTCCAGCAACTTCTCTTTTGCTTCTATTTTTTTCTACTTCACTTAATAAAAATTTCGGCGCGCTTCGCGCACATAAAAAATACCATAAAATATATAGTCGGTGAGAACTCACGCGCCGAAGACACTGCCCTCGCCGTTTACAAGAACAAGTGTATCTCGCCGAGGAAAAACAAACTATCCCTAAAAATGCCTTGCAGTGATAGGCCTGGCAGGCAGTCACGATGTTCGAAATAATAATAATAATAATCAATTTAATATAGCGCCGCTTCTACTAAAAATCCAGTGGCGCTTTAAAATGATATATCATAACAATAGTTTAAAATGAAATAGCTGATAAGATATTTACAATTGGTGATAACATGGCCTAGATTAAAATTCCTATGAAAAATCAACGTTATTGCAAGATATCTAAAATCATAAAAATGTACAATTATAAAAATTACAATAATAGAACTAAAAGAAGTAAGATAAATAAAAAATAAAATAAAATAATAATGGTACTTCACTTAATCATATGTTTTCCTAAAAAGAAGCGTTTTAACCAGAGATTTAAACGTACTGTAGCATTCGCAAGTTCTTATTTGAAGAGGTAGCGCGTTCCATAGTTTAGGTGCCATATAAGAAAAGGATTTAGAGCCATATGATTTCAGGTTGTATGAGGGCTGTATTAAAGGTCTCTTATTCATTGAACGCAGATTCCTTGTAGGCTGATAAGGACGTAGTAGGTCCACCAAGTAGGATGGGGCTAAATTATTCAATGATTTGAAAGTCAAGAGAGTAGAACTTAATTCGCTCAGATATAGGTAGCCAGTGAAGCTCTTTTAGCACCGGTGTTATATGATCATATTTTATTGTTCCCGTGAGGAGGCGTGCTGCCGCGTTTTGTACATGTTGTAGTTTATGAATCTGTCCAACCTTCAGACCTGATAACAGTGAGTTGCAATAGTCTAGTTTACTAGTTACAAACGCATGTACCAAAATCTCGCAGTGATGGAAAGAAATAAACTTCCTAATCTTAGATATGTTCTGTAAATGATAGAAGGACGATTTGCATGTGTTTCTGATCTGTGAATGCATAGACAGCGTATTATCAAACATAACGCCTATATTCCTGGCCGCACAAGATGCAGGTACTGTTTCACCGCCGATCAGAATGAAGAACACTTAGGTTAGCGTGAGTTCGACGTTACAAGTATAGAAATTCGTCCTGTGGACCGCTTCAGACAAATAAATAATAATAATTTCGTAATTTGCGGCATCAATAATAAAACCTACAGGCGTTAATTACTATACACAAAAAACGGAACGTTCGTCTACCCTTTCTCTGAGGCTTGATGAGATGCGTTTGATGAGGCTTGAGGCTTGATAAAAATTCGAGCGCGCTTCGCGCGCAACGGAAGAAAAACACCTCTACCATGTTAAATAGGGGAAAACGTTTAACAGCTTCATTTTTTTTTCACGGCAGCCAATAAAAATATATCATAAGAAAATTTATTGTATCTATACATACAGCAACAATATTTTCTTAATGAATTTCTGAACCAATATAGTATATACTATAAGAACATTTTGTTGATTTGTTGATGAGGATTTGGACTGCCTGTGGGAACGGGATCCCACGGGAACAGGTAGTGCTCGATGCGCAATATACCCCTCGTGGGTTATCCTTTTCCACTTTTTTGTCTGCGAAAAAAAAATCCTACATGGCCTTCGAGTCCGGAAACAAATTCCTGCACAACCTGATCCCCGAAAAAAAAAATCATACGCAAAAATATTGCCACCCCCCTCCCACAATTTCTAATGGTCCACCCCTAAGATCTCACCAATCATCCTGTTTGATTCTTACAATCTGCATACATAAACTCACGAGCAAATCATCTCAAGCTTATGGTTTTTTTTTTTCTATGATAGCCTCATTGCCTCATTCTGTGACATTTTTGTGCAGCCTTTTCTTATTCCTTATTTCACAAAAGGCTCGACTGCAAAAGACGGATCAGTTTTGTAGGGGAAGTCCGGGTTTTAGTTTCTCTCTGCACCTGCTTGGCTGACATTCTTGAGAGTTTTTCTTCTCGGCAGTTTCCCGCTTCTTCGTCCGCGTTTGGTTTCGGGGTGTGTTTGTTGTTCTCTTTTAGGGATATATGATCATTGTTGTATGTGTTTCAAGTTACAGATGTCAGAAGTCAATATTATAAACAAAATACAAAAAGTTGTAGATCACAACCGCCGCCATCCTTGTTTTTTTTTTTTTTCAGGCGGACGTCGGAGAAAACAGGTCCCGTTCCCCGCGGGATTTGAATCCTTTGGGATCAAATCTAAAAATAGATTGATAAACCAATTCGATGTGACACGTGACAGTATCGAAGAGTCACGCCCCATCTAATTTGCCCCTGACATATCTCTGTAAAACATACATACATTTAAAAAACTAATAAAAATGTCCACCCAATATCTAGTCGATCCCCAGTGAATGATGGGGGAAGGTCACCAATAAATATGTCACTAGATTTGGGAGGTTGATATCTCGGGAAGGGATGAACCTCAGACAACCAAACTTGGGTGAGGTTGTCTAAGTTGGCAAGGGGTGCAACTACCTATTCATGTGGTATGACGTCATCGATGACGTCATCAAACAAGAAAAGGTTGATATCTCGGTTAGGGATGAACCTCAGACAACCAAACTTGGGTGAGGTTGTCTTAGTGGCAAGGGGGTGCAGCTGCCTGGCCACGTGGTATGACGTCATAGATGACGTCATCAAACGAGAAAAGGTTGATGTCTCGGGTAGGGATGAACCTTAGACAACCAAACTTGGGCGAGGTTGTGTAAGTTGCAAGGGGGGTGCACCTGCCTGGTTACGTGGAATGACGTCATCGATGACGTCATCAAACGACAAAGGTTGATACCTCGGGAAGGGATGAACCTCAGACAACCAAACTTGAGTGGGGTTTTCGAAGTTTCAAGGGGAGCAACTGCCTGGTCACGTGGTATGACGTCATCGATGACGTCATTAAACGAGAAAAGGTTGATATCTCGGGAAGGGATGAACCTTAGGCAACCAAAGTTGGGTGAAGTTGTGTTAGTAGCAATGGGGTTGCCTTGTCACGTGGTATAACGTCATCGATGACGTCATCCACTGGACGAAATAATGGATTTGTACAGGTTTGTCGTGCGAGCAAATTTGATGCGAATTTCGTGATCTACATTTGCCTCGAATGTGAGTTTGAGCAAACATGGCAGCAATTTTGACGTTTAGTCCTTGAGCAATTGTCAAGTAAAATTCGAAGTTTGCTATAAATCTGCTACACTTTTAGTTGAGAATGCGAATGTGTATGTTTGCTTCATATACGCTGCATTTTTGTTTCATAGCGAATATGTTTCATCTTTGCTCCAGTTTTGCTCGACTAGTCAAATATCAAATATACCATACCGCGCAAATTCAATGCGAACGTGAAGCGAATGCAATGTGTGCTTCAAATACGCTCTGCTAGCAACACTGTACGTCCGGTTGTACGTCTGATAATCCCACGTGACCTGGAGTAGGACTTAGGTTTCCGCTCTGATCGAGTGACGGTTTGGTTTGTATTCATTCGAATTTGAGCACCATTGAAGGCAGACTTTCGACCCGTATGTCATAGAACTTTATCACGCAAATTGTTGCGTTTGGAGGGGTGTACTTGCAACTTGTACTTGTTCGCGCTAACGAACTGCGCCACGGGGACTTTGATGACGTAAGCACTAGAAACAAAGTAGATATATGTCTGCCTCGTCCCAGCTCTTCGTGTCACGCAAGTTCACTGTGTTTTGAGACCCGTCTTCACTTCAAGGCGAAAATCGAGGCTGTTATTTATCCAACATTGTAGCCTGAGTATCAGGCGGAATTTTATTTTTCTGTGTGAAAATGAGAGGAAAAATAGAATTACGCCTGAAACAATCATTTCATTCTCCTTCACCAGTTCATCCGAATGACAAATATTTTCCCTTTCCTTCCGGCATGACTATTAATAAAAGACAACACAGTTATACGTTTTTTTAAACGTTTGGCAGCTTGGTTCAGGTCTGAACAAGGCACCGTTACGCTGATTTATTGCAAATGATTACAATATATCTAAATATATTGTTTGCTACTGAAAAGCCTCCGAGGTGCAGTTCTTTTACATACATGCTATTCGCTAGATCTGATTTACAACGGCCATTTTAGAGGCGCTCTCTTGAAAGACCACCAGTCACATACTCTATTGTACAATCGAAGTTGCACTGCCTAACCCGGAAACTGTGTAAACCGAACATGTCTGTTTTGTGTCCAGTGTCCTAAAGCTTGAGGAGTGACTTGAAACATTCACGAAATAATGTATGACAATTTTCTTTTCCCTACTTCTTGTATTTGTTGATAGACTTTAAATACAATACATTCGTAAATATATAGTCAGGATAAACACAATGATTAGACGATGTCTGCGTCGACTAAATGGCTTTGAGAAAGTCTAATAGACATCTTGTCCTTCCCTGAATACATTAGTCTTGCTTTCTGGTACTTTTAGAGAGTATTTTTTAAATGTACTGCTTTCACGAATTTGGTCAATAAGTTCGTTATCAGCCGTGTCGAGAGGTCTTATAAAAGTTTTCGAATTCTTCTTAAAACCCGTTCTTTTTGAAGCCCGAAACTGCTCAATCTTAACGTTTATCTACTTATTTCTTTGTTAATAAAACTTCTTTTAGCTTACCTTGGGCTTTTGAGGCATTATTCCTGATAAATAGACGGAGAGCCAACGTTCGTGTTATTATACCTCGTGTTACCCGAGACGCGACTGCAGCCAACGTTCCTGTTATTATACCTCGTGTTACCCGAGACGCGACTGGAGTCTAACCTGGCATGTTGTAAAACATGGACTGGACTGAGAAAACATGGACTGAGAAAACATGGACTGAGAAAACATGGACTGAGAAAACATGGACTGAGAAAACATGGACTGAGAAAACATGGACTGAGAAAACATGGACTGGGAAAACATGGACTGAGAAAACATGGACTGAGAAAACATGGACTGAGAAAAAAACATGGACTGAGAAAACATGGACTGAGAAAACATGGACTGAGAAAACATGGACTGAGAAAATTGGGGAAACTGGCGGGAAAAACCTAGTGTCCTCGTAGAATACCACTTAATGATGCTAGATTCAGAAATATTTGAAAATTTCAAGCCAATCTGTGCTTAGGTATACAAGTTCTGAGTATACAAGTCGCCACACGTTTCGTTTACGAATTCGTTCGACGCATTAGCTAACACACGGCTGCAACGAATACAAATAGCAATGGACAGTAGTTTTGGCTCGACAACTAAATTTGATAGGCTTGCAGTCTTGAGTAAACCAACCACTTGGGCTCGATGTGACGGCTTTTGACCTTGAAACTTAATCGTCGTATCAAGTGTCAACCTCGGTGGTAAACAATAAAGTGAGTAACGCTCATGCAGTTTGCCAGCTATCAGATGTCCATCAAATTGAGACGGCTGACGGACTTCATAATGCATGAGCGATTGCTGATATTTTAAAACACCAGAGTGCTGGTTTTATGAGCGTGCGCCTGCTTTCTCACGGGCTGAGAAATTCATATTTGGAAAATACTTTCCATACTACATCATTTCCTGTTTTATGTTTGTCAACGCTATTTCGATGACTTTGTATTGTTCAGAATTGTTGTAATCATTTTGCGATTGATTTCACTCTTTTGGAACTAACTGTACCCATGTTTTCTCAGTCCATGTTTTCTCAGTCCATGTTTTCCCAGTCCATGTTTTCTCAGTCCATGTTTTCTCAGTCCATGTTTTCTCAGCCCATGTTTTCTCAGTCCATGTTTTCTCAGTCCATGTTTTCCCAGTCCATGTTTTCTCAGTCCATGTTTTCCCAGTCCATGTTTTCTCAGTCCATGTTTTCTCAGTCCATGTTTTCTCAGTCCATGTTTTCTCAGTCCATGTTTTCCCAGTCCATGTTTTCTCAGTCCATGTTTTCTCAGTCCAGTCCATGTTTTCTCAGTCCATGTTTCTCAGTCCAGTCCATGTTTTACAACATGCCGTCTAACCTAGCCGACTTAAGCGATCAGCGCATGTCAAACTTGACAGCCCGAATTTCCCCACGCAATAAATTCGGGAAATTCGGGCTGTCAAGTTTGACATGAGTACATAACAGACTCGCATCTCTTGGAAGTCTAAGCGCACATTTCTCTTGTATTATAAGCACGCGTGGATGGCGCAGCGCTGGAATGGAATCTACAAAAAAAAAACGTTTAGCAAAATTGTAACAACAAATGATAAGAACATTGCAAAGTCTCAGATCATACCATTACATGCGAACAAGTATGCATCTTTTTTGAATGCACCCATCAGCTCCTTGGGCCTCATTGCGCTAAATCAGTAAAGCGATACATCACTCGACATCGCTATTTGTCAATCGACTTCCAATAATTACACGTAAGTAATCTAAAAGAAAAAATCATAGCGCCATGGGCCACGTGCACGATGTTGGTACCCAATTGCGTTACACCCGAAAATGAGACGCGACCGTTGCGTTTTTCCGTTGCGTTTCGACCGTTGCGATTTAGCGTTGCTTTTTGCCGTTAACTTTTAGCGTTGCAATCTAAGCTTACATTTTAGCGTTGCATTTAGCGTTGCATTTTAGTGCTGCGATTTTAGCGTTGCATTTTAGCGTTGCATTTAAATTAGGGTTGCCTTTTGCCGTTGCATTCGAATTAAGCATTGTATTTTTGAATGAGCGTTCTTGTGTTTTTGTTGCATTTTATCGTTGTTGTTGCTTGCATAGCGCGTAGGCGTTTTCTTTTTTCAACTGCTTTGATTGACTATAAGCTTACTTATCAGATTGTGGTGAATTCGAAGGATAGAGATCTGTGTCAGAACTTTCGGATGAGGGACTTGTATGTTTCGACGAGCTCAACTTTATTGAAAATACAATAAATTATTTGCAAGAAAGATTACACAGGCTCTTTCTTGGACCTGCCAAGAAAACGTCAACACGCAATAAATGTTGGTCGTACTTTCTTTTGTCAGATACATCATTTACGACATCAAAGCAATACTCAGGTCAATGACAAATGGTCAGAGCACTGTTATCTCAGAGTTAGAGGAAATAGATCGTCTTCAAAGGCTCGTGCATTGAGAGTGTACCCAAGAAACGGCTTTTTTTAAGAGCCACCACATTATCAAAAGTGAGGGTCCTATTCTGCTTCATACACAATATAATCTTTTTCTCTATAAACACCATTGTTCAACAGTTATGTCTGCTCTTCTATTTTTTGAAACAGAAAATTCTGCTGAAGGGGTATGAAATGATATTTCTGAAATAGCGTGTCTCATATTGTTCACAATGTTGTTCTCTCGGCTATAATTTCATTCGGGCCTGTTTATTGTCAATAATATTGGTTTAAAAAGGTGAGACACGAAGCTCGGATTTTTGCTTGCCAGAAAGAACCGGATGGTCGGATTTATCCATTATGTAACCTTGAATAAGCAAGATTTTCAGGAAAAAATTGCGGTCGGATTCAGATTAATTTATTTTATATTTGGAGCAGTTTCCATATAACGTAGTAATACCAGTCGTAAAACGCGCGTCTCTACCAAATCGCAACGCATCGCAAAAAATGCATCGCCCGCCGTTGCGTTTTAGAGGGCCAACAAAATCGTTGACGTTACCGCGTGCAATATTTTCTGAAAAATCTGTCGGCAACACACGGAAAAAATCGGCCAGACTATACAGTGAAGAAAAAAGCCAATGGTACACCAATACGCAACTATGAACTGTAGTAATAGCTGATTCTCAAGGGAGGTCGTTCCTACTAGCGGCACTCTCCCCTAGGCGTTGTGTTTTATATAGCTTGAACGACCTCAGCTGTGCCGTGTTTGCCGGCCTACAGTCTACATAAATAGAGACCTTACGCTGAGATAACGGCAACGAGGACGACAACGGCAGAGAACAATACACTTGAATACAGAGCACAAAGCGCGCACGTGCAAATGTAAGAAATCAAATGCATTTCAACCGTTTTCTTCAGAACTGGGACGTGAAACTGCTTTGTTTTACGTCCTGACTAGAACTCGAGTGTGGCTACCGATTTTGTCAAAATTTTGTTTGACATGATTGCAGTTGGGTGTCAATTTGCTGCTATCAAAGTTAAAATGCAGTGGTGAATGCTGAATATTGAGAAATATTACAAACGAGTAGACGAAGTTCAGTGAAACGTCCTCGTCCTTGTTGCCGTCGTCGGTGCGTAAGGTCTCTAATCAGAGAGTTACTGCATTCAATCGCTTTATGCACTCCTACGCGTTTCTGCTCTCTGACAAGCTTACCTTTTTTCGATTATTTGTTGTTTTTCTTTTCATAATATTTATTTGACCTGCTTTACTGTCCTACTTTTTTTCAATGCCTTCATTCAAGTAACATTGTGCATTCGTCTTTTTCATTTTATAAAGGCAATCATAAAAATGCAACGCTGAAATCGATAAAATGACTAAATGCAACGTTAAAGGCAACGCCAAATAAAAAACACTCCAAGCAATCGTAACGCGAGAATGCAACGCTAAAATGCAACGCTGAAAACACAACGCTAAAACAATCGCAACGCGAGAATGCAACGCTAAATGTAATGCTAAACGCAACGCCAAAACAAAAAGCTTAACACGCAACGCTAGCATAAAACAATCACAATGCGATAATTCAACGCCAGATTGCAACGCTACGGATACCATTAAAAAGCTCAACGCCAAACTCAACGCAAAAACGCAACGCAAAACACAAAAAAACTTGAGGGGCAAATGGAAATCCGTTCTCACGCTAGTTTTGAAATTTTTGTACAGAACTGAAACGTGATCCCAGGATAATACGTACAGAATTTGAAACAACAATTCATGTGCACCATATCACCGTGTTTTTTTTTCTTTATCTACTTTGTTCATAGCGGTATGAAATTTTGCGTTCATCAACCGGCAGTATAAAGCTGACATCGTTCTCACGCTACATTTTCACTTTTTTTTACATATTAGTATCAAAGGTCCCATCAAACTAACCACTTTGTGTTAATCTATAGTTCATGTGTATCTCATCGAGTGGTTCCATTTCTTCTAAACACGAAGCAGGCAGGAAATATTTAACTTTTTATCTTTTTTGTCTAGAAATTGTAACGCTGAAATTTTCATTTCTAGGACTAAAAACGCCTAATTTTCTCACTATTTTCTAGATATGCCAAAAAAATTTACATAAAATATGCATCAGCAAGAGAACTAATTTGCATGCTGAAAATGGCCTTTAATATTCACGTTATGGGAAAATATTAAATATATTATCTCGGCTCGAGGGTTGTTTTGAATTGGGTACCAACATCGTGCACATGGCCCATGGTATGGCTAGGTTAATAACCTTGTAATATATAGATTTAGGCACTGCCTAAAAGCGTACCTATCTGAACAAATTTATTGTTTTCACTTGGGATTATGCAGGGCATACAGTAAAACATCATTACTGGGAGTGAATTATGTGAAAAATTTTTGTTGATTGTGCATAGAAAAATATGGCAAATTGTGCCAGAAATTAATAATATGGGGCGTGAAAAATTCTCTGAAGGTGCAGCATTTGCTGGAAGATGCCAATTTCCTTGGGAGGGGAGACTCCCATATTTTGGGGCGGGGTGCTCATCTGGAACTTTCGATTTTACCCCAAAGGGTACCAAAAGGGTGTGGCTTAGTTGATTTTGACCCCTAAAAGGAACCAACAAGCTAGCTTGAATTTCAGACATATTTTACCTTATGTAATTTTCTCTCGTATTTTTTACTAGGGAAAATATATCTGAAATTAAGGCTACTAACAAGTATGATATTGATAAAACCATTATTGATTTATTTGCTAGAATGGACCCCTAACAGGTACCTTTCTGGAAAATATTGCAAGTTTTCAAATTGTACCCCCTAAAAGGTACCAGAGGCCTGATTTAAACCCTAAAAGGTACGACGAGCACCCCCACCCGAAAAATAGGGGAGTCCCCTCTGGGAACTGTGCCTCAACCCTAAAGAAATTGCAACATAAGTTTTATTGTGTGATTCCAGAAATTATCCATACCCCTCCCACGGAACTGGTTTGAGATGTGAGCCTCCACCTCTCTGGAATTTGCTGTGGAAAATACAGTGATGATATGAGAAACCATATGTTTTGGTAATTTTAATTAAAAAGCAATCAGGAATGAGCAAACCTATAGTCCAGGGAATCTATTGCATCTTTAACACAACTGGATATTACCACAGGGCACAATAAAACAATAATGTGATTCCAGAAAAATACCTTTACCTCCCCAATGGAACAGATTTGGAAATTCTTCCAGAGCGGGAATATATACTTGTTGTAGAATGCACAAACTTGCTAGCTCTAAAGAACTGGTAACGTACAGTAGGGAACACCAGGAAATCACTTTCAACAGTTCTGTATTTAAATCCGAAGCTTGTGTTTTAATCCGTAGTAGCTTGTTTTCTCCATACGAGACGGGGTTTTGCGAATTTTTATGTACGCGTGAAAAAAAGACGTGTTTTTCCCAGTTCTTTGGGGATTAGAATTGACACTTGACCTTAAATCCCTAGTTATTATGTGTTAGCGCTATCTTCTACAATGGCTTGTGAAAAAACCTGAGTTTTCCCTGATGATCGGGAAAATGTTTTCCCTGTTGATCGGGAAAATATAATGTATCAAGTTTCATGTATCAGAATACAGCAGTATCAACGCTAGAGGAAGAGACAAGCTTATGAGAGGTCGCTATAATTCTATTGATTGTATGAAACTATAACCAGGTATGATACAGTACCATCATATAGCCGAAATCCGCGCATTTACCGGTTCGCGGAGCAATAAACATTTTCCAGCAATAGCCGTTTTAATTAGAAACATATTTCAATATACTCTTTCTCATAGGACCTGCACGGCAATTAAACATAAACTTTAACACTAGCCATGTAAAATTAGTGGATCAGTTCTAAATTTCTGAATGCGTAATGGTCTTCGTATTACAAATAAAATTAGCATTGTGAGACAAGGAGGTGAGTACAGCAAATTTTTCATGTTAATAGGTACCTGCATCATGTGTCACAAGTGGCTGTGAAAAACTATTAAAAAGTCCCGATGATCTGGAGATTGAATAGTGTATATCGACTTACACGCCGCACTTGAGATACCGTCGTATCTTTTAGACAAGCTTGCGAGAAGTCGCTATGATTCTTATTGATGATTGTGTGAAACTTTAAAAAAGTCCACTGGTGATTCGGAGATTTCAGAAGATACCATGAAATACCCGAAATCGGCGAATTTGTAGCGGTTCAGAGCAATAAACTATAGACATATACATATTCCCAAAATCTGCTTTGGATAGAAACATTTTTCAATTATTCTTTTTTTAGGACCTATACAGCAATTAAACAAAGTTTAACAATTTGAAATAAGTGTTTCAGTTCTATATTTCTCATTGGGTAATGGTCTTCGTATTACAAATACTAAAGTTAGCATTGTGAGTCAAGGAGGTGAGCATAGCATTTTTTCATGTTAATAGGTACCTGCATCATGTGTCAGAAGTGGATGTGAATAACTATGAAAAAGTCCCGATGATCTGGAGATTGAATAGTGTGTATCAACTTACACGCAGCACTTGAGATACACTCGGTATTTTTTCCGTATCTTTTATAAAGCAAGACAAGCTTGTTCTATTAATTCTAATAAAGTCCAGTGAGTTGGGGATTTCATACGATACCGGGTAATATCCGAAATTCGCGTAGTTATCAATAAACTATCAACCCTATCTCTAAATGATATTCTTACAGATATATTCTTACGTGATAATCAAATGCATCACTCTATAACCCGGGCACTTAATGGAGGTGCAACACACTGAAATATACCCGATCGAAAACTGAACTTTTGATCGCCTGGCGCTAGAGCTTTACCTGCAATCGACTGATCGATAAATTGCCCCCCGAAATAAAAGTAAACTAGTAGTATCTATTTAAACACAGTGGAGTACTCGACGGAAGGCAGAGCTTAAACTCTCTGTACAAAGTGTTTTGTTTCCTTAAATGAGGCATTTTTTTAATTGTATAAATATAATGCAATTATTTTCAATTATGTATTGTCGCTCTGTTAAACAAAGTAGTCGTTATCATGGAATTTTCCATTGCAGTAGCTTCGTTTCTTATTTTTGTTGAAGATTCTAGACGTGCATCTATTTGCTTGATTCAGTTTGGACATGTTCCAGTCAAATATAATAACAGTTTTGCACGATCCGAGATATTTCAAAATATCAAAACATCTTGTAAACGTTTAACCCTAGCAAATGTCTACTGCATTACAGGGCAGTGGTTGTAGAGTGGAGTGACACAAACAGTACCAGATTTTATACCTGAACGTCATTTTTAAAATATCATTATAAAAGGAAAAGGTACTTACCCTGCATGCCGGTCCTGCTGGAAGTTTCGCAACTTCCACGAGTCTGCTACAAGAAGCTTCATTGATGCGCTGAGGAGGGGCCATCTCCACTGTATCTTCGAGCTAGATGTCCCATATATGTTTAACAGTTCAACAGTATTTGTACACGATACACTTGTACAAACTGTGTAAATGGAATATAATTGTTGATGTTATTTAAAACAAATTTGCTATCTTTCCGAAATGTTGACTCATGGAGTCTCCCGGTCCTCCATGGTTGACTATAAGCTATAAGTGGGCAGATATAGAAGTGTGCTTGAGGATCCGGTTTTCACAGTTCATCGGTGAATATAAACAAAACGGTAGTCCGTAATGTAGGGATAGTCTAGCATCTAGGAACCCAAGAATTGCATTCGAAGCGATGTATGGAGGCATTACATTTATCACCAATATGCATTATTGCTACGCGACCTCAAAATTCACTGTTGCGATTGAAGATTCTTAGCAAAGGATTAATTGTAATGTTGATTGTCGATCCAAGGAAGTAGCCGAATCCAACGTTTTGGTTTAATTGACGGCTAAAAGTCGACAATCGCCCATTTGAGGTAGTGTAGCAATGCATACAGTGGTTAGAAACGTATTTGTTATTAGTGGTTTGAAACGAGGTATACAATTTTATGTTAGGGGGTTTTGATACCTCCAGGGAGCTTTTATAATTCTTTCCACGCCGGTTAATAATTCTAAGCCAAAAGCCGATTATAAAACGAGTACAATAGTTCTGCGTCGCTGTCCGTCTACGATGCACAAATATCTTTCCGAGGTAGCATCCACATAATAGGTGAAGTGAAGTCCCGCGTAACAACTTGGCGCGTGATTGCAATCAATTACTGACCTTAGAAAATATCGTGTCTCATAACTTTGTAAGCGGAATCCATTTCGAACCATACTTTCAGCAATTCCTTCTACTCGATAAAAATTTCTAAGCCAATTGTCAAAGATTTACGTAGTACTCTCCCATATTTACGTACTCTACTCATGGAACTGCGGGCCAAAGGAACGTAATTAAACCCAACAGGAATTCTCCCTTTGTTAACCTTTGACGTGTTGACAGGTCAGCCGTCAGAGTTGGTTTTATTTTTATAAACATTTTATAATAGACCCGTAACAAATGCGTGATTACCGGGAACCAAGTGTCAGGGATGATATTCTGCATATTTTTGAAGAAGATACTGAAGGCAAGAAATTAATTCTTTCTAATTGCAGTTCGCCGTGAAGGGAGATTGTCGATGCTAGATGCACGTGCACCATTAGCCGGCGTTTCAGTCACACCATAGCAATGCAAATTCCTGATGCTATGACATGTTGCGCTGTTATAGAGCATAGCGAATTGTACTATTGCATGCACACTGCAGAACTAGCAGATCTGGCAGATATTACGTATGATAGTAAAGCCCGGTGCACATTCGCGTTGAAGTTGAAGTTAAATGCAGTATCATAACGTGATACTGCATTTAACTTGACCACATGTATGGCACACTGAAGTGGTACATATAAACTCACGAGCTAATCGGTTTAAACCAGCGATTTAAACCTATACAATACAAAGTTGCAAGTGAACAACAAGAAAAAATCGAGAAAGTAAAATGAAGGCTATAGGGCCATTATTCCACGGGCTGAGGTGTTTGGAATGTTTGCTAATGCGAATTTCGCAAATACATTACACAGGAAATTAAAGTAGATAAGACAGACACGTAGTTTTCAGTGGGCAGGTCGGAGGGCGCCTTGTGTTCAAGGTCAAAAAGGATTAATTCGATTCTTGCGTTCAGTATCTTCTACAAAAGATGCAGAATATCATCCCTGTCGCTTGGTTCACGGTAATCACGGCATTTGTTACGGGTCTATAATAAAATGTTTATAAAAAATGAAACCAACTCTGACGGCTGACCTGTCAACACGTCAAGGGTTAACAAAGGGAGAATTCCTGTTGGGTTTAATTACGTTCCTTTGGCCCGCCGTTCTATGTACTCTCTTCATAATTAGAGGAGAGTACGTATTGTTGATAATTGGCTGAGAAATGTTTACCGGAGTAGAAGGAATTTATAAAAGTGCGGTTCGAAATGGATTCCGCTTACAAAGTTATGAGACACGATATTTTCTAAGGTCAGTAATTGATTGTAATCACGCGCCAAGTTGCTACGTGGGATCTTTTTGTCGGCAACTTCACTTAATCACTTTATTATGTGGGTGCTACCCCTAATATTGAAATCTCTCCATAATCCATTTGACATTTGGCTTTGAATAATTAACCGGCTTGGAAAGAATTATGAAAGCGTTATTTTTCGGGCTACCCAGGTATTAAATGAAATGACCCCTAACATAAAACTTATACTCGTTTCAAACCACCGCGACCTCAAATGGGCGATTGGCGACTTTTAGCCGTCAATTAAACCAAAACGTTGGATTCGGCTACTTCCCTGGGTCAACAATCAGAATAATTGTAAGCTATCCTTTGGCTTTCTGGACTAGAAAATTGACATTACAATTCCTTTGCTGAGAATCCTCAATCGCAACAGTGAGTAAGTTTGAGGACGCGTAGCAATAATGCATATTTGTTGATAAATGCAAGGCCTGCATACATAGCCTCAAATGTAATTCTAAGGCTCCATATGTGCTACCCCTAGACTATCCCTACATTACGGACTATATCGTTCTGTTTATTTCACCGATGAACTCTGAAAACCGAAGCACACTTTTACCAGTACTTTATATCGCCCACTTATAGTCAACATTACGGAGAGCTATATGAGCAAATTTGCTTAATAACATCAACAATTATATTCCATTTACACAGTTTGTACCAGTCTACGTTAGGCATGTACAAATACTGTTGAACTGTTAAACATATATGGGACATCTAGCTCGAAGATACAGTAGAGATGGCCCTCCTCAGCGCATCAATGAAGCTTCTTGTAGCAGACTCGTGAAAGTTGCGAAACTTCCAGCAGGACCGGCATGCAGGGTAAGTACCTTTTCCTTTTATAATGATATTTTAAAAATGACGTTCAGGTATAAAATCTGGTACTGTTTGTGTCACTCCACTCTACAACCACTGCCCTGTAATGCAGTAGACATTTGCTAGGGTTAAACGTTTACAAGATGTTTTGATATTTTGAAATATCTCGGATCGTGTCCTGTTTTGAGAGCTGCATTGCAAAATAACAATAACGGAAAGGATTCAGCTTTTTCGTTTCTACATGTTTTTTTTAACTTACAAAGCTGTTATTAATATTTAACTGGAACATGTCCAAACTGAATCAAGAAAATAGCTGCACAGCTAGAATATTCAACCAAAACAAGCAACAAAGCTACTGCAATTTATTAAATTTGCAATGTTTACAAGTCAGACGCCTCATTTACACACAAGGAAACAAAACACTGTCTACAGAGAGTTTAAGCTCTGCCTTCCGTCGAGCACTCCACTATCTAGATACATTTTACTTTTATTTCGAGGATTTATCGATCAGTCGATCGCAGGTAAAGCTCTAGCGCCAGGCGATCAAAGTTCAGTTTCCGATCGGGTATATTCAGTGTGTTTCACCTCCATTAGTGCTCGGGTTATAGAAGACAAATAGAGAGAAAGGACCCAATAAAATGGAAGACAAACAGAGAGAAAGGTATTTCATGCCCGGGTTATAGAGTGATACATTTGATTATAACGCATCAGTATAGAAAGAATGTCATTTAGAGATAGGTTGATAGTTTATTGATTTACCCGGTATCGTCTATATAAACCCCCAGCTCACTGGACTATATTAGAATTTTATAGAATAAAACAAGCTTGTCTTGGTTTATTAAAGATACATAAAAAAATACCGAGTATGAGTTCGCGATGCTCTAGAAATTTAGTATGTCACTTGTTTTTACAGGACGTACACTATCAGATTGTAAATCATTAAATCGAGCAGTCTTGTTATACCAAAGTTCAACCGATGCGCTTTCCAACATAGGATTATGACAAAAATCCCGCCAGTAAATCGACTAGGCTTTATTAGGGATTTGTAAGTACCGTCTTTCAGAGCTTAGAGGGTGGAGCTTAAAAAGTTAGTTCCCCCCATGGAAGTAAAAAAGGTAATGAATCGAGCTTTCCGATGTGAATACGAATCAGCTTAAAATTTCCCGTCGAGATGCATATCAATTAGGGAAATAGCTCATTACTGGTAAACAAACTAACTTGCGCACTCGACATAAAACTTCCAAGTTCAATCTTTGGTCTTATAATTGAATATACAGCAAGAAGAAGCCTTTACCGGCGTTACATTTTTCGAAGTTTATTGAAAGTTTTGCACAAATCTACTTTGAAACTACGATCTCACACAAAATGGACTCAAAAATACACTATCTTTAAGCTGCGCAGTCCAATTTGTCCTAAAATGCTCAACGGAAGATATAGATTTGTAGATCAACGTTTTGGCTATCGAAATCCGCCGTTACATTTTGTAGTTAGACTCTTGATTTTGAGAAAATGTTTACTTTACCCATCGAAGTGAGCTGTTTTCACGCGTTTCCTTTTGTATTTCACGAGCATTGAATCGAAGTTCGCGGGCACAGAGCGTGAGATAATCATATCGACATGTCCACTCATTCTGCCCCATGGGCTATCTCAAGTGTTGCGTGTAAGTCGATACACACTATTCAATCTCCAGATCATCGGGACTTTTTATTAGTTTTTCACAGCCAACTTGTATTGGCATATGATGCAGGTCAACCTAACAACATGAAAAATTTGCTATGCTCGCATCCTTGTCTCACAATGCTAACTTATATTTTGTAATATGAATACCATTACGCATTGAGAAATTTTTAACTGGGGCATTTATTTCACATGGTTAAAGATGGTTTAATTGCCGTATAGGTACTACTAAAGAAAGAATAATTGAAAACATTCATAGTTTATTGCTCTGACGCTATAAATTCGATGATTTCGGGTATTTCATGGGCATCTTCTGGAATCTCCGAATCACTAGCGGACTTTGTTAGTTTCTCGCGATCAATAAGAATTATGTATAGCGACCTCTCACAAGCTTGTCTTGCTCTGAAAAAGATACGAAATTCCGAGGGTTTCTCAAGTGTCTCAAGTCTATACACACGTTATTCAATCTCCAGATCATCGGGACTTTTTAATAGTTTTTCGCAGCAACAACTTGTGGCATATGATGCAGGTACCTATAACATGAGAAATTTACTATGCTCACCTCCTTGACTCAACTTTACTATTTGTAACACGAAGACCATTACGCATTGAGAAATTTAGAACTGAAACACTTATTTACATGGCTAGTGTTAAAGTTTATGTTTAATTGCCGTGTAGGTCCCAAGGAAAGAATATATTGGAATACGTTTCTAATTAAAACGGCTATTGCGGGAATATATTTATTGCTCCGAACCGGTAAATGCGCAGATTTCGGCTATTTGATGGTACTGTATCTTCTGAAATCTCCGAATCATCTGGTACTGGTTATAGTTTCATACAATCAATAGAATTATGGCGAACTCTCATAAGCTTGTCTCTTGCTCATAAAGACGGGTGGTTGATACTGCGGTGTGTGCGGTGTTCTGATACATGAAACTTGATACATGATATTTTCCCGATCAACAGGGAAAACATTTTCCCGATCAACAGGGAAAACTCAGATTTTTTCACAGTCGATTGTAGAAGATAGCGCTAACACATAATAACTAGGGATTTAAGGTCAAGTGTCATTTCTGATCCCCAAAGAACTGGGAAAAACGCGTCTTTTTTTCACGCGTCCATAGAAATACGCAAAACCCCGTCTCGTATGGAGAAAACAAGCTACTACGGATTAAAACACAAGCTTCGGATTTAAATACAGAACTGTTTTTCACTCTTAAGGACCTCAGAATACCAGTGGGTTCCAGGGGTTACTAGTACCTCAGGCACTGGAAAGCCTTGCTATTGTCTTGCATGTGTTTCATTTAACCAGCCCTAATGTACCACAGAATATCAGCACCATGAACTATAAAAACAAAGAATCAAAATCAAACTAGGATATCTAGTACATGACAGCCTGAGTTGTTAGATTAGTAAGGCTTAGTAGAGGTCTGGATTGTGAAACACCATGACTGAGGTCTTGAGGTAATATTTAAATGCCCCTTATTCGGACTTGATCAGGGTCCAGTTGCTCGAAAGTGGTTTAGCACTAAACCAGGATTAATTACCATGGTGACTCGATGGTTTTGTTCAGAACTAAACCTGGTTTAAATTTAATCCACCTTTGAACAGCCCGCACCAGGATTTCAAAGTCTGCATAACTGATCATTCATTGTTAATGAATACATTATTCATTAGATACTTTAGCCAACATAAAGGAAAACAAAAGTGAAAACATAGCAAATACAGTTTATTGTTGGTGTATAAAAACCTGAAACTTGCTTTTTCATTTGACAAAGTGAAATTTGATTAAAATAATGACATTTGAAAAAAAAAAATGACAATTTTAAGCGGTAGCTCGACTTGGGACATGCATTGGTGGTGGATGCAAATCTATAACCCTAGTCTATTACAGGTAAAAGTAAATCAGAAAATATTTTCAAAGTGTGCATGAGCATGCCTCCCCCTTACATTGTACGTCAGAATCTTGTTAGGATATCTGTGATCCACTCTAAAGCTTGTAGCGGTATTGGCTCTCATAAATTTATTTACATGCATATACATGAAGTCTGGAAAAAAGTCCAGAGGCTTGCACACTTTCATTTTGGTTGCTGACCAGACACGAACAACTTTCGAGTCCATACTGGTCTCACATAAACACAATCACAAAAGGTGATGATTACATGAGACCAATATCAACTCAGAGTGATCTCAGTAATTAATACCCGTCTCATGTAATCACTATTACAATCCTATTGAACTTCTGTGCGAACTGAAAATCTGCGTATTTGCGATGTTTGCCGATTTCGTGGAAAATTCTGGAAGATCGCGGTTTTTCTCAAAAAATCCTGATTGACCCAAGAGGTGTGAAAAAGCCCATTCGGATTTCCAACGATATTCTGGAATTGCGTAAAGCCGATTTTTAAGGAATCTTATTTGACATGGTTATTCCACGATATTCTACGATTTCGTAACGCCCTTATTAAATTGTATTAGAGCCGGAAGCGAATTACTTTATCTGCTCCGATTTTCTGCGATTTTGTACGATGTTTTACGTCACGGCTTCCGGACCCCCGTAGATTGTTTACCAAATCATCTTGACCGCGGCGGAGTTCGTTGAGCGAACATTCAAACTTCTGCAGATTAGAAGGGGAGATGTAAACACTGGCTGGACGTATATTGTCTTGGTTTTAATTTCACGCTCGAAATAACGGCATTGTAACAAATGGCGAACAAAAGGGACATTTAAACAGGTATGAAACAAGACAAAACTATTTAAGTGACCAGTATATAGCTTTGAAAGTATATTTTTGCGGTCTCAAAGGTCACCAAAAGAAGCAAATTTATTTAACGTTCGTTTCGAAAGTGTTGAACTTGTATCAACGGAAGCGGGGTGGTACTATGTGTTTCGCTGGCCACCTTTTGAGAATTATTAAATTTCCGTGGTATTTCCTTACTCTGTTACGTAGATTTAGTACATGATATTTATCGTGCTAGTGCCCGTAAGCTCGTCGCTCCAGTAATCGGACCGCTGGCCGAAACTTAATTTGAAACCAATCCTGTTATAATGAAACAAATGTTTGGTAAATCTGTACCATTATTTTTCTATGAGCGAGCGAAATGAATAAGCTTTGCATTTCATATCTTCGTGCTTAAAGCAACATTAGCACGCGATTTCTAGTGATGTAAAGTTAATTCTGGCTTTTAATTATATAAGTTTTTCCGGGCTATTTGTACCTTGTTTGTCAAAGTGATAATGACTTTTAACTGATGTTCTGCAAGTAGATGTTTGTGTAAAAGGAACATTTTCTGTAATCAAGTAACGCCTACATAATCTATATATAACAAAGGAACTAGTTATTCTATAGTAATATTGTGAAAATTGAAATAAAAAGGGTCTCTAAGGTTGGTACCACAGCCGCGTTGCATAATCGGGTGACAGACATTCTTTAAAAACCCGACAACATCCGAAAACATTCTTGAATGTTCCGGGAAATCAGCTCTGTGCTATTTTTTGTGCTACAACAAAACGTTCAAGAACATCGTGGAAGGTTCCAGAATGTTTAATTGAATCTTCCGGAAGATCGCAGAATATCCAAATAGTTAAGCATGTAGCGTTCTTTTTGAATTATTCCAGAATATCCTGGAAAATCCAGAGTCCAAATTTACCGTGAAAATTCACACCTTATTATGACAGAATATTCCGTAAACTTCCAGACTTTTCCGCGACAATAATCTTAGAATATAGTTTAATATTCCGCAATATGCTGGAATATTCAATCGACAGCTCGCAGCACAGGATGCAAGGTGCAAGGCTCATTGGTGAGAAATGTTGAGACCTGACAGCCAATGCCGCAACTCCTGGGACTTTTCAGCAGAGAACATTGTTGTTTGGCAAAAACACAGCAATTTTCCATCCACTAAACTCAGCTTTGAATATTCATTTTATTCTTTTTTGTGTGTCTATGAGTTGATGTGTGTGAATCAGAGCAAGCTCATGCTACTGGGCAGCACCATGTGAAATACCATGTGAAACAGATGTGAAACAGCAAACATGTGAAATAAACCATGTGAAATCGATGATGTGAAATAATACGACATGTGAAATGTATGTGAAACCTTTTTAAGAAGTTTATTCTCATTTCACATGAATGTGAAAATGATGTGAAGTTAGAAATCTTATTTAGAAGGATGTGAAAATGACGTGAAACGAAAAACAGTTGTAAAAGAGATGTGAAAGTGATGTGAAAAGAATCTCGACACAAAGTTCGCGTTTCATGATCGTTTTTAATTATCGCTGTAATCCTCTATTTTTTAATTCAGTGGCATTTGCACCTCGGCATTTGCCAAATGAAACGATTATAAAATGTTTTATTCATGATAAATATAACCATTTTGATTTTACAGTTTGATATTACTGCCCTTTTAATTTGTCATAATAACATATAGTTCATTTGTTTGTATGTACGTCGACCCTAATACTAGTCGATCGCACCAAATGCCCATTTCCTATTGTTTAGTTAGTCAAGGCTATTGTTTTTGGCTCATTTGCATTAGAAACTCGAACTAGACTTGAACTACAGTCACACACAATTCCTACTTTCAAATGCTTTTTTCTTTCGTAAAACCAGACTTGTCATTCTTTTGCACGATATGTTGTTTGCAACTACTAATAGGTGAAATGATTAGCGGCGAATAGTCCCTGAGATGGGAGGTTGATAAGACTATCGACATGAGGCGAGTTTATCGAAGTTTGAGTACATACCACAAAGAAACAAGCAATAAACGAAATCTGAATGATCAAATGCAGATTTCTACGGCTAATTCAGACAACTGGACAGCAGACTCATTTTGAAATATGCAGGATACAGAATGATATGAGCCCGGACTATAAAATATTCTCTTCGATTTTGTCACATCAGCTCTTGTGGAATGTGAATGCGAAATGCGAGCCCGTCTCACCATCTGATAACAAGAAGAGATCGCACGGAACAGCCTTAAACAATAAGTTCTGCCATTAATTATAGGTGTGTGTCTGTACTTTTCGGGTTTCCATTAAATATCAGCAAAAATCCCCAAGGGCTTAATAGGTACAGGAACTATAACGGATGGAAGTTCGAGACGTCTTTCTACTACTCCCGACATTTTGTTAGCTATGCAGCCAAGCCTCTGACTGGCTGACCCCAATACCCGCAGGCTCATGCGACCGTTTACATCGATTTTAATCAGCTGAAGAACTGGATGGCAGATCGAGCTGAACTGTTCTCTTTTATTTAATCTCCACTATGGTTTTATTTCAGCTCAATTCAAACAGCCATTCATAGTAACAGTTCACAGTAGTAGAGGAACGTTTTGGCGCTATCGAAGTCCAATGTAATTGCACACAATGGCCAAGGAAGGTTCATCGTTCGATCACGGACGGGTACGTACGACCACAACATGTCATTATAAGCGAGTTTCTTAGTTTACCCAGGGAATTGTTAGAGAAATAGGAATTCTCTCTCATTTTTCTTTTCATTTCCCTGGTTTACTTTAACGTATTGGGTAATATGCCGTTAATTATTCCCTTTGATTTTGTCCAGCTCGTGTGGAATGTGAATGCGAAATGTGAGCCCTTCACACGATCTGATAATCAAGAAGAGATCGCACGGAACAACTTAAACAAGAAGTTCTGTCATTGATTATGTGTGTGTACTTTCTATGGTTCCTTAGATATGGTTATATTTCAAATTTAATAGCGGAGCTCCTTAGCGGCCGAAGGCCGCAGAGCGGAGCACCATAGGTATCGCAGGAAGAATCCAATAGCTCGAAGCAGAACTCTTTTTTCGACATCTTTTTTCATGGTTCAGCGGTATTCCCATGGATATCGCGGGCGCGTCCGTGTCTGCGTGTCCGTCTGCGCGCCCCTACACAGGTAAACCAAAGGCACATGTCTTCCCTTAATTTCGTGAGTGGCGGGAAAATACAACGCACGCGCGTCCA
The DNA here is from genome assembly GCA_033964015.1 of Scolanthus callimorphus. Classification (NCBI taxonomy): domain Eukaryota; kingdom Metazoa; phylum Cnidaria; class Anthozoa; order Actiniaria; family Edwardsiidae; genus Scolanthus; species Scolanthus callimorphus. The sequence continues at coordinate 6,413,156 of CM066912.1, read as the reverse complement.
GTGATGATTTATTTTTACATTTCGTTCATTCTTCACCTTTGCTTCGTACTCTGAACAAGAAAGCTATTCCGCATTCTTGTCAGGGTAAATTTTCAAACAACGATAAAAAATGGATAGCCAAGATGGAGAAAATGAGCAGATATGTCTTAATAAAAGGAGGATTTTAACAGAAGAGCAGAAAGAGAGGAAAAGTCAGAGAGACAAACAACGACGGGAGCAAGCCAAGGAGAGCATGACAGAGGAGGAGAAGGAAAGGAGAAGGTAGAGGGAAAGACAACGATATGAACTGGCTAAACAAGACATGTCGGAAGCAGAAAAACAAAGGAAACGGCAGAGGGAAAGAGAAATATATGAACTGGCTAAACAGGACATTTCGGAAGTGGAAAAAGTGAAGAAACGGCAGAGAGAGAAACAGCGACGGCAGCAAGCCAAGGAGAGCATGTCAGAGGAGGAGAAGGAAAGGAGAAGGCAGAGGGAAAGACAACGATATGAACTGAATAAACAGGTCATGTCGGAGGAAGAAAAAGAAAGGAAACGCCAAAGGGAAAGAAAGCGAAGGAATGACTTTACAGAATGTGAACTTGAAAGAGAGTGTCGACGCAAAAGGTTGTCGAGAGAATTGCCGGCGGAGGAAGAAATTCAGACGAGTAGCGTTACACAAAGTGAAGGCCGCCAGAGTGAAGCTGAAGAGTTGTGTCAGGAGGAAGAACACTTGTCTCTCGTGGTAATGAGAAAAACGCAAAGTCTACAGTTTATGGGTAAGTAAAAACCAAATACTTCTTTTGTTTTTTTTAAGCAGAGGTTGACAATTACGTTTAATCTTTATCGGCCGCAAAAGCAACAGCTTTGCTTGCAATTGTGACTTATCAATAAATCGTTGTTCTTGTACTTTAAAGCAACATAACGTTGTATACTAAAGTAGTTCTTTTATGTGAAAAGTTTATTTCTAGTTTTGCACTCTTCTATTCTTTTATAGGAAGTGGAGAAAATTGTGAACGCTAGTTAAAAATTACATGTAATAATTGTAAAAATCACGCCGTAAAAATCAGCTCTACAAAAAGGCAAAAAGATTCTCTTTCCTTCTAGCGAACGAATGAACAAACAAACAAACAAACAGAAACAATAGTAGTTTTGCCTTGAGCAGAGACAGCCAATCATGTGCTGGTGAGACTGAGAGCCCGCAGTGAATTATTAGTAATTTTGAGTTCAAAATGGCGGACGACATACAAAGCTATAGAATTGTACGATTATCCAGCCAGCAGTTGCCCTTTATTTCATGGAATGGGATACACATAATGGCTCCGCTATAACTTATTTTACATGTTCTTCGATGGTTGGCCAACAGTGAGACCACTGTACGTAATTCTTTTAGCTTTGCTATCCTAAGAGTTCTTGATGTCAACGATATAGCGATCGTAGAATGTGGCGAATTCTGGGCTCGGATTCTGCATGGCCTCAGACTTCCAGTTCTCACGAGATGACATCATTCATTCTACAGGACCATGTTTAGGATCCAGTAAGAACTTTTAGGCTTCTTTGTGGTTTTCATTGACAGTTTACACTGTTAATGGTTAATCAAACAGTATTTTTCTATTAAAATGTGACAGATTTTGACCCTGACCCGGCAACTAGAATTTCCGGTTAGTCTTCTAGCCGGGTGGGGTTATTTTTTTTTTCTATGGATTTACAGATTATACCTATGTACAATGTAGCCTGTATGTAGAGTGACGCTTATTCATGATCTTGCAATACATGATTGATGTTACAGTAATAAATGTTTTTCATATCAAGAAAATTGTCGACTTTCTTCAACTTCCTTATAAGGAAGTATCTGCATACCATGTTTTTCACTATTTCTATTGACGACGTAGAATACTTCAAACTCAACCAGAACTCAAATACACTCGAGAAAATATGTTATGTGATTTTCCGCTGTGTTTTTCACGGTCAAGAACCTGGAAACAAGGCAGACAAGACACCACAGGAAGCCCGCTCTATCTCTAGAAAGACGACAATGTTTTCTTGATATGTACCTGGATGGATGTCCCACAAAAATTAATATAATGTTTTCTGTATTTCACATGGCATGGTTTAAGTAACGTTTGTATCTGAAATTCTTTCTCCAAAAGGTTTCTAATTCTCACAATCTAAATAATAAATTGTCTTTTACATTACCCTGTAGGTGATACTCATAAAGATGGGAATGATGAAAGAGAGCTCTTAAGTCACACAAGTGCTTATAGAATGCTACCTGAAGGTATGTACCGTTGCATGTAGTATTAAAAATATTGTGTTTTTGGTGATTCACACGTAATGAATGATGAGGCCCCAGGGGGGTACTTGTATAAGGGACTGGTCACAAATTAGAGAGGGGGAAGGGCTGGTGCATTTTTATTTTGGTCTACATGTTTTTGGGAAACCCTCCCCTGACAAAATGCATGAAAAATGTTGGCCCTCCCAAATGCGGTAACATATTTAATGGTGACCCTCCCCCATCATTCACTGGATAAAGATATTGCAAAAATATAGACTTTATTATTAGTTTTTTAAATCTACTTTCATGTTATAATAGCAGTGCAAGATTCAATATGTCTTTTGGGGAAAGTTTAAATTCTCTTGCACACAAAGCATGCCAAAATTTAGAAAAACCGTGGGGGCATGGGCCCCCCTGACCCTATAAGCGCTACGGGCCTGTATTACCCTAACAATGTTTGCGTAAAAACCCAATTTTTTGACCCTCCCTTTTTCACCCTTTTTCATAAGGGGCCCTCCCCATATTTGCATCAGCCCTCCCCCCTCAATTTGTTACCAGTCCCTAAAAGAATGACCGGGGTCTGACACCTTTTTTAAATGAAATTTGAAGTAAAAGTTTTTTGGGGGTTTTGAAAAATTCACGGGTATTTTTAGGGGGTTGAAACTTCTGAAAATTCACGGGTATTTTTGGGGGGTTGAAACTTCTGACAGGCTAGTCGTGTATGCTGCTGTTTAATAGCCTTTTTAGGCTAAACAGGGTATTTTTTGGTTATGAAATTTCTGTAGCACGTATTTTGGGGGGTATCAAATCATGGCTCAGGTATTTTTTTGGGGTATGAAATTTGGAGGTCCGTCGGAATCACCACAGCGTGCCAGGTTTCTGTCTTGAAAAATCCATGCAAAAGCATAGGGTGATGTGATCAATCGATCCTGTGAACTGCATGAAGTCAACTGTGTTTAGCGCATTTAGCAACCTCTCTTGCTTGTTTTTACTTCGCAAAATTTCCAAAGCGCAAACATGTGTTTGAGTCTCTCTTGCTCAGCTGGAAACATTAGTTTGGCCAATTTTTTAGGTACATTTTATTTCTTGTTGACATCATTTCCCAGCTCAATTTGATAGCATAGAACGCCTTGTTGTTATTTTTCATTTCTGTCTAATTATTTTGACGTTGGACAGATGATTTTAGAAGAAATTTATCAATTTTGTGAGAACAAAATCTAAGAAAGTTTGAAATTCACCAAGTAATGATGCCTTCAAAGATTTTCACAAAATTTGGGAAATTTTGCGTGATTCTGCGGGATTTGGCGGATTATGTGCATATGCGAAGAAAGCCAAATTATGCATTTCTGCACCCAGGGCATCAAACCACGGGCCCTGTCATAACTAGTCATGTAATGAAATACAACCATTGTAGACATTAATATATAGATTTAGCCACTGGCTAAAAGCGGAGCTCCCGGTTATAAAATTTTCTGTGCGAATGAAAGGGATTCCTATGTGTACATGGTTTATACTATATAGGCTTTTTAAGAACAAAATGTCTCTTGATATGTATACAACAGTGTTTTCTTCGGTATGTTGCTGCATTGACACAATACAAATACGGGACCAAAATAAGCATCCTGTCAAGTGAGATGACCTCCTTCCGAAAAATTAAGGTATTAATTTCTCCAAATGGAATGATTCAAAGTGCAATAAAGAGAATATTGTTTCAAGCATAGATTGCGTCGTCGATGACGTCATATCACCTGACAACTTCATTTCGCTCATCTGGTGACCTAGACTACACTACCAAAGTTTCGTTGTTTTAGAGTTTTCCCTTCACGAGATATTAATTTTTCAAGCATAGATGACGTCATCGATGACGTCATATCACGTGACCACTTTATTTTGCTCACCTGGTGATCTAGACTACACTACAAAAGTTTGGTTGTTTTAGAGTCTTCCCTTCACGAGATTTTAATGTTTCAAGCATAGATGACGTCATCGATGACCTCACACACGTGACCACTTCATTTCGTTCATCTGATGATCTAGACTACACTAGGCAAAGCATATCGAGATAGCGTTGTCGTTATCTGCGAATACGCGCGGGCTACCTGTGTTTTGTCCCAGGCCCTTTGCCGGAGACAAAAACAACATGGTGGCCATGAGTACAAGGTTTCTCGAATACCTGCAAGTTTTGGTGGATTTTCACTGCTTTTTTCGCTAAAATATGGGGCAAAATACTTACAGACCTTCCAAATAAGGTAAGGGGGAATTCCTAATAAGGAAAGCGGCAAGTCGACAACGTTAGGCTACAAACGTCTTGATATGTTTGGTTGTTTTAGAGTCTTCTCTTCCCGAGATATTCATTTTTCAAGCATAGATGACGTCATCGCTGACGTCATATCACGTGACCAACTCATTTCACTCATCTGGTGACCTAGACTACACTACCCAAGTTTGGTTGTTTTAGAGTCTTCCCTTCACGAGATTTTAATTTTTCAAGCATGGATGACGTCATCGATGACGTCACATCACGTGAACGTACTACAGCACCCCCCTTGTAGCATAGACAAAATATCCCAAGTATGGCTGTCTTAGCATGTTCCCTTGAGGAGATATAATTTTTTCTTTGCATACCACAGGGTTCCCATGTGTACACGGACGGCGGACGGCGGACGCTATAGGTTTAATACCAGAAAAATAAAGAAAAAATCATATCTCCCGAAGGGAAGCTTCTATAGAAGCCAAACTTTGACAAACTTTCAAAGACCATAAGAGGAACTCTACACCAAAGTCACGTTCCCTCACGCCATCAATGACGTCATCAAAATGATCCATAATGCCCGTGACGTTCAAAATCAACTCGATGGTATACATTTTTCCCTTAGGTATGGTGCTCCGCTTGCGCGGGCCTTCGGCCGCGCTGGAGCTCCGCTATGAAAAACTAATAAATTTGTTCGATTTGGTTTTGGTGTTATGGAGAGTTATTTTTGTCTTATTTGACTATTTTATATTTCCTTTTAAATTTTGTACATCTCCCACAAAATTATATTTATACTTTCCAGCAATACTGACTGCATATCTCTTTATTATTCTCTTTTCATTTAATTAAACATGATAATTGTGCTGACTCTACAAACTTATTTTTTCTTGTTTCGAGAGAACCTTATTAGTTCTTTCTAATAAGTGTTGTGGTGTTGACACTTAAAGGCCCATGCCACCATTCTTAATGCATTGTGTGCTGTGTTTTTGATTCTTTCGTTTTAAGAATGAAAAAAAAATTAAAACTAAAATAACTGTCTAAAAACCTTTAATAATTAATATATCAACTGGCCTCTCAGTTTATTTCTTTAGAGATGTCAAGGGCATAAACAATGTGGCACACAATTTATGCATTAAAGAATGGTATTATGGGCTTTCAAGGACAACAAGACAGAATAAATGTAGACTGCTTGCAGCCCCTTCTTTGGCGAACCTCCGTAAATCGAGAGAAATGTTTTTACCCACGGCGCGCTTCGATTTGTTTACAGTGTCAGGAGAGGGAGAGACACGCCACGGGGGCAAAACGCTGAAAGAAGGGACAGCAGGACTCTCCTTTCAGAAACCTGGCTTTGTCAAAGGAATTTCACTTGAACGATGTGATTGGCTAGCATGTAAACGTCCGTAAATTGAGGAAGTGTTTTTTGTTTACCAGCAGCGCACTTTGACTTCTCTTTACGGTGTTTACATTTATACCAAACCTACATGCATCCGGCTCTCATCACAAACGTGATTGGCATAATTAACATTCAGCTGTCGTCGATTTCATTCAGGGATTATTCGCAGCCGAGGGTGAGAATGATGTCTTTGACAGAAAAAAGCCAGGTTTCTAAAAGGAGTGTCCGCAGTCCCTTCTTTCGGCATTTTCCCCCATGGCGCGTCTCTTCCTCTCCTTAGAAACTCGACACTTGTAAACAAATCGAAGCGCTCCGCTGGTAAAAACATTTTTCCTGGATTTACGGACGAGACGATTTACGGAAGAGGCTGCAAGCAGTCTAGAATAAATGCAATTACCTGGAAAGTAATATCGCCTGCTAGCACATTGTGTGCATCCAAAAAATATCCATACCCCCCCCCCCCCCACCCCCCAATGGAATGGTGTTGAAAAGTGACCCCCCACACCTCTGGAAATTCTGAAGAAAAATACAGTATTTGTATGGAAAAGATCACGTAAATTGACTACCGCCCCCCCTCCCCCCCCCATTCTGCGTGCGTGTGTACTGTAATAGATACACAGATGACGTCACAGAATGTCATGACAAAAAAGTATGCAACGAGATGCAGTCAAGTTCCGTGACTGTTGTTCATCATATACTGTGACGTGATCTGTGTATCTATGGAAGAGCAAGGCTCTGGGTTTGCAGACGAAATTGAGGTTGACACAAATGCTGCCAGGAATGTTGACGGTAAACATTAAAATAAAGCACCCCTTCCCCTTGTCCTTCATGCCCACCTATTTGCTGTCTCTTACCCAGTCACATTATATGCATGCCTGACTTGCCTCACAATGGTGATTTGTCTGATTTTAAACTTTTAAAGGATTGATGGAAGAGCAAGGCTCATAGGTAGCAGTCGAACCTGTAGACACAAATACTGCCAGGAATGTCGAAGGTAAACATTAAATAAAGCCCCCCCCACATTCTCCTTACCCAAGTTTTATTAAATTGACCCTTAAACACTAGTACATTGGTTGTTAAATGAATATATGTTATTTTCCGGCTGGGAGGTCACAGTTTTTCACTATACGGACCGACCTAAAGCCGGTAAATAACTTAATTATTTTTTCCAACTTCAAAATGTGATTTTTTTTCGATGAAAACAAGCGCGCGTAAATGGTTACCGTGACCTAGGTCAGAGATAGGAAAATATTGCCCCCGCGTGCGCGCTCTGAGAACCAATCAGGATGCAGAATTCGCTACCGTGCCCTCGAGGAAAAAAATAAATACTAATATAAATAATGAGTAAAGCCAGCAGCCACGCCTTGGAAATGATTTCAAGAGATTCAATTCTTGAAAGGCCAATCATGGCCTGTCTCTTTCCCACTCCTCCCCCCCTCCCCATTCTCCTTACCGACCTATCATTCTCCTTACCCACCCAACAATGTGAGCCCTGAACAAAGAAATGCCCCTATTGTCACGTTATGGAAAACAAAGAACATTTTCTAATCAACTGCTCTCTTTATTCTAGTAAACGGAACCTTCTTTTTCAAAAACTACGTAAATACGAAAATAATTTATATAAAATTATTACTTTCAAGAATTAATTTCACCTAAAAACAGCAAAAGCACAATAGCCAAATATATTTATGATTGCTTCACTATAAGGCAAACCTGGCCAATTAAATATTTATATAATGTTTAGAGGCTAGGCCTATGTACTCTTTGTATATGGTTCTCTAAATAAACCACCTACCTGGTGTCTCTTTCCCGCACACCCCCATTCTCCTTACACACCTATCTGCTGTCTCTTTCCCGCACATGTTGTCTATATGCATCCCTGACTTGCCTCACCCTGTTGTTTGTCTGATTTTAATCTTTTGAAGTAGTGACGGAAGCGCAAGGCTCTGACATAGTCGTTCATACTCAGATTCACACAAATACTGCCAGGAATGTTGAAGGTACCCACCTATATGCTGTCTATTTCCCTTCTGAAATTGTCTACATATTATGCATGCCTGCCGTGCCTCACCATGTTGTTTGTCTGATTTTAATCTTCTTCAAGGATTGATGGAAGAGCAAGGCTCTGAGGTAGCAGTCGAAACTGTGGTTGACACAAATGCTGCCAGGAATGTCTCTTCCCCCCATTCTCCTTATCCACCTATCTGCTGTCTCTTTCTCGCACCCCCCCCCCCCCCCCCATTCTCCTTACCCACCTATCTGCTCTCTCTTTCCTGCACCCCGCCCCCCCCACCCCATTCTCCTTACCCACCTATCTGCTGTCTATATGCATGCCTGACTTGCCTCACCCTGTTGTTTGTCTGATTTTAATCTTTTGAAGGATTGATGGAAGAGCAAGGCTCTGACATAGTCCTTGATACTGAGATTCACACAAATACTGCCAGGAATGTTGAAGGTAAACATTAAAATATAGACACCTCCCCCATCCTCCGTACCACCTATCTGCTGTCTCTTTCCTGCACCCCCCCCCCCCCCCCCATTCTTCTTACCCACCTATCTGCTGTCTCTTTCCCGCACCCCCCCCCCCCCCCCCCCCCCTCCCATTCTCCTTACCCACCTATATGCTGTCTATATGCATATATGCATGCCTGACTTGCCTCACCCTGTTGTTTCTCTGATTTTAATCTTTTGAAGGATTGATGGAAGAGCAAGGCTCTGACATAGTCGTTGATACTGAGATTCACATAAATACTGCCAGGAATGTTGAAGGTAAACATTAAAATATAGACACCCCCTCGTCCTCTGTACCCACCTATCTGCTGTCTCTTTCCTGCACCCCCCCCCCCATTATCCTTACCCACCTATCTGCTGTCTCTTTCCTGCACCCCCCCCCCATTCTCCTTACCCACCTATCTGCTGTCTCTTTCCCGCACCCCCTCCCCCAATCCATTCTCCTTACCCACCTATCTGCTGTCTCTTTCCCGCACCCCCCTCCCCCAATCCATTCTCCTTACCCACCTATCTGCTGTCTCCTTTCCGCACCCCCCCCCCCCCCCTCCCATTCTCCTTACCCACCTATCTGCTGTCTATATGCATATATGCATGCCTGACTTGCCTCACCCTGTTGTTTCTCTGATTTTAATCTTTTGAAGGATTGATGTAAGAGCAAGGCTCTGACATAGTCGTTGATACTGAGATTCACATAAATACTGCCAGGAATGTTGAAGGTAAACATTAAAATATAGACACCCCCTCGTCCTCTGTACCCACCTATCTGCTGTCTCTTTCCTGCACCCCCCCCCCCCCTCCCCATTCTCCTTACCCACCTATCTGCTGTCTCTTTGCTGCACCCCCCCCCCCCCCATTCTCCTTACACACCTATCTGCTGTCTCTTTCCCGCACCCCCCCCCCATTCTCCTTACCCACCTTCTCCTTACCCACCTATCTGATGTCTCTTACCCGCACCCCCCGCCCATTCTCCTTACCCACCTATCTGCTGTCTATATGCATGCCTGACTTGCCTCACCCTGTTGGCTGTCTCTTTCCCCCCCCCCCCCCCCCCCCCCCCCCATTCTCCTTACCCACCTATCTGCTGTCTCTTTTCCGCACCCAGACCCCCCCCCATTCTCCTTAACCACCTATCTGATGTCTCTTTCCCGCACCCCCCCCCCCCCCATTCTCCTTACCCACCTATCTGCTGTCTATTTCCTGCACATGTTGTCTATATGCGTGCCTGGCTTGCCTCACCCTGTTGTTTGTCTGATTTTAATCTTTTGAAGGATTGACGGAAGAGCAAGGCTCTGACATAGTCGTTCATACTCAGATTCACACATTAAACATTAAAATATAGACACCTCCCCTGTCCTCCGTACCCACCTATATGCTGTCTCTTTCCCTTCTGAAATTGTCTACATATTATGCATGCCTGACTTGCCTCACCATGTTGTTTGTCTGATTTTAATCTTCTTCAAGGATTGATGTCAGAGCAAGGCTCTGAGGTAGCAGTCGAAACTATGGTTGACACAAATGCTGCCAGGAATGTCGAAGGTAAAAATTAAAATAAAGCCCCCCAAAACATTATACGTGGAAATAAGAATGTAAATAAACGAAAGAAGAATGCTTCAGCCCAACTCATTATGTTCTCTGGTTTAGGTGAATATTGGCAATATGTTGTTAGTGTAAATCCATACTAGTGAACCGTGGCATAGGCAAGGGCTCTCACCAGAAACTACTAGTAATAGACCCCTAGTAGTGTCTAACAGTGGCAGAGGATTTTTTGGGGGGATCTCAAAATTTAGGAACTGGAAAAGGGGGGATGTCAAGTTTTTTTCATAACATGAAGGGGGGATGCATATTTTGTTGAGGTATTATATATATTTAAGACAAGTTGTGCAGTTTGATAGTAAATGAAGGAAGGCTCAATTGTTGAACACCGAGTTTGAACCTCCTTCCTGAAGAAATATCACTTGCACTACTATTCTCGTGTATTCACCCTCTTTCAACTGATATGTTGAAAAAAAAAACACATAAAAGGCCTTCTTGTTTTACTACAATTCCTCGAGGTCCTCTTCAGTGGCTTTCGTCTGCCAAACAAACGCCTTTGGACTTTTGATTAATAGTCTTGTAGCTTCATTGTCAAAATTGCGGCGCGCCTCGCGCGCATAACGGAAAACATACCAAACAATCAAATACAAAATAAATGATACTCAGCCTATGTGTAGTAAGGCTCCAATCGAGGAGCGCACCAGATCACTTGGTAGAAAGTCACTACCGACACAAAAAAGTAAAGCCACCTAGGATTTTTATTTGCATTTTTACGCTTTGTATTTTTTTATCATTGAGCCTTGTTCTTTATTTTTTGTAAAATTGATATAAATATAAGTTGAAAAAATTGTCTCCGGGGTGATGGGGGGGGGGGGGGGGGGCATGTTTTTTCCTTTTGACCAAGAGGGGGGATTCGTAAAAAATATGTTGTGCCTTGGGGGGATCTGAAAATTTTGCATTGTCAAAAAAATTTCCTCTGCCCCCCCCTGTAGTATACATAATGAATGCAGCCTTATTCCAGCCAGTTTTTTGGGCATACCATAGTCAAGGGAGAATCTTGCTAAAAAAAAGCAACCTCACATGGCCATCGGGCACTGGGCCATTAACGGCCGAAATCGGGGTTTCATTGGCTTTCTTCTTTTGCTCTTGTTACTAATATGTTTATCTTGTTTTATTTTGGCATCAATGAGCACAACGACGTACATAATAATGTGGAACAGGAGATACGTGACACCCGAAAGCTATAATTATGCCCAGCTTTTGCAGCAGCTCATCAGTGGACCTGGATTAAAGTTAAGGTATGTTTTCTTTTTAAACATCGCAACATTACAGTTGTATTGTATGAGTTATTTTCTCATTAGCGTTTCCTTATCTTAATGTGTATATTTTATGTTGTGTAGGGCATCAAATAATTGCCACTCTCACAGTGATTGCTTGAGGTTATGTTTGTTTGACGTGGTGGCGACATCATGCTTACAGGTAAGCGAATCTGCAATGAGAGCATGGCTTAGGATATAAGCAGGCCGCAAGTCGAATACCAAGCACGTTGAAAGTCTAGAAGCCCGCCTATAAGCCGTTCCTAATGCAAATGAAGAAACTGCATTGTCTAAGTTAATTTGAATTAGGAACGGCTCATGATTAGACCGGCGTATGTGTAAACTTATTTCAGTACTAATGATACTTTTTATTTGTTGTAGAAGAATCAAAGTTTTCCTCAAAAACCGACCCGAGCAAAATGGCATTATTCACATTTATGGTGACCCCCAAGAACCCAAGACAATTGTCAGACTCTAAAGAACCTGTACGGCACACCATATATGTAGAATACAATAGCACTTACAAAACTAAAACACGCGCATGAAAAATGAGACGTAATCCTGTAAACTACAGAAAGTGACTTTGACATAATTTCTATCTCTAATATCCATCTCTAAACGTTTTCCGCTAGTTTCGTCGAATCCTTGAAAACGTATGTAGCGCGCCAGTCATCGTTCTCAAGTTAGGAAATGTGATTAGAGTGACTAAGATAGTGTTTCAAACTCTAAGTCTCTATGGGCCATTCCATTTTTTAGCCGCACCCCCTCTCCCTACAGGAGAGTTTTTCCGAGGGGGTATAGCAAAATGGCCTTTTCCCGATTTTCCGAGGGGTCAAACCAAAAAAAGGCTCTTCCGGTGGGTTGTCCGAGGGGGTGCAATAAAGGAAGGCCTCTTCCGTGGGTTTTTCCGAGGGGGTGCAACAAAGAAAGGCCTCTTCCGTGGGTGCAATCCGTGGGGAAGCAATCCCCAAAAACGCTCTTCCAAGGGGGGGATTTCCCAGGGGGTAGAGGAATAATTTCCGAGAAGGGCTTCCGAAAGTTAATTTCGGTGAATCTCGAGCCAAGATTCTCTAGGAGGATGCCAAACCAACTTTTTATTAGCAATGCGAAAAGGAATTCGATGTTGATGAAATGTGAAATTTTAATATCAAACTGAGATTGTAATAAAACTCTCTCGTAGCATTGAATGTAATTATTATTTGTAATAATAATTGTATGGATTAATGCATCAGGAGCTCCGCTTTTAGGCAGTGCCTAAATCTAATTATTAAAAGATTAAGGGCTGTGTTTGAACCCATGGCAGTTTGTCAGAGTAAGCATGTAACACAATGTTTCTGTGCACAATGTATGTTACTACTGAACTTAATACACAGCTCTTGATTCAGACTTTGTAATAATAGAAGGCTCAGTGAAGGATTGGTCTGGATTGGAGTCTGAAGCCCCTTAACTGTATGCTACACAGTAAGCAATTCATTTTGATAAATTTTACATGTTTGCTATGAATGACTGCACAGAGATACAAATTTTATCTTCGAGTGTTCAAAATTTATTATTTGAGCCCCCAGAACATGAGATAAATTTTTAACACAAGAAGATAAAAGTTGTAACTCCAAGTGGTCAAGTAATGTTCTGTTTATTATATAAACACCAATGAAATACCAGGTGATCTCCCGCGCGAAAACTTGATATCTTCACACGTGAAAATATCATGTTATTTTCACATGTGAAAATATCAGTCTTGCCTTTGCTGAATGCTCGATATTTAAGCTTAACTCAAATAAAATTTGAATTTGGTATTTCATTGATGTTTGTATAATAAACAGAACATTACATGACCGCTTGGAGATACGAATTTTATCTTCTCGTGTTAAAAATTTATCTCACTCGTTCGCTGCGCTCACTCGTGAGATAAATTTTCAACACTCGAAGATACAATTCGTATCTCCGCGCGGCCATGTAATATCCTCTATTTATTATAAGACATCAATGAAATACCAAATTCGCTTGAAAATCAAGCATCGAGCATTAGGCAAGTGTGTGATTTTCACATGTGAAATAACAAGTTTTTTTCACATGTGAAGATATCAAGTGCTCGCGCGGGGGATCACCCGGTATTTCATTTGTGTTTACTCCTTTTGGTTTCTATTTTGTTATAATTTTGTTTAGAACAAAGCATTGAGAAGTGTGCTTCGCATGTGAAATAACATCATAAAAAATGCTTTTGCCATCATTTTGCCCCAAACAGTGGAAACATTGTGCTCTATTGAGTTGACAGAGGCAGAAAAGTATCATAAATATTTTTAGGGGGGAGGAAAAGTTTTACAATTTTGACACACTCGTCTGACTTATGGAAAAATGTGTGGTTCCAAAAAATATCCATACCCCCCATGGTATGGAAGTATGTTGAAAAGTGTGTTTACAACCTCCTAACAGGATGTTCAGCACATGCAAATGTTGAGGAATGACCTTTCAGTTTTTTTTATCTAATAACACTATCAATTAAAAATATTTTGTTAAAAGAAGCCAACTCTTATTGTTCTTTTTTATAGATGCTTCTTGTTGAGGCCACATTTGTAATAACCTGCCACATTTGTAATAACTGCCACATTTGTAATAACATTGTGCCACATTTGTAATAACATTGTGCCACATTTGTAATAAGTGCCACATTTTAACACCATTGTGTCACATTTGTAATAACTTCATAACTAGGTGGAAAGTAAGGGGGAGGTACATTACGTCATCGATGACGTCATCAAAAGTGGAAAAAATCATATCTCGAGAAGGAAGATTCCAATACAACCAAACTTGGACAAAATTGTAAAGGTGAGTAGAGAATCGCAACAAAAAACTTCTGCTTTCTCATGTTGATGACCACAGCAGCATACAAACAAGATTTCATAAGTACGAATCAACATGAGGTCTTTCTTAGTTCTTAGTTTATTACACTTCAAAATAGCTAGTGAATAAGTAAAAAGCTGAGGATATGGTCATATGATCGATGACGTCATCAAAACTAGAAAAGTCAATATCTCAAGAAGGCAATATCGCTAGGTGACCAAACTTGAGTAAAGCTATATTTGAGGCAAGGAGGTTCACCACAAGGTAACGTGGCATGACGCCATCTATGACGTCATCAAAACAAAAACTCAAAAAATATTTCTGGCAACATTGCTAAGTGACCATACTTATGTTAATTTTTTTTGGAGGCAAGGGGGTGCACTGCCAAGATCACGTGGCATTACGTCACCAATGACGTCATCAAATGTAGAAAAGTCGATACATCGATGACAATAATGTATTGATTCCAGCTCCACTTTTAGGTAGTGCCTCAAGCCCCAATCTATATATTATCTTTGTGTCAACGAAAAACACTCTATGATTACACATTACACTACACGACTTTACAGTTCATTTAGTATTTTTGCTCGCCAAACAGCACATAATCTATTTGGCTTGTTGTTGTTGCTGTTTTTCACTTGAAATTCGAATGTGTTCGATTGAAAACAAATTTAGCACTCGAACGTTTGATTGCAAACATTTTTGAAGAGTTATGGTGATTACTGAACCAAATCAAACTCAATCGAACGAATGGGGCTTGCCTTGAGTTTTCCCGAACGTTCGGCTAGATACGTCAGGTTTGTGAAAATGTATCATTTTCAGTGGCGTAGCCGGGGGGAGGGGGGCACAAGGGGCCGTCCGTCCCCCCCCCCTTTCTCGGGATATTTTCCCATACATTCTACTGTATTTGCTGGAGGAAATGTTCGTCCTATGTTCTCAGTATCTGCCACCCCCCCCCCCCCCCCCCCAAACCAGAAAAGACCCTTCACGAGATATGAATTTTCACTTTAATGACGCCATCGATGATGTCACGTCACATGAACACTTCGCTTCGCTTCTCTTGTCAACTAGACAAATATTTAAACCCAAGTTTGGTTGCCTGAGGTTCATCCCTGCACGCACGGACGCGCCCGCGATACCCATATGGTAATACCGCTGAACCATAAGAAAGTCGATCGTATACCTGAGTTCTAGTTTGAGTTATTGCATTCTTCCTGCGATAGCTATGGTGCTCCGCTCTACGAACCTTAGGCCGCTAAGGAGCTCCGCTATTATGGCACAGTGGTATTACAAATGTGGCACCTATTACAAATGTGGCACAATGTTATTACAAATGTGGCAGTTATTACAAATGTGGCACAATGTTATTACAAATGTGGCAGTTATTACAAATGTGGCACAATGTTATTACAAATGTGGCAGTTATTACAAATGTGGCACAATGTTATTACAAATGTGGCAGTTATTACAAATGTGGCAGGTTATTACAAATGTGGCCTCAACACTTCTCCAGCCAAAAATAATGAAAGGGAAAGACTCAAGCCTTCCTTTAATATGGACTTGTGTGTATTCAGCAAAGTTTGAAAATTTACAGTTGTACAGGAATAATGAAATCCATATTTTATATGGAAGTTGATTTCTCCCTGCGCCATCAGGTTAGTAAACTCACCCTTGAGTGAAATCTCATTCTTCTGTGTGTCTGGCAGGAACGCTTCTTTACGAAAGGACATTGAATTTAATGTATGTATGATGTTTGTATGTTTGTGTGTGTGTGTGTCCGCCCGGGACACAGGCATCCCGATTTCAGGCGGGAAAATAGGCAAGAACGCACACGCGCGCGCTTCTATTTTTGTCGCCTTCGTGTTTAGTTTTAACGGAGCTCCGGCACGGCGCTAGTTGACCAACATTGGGTTAATTAAAGATGTTAGAGGCAAGGGGGTGCACCACCTAGGTCACGCGGCATGACGTCATCGATGACGTCATCAAAACTAGAAAAGTCAATATCTCAAGAAGGCAACATCGTTAGGTGACCAAACTTGGGTAAAGTTATCTTGGAGGTAAGGGGGGTGCACCACCAAGGTCAAGTGGGATGACGTCATCGATGACGTCTTCAAAACTAGAGAAGTCAATATTTCAAGAAGGTAACATCGCTTGGTGACCAAACTTGGGTAAAGTTATCTTGGAGGCAAGAAGGGTGCACCACCAAGGTCACGTGGCATGACGTCATCGATGACGTCATCAAAACTAGGGAAGTCAATATCTAAAGAAGGTAACATCGCTAGGTGACCAAACTTGGGTAAAGTTATGTTAGAGGTAAGGGAGGTGCACCACCAAGGTCACGTGGCATGACGTCATCGATGACGTCATCAAAACTAGGGAAGTCAATATCTAAAGAAAATAACATCGCTAGGTGACCAAACTTGGGTAAAGTTATCCTAGAGGTAAGGGAGGTGCACCACCAACGTCAAGTGGGATGACGTCATCGATGACGTCGTCAAAACTAGAGAAGTCAATATTTCAATAAGGTAACATCGCTAGGTGACCAAACTAGGGTAAAGTTATCTTGGAGGCAAGGGAGGTGCACCACCAAGGTCACGTGGCATGACGTCATCGATGACGTCATCAAAAATAGAGAAGTCAATATCCCAAGAAGGTAACATCGCTAGGTGACCAAACTTGGGTAAAGTTATCTTAGAGGTAAGGGAGGTGCACCACCAAGGTCACGTGGCATGACGTCATCGATGACGTCATCAAGACTAGAGAAGTCAATATTTCAAGAAGGTAACATCGCTAGGTGACCAAACTTGGGTAAAGTTATCTTGGAGGCAAGGGGAGCGCACCACCAAGGTCACGTGGCATGACGTCATCAAAATTAGAGAAGTCAATATCTCAAGAAGTTAACATCGCTAGGTGACCAAACTTGGGTAAAGTTATTTGGTGGAAAGGGGGAGCACCACCAACGTCATGCGGTATGACGTCATCGATGACGTCATCAGTACTTGAAAGGTCATTAACTAGAGAAGGGAACATTGCTAGGAGACCAAACTTGGATTAAGTTTTTTTGGAGGCAATGGATCCCACCACCAAGATCACGTGGCATTACGTCATCGATGACGTCATCAAAACTAGAAAAGTCGATACCGCGATGACAGTAATGCTGGTATGTCAGTAATTATTCGAGCTCCGCTTTAAGGCATTGCCTAAATCTATATATTAGATTTTAGTCAAATCACACTAGTGGTCTATTATCAATGCTGCGTTCTGATTGGTTGAGCTACTAGTAGGCTATAAGTTATAGCCTACTAGTAGCGAAAAGTGCCGGATTTGAAAGCCAGAAAATGACAAATGACCAGAACAAAAACAATTTTTTGCAATACAAATTGACCTACTAGTGTGATTTGACTAAAACAATTATTACTCTCGCCCTCATGGCCTCTGAGTCAATTGACTCAGAGCCCATTCCGGCTCGAGGAATAATTGTTAAATATTCTTTATATGAAATTTTTATTATGTATTGAGTGAAGTGAAGTAGAAAAATGCAAATGTTAGAGAAGTTGCTGGTGAATAACTACCTAGAAAATTTCTTGTGCTCCCCTCTTTCAGGGCTTCAGACTTTGCTCCCCCCCATTCGCTCGCCCCAAAATGAAGTGATCCCCCCTAAAATCCCCCCCCCCCCCTCCCGGCGATAAAAAATGACCGGTCCCTTATTGAGTTTGAGCAGCAATGCTCAATCAAATTTCTTGCTACCAGTATTAATAATCACAATTAATGTATATATAGTTATCACCAAAGTGAAAGAGTGCTCAATGCGGGAAAAGCCGTAGAGCAGAATACAAGTATTTGACTGATAGAAAACGAGAACAAGTACTCTAATTGTTCTAGTAGAAATCCACTAGCATACTACCTTCGAGTTGCTGCTAAAAGATGATCTTAGAAAGTTTTGTGCCAGAGTTAATTTCGCTACTCACTATCTATTACATGACAGATAGAAAGTTAGCCTCGAGACATTTAAGGCAAGGCTCCGAGCTCAAATTTGACCCCCGGCAGATTAGGCAGCGCGGGGGCCTGGAAACTATGTTGCCCCTGACAACGCTACTATCACTTCAGTAATGGCGTCGCTTCGTTTGCGGATATTTCTTTGGTCTGGTTGACTTTCTTTGACGTTATTTATGCGGTTTTCCCCGATGTTCTAATGTAAATTCCAAATGGATTGTATCTTTGGAGGCAACGGATGAGGTATGTATAAAATTTTATACATGTTTTGGGTTCGAGCTAGAGTAATTTAGTCAAATGATGTTCGATTTCGTGTCTCTTTCGAAAGACTTTCGTGTCTGATAAGCTTAATCTTCTGAGTAAGATCTGAAATTAATTCATTGCTGTCTAACTTGAGGACAGAGAGAGGGAAAAATGTCTCTATATATACTTTCGTCAGATTAATTTTAACATTTTTGCACCTATTATTAGCTTGGTGTGCGAAACCTTTCCGAATAAACTTTTAGCATTTCCGGGTAAACCGATAAGAAGTTGAACTGAATATTAACCTGCGGTAGGACGGATATTGTGTAACTATCTAAGCTTTGAAGTCACACTTTGAAAATTTTTTAAACAAGAATGAATTGATATGACGACTTTATCATAGTATATTATTTGAAATTGTTGTTCCTCCAGCATTAATTATTTACATTATTTACAAGAAATGTATTGTGTCACACTATTTTACATTGTAACTTCGAAGGCTCCAAGCCCAAATATTTATATTTACAAAAGGTATAATATTATTGCCAAATTACTCAGCGCATGACTTGGGTTTTATGTTTCAGACACTATTTTTTCCTCTAACCTTTCTCATAGTGGCATGCTATTAAAGGCCCATAGGCACCCAAGCAGCATTTCAGACAAACAAGAATAAAACGCAGTTGAAAATTTGATGCAAATTTACAGCTTGGACTTGTGAAAAGCGAAAAACGGTACAGTAGGAACCCCCCACTTGGGACCTATTAGCCAATTACAGCAGTTGAATAACAATAGATCCAATTGAAAACAGAGGGCAAAGGTTCCCGGTTGACTATGAGCCTTTAAACTAGTTGCATGAACACTCACTGGAAAGTTCCAAACTTTAATGCAGAAAGCAGCATTGATTTGCAATCACAAAGTGTAGCGTGTCCTTTTGGAGCGCTGAGGGACCCGAAATTTTAAAGAAGGACTTTCAAATCTTAGGTTGAAATGTAAATTGTGTCAGATTTTTAGTTCCATGTGTGAATAATTGGTTGGAAACTTTTTGAGTCATGATTTTCATCCTTAAAGTACTTGTGCTTGACTAGGTGCTTGACTAGGTTGTTAAATAAAAATAAGACCTTATGACTCCTAAATTAATTATTCAGCCCTGGGAATTGATGGTCCATTCTTTTAAAAGTCCCTTGCAGAACTTTAGTTTCTTGAGAATCACATAGGCTTGTTCATTTTCTTTCATTTCATCAATTGTTGGTGCTGTTACATTATTGTTCATAGTGTATTCCTTTTCCCATTTTATGAGTTCAGACTCAAGCCTTTTCTTTTCATTTGCAACCTGTCTTTGAATGTAGTTTAGGTATCCTTTGTATCTATCCAATTCCTTGTTGTAGCCCTGAATGTTTTTCTTTTGTTTCTTTAGCTTATATCGAAGTTCATCAAGTTGGACAACCTGCTTTGTGCAACCAAGAACTACCTCTAATGCTTCCCCCAGGTGAGTTTTCAGCTCTGTAGTTCTTTGAACAGATTTTTCCCCAGGCTGAGCAGGGGTTGTAGATGGGGTTTCTGGCTGACTGGTTGTAACACATGTGGTCAAGGGCTCACATTCATTCATGGCAATCTCTTCACATACTGTGATCCTGTCTTCTCCCACATTTTCAATGCTGATGACATTCTCCTCCTCTGGATCTTTCTCATCAATAAGGTGTGCTGGGGCTGGCTCTGAAGGGATTTCATAAGGTGCCACATCCTCATGTTCTGTATAGGGATGTTGTCACCAAGATATCCTGTATGAATCTTCTGAGTTGTGCCATCTGCTTTGTCTAGCCTGATCAAGTGAATGGGCATGACAACCTTCTCAGAGATACAGGTGGACCAACACTCCTTGAGTTTTGATGCCTCACTCTTCAAGGAGCTTGACCTGAAGTGAGCAATTCGAGGACCTGCTTCTGTCTGGGATGGTGAATCAGTGATGTCATGAAACTCTACTTTACCATCATGCATTTTCCACCAAACTCCCTCACCTTCTACAAGAAAATCACTGATCTGCTGAAGGTGGGCCTGCCATTCTCTGTTGTGTTTTTTTATAAAAGCAACAGGGATTGTGGTGTTGGAAGATGGTGGAAGACATTTTGACAGTTTTGTAATACCAGCTTGCTGCCTGTTTGCATCATCTTGATGGTACCCCATTTCTCTCTCAGCTTGTAGACGGATGAAGAGGTTTGAAATGATCAGGCCAGGGTGATAATTACTGGTATGCTTAGTGATGCGCTTTAGGTGGTTGAAGATTCGTTCTTGTGATTCTGCATTTGAAGATTTCCCAGAAATGATTCTGAGCATCAGACCAGCATGTGAAGAGAGATTGTGAAAATAGACTCCAAACATTTTTCGGAGAGTAAGCTTCTTTGGGCGCTTGAGGATATAGTCCCTTAGTATCATAGAGTGTAACCAGGACTGATTATAGTAGCGCAGGAGAAGAGAGGGTGTGCGATTTTCTTCATCGGAATACAAGATCCGCTGCATTTCGATCAGTGTGTCAAACGCCTGAAGAGCATCTGGTGTCATGACTCCAGACTGGTGGCAGACTGCGGCTATCTTTACAATCGCTTCTCTGAAGTCACATGTTCTCTTGCTTTCTTTCCCCCCCAAACATGCCTCTTTTGAATCTACTATGAGCTGTTTCTCTTGCTGAGTGAGGTGCTCTGGGAATTCAGTAAGGAAGTTTTCAATGTGGTTTCCAATATCATGCAGAGGCTCCACAGGGAGAACTTCATAGCTGCCAAGGTTGAGATCATTGAGTTTTGACTCGGGTCGGTTGAAAAGTAATGCTGGTACCCTTTGCATTCCATGCATTTCTTCTGTGAGCAGATCTTGTAGCTCTTTCTTATTGGTCCCCTCATAGACTTGCCGAGAAGAAAGCTCCAGTTCCAGCTGACCAATTGTCAAGCCATTCAGTGGTTTGGGCTGATGAAGCAAGGTGTTACGTCTTGCAATAGCACCGCTTAAGATAGATTCTTGTCGGTCTGCAAGAGACAACGCTTCGCAGTTTAAGGCATGGTCCAAGAAATAAACCATGTTGCTCTTGATACCGCAAGTGGTGCAAAAGTAGTTGCCTCCTTTCTGCTGGCCCACCTCAAATGCTCGAAGGGGGAATCCCCATGGCAAAATCTAAGGTGATCAGTGTACATGATGTTGTCAAGTTCACAGTTTTCAGAAAGTTCTTGGATGCATTGTAATCTGGTATCTGTGTATAGCAGCTGCTCGCTGTCAGAACTTCCACATCTTGCAATAAAGTGAACTTCTGGCCGTTCAACGATTTGTTGTACGTTAACATCTCTACCAGTTTTTATTTTATATTCAGCTTCTGTATAAAATATTGCTGGATCGTAGAGACATTTGATGAGACAAACAAGGTAACCATGGTTGGCTACTGTTGAGTTATCCAGCCATACCACTAGATACCGTGTTCGCTCAACTTTCTTTAGCCTGTCTCTCAATTCATTGATGCTAAGCTGGCCATCAAGCTCACCAAGCTCCTTCAGCCTTTCTTTGAGATCTTGCCCCCCAAGATCATCATAATAAGAGTCATTGTTGTTTCTTAAATACTGCCTGTGCTTCAGGAGCATCTGTTCTCTCACCTTTCTCAAAGGAATTTTTTCTTCCAGCGGTCTCAAATTCAACCTTTTTTATCTTCATGTCTTTAGTCATGACAAGCTTTTCGTATTTCTGGGGCACAATCATTTGCCCAACTGTGTACTCACCAGAGCGTATTTTCTCGGTTAGCTGTTCTTTAAGTTTTTGACAGGTGATCTCAGTTGGTACACTTATTTCCCCTCCGTGGCCCTTTCTCTTTTTCCTTCGAATGACTGGAGTGTCTGCTTTTCTCTTGTTGGTAAATCTTTCCACGTCTACACCTTCGGACACCAACCACTCCTTGATGATCTGTCCACCATTTCTTGCTGGCTCTCCTGCTTGGTTTCGGATGTCATACTTTACAGCTAATTCACTCCAGTTGATCATCTGATTGTCAGCATACCCTGTGACCTCTGCCTTTAAACCTTTTTTATCCCATGTAATGTTGTCAAGGTTTCCAGTGTGATTTTTCTTCTGCCTTTTCCTTGCTGGTTCTTGATCATCCGATATGTTATTCATATTGTAAACTCTTTTTTCTGCAGATGCCTTTGTTTCAAACGACAAAGCGAGTCGACTGCGCTGCCAGGCACTGAGGGACTGTCCACCACCATAACACCTTAGGATAGCAACACAAACTTAACTTTAACCCTATCCAGACTGGGCTTTTTTTGATCATCTGTGACTGGGGGGGGGGGGGGGCTAATTCGGCCCCCCCTCTATATCTCTGGAACCACTGGGGCTATGATCATCAAACTTTCACACAATGACCATGAGCCTTAGACAAAACACCACACCTATTTTTGTCACGTGGGAGCAAAATGTGACGTCACAATGACGTCATTCTCAATGTTTTATCAATTTTTAAGTAATTTTAATTAACTTCCAAAAACTTGGTAGATAATACTCTAAAAGCCAACTAATTAACATCAAGATAATGTAAATGTAATAATTTGTGACATTAACACATAAATTTTATTAAACTTGTGTCATAATGACGACTTTTGAAAATATTGTCCGCCATCTTGGATCCGCCATCTTGGATCCGCCATCTTGGATTTCATTTAATTTCCATTTGACTCTTCAGATAAATAGTCAATGAGAAAAAAATGGTCAAAATGTACAAAATACTCATCAAAGAAGTGTTTGACATTCAAAAAGTTGAATTAAAAGGAAACTTGTGAATCCCAGAGCTAGTTTTAGACCATATGTTAAAATGAACAAAATCGCCCTACCCCTCCCCCCCCCCAAAGATTTTGTGTCAAAAATTAATTAGCCTGTACATAAATTACTAAGGAGTACAAGCTCCGATAGTCATAAATTGGGCAATCTGTCCAACATTAAGCTTGAAATATGAAAAATTCACGTTTTTTCGAGTTTTGCAAAACATGCATTTCAAAAAATGGTTGCCATGGAAACTGGGTCGTTGACACTGACATGTCATTGACACCAAAATGTCCCCAGATAAATTTTAGGAAAAGTCACGAAGTTTCACCATCATAGCTGCAGTGGTTTTAGAGTAATCAGGATTTTACTGGAGGGGGGGCTCGAAAAGCCCCCCCCCCCCCAGTCTGGATAGGGTTAATATTAAGCTAAGAATTATTTTTCATTAATAAATGTGAATTCTAGAAGAATGGTTATTTTTCTCTAACATTTTAATGTTGCAGGTAAGATAAGCATAAATAGCATAAAACAAAAACTGATGCAACAAGCCCTTTGCATGTTTTTGACACAAACACATGCAGTGGGTTGTGTCAGATGTTTATGTTTTTGCTATTGAATTAGCCTCTATTGTAACTGCTGTCATCTGGAATGCAAATCGGTGAATGATTTATTTTCATTATTATGAAATAATAATGTCCACATACTGTACTCTTGTACTATTTGGAATAGTTACTCATATTTTATATAGATCTATTATTGAATTGCATTCTACTTGACATGAAAATTATGTAAATTAGCACTCACCTCAAGAATGCTGTTTCTTCCATTTGCTTCTCCATATTTTCCTTTGAATTTCTGTAATGATTTCGCCTTTCTTGTCTCTTTTCATTTTTGTCCATGTGTTGAAGATTAAGTTCAGGGACTTTAGAAAGGGCTTCCGCAAATGTTGTATTGAATGTGTTTTTGAATACGGATTCAATCGTATCATAAATGGCTTTCGCAGCATTTTTTATATCCCTCTGCAATGGCTTTGTTGTTGGGGGAGATTTGCTTGGCAACTTTTTTGCCTCCCTTTCTGCTGCGAATACCGGGTTTTGATTAGCCTTCCCAATAAGTGCAGCTGACTTTACAGGGAAATATGCCTGAATGGTGGCATACCTTACTGCACAGCCTTTGCAATTTGCCAAGCAGTGTTCCCGTTTCCTGGTTTCAGGCAGAAGGCTCCAGTTTTTTAACGAAAATGTTTCAAGGAACTTTGCCTTTTCTACTGCCTTCCTGAAGTTCCACTTGCTAATAGAATTTCTTAATACTGGGAGCTTTTTATGAAATGTTAAGAAGCTTAAATCAAAATTCTCTCTCTTGGTGAATTTCTCTAGGTATTCCTTGTGTTGTTCCTTCTTCAGACGAGCTTGATAAGCCTTGTTATTTTCTCCCGCCACTTTCTCTAACGACTTCTCAACAGATTTTGATACCTCGAGTGCTATAACCTTGGCAAATCCGCAAGTATTTGGGCACAAGAAGGTCCCAGCCATTTACCTTCCTCTCCACTTTAGTAACAGTAATAAATATAACACCGCTAGAGTGAAGAAAATGCCTAAAAATCGCTTTGTAAACGTGCTCGTTAATTCCACAACTATATATCCGAAATTCCCGCCTAAACTAACTAAATAACAGTCATGCGCAAAGATGATGTCAGAGATAAAGTTGTTTTATTAATATCTGTTTACAAAAGTAATTTAAGTGCCTTGAATGTAGCGTATATTTCGGAAAGCAACGGCACCAGAAAAACTTACGTGTGGCTTGTGATGCTAGATAAACTTGCACAGAATAGATGCCAAATATTGCAGATACTTGAATAAAATTTATAATTTTTAGTTCCCTACATTCTGAAGAATCAGTATGTACACTTTCCATTGTCAAAGTCTGCATTTTAAAGGCGCAAATTACTAATGTTTTCCGTAATCTTCGGAGCTTCTTCCTGCAGCTCGTCCGCCATGTTGGTGTATCCATGGAAACTTAGTGAGTCCGCTTGCCAGTAATGCCGGCGGGCTACGCTAAAAATGGCGGACTTGATCAACGAGAAACTCAATTATTATAGCGGCGTTGTGCAAGCGCTTAGCTTTGATAATCGAGTTTGATTTCATCGGTTATTTGCTCCCAGGTGATCAAAATTATTATTTCTGATTGGAAATTTGGGTTTTATTTCTAACTTGTGGAGTAAATAAAGCCATTCTTTCAACATACCGCCAATTTTACGTAAGGTCAAACTTCGCTTGCCTAGTCTGCTTCCAAACGGGAAGTTGTACGATATATCCAATTAGACTGTTAAACTTCAATATATCAACTAAACATTAGCGTTGGTTGTTTTAGCGTCGAGTGAATTTTCGCGATACTCAGTCACTTCAAATATACCGTATATTTTTGCTCTACGATATGCTGATATCGCTGTCACGTGATCATATCCATGGTAACAAAAAACGTCAAAATATTCTCCTTGCGTGAAAGAATAAATTGCCAAGTTTGGTTGAAATACGACAACGTGGTCGAGAGGAAATATTTTTTTGTCAATTTTTGGCCTTTTTTCACAAATAGCCTTGCCTTAAACGTCTCGAAGCAGAGCCAATCAGATTTGCAGGAGTTGTGATAGTATGCAAGTGGGTTTCTACTAATACATGATAGTAGGATTCATGGTAGTATGCAAGTGGGTTTCTCCAAACACTGTATACTGTATGAATGAAGGTACTAGTACTCCTGGAACCTGCATTCCTGAGTGTGATGTATATTCTATAGGTAACAAAGGCTCACCATAGAAGAAAAGACACCCCATTTCGAATCTGAAATTTCACTCATTTCAGAGGATTATGCCATATCTCGTCAGACATTGCACTGTCTCTAACAGATTCTGCAAATAAATTATTTATTATTTAGATTTGTAATGTAGCAATTTTATATTCTAATGGATCATACTGTAATTTACAACACCAAGCCAAATCCCACAAAACTACATGCCTTTAGCTTTCTTCAATGTAATAGCTCCAATGAGAGCACGGAGCCCATTTTTCAAATACACATTCTAACCTTCTTTTTTACATTGATGAAGGCCAACTCAAACGGTGTATGGTTTTGCGGAGAATTAAAACGGCAAGCAGGAGGCATGTATTCTCCATGTGTAGATAAATATAAGTAGCGCATAGGTTACCCTGCATTTGGGGACTGTTCGTTAATAAGCCAAATCAGGGTTTAAGAAAAACCGCGAGAGTCCTGGGTCGAGGGGGAAAAAACTTGACCGGAAGTAGTTATGTTCCATATGTTTCACTGTAAAATATCTCGGTTTTAGGCTCAAATAGTTGTGCTCTGGCGCTGTAATTCGCAGCTTTATACGGAAATATCAAGCACAGGATATTAATTTAATCCTTTCTTCGCTAGAATCAAGGCAGTTTTGATCCTGAAATTATTTTCTGTTCAAGAAAACGAGACTCGAAGTAAGTCGCTTGTCCGTTGGTCGGTTCGCTACCGAATGACAAGCACGAGTTGATATGTTCGCAGGGGGGGCTGGTGGGTTTTTCTGCTCGTAGGTTTTGTGAAAACTTACCCCTGTACAAAAAAAGTAGTTTCAATTTTTACTCCCTTCGAAAAACGGCTATTTGAAATTTTACCCCCTCCCCCTGCGCGCTAATTGACTAAGCTACAATGTAAGCATCAAAATGGCGTCTAAACTAAGTACGATTGTTGAAGAGGATGTACCGGTAGAACAAGCTCTATCTGGCAAAAAAAGAGAGGAGAATTTCGACAGAAACCTTTAGTAGGAAAGCTTTAGTTGGCTTAGGACACTCCGGATTGATACAGTGCTCTGCGTTTCACGCAATTGCACTCAATCTCAGTCCTAGTCTGTTAAAAATTTGCATGACACTGAAATGCACCCCCCAAAAGTTTCGTGTGTTCTAAAAATTTACCCCCAAATTTTTCAACGTTCTGCAAAATTTACCCCCCCCCCCCTATAAAACCACCAGCCCCCCCTGCGACGTAATTAACGAACAGTCCCTTGGCACAGTACAGTAGATTTCCCCCCTCCCCCCTATAAAACCACCAGCCCCCCCTGCGACGTAATTAACGAACAGTCCCTTGGCACAGTACAGTAGATTTCGTGTAAAAATACAGGATTTATGATAGCAAAGTTTGAGCGAATTTTCCTGGGGCCGCGGTTAGCGTAAAAAATGTGCCTTATCCATTCATAAAGGTATCCAGAGAATAAAATCTGTTCCTGAAAGTGTGGATAGTGTTATCCTAGGGTAACTAGCGGAAAAAAAATTATCCAACCTCGTGATCGAGGAGTGGACTCGACAATTCGCCACATGTCAGCCCTTCTAAACATGCATTTTTAACAAACACGTATCAGTCTTTTGTGCTTTAATCGATTCCACAAAACGGTGCCGACTAAGTGGCTAATGCTTACTCATAGCAGGGAATTTACGTGTAAGTGACTGGTGATTCAAATCTGATCGACGATTCACGTAGCTTGGATGATACAACATAAAGTTACACCCCCAAATTTAAGTAGGTCTCTGGTATCGCCGATTTTCTTAGCCTAACAAAGAAGTCTTTAAGCCAGACATGCATACAAGATGCTAAGCAGGATACAAATGCTAATTTAACTTAGTTTTAAGGAACAGATCATACCTGCATATAGCGTTATTTTCTTCGTTCTTGCGAGATTCTTCTGTTGAAATTGTCCGTTGGAATTTATTCCAGTAACTCGATCCATTCGACCGCTCAAATCACTCGTGACTGGCCTCGTGACTGCTGATTGGCTAACCAGAAACATTCTTTTGTTGTGATTGGCTAACAATATTGGGAACGAAGCTGGGTCAGCGGTCACTACCCACCAAAAAAATGGCGGAGCACTCGATCGAAGGGAAAAGACTGTTAGATAAACCCTTGCATGTTCTTGTCGTTTGCCTGGCTGTATGGAGGGCGAATTAATAAGCAAATCGATTATTTGCCAAGTTTCAATCTTCAGGCTAAAACCGTTAGTTTTGATTAAGATTGAGGCAGATGGATGTGAATGTGATATCTGCAAAGAAAGATGGATGTTTTGCGCTAACCTGGAAATGGAATAATGACTTCTCGATGAGGTTCACGTGGCTCTTAAATGGAGGTCGGAAGCAATTTAAAAATCAAGCCATGCTTGCTGTTGTTGAACAGAGTGGGTTTTGGCTGTAGCATACCGAGCGTCGGCGATGCAGTTTGTTGAAGTAGCAAGGTAATGCACTAGTCAATTGAAACCCCGGCTCCCCGACCCCCGGGACATAGCGGGGAATGTAACATTTGTGCAGTGTTACATTTTGTACTTTTTCCCGCCCCAAGGGAAAACTTTGCTGTTACAATCCCCTCCTCTATTGCCCCGGTGTATGGTACATTTTTTCTAGTGTTCCTACCTCAAGATGATCGGCGCCTGTGCGGCTCCCACCACAACATTCAACATATCCTCCAAGAGTGCAAAATCCCACCGAATGGGCTAGCGACACCTCTACCACTATCTCAATGATAGAGATATCCCAAGTTTGATGGGTAACAGGAACGACGACGAATAAAAATTTGATACACGGATCGTCGAAAATTTCGAAAGCTGTCGCAAATTTTCCATATTGGCTGCGATGCTAGCATAATTGCTTGCATACATTTGCAGCGCATGTAATTACAAGAGCGTTACAACCCCGCTAAAAATCCCCGCCAATTTGGCAAATAGTTACTGTCCCCGTTCCCCTGGAGAAATCTGGCGGTACAAAAGCGTAATTCCACGGCCATGTCCCCGTTACTCCCCCGCTATGTCCCGGGGTCGGGGGGCCGGGGTTTCAATTGACTAGTGCATAAGACTTAAGATATCAAGTTGGCAAACTAACAATCCTTTGACATCAACAAGTTAGGGTTTTAACATAAAAAAGCAAGTAAACACAGGAACATAATATGCATAATATGCACCAGATTCTGGGTTCAAAGTAGCAGCTGGCTACCGGTAGAATTGCGGAATTGCTTTTTTTTTTTGTATGGAGAATATCATACATGGCGGTGGACATGGCGAATTGGTCGTGTCTGTCTCGTGGATAAAATTCGTTAAATTCGGTAATGAGGGACGCAGTAGAAACCCAAGATGACCAAAAAGAAATCTAAGAAGTTCTATGTATGGTATACGAAAATCAAATGCTGGAATTTCATTCGATTACGAAACCTGCAAAGCTAATTACGTCGGTCAGCCAGGAGGGAGAAACCAAAGCTTCGAAAATAAAGAAGACGCGCTGGCTTTTTTGGAATTAAAAAGGAACGAGCTGGGACTTGAAGATCAAGCCTGTTTAAACCTGGAGAAACAAATCAGTTTTTACGTCAATACAACCGTCGAGCAAGAAGAACAACCGAACACTCAGCCAAATGGCAATGAAGCCGACGAAGCTCCAAGTGGTTCGGGAGAAACGCCTCCTTCTTCTCTAGACCCCTCTTGGTATGAACAATTCTCCGAACTCAGAACAGTGCAGTCCGATTTTAATGCTAAAGTGAACAAATCTATATCAGATCTCTCGATCGAAATTAGCGAACTGTCAATCGAAGGCTCAGATCAGAAGTGTAGATTTGATAACAAACTAAAAGAAATGAAAATATGGGTCCTTGAACAAATCGACGCCGTTAAAGCTGAAATTGACTCGGCAATGGAGAAATTAAACGACATCTCCAAAGGTCAGAAGTCTCTGGAAAAAACAGCTCCAAAGAATGAAAAAGAAACAGGAAAATATCTCACGCAGTTGCTCGACCTTTTCGTGCAGTTTATTTGACGACAGCAAACAAGATAGCTCAGGCCTGGAGCTATGTCCAACTCCTGTCGCTCCTGGGGAGTCTGTTATGTCCACCGTTATGGTTGAAAATCGTTTTGAGTTGCTGAACACAGTAGAGGTCGATACTGCCGATATTCCACAGGTCAATATTCCACAGGGCGATGATAACGAAGATGCGAGCCCTCCTGAAAATAATAACACCTTGGAATTTGCATCGCCGCCAAACACAGAAAACGTGAATATCCCGCCTATGAACTCCGGAGTAGTAAACAACGAAATCCCAGCCCCCTCTGGAGAGGTTGAAACGCCAAATCAAGCTCCGGATGAACCAAGCAACAGGTCCGCGGATATCTTAATATTATCAGACTCTATTTACAAGCGCATCGAATGCAAAAAAATTAAGCCAAACACTATAAATTGGTACGTTCCGGGAGGCACGTCTCAAATGCTAAATTATGTTGACGCGTTACAGGACGA
Source organism: Scolanthus callimorphus (assembly GCA_033964015.1). Classification (NCBI taxonomy): domain Eukaryota; kingdom Metazoa; phylum Cnidaria; class Anthozoa; order Actiniaria; family Edwardsiidae; genus Scolanthus; species Scolanthus callimorphus. Next base: position 6,382,738 of record CM066912.1, on the reverse strand, counting down.
GGTAATCAATGGCTGCTTGTATAACGAAATTGTTATTCACACAGGTACAAATGACATAACTTGTATGAGCGCAAACAATATCTGCGAAAACATCGCTCGCATAGTTGTAGATACGCAAGCTAAGTGGCCGTCGTCTAACATCACAATAAGCGGCATAACTTATAGGACGGATGCCAACACGAAGCTCAACGAGGTTATTGATGACATTAATGCACAATCCAAGCTCACATGTGCGGAACTGGGAAGAGCTCGTTTCATGGATAATAGCCATCTAAACACTTCAGACGACGGTGCAATTGATGTGTCTACATTCCATGATGATCGCCACCTTAGTGATAAAGGAATTAGAAAGCTAGCCGCCAACCTCAAGAGGCACCTTGGTTTGTCTGCTAGACGCCGCGCTAGAAAGTCAAAAGAACAAGTAAGGCCAAATCGAGCAGGTGCTCGTGACAGTGTTTACACAGGTAACCCGCATCGTATTGCTCGTGACAGCGCTTACACAGGTAACCCACATCGTATAGCTTACCATAACAATCAATCTAATAAATTACGCGAAGCAGTGCAACTGCTCACTGAAATCCTAGGCCATTTATAGGCAGAATAATATATCTTGGTTCTCTACTGTTGTCCGTTCTCACCTTGCGTAATTTGATTTAGATCTAATCAAACTCCGATTAAATGCCGGGGGGGTTAGACCGCACTATTTTTGCTCAGCCCAACTCTTTACGCCTTTGCGTATGGAATATTCAAGGGTTTAACAGCAAAGAACTGGGGTCTAAACTCAAATTACGTGAGGTAAATGACATATTTTTGCATCATGATATAATTGGAATTGTCGAAACGCATGCTGGACCTCTCGCAGATCTGTCAGTTTCTAACTTCAAAAATTTCAATTTACACCGCGAGAAAACCGGCACGCGTTACGCGGGTGGTATAACTGTTTACATCAGAAAAACAATAAGTAAGGGTGTTACCTACGTACCCTCTGACAACCCTAACGTGGTTTGGTGTAAACTGAGTAAAACATTTTTTAGACTAGATGAAGATGTATATCTAGGGACGGTCTATCTAAGCCCGCAAAACTCAAACTCTGATGACCTTATAAACGGGCTTGAACTAGATATTTTTAGATTTTCGAGTAAAGGGAGAGTTATCGTACAAGGTGACCTCAATGCTCGCACCGGTAACCTGCAGGAGTTTGTGAGCCAAGACAGCGATAAATATTTTGATTTACCTGGCGATTACGTCGCCGACACCCAAAATATAAGGCAATCATCCGATCACGCTACCGATAGCAGAGGGAAGGCTCTTATCGACACATGCACTGCCCTGGGATTGCGAACAGTGAATGGGAGGGTGATAGGCGATTGTCCGGGTAAAATGACCTGCTTTAAATACAATGGGTGTAGTACGGCAGATTATATTATAAGTGACGAGGCTATCGTCGACCAATTCCGTTACTGTAGGGTTAATGACCTCATTCCATATCTGTCCGATCACTGCAGTATTTCTTACTCACTACGAATGCGGCGCGCTCGCTCGAGCTTTTTGCCTGAAACGCATTCTGAAACGGCCTATTGCACAAAAACTCAATTTAAACGTTTGATGTGGAACGAGGTCGCAAGTGAACACCTAACCTCATTATTGAACTCTGAAAAAATGGGTAACACAATATACCGATACTGCCAAAGTAGGAGGTACCTCCGAAGACGTAGAAAAATCGATTGTAAACCTTACTAACGTATTGACAGCCCTTAGTCTTGAGGCAGGCCTGAAATATTCAGAGGCAAAAAATACTAATAGACTAGCTTATCCCGACTGGTTTGATAGCGACTGTCGCAATAGCAAACATAATTTAAGGAGACTTGGTAAAGAAATAAGTCGTAACCCTGGTGACGCACATCTTAGGAACACCCTGCATAAACAGAAAAAAAGCTATAAATATCTGTGCAGGAAAAAGAAGTATAATCATAGAGTTAAAACTATCAATGATCTTGATTTTAGAAACGCCAAAGAAACCTGGAGAAAAATAGCGCACACATTTACCGGTGCGGCGAAAAAGAATATCAACGTAACTCTCGAAGCCTTTTCAGCTACTTTAAGGCACAACGTCAATATCTTCAATTTGAATCTAGTGCGCTATCGGTCCACGAGGAAAGCACGGCTTACCACAACGAAGTCGGTCCACTTGACTATGAATTTAGCGTGCCTGAGGTCAAAAATGCTTTGAAGAGATTGAAAAAAGGGAAAGCTCCAGGGTATTGTAATATACTTAACGAGGTTCTTCTTATCGCCTCTGATAGACTGTTACCCACGCTAGTCAACATTTTCAACGCTATTCTGCGCAATGGGCAATGGCCCAGTGTCTGGGGCATGGGAGTAATTGTTCCAATATTCAAAAAAGGAAAAACAGATGATCCCAACAATTTCCGAGGGATTACTTTGCTCCCAAGCCTCAGCAAAATCCTCACTTCTATTTTAAACGAGAGGCTATATTACTATTTAGAAGTCAAAGGGCTGCTAAGAAAAGAACAGGGTGGGTTCCGCAAAAAGAACGGTACCGTTGATAATATTTTCGTTCTTAAGGCATTAATCGATAAGTATGTTAAAAGCAAGCCCCAAAAAAAGAATAACTTACTGTTTACTTGCTTTATTGATTTTTCAAAGGCCTTCGATACAATCCCTAGAGAGAGGCTGTTTGACAAGGTTAAAAAGACAGGTGTCACGGGACACTTTCTGGCTGTTTTAAAAACAATGTACAGCAAAGACCTGGCAGTTGTCAAAGCCAACGGGGAAATATCGGAGTCCTTCCATTGTAACATAGGAGTGAGGCAAGGATGCGTCCTTTCAACTACACTTTTCAATTTATACCTCAGCGATCTCTCTGAAAAGCTATGCAATTTAACTCAGGAAAGAAACGAAACTCTGGAGATTAATTCCTTGAAAACAAGTCACCTGCTCTATGCAGATGACTTGGTTCTTATGGCTAGGAGCAGCCAGCAGCTTCAAGCTTTACTTGATGCAGTACATAGCTTCGTTTCAGAGAATGGTATGAAACTTAATGTAGAAAAAACGAAAGTGTTAATTTTTAATAACGTAGGCAAAATCTTAAGCCACTCCTTTAAATATGAAGACGATATTTTGGAAAATGTGAAGTCCTATAAATATCTGGGGCTTACTTTCAGCGCAGCAGGTTCCTTTAGCTTGGCTAGGAATGAGTTGAAAAAGATAGCACTCAAAGCCCTCTACAAACTTAAGAAAGCAATGGGTAAAAACTTTTTAACTGACGTTAAACTGACTATGCGGCTTTTTGATACTCTAGTTAAGCCAATACTTTTGTATGCTAGCGAAGTTTGGGGAGTTGAGAAGGATCAGAAAGGGCGCGACCCTGTTGAGGCAGTGCATGTGCTGTTTTGTAAACTTCTGCTTGGCGTAACAAAAACCGCTGTAAACAGTTCTTGCCTTGGGGAGCTGGGAAGATACCCTCTCTCCATAAATGCCAAATGCAGAGCCCTCAACTTTCTTTTCAAACTAATCGAAGAGAGGGGATTTTTATCCTACGATACTTTTCTCGACCTTAAAGACAATAATTATAAGTCTCATTGGCTAAAAAATTACAAGCAATTGTCGCTTCGTGTGGGTTGGGCGAAACCCTCACCAACATTTTGCAAAACGATGCCTTGCAGCAGGATAAAGTGCTTTTTAAGCAAAGGCTACAAGACATCGAATTTCAATGTTGGTTGGGCGAAATATTCAATGACTCCAAAAAGCCCGGTCAAAAAAACAAACTTAGAACCTATAGAACTTTCAAAACGACATATGATTTTGAGACATACCTTTCTAACATTCACAACCTCAACCACCGAAAAGCCCTCACCCGCCTAAGGATTAGTAGTCATAAACTTGAAATCGAGACTGGGCGCTACCAGAGGCCCTATAGAAAGCCTGAGGACAGAATTTGTTCTCAGTGTAATTCAGGAGAGGTCGAAGACGAGTTCCACTTCCTGATTAATGTAAGCGACATGAGATGGCAAGAAAACGAGTGCTTGAGGTTTTAAAAGTTAAAAGGTCATGAAAGATAAAAGATATATTGATGAAAGCCTCCTTTTTCAGAATCTTATAAATCCTCCTATAACAGCGCAGAGGGAGGTCGCTAAATATATATATGACTGTTTTTTAACTAGGGATGGGTAATCTAAAACTAGCTGGACTCTTGCATTACTTGTTTTTGTATTTTTATTAATGTTTGTTAGCGTGACAGCCATGTACTTGTGTGTATAAGCTGCTAATAAACTATATATCTATCTATCTATCTTGCTTTGTGATTCGTATACCCCCGGCGTGTTCAATCGACAATCAATATTTAATCGATACCACCTGATAAAATTAGCAAATTGTATCAGAAATGATAGAAGCTAGCTGATGCCCGTGAAAATTCATGGAGTACAAGGGATAAATTTGTTTTAGGGGCCGACCATTTAACTCTTGATGGGAGGGGGGGGGGCTTTTTTGAAAAAAAATTTCCCGGCAAAAAATTTCCTGCACAGCAAAATGATGACTAAAGCCCTTCTTTCTTATTGGAAAAAAATTATCAGCGTCTAACAGAGGTATAAAAAAAATCTGGCACCGACAAAAAAGCCCAACCCCTCCCCGCCTCAAAAGTTAAATGGTCGGCCCCTTACCTATATTATTCTCTTATATTACAAATGGAAAAAAGAAAAAGAAATCAGAGTGGACATAGAATATGATGCTTCTGGTGCCATTCCCATTTAGGGCACGCTCAATGAAAGCAAGTAGCAGTGTACGTTTTTTTCTAACATGAATGAAAATTATTCTCAGGTAAAAGCTTTCGAATTAGAATTATCCCTGCAAATAACTGTAAGCAATCTGTGACAGAACCACTTGGGTCTGAATATTTATGGTGCTTACGGCTGCATGAACAAAGTTATTTTTAGTTTCTGTGGGAGACTTGAACATGGCAGCTTTGTGCCTCGCTTAAGGAATCGCTTGAATTAGAACTTAGCTCAAGGCGACCCTTTTCCAAACAAAAACATGCACACTGTTGAGATTTTCTCCTTCTGTTCAGGTTTGTGAGCTTTGTTTTTTCGGCTGCAACATCTCTGTGTTTAGTATAGATTTAGACCGGGCTCCAAAAGGCTGTCAAAGGACTGTTCTTTGTGAACCAAGTGTTTGTTTATAAAAATGGCGTGCGGCTTCATGCAATGTGCAAACATTTTTAAATGGGATATATTGTTCACTCTAATCTTTTTGTGAGAGAATCGCATAGGTTTGGACGTCTTTGTTGCTTTCGGCTGCAAGAAATTGTTTATTTTTTAGTTTCTGTGGAAGACTTAAAATGGCGCCTTTGGAAACTTGATCTTTTCGCTTGCGAAAATGCTTCAATTAGATCTTCCGTCCACTTAATTGATTTCGAATAAAATGTATCCTATAACAGTCACCCAAGTATGCAAGAACATGGAGTGGTTTTGCAGATCTGTGGTGGAACAGTTTTTCCAGGGTTCTGGGCCAATAGTTTGACCTTGACCCCACCCACATCACGTATTATATATAAGATCGATAAGGGAAATCCCTGTGAGTAATCGATTATCATTTTTTGATCAAGGCAATATATTGGTTATATAGATTTCATCAATTAATATCAATTCTCAGATGTTAACATATTAACTTGTTTTGTACTGCATATATGGCGCAACATTAAGAATAGGCCTAGTGGGAGCCCTCCCCCACACAAATTTCAGGCACCAATAAACTTGAATTGAGGTTATGAAGGGACACGAGTGGTACTTGCCTCAATAATTCATGATGTAATTGTTTCATACCATAATCTATCAGCAAATACAGTTTAGATAACTATGCGGAATGTTGAATGTACATCGATTGTGAAATTTCAATACAATCGCTAATAATCGATAAGTTGATTGGAGAGAAATTTGCGAGTATCGAAAATTATCACTTAGCCGATAAAATCAAGTACTTATTATCGATTTTTTTTTTATCGATTTATCAATTGGTCTTTTGAGATCAATTTTTATTGAACGAACACACCAGGCATTACCACGTCTTGTCAAACGCACTGGAATATTATCTGCTTCGATTTTTTGTCATTCAGGTTATTATTGGTACTAGTGCCCACAAAGCCAGCACGTTTAAGCAGATTTTGTAAAATTATTTTGAACCCTGTCCTATCAGTCAATTGCAGGGGTGACCATTCCAAAAGTAAAGCGCATGCTCTCAGCCAATCAGAATCAAGATAGTGAGTACCAGTACAATGTATAATATAAAAATTGGGGTGGCAATTCCCACCCCGGGGCTAGCAAAGATGGTTAATGGTCACCGCTGTGCTGGAATTAAATGATACATTCATCTCTTTATTTGACAAGAATTTAGGGAATTAACATGGACTCCTCCTACCACTCCAAACGACAATGAAAAATAGTAGATAGATAGATAGATATATGATTGGAACCGTGTATGACCCCCTTTGTATTTCCACTTAGTGCCATGTTGTAATAATTATATAATGTACTGGATTTTCATCACATTAATCTAAGAGATGCACTGAGATTCAGGGTAAAAAAAATGCATGGTCGTACTATCCCTTAAAGGGTATAAAATATGCCAATGTGTATCAGCGGTGTCTATTACGGGTGACCAAACAGTTTGCTATCCCTTTGGGATCAGTCTCACACCAAATGTGACATCGTTACTTGTAATATGATATAAAATGTCAATATTATTGATATAAAATCCAGCAATCTCTGAACAGCCCAGGATTCCTGTATAACCTTCTATTTGGTGTTCCATTAAGTTTCAAAGTAACTAGTTTTTCCTTTTCATTCTGAGAATTTGCTTCAATTTTAAGAACTCAAAGCTATGCTGTGGCTTACAGAATCACTTAGCCTCCCCTACAGATGAAAAGCAAGGTTTAATTTTGTGTTCAAGTATGTACTCAAGACTTACTTTTCAATATACCTAGAGTAAGATTCAACTTTTATTTTGTCATGGCTACATTACAAAGGAAAAGGTTTTATTCATCAGTACATAAATTTTAGACTTAATCCAGACATAAAAATATGTAATTGGCCCAACCCCCTCCCTTAATCAGTGTTCTAATGGTCCATTCCATAGATATGCCAGGAAATCCTTTTGATGTTTGAAAACTACCTGCACCACAATTGTTTAGTTTAGTAATGGGATTTTAACAACCTTGTAATTTCTAAGGACTTAATAATGGCTATTAAAAAGTTGTTACTTTTATCATATGATTCAGTAAGCACTTTTTAAGTGCACACACTATCCTTGCCATTTCTAAGGGTTTGATAATGGCCATTAAAACGTTGTTACTATTATTGTTTTATTCAGTAACCTCTTTTTAATGACTTGCACCTTTCCCGCAAAAATTGTAATGCACTTTTAATGCCTATTAGAATGCCATCAATTTCTAAAATGCAAAAGTAATGGCCATTAAAACCCTTGTAAGGGGATTTTAATGGAAATTTAATGGATTTTTAACGATTTTGAGTTTCATAGTGCACACAATACCGTACATTTTAGTCTATGACATTGAAAAATAACTCAATCCATGTGCTTTTAGATTTTCTGGTATTATCCCCACACTGAGCATACTTGCATCATTGTGCTTCTGTATCATAGAATAAGTAATGTTTCCCTTGACATGAAGCTGATTGAAATGCTTCAAAATCTATTTTCAATTCACCCTTATTCAAAGAGGGTCAATCACAAAAATGTTTTCTTCTTTTTTAGCAACATGGTTCAGTGTAAAATCTTGTGCTTTACTAAACTGCTTTTCCTTCTGCTTTGTTGCCAAAATGTCTTTCTTATTATAGTCTCTCTCTCTCCCTACTAATCTACCCTTTAAGGCAGGTCCTTCATATAAGAGTGTCCTTTACCATGTCAAGGGTTCCTGTTGTTCTTCTCCTCAGAGGCCTCTTGCCTCCCACTCTATGACATTCCTTTATACACAGTGCTACCTCAGGACTGCAGAGCCAAGTGGCTGCTTAACCCTTGACTACTGAACCGGCCAAAACCGGCCATTGCTACATGCAGGAACTTGGAAGGCTCTACTATCAAAATCACGGCAAATTGGTAGCAGAAACTTATAACTTAGTTGAAACATGTAACGGCGAACCAAGCTGTGGATTATTCGAGATGAATTTATGACCATATTTGGTCAATAATGAACTCTCTACTGCTAACCCAAGTAGGTTTTCTCTTCAAAATATTTCATTTTTCCCTCATTTAAAGTAGAGCAACATTGGTAAGTGATAATATACTAACAATTAACATCTTGAAGTCTTGCAACAACATTATTTTCAAAATCTGTTCAATTGTTTCTTCTGCAAATATTCCGCAGCTTGGCACTAAAGTAATGTATGTTTGTTACACGTTTCAACTCACTTATATGTTTCGGTTGATACTCGATCTGATAAATTGTGTAAAAGAGTGATTTTTCTACTGACCAGAGAGGCTGAGTGGACCAGAGGCTCGGATTTCTCAAAGAAACAACCACATAATTTCACAAAACAACACACAATTTTGGGCATGCAAAATCACACACTAGACTGAGCACAAGCAGCCATTTTTTCACATTAATTTCTAGACTAAATCAAACACAATCAACAACCCACAGGTTTAACTTAAAAGTACCTTTAATCCTTAGCTCTGACCTGAAGTTTCTCCTCTGCAAGTGTATATTCAAGGAAAATAGGGCGCTTTGAAATTTGAAGCGACTGAACAACAAGGCAACGCAAAACCCTAGTGCTCGGGATTAGCTGTGGTAAACCAATGAAATTTCACTGCGGTTCCCCCCTGTATTGACAGGTTAGACAAAAGATTTACATAAGTCTTTTTGCCCTGCGACATTTAAAAGCTAAACTACTCTCAGCTGCTTGCTTTTTATGTCTCGAACACAGATTCAACCGAATTCTGTGCTGAGCAAAAAGATTCCACTAGAAAGGAGCCAGGGTTTCTTTCACCAAAATTTTTCAACAGCTCTCAGAAGAACAGTGGAAAAAGTGAATTAAACCTGTCAGCCATACTTTTTTCTTAAGCACAGCACAAAATGTATTGTCCATAATAGACTTAATGATGTCCTATGGCCTCTTCTGAGTGGAATTTTGGTTGTATTTTGTGGTATTTTTTCAATGTGTAACCTGTGCGAGGGCTTTCCACCAATGGAAGGGTGTGTCTGTTCTGGTCTGTTTGCCCCCAAAAAAGAAAGATTTCAGGGAAAATACTTCAGTAGTCAAAGGGTTAAGGTGGATCGACCTAGTAATTTTGCACCCATGCCAACCAATTTTGAATCTCTCATATAAAAGCATGTAACACAAATACTACCCATAGACTGAAATACATGTCAGTACAAAAGTTGGGGAGATCAGAGTTAGTATCATGTGACAATTGGGCCACGCCTATCTCTACTCACAGTTTCGGCTGTACTGACATTTTTTTCTAAAAAGGCTCTACCGTACCTCGAGATTGACTGATTGCTTACCTGTAACCGAAGTTTGACTAAATTCTACAAGCCCAATCTGAAGATAGGATTTATAAATCAGGGCTATAATAATGTAAAATTCAGTGAAGTGAATTAACATGGCAGAGTTTGGTACTTCATGGTAAATTGAAAGTTTTTATAGTTCATTCTATTTGTGTTTGTTTGAGGAAGGCCATGCTTCTTTTTAGTAAGATTCGCATAGATTTCATCGACTTTAATGTCCAATGAAACTAGACAGTGTAAAAATGCTTCTCAAAGAACCTGCCACTGGTTGTTTGAGTTGCATCTCACATAAAAACTCCTTGATTAGACAACAAAAAATTAGAAATCATTTCATTCATTCTTGATTTGATCAATTCATTATTAATTTTATGGATTTTACCATGACAAGGGGCTCCAGTATGTTCCCTACTAAAATGTGCATGGTGAGGGGGCCGAGGGGACCACTGCCCCCTTTTGGGGGGAGATTTTCCCATACATTTACTGGAACTTTTGGCCCTATTATCACTATTTGCCCACCCTTTCCGAAACTCCTGGATCTGCTCCTTGTATGCATAGCCATGCATGGTATTTAAGACTTGGACATACAAGATCATCTGTGTTTAGGTTCACCAGAGTTATTGGTTATTCTCTTTCAATTTCAGCATCAGGGCAGCGGCCAGAGACAGGTGGTTCTTGCCTTGGACAGACCATATGGCACAAGTCAAAAATAATATCAACAGGTTTACTGTACATGGACTGCAGAGAACACTCTGAAGTGAGGGGGATCTTCAGAGAATATGTATGGCAATGTGTGTGTGTGTGTGATGGGGGATCGTTTAGAGAAAACATGAACCCTTGCTGATTAGTAGTGAAGGATACACTCCCCCTTCCCCCACCATCACCACCACAAGCTCTTCCATCCAGAATCACTTTAATGCATTTACTACCATGTGATCCATCCATGAAAAGTGACATTTTTCAAGGTTTACTTTTCAAGTGTGCATGTGTGCATGTGTCGTGTTTCTCCTTCACTGATGGCTGCAGTTTTGACCGTTATTTTTCAGACAATCAGAGAGCGAAAAGTGTGACTACTTTTGACAAAATGTGCACCTTTGAAAAGTAAATCTTTCTGAAAAATCATCACACTTCATTGATGGATGAAAAATGGAAGTACATTGCTGTTATAATTTTAAGGATGTAATGCATAAACCAGCTGATGAGACAATAGCTGAGGATTGTAAAATGACACAAAGCAATTAGCATAGCATGCGCTAGACCCTGTCTCAGTCTTGTGTTTTTGATTAGAGTATTTATCAAATATTATTGGTTCATCTGGTTGGTGAACACTAAAACAATAGATTACTTGCTCTAGATGTCCATAATGTGTGTTTCCAAGAAATATCCACCCCCCTCCCCCATCCCCCCCCCCCCCCCCCCCCCCCCCCCCCCACACACACACACACACACGGAAGGGTGTTGAGAAATGACCCCTCCTCCCCTCTGGAAAGATCAGGTAAATTGACCCCCACCCCTCTGGAATTTCCAATTCCGGGGGGGGGTGTGGATATTTTTTGGAAACACACAATCTGAAAGACTCCTCATTCACACTATGATCTTACAATAATGTAAATCTAGCCCAAATGAAGCTCTAGCTTGTTATAATTTATTGTTACATAAATTGTGTAATATCAGAATAACCATGCTCTTCTCTCCATGTTGGGATTTTGCACATAGGATAGGTAATTTTCTTAGGGGGAGGGAGGAGATGACTGGAATGTGTTGACCCTCCCATGCATATTTAGGGAAAACATATTACTCCCCATCTGCATGGGACAGGAAAGGTACAACTGGTTCAAGCCCTCCGAGTAAACTATGCATCGTCAAATTTAAATTGAGTGTATATTTAACAATTATTCGCCGAAGGCGAAGTGAATAGTGGCGAATAGTCCCCGAGACCGGAGGTCGAGGAGACTATTCGCCACTATTCACTGAGCCTGAGGAGAATAATTGTTTTAGTATATACTACACGGGAACACTCCAAAAAATATCCGAACGACACTAAAAGTGGCATTTGCCGACATTTTGTAGCCTCTTTCTGTATGCGTGACTTTTGTCACGCACGTGACATTACGTCAGACTTCACTACAAGCATTCGGCTACTGAACACATGGTGGAAACTTGCTGCTGTTTTAGAGAAGCAAAAACGCTAGAAAACACTTGTTTTAAAACCTTAATATCGACTACGATAAACGATTTAAGTTTTTAGAAGGTTGCAAGGATGGAATTCAAGGGATAAATTCGCATTTTGTGCCTTGGATTATGGATTGTGAAACTGCAGAGTTGCTTCGCTGAAAACACTTTGCCTTTGGTCGCCATTTCACCACCGATGGATGACTATATTTTTCAACCTGCTGGCAGAGAAATTCAAGATTCGTTTGGAATATTCAAACAAAAATTTGGGAAATTAACCTCTTCAAACTCTGGGACAACGAGGAAGACTTTGTTCATAAAAAGAGAGACCACTTTAAATACGTTTGATGTCGGATGGCTCGTGATAAAGCGAATCAACAAGTCGACGATAAGCTTAACTGAAATTCTCTCTTAAACTGCACTCAATGACTTGTTTCTACGATTTACTGTCCCTTCCAACCTACAGGTACATGTAAATGTTCGGCAAAGTAGATATGTTTTCGACAAAATTGCCTTAAATAATATGTTGTTGTGAATGTAATTCGTCTCTCAAAAGTGCCGTGAACGAATCATCGATCTCTGTGATTCCGAAGAACTGAAAAACAAGAACAGCACATTTTCGAAGTTCAAGAAATACATTCTCTCTCTGATTCACCTTGAAAAACTAAAGAGACAACATACGTTATTTGAGAAGGATTTTTCCGTTGCATTTCGAATCAGATAGTTCCTTTAGAAAGTAAAAATATCCGAACCACTTGCACTCGGGCTTCTCAAACTCGGGATAATGCTTTCGATCTCGGAATATTGTGGCATTATCCCGAGATAGCAAACCAATCAAAACGCGCGATCTATGGAGGTTCCCAAGTAGTATATACTAACTTAAGTTGTATTAATAGTTCTAAGGTAGTCCATTTAAAATATTGACCAATTGAATGGAAAGCAACATAAAGAATTCTGTGACCCTCCCCCCCCTGAAATGCTCGCACATAGGTATGGCTTTCCCCTTATGACCTCCCCCCCATTTTCCAAGAAGAAGAAAAACGTTCCTTTCCTTACCATTAGAATTTCCAATAAATGCAAAGGAGGATGAATAGAAAATAAAGATGGCAAGTGACTATTCTTACTTTCTCTGCTCATGCCATGATGGGTTATTTCTTGAATGACACAAAGCACAAATAATAGCAAGAGCGATCGAGCAACGTCGTTTTTTTTGGGGGGGGAGGGGGGTTATGACAACATTTTCCACGCAAATAATAGCTTTTCCCGCAAATAATAGCTTTTCTCTTAACTGCAGTTAAGAGCGATCGAGCAACGTCGTTTTTTTGGGGGGGAGGGGGGTTATGACAACATTTTCCCCGATCTCCCTGTTTTCACTTGTCCAAGGTTGGCAGGCATGACTCCCGTATACCTGTATTCGCCTGTATACATCTCAAGATAATTTTGTCAATATATTTGTTATGGTCACATGGGCAACCCTCTTTCACTCATACTCGGAAAAACTGGGAGCTCCGCTTTTAGCCAGTGGCTAAATCTATATATTAAGACTACCGCAAGAGGAAACCAGACCTTGTAGACAGATAAGACTTAATTTATGTTTCTTTCTTAGTTTTTGAGTAAACAGGAGCGGACCATGGGAATTTCAAAAAGGTGGAACCGGATAGTGAAAATATGGGACGAGAATTTGCAAATTCCCCTCAGCATGCGGTCCCCTCGGCCCTCCCAAAGTCCGCCCCTGGTAAAAACTAACAACGGTCACTTGCAAATGGTTAACGTTAGACCTCTTAGGTCCCTTCTATCTCATACGCACAACATTAATCACAAGAAAAAGACGTTAAAGAAGTACTAGGACGCTATTGTAGCCTGAATTTTAACCATCTTTTCGCCATACTCCCAAACACTAATTGCTGGAGATAAAACGACTGAACACAAACTTCCAAAGCGTGCCCAGGAGTTGCTTGATTCTCGACATCTTTAGAATGGATTCCTGGGCACGTTTTTGGATGTCGGCTGCAATCACTTACAAAAGACGGCTGAAAATTGATGCTCTTAGGACCCGCAGGAGTGAGCATCCTCAGTGGCAATTTACTGATGATTGTAAACTGCATTATTATATGGCTTGACAGTTTCCTGTGGTCTGATTGGCTGGCGCAAGGGCTATATTTTCTGTATTTAACCCCGTGTCCCGGATGAAGACAAAGAAAAAAATCAAATTTAATTGAGACACGTAATAAACGAATTATTAATCTCGCTTGCTTGGTCTGTACGGGAAATATCAGACCTCGGTCTTGTTGTACAGACCTCGCTATCACTCGGTCCGTTCTGCAAGATCTCGGTCTCACTGATATTTTCCGTATAGACCTCGCGCTTGGTTAATAATCTATTATTATCAGTCCGCCCCTGGACCTAGGATGAGAAATATCCTATAATGTAAACTGGTAGAGCCTTTGGATAAAGTGGTATATAAGTGCAACACTTCTTTTTACTTTTACAGTTTTTTTATGCAGGTAAAAGGCACTTCGTTTATGTGCTTTTCAGTTAACGCAGAACAGCTGTTCTTTCCCGCCGAATACTTGTAAACGAGCGCGCTTGGGACTTAAGCCTTGTCTTTTCAAATGTGCCTTGTCTTTACAAGCTTCACTTCTCCGCCATGGTCAACTATCTCCTCCCTGACTGGGGACTTAGGATAAAGTTTGTAGACCATCTAACAGCACTTGAATTAGTATCCAGGAACTCTCCGTCGCTCATGCGTCACATTGTCGAGGATACACAATCATTTGCTTGTATGAACAACATGAAACTAAATCCTCGCAAATGTAAATAAATGTGTGTTAAGCTTTCTTCAATATGATAGCTCTCAGTGGCAGACACTCGCTAGCGGTGGCTCCGTTATCGAGTCTGTCAAGTATTTTAAGGTATGAGTATACCTTTGCGCGAGGGATGTCAATTTTTCGCGAAAAAAATCACTGTCGCGTCATTATTTACACTACAAGGGCCATTTATATATCGTTTTAAAGCTTGTGGAACGGCCTTTCTTACTAAGTAGTATATTTATATGTAACGTTACTTTGATGGATCGTTTTCGTCGTTTTGTGCTTCAAAGGAAAAGTACCAATTTTTGCTTTTTAAAAGCTCCTGCCACTTCTAGTTAATGTTAAAAGCTCCAGATTTCCGCAAAATGTATTCCTTAGAGGGCGATCTGAAAAAGGGTGTGCGGGATTTTTGATATTTTACATATTTGCGGAAATATCACGTAAAACAGGTTGAAAATCGATATTTTTGGCAATGCTAACACAACAATTAGCATAAAATATGTTTTGAAGGGAAAATCAAAAATCCCGCACACCCTTTTTTAGATCACCTTCTAAAGAATAGATTTTGCTTAAATTTGGAGCTGTGCAATGTAAGTGGAAGAAGCAGGAACTTTTTCAAGAAAGTCGGTACTTTTTTCTTTAGAGCTAAACAAATATATGTTAATGTACAATATCATGAAAACAGAGTTACTCATCAGATAGACCAACCTTTTAGCTTTAAAATGATATATGAACGACGTTTGTGGTGTAAATTGTGACGTCATACGATTTTTTTTCCCGCGACATCCTTCAAAGGTATACTCATACCTTAAGCTGCTTGGCATTTACATCGCCAGCGACTTGACATGGTCTGCCCACTGCGACTTCATATTGAAGATAAAGCAAACAAACGTTTTTACGCTCTGAGACAACTCAAGAAATGCGGCGTCGCGCCTGCTGACCTTGTTATGGTATACTGCGCCCTCATTAGGTCTATCCTAGAATACGCTTCACCCATCTTTGCGAATCTGCCTATCGATTTATCGAACGTGCGCGAGAGTATTCAGAGGCGTGCACTCGCTATCGTGTTTCCATTCAAACCCTATTGCCGCGCGCTTACCTTGGCAGGCCTGTTGTCTCTTCCCAATCGGAGAGACCCTTGCCTGCTCAAGCGGTTTGTTCAGAGGATTCAAGCGGGAAGTCCTCTATGTTCACTTATACGTGCTAGGGACTGTGAACACGCCTCTGGATACTCTCTGAGATCAGTGTAACGGGTGGAAAATTGCCCCTTTTGGTACAATTTCAACCCGGCCGGACGGCGCGAGCGGAACGCCAAAAAACTTAACGAGAATGACCCAAGGCGGTGTAAGATCGTTTGGGATGCAAGGAAAAATGGCTCGTGTACAGGAGAAAGTGAATTTATTGAAAATAGATTACTACCATTTGCGTTCAACCCTGAAGCTTGACAGTGTTTTCGGGTAGGTTTACGTTTCAAACGTGCACGTTTTGTCTAGAAGTTGTCGCGTTTCTCGCTCGCTGATTGGCTGCTATTTTGACCGTTATTTTTCAGCCAATCATCGAGCGAGAAACGTGACTATTTTCTCGGCAAAACGTGCACGTTTGAAACGTAAACCTACCCGAAAAAACTGTCAAGCTTCAGGGTTGAACGCAAATGGTAGTATTATGAAAAACAACGTTTACAAAAATAATGTTATAAGCTTAACCAAAACTGAAAAGACAAATTCAAAGAAACTAGAAAACCCTAAAAGACCTAAAATTTCGCTTTTATTTGTTTTGACCTGCCAAATTTGCTATCATTTATGGGTAAATTCGGCGGTCGCCACGCCAAATTTGCTTTCTTTTGGGGGTAAATTTGCTGTTTGCCACACCCATTTTGCTATCCCTTAGGGTCAAAATCAATTTTCCCGACGAGCACCCCCGTCTAAAATATTGGGAGTCCCCCCCCCCCCGGAACCCCACGAAATCGCCGGGTACCCAAGTAATTCTTGTATAGATAGGAAGCAAAACGGCTATATTTTCACGCCTACACTGTAAAAAAATAATGAGCTGTTTTGGCCCCGAAGGCCAAAACGGCCCCAAGGATGCAAGGGCCAATTTGGCCCACATGGAGCTGTTTTGGATAAGATGGGCCAAAATAAGTACCTGTTAGGGCCAATTCGACTATCTTTTACTCTAAATAGGCCCCTCAAAATTTGGCTCCTTTACAACTGGGCCCCAAAATTGGGCCAAAATTGCACCATCATGGTACACATAACAAGGCTTGTGATTTTTGTAAACGTTTACCCAATAAATTTGTCGTAAACAGTCAGGGCAACTTGAAGTAATGAAATGACATTTCACAAATAATTAAGGTCTTCACTGGAGTAAAAAGTTCCATACAACATCGCCAATGTTTCAAAGAATTTAAGATTTAAAAGAAGAATACAAAAGTTATGGCAAATTTGACTCCTTCCCACAAATACAAATCAATGCTATAAGCACTTCTGTAAAAAAATAAAGCTAAATAATAATTAAATGCGATTTGTTCTCATTGCCTTTTAAGCTACCCCATCTATATGAAAGGCACTCTACCTTTGACCATAAAAATATAAAAATATAAAAGTCATAATAATAAAAAATGTTACTTTCACAAGGTATGTATAAAACAATTACGAAACAAGGGGGCCTATTAGCAATTTTATTTCCCTATTGAGGCTTACAGAACTTTGGCATTTTAGACATTCAATGCTGAACCATTAAATCTACATTTGTTCATTGTATATGTCTAAATCATATTTGGGGCAAATATATTTAGAGTTGTCATTGCGATCCATGCTGCTGCATATGTTTAATGGCTTGTAGGTTACCAACTCTGACTGCTGCCTAACCATCACACCCCCTCGATTTACAAGTCTTACCTTAAATGCGTGCAA
Source organism: Scolanthus callimorphus (assembly GCA_033964015.1). NCBI lineage: Eukaryota > Metazoa > Cnidaria > Anthozoa > Actiniaria > Edwardsiidae > Scolanthus > Scolanthus callimorphus. Next base: position 6,365,309 of record CM066912.1, on the reverse strand, counting down.
ATGACTATCATATTGTAATGTCACTATCTCTTTCAAAATGAAAAAAACCTGGCCATTTGCCTTTACAGGTACTGTGACGATTTTCTGCACCCCGGAAAATTCTGGAAAGATACCATCGCTGCCTGTGTGGACAATTCCTCCCTTTTTGTACTTAGTGCCATGAACAGTACACCAGTTTGCCCTAAGGATATGAATGAATTTCAATAACTATTTAATTCAGGCAGATGCTTTCAAATGCTTTCACATGAAGAACTTAATAATTTTGTAGATGAATTTCTTCAGCTTCACTTTTGTTACAGGTCTGACTGAATTAGCATCATGTAGCAAAACTGGTCAGTCTTCAACACAATTTACATTCATAACTTAATGAACTGTTTTGAAATTTCACTGTTTGATATCTCTATCAAAGTCTATGCCATCAATTGATGCAAAAGAGAAGAAAATGTCCCTGAATCAGGCTTTATGTGACATAATTCTACCCCAAATCCTCTAAGAACCTAGTAAAGATGCCAAGGATTGTAAAGGAGAGGGGTTGTTGTTATACAATTGCAAATTTCTTTTGATCGGCTGAAAAATCTGTGAGCTAGTTTATGACAACAATATTGAGAGCGACCAGGTGGTACCTTCAGAGCAATCTAAGGACTCAGGTAAAACATTTCCCAATCTCCACATTTTTAACAAGGGGTCCATGGACTAGGGGGTACATGGACAGGGTCAAGAGGGGTCCAATGGATGGGGGTCCAAGAAGCACAGGTCAGTGTTTCGTACCTACCCACACAAGGATGATCATATTGGGGAAACTCCAGAAATTCAGAAATTCCAGGTTGGGTAAGGGCAAAAATAATCAGGGTCAGGGCCCGACACTGCGACCATATGGTCACCAAATGGGGACTAAATGTGGGAGCTTGGCGACTAAAATGTTAGTTGCCAAATGGTATCCCATCTTTTTTTAGTTCAGCTAAAACAACGTTTGTGTGGCAACTATTTGCTTTTTGTGGACTAAAATTATTGAATTGTTTGCCAATGGCACCTACTATACACCAAAAAAGGTAATATCAGGCCCCAGGTGGTGGTAAGTGAGCCCGGGGTCCTCATGAACAACTGGTTCAGGATTGTTTTGTTACTGCCCAATCTATTCGTAAATAATAAAGCTTACTCATGAATTATATCATCATCTTCCAGCGTGTCTAGTCTCGCTGAGAGCATGTCAAAGTAGGTTGCATTGTTAGCCTCTATTTGGGTTCCTAAAAGATAAAATACAACTCTTCAATGTTCATTACTTAAAATACATGCCCTGCTGATAACTTTTCGTTCCATAAAGCATGCTGAAATCCCTGGGAAGGACGGCTTTGAAAATTCAGCAATTATTCAGAAAGCAGGGCTTGAAATTGCGCCCGATACAGGCGTAAATATGCCTAAAATGTTTCCTTTTATGCCTAACTTTTTAGTCCTAGGCTAAGAATAACGACTGTGTTTTCAGTTTCTACAGTGTTTCCTAATGGATTTACGCCTAGATTTTTAATGAATTACACCTATAATGTTGGTAAAAGGTGTAAAACTACGACTATGATTATTTCTTTATTTCGAGCCCTGGAAAGTATGAGATTCAAAGCAGGAACTTCAGCATCAACAAAGATGATGATTGCTGACAATTTATCTTATCAGAGCAGATTTCAGATGAGCGCTGAAAACTAAACAAAAAAAACAAAACCACTAGCCAATCAGGAGTGGAAGCCATTTAACAACAAACCAATTAGAGGCAAGTTAGCAAGACTTGCGTTTAATCATGATGTAAGCAATGGCGTGTTTTGTTTTAGTTTGCAAATTTGATTGGCTGAAGGACGAAAGACTTCACTCTCTACCAAAGAAAACACTGACATAACAACAAAGGCCTGATTTACTCTCAAAGGGTCATCTGAAATCGCTGTATTCACAATGACAAAGTGATCACTTACCTGGACCTACTTCAAGGGGTTTCTCAATCGATTGTTGTCCATGTCTACCTCCTGACAACTCGTAGCATTGCCTCAATTGGTGGCGAAGGGCCAGTGTCCAAGGGATATTTGTGAAGTTGCCAAGAGATGCAGCAAGCTTCTTTAATCTTTCGTGCTTGGCCTCAAACCTCATGGTCCACGAACGCACCATTGGTCCAAGCCTACGATATAAATAAATCAAGTGTTCATTTACAGTTAAATGAAGAAGGCTGAATCAGTCAAAGCAGATGAGGCAGTTCCCCCTCCCAGGGAAGTAATCTTTTAGTGTCAAATGAAGTAGGGCTAGGGTACATATTGGACCTTGGTGTTGGTTCCCTGGTTTGCCCGTCGCACCTCATTGAGTCAGTCAAGCAATGCTTTAAGGATATCGAGTTTCAGATCTGGCAGAGTGAAGTTGATAATGATAATAAGGGAAAAGATGGTAAACAAAAAAATTGCGAACATAATTGTTTACTTAAAACCAAATATAAATGTGCAGAATACTTATCACAGGTTTCCAACATAAATCACTGTATAGCCATGACAAAATTACGACTAAGCAATCACAAACTTGAAATAGAAGCAGGTCGACATAAAAGACCATACAAACCACCAGAAGAAAGATAATGCTTTAACTGCATCAATAAAATGGAAGACGAAAACACTCATGATGAAGTGCAAAGCATACAATGAAAATAGACTTCATTTTATTGATGCAGGGCGGCAATAATAATAGCACCCACCAACAAATAGCTTTAAGTACATATGGGAACGCTTTGAACTGAGATGCAACCTCGCACAATAGAAGCTACATATGAAGTATATAGTCTTCCTTTTTGTCTTTTTAATGTAATCGATTTGTGCTAACACTGATGTACTGTAATTTTGTATATTGTGCCAAATAAAAAGTATTGTATGTGTGTATGCATGTGGGGAAAAACAGCTTGCCCCCCCCCCCTCTCTATAGTAGCCTAAGTTATTTTCTATTGAAATAGGTTCACTTTGCTGACGGTTTGACAGTTAGTTTGTTACCTTTTCATTGTCCTAGGATAGTGGAGTAGATAATGCATCTTTGGAATGACTGAACAGTTGGGATACAACTGGACAAACGTATTGTGGTGTTCTGTGATGAGGTCTCTCAAGTAGGAAGCTTTGCGATTTGTTGTAACCTCTGCAAAAACAATCTCCACTATATCTAACAAAGTTAGAAATAGATGCCACTTTTCATCATCACCAGGCATGTGTGGGCCAATCATCAGGGGCAAAAATCTACCCAGACACCACATCTGTGAAGCTATAAAAACAAGATTAAAGCAAACAGCTGGCTAAAAAAGGGGCCAATCATGTTTTTGTCAAACATTTCTTGAGGGAGATTATATTAACAAATGATTTATTTTGAATAATAAGCAGGAATGTTAAAAAGATAAAAATAACGAATCTGTGGCTATGCATAATTACCTCTCTGTTTGAGCGAGTTTGTGCATGAATTTAAAGTTGCAGTGCTTATCACAGATGGCTTGTTGGAAACGTCAGCATATCCATAATCAAAATCCCGAATCCACTGATTAAGGTTGTCTAATGTAAAGAATTTCTCACTGATTGCATACTTGATGAGTTCCTTCACCTCATACTGCAACAACCCTTCTAACCAATCATGCATAGCATCACAAGGTAAGCCTTCTATAACATGGAAGTATCTGGATTGGTTCAGAATAGATCGGGCATTTATTCCAAACTGAGATGTAATATCTTCATCAGAGTTTTCAATTGCTCTACAGTGTCGATCATACATTACACGTGTGCGCAGCTCAAAATCATCTTCTTCAAACTGAAAGAGTGAAGAGACAAAGACGGATGGTTATAGCCAAATATTTTACTGAATAAATGCTAAAGACCATAACAAGAAAACAGAAGGAACAATTGCTGCTTGTTGTAGATTTTGACTTTGAATAATAATAATTAAATCGAATGTTATTCACCACATGTATGTATAATTGCAATAGTTAATAGGTAGATATTTCACTGGTACATGCACTACATGCTGCATGTGCTGCAATTCAATGAAAATTGCACTTTGACAAAATCAGATGTTTGAAATATGCATTTCCAATGGATGCCTGCTTATATTGAGATCCCTCTGTATTAACTCAATAATCACCTTAGTAGCGACATCATTGGCATTTCCCATGCAGACTCTGCATTTCAAAGCTGCTGAGCTTCCAATTTTAAATCCACCCATCTCCTGGGAGGCAAGATTGTCCCCTGAAACAAAGGCTACAGTGCCAGTAAAGGACTTTTGTTCTCCATTTATAAGAAATTCATAACCTCTATCCTGAAATAAATAGAATAACCGCTTCAATCATTTATCCAATATCAAATTAAATTCTTACAAAATGACAAATGGGCACAACTATAATTGCAAAAATGATGGAAAATCCAAGTTTGATGTGCAACAACATTGTTTAATGAATGTACCATCTTTGAATTATATTTGCATGTTATGGTATTATTTCATGTAAAATTAATAAAAAAGGAACAACCTAAAATAATTCTGAAGAACATTACCTGCTGAATAATGAAGCCTCTGGACATGTTATTTCAATTTTTGCACACTGACCTGTTCTAGTTGATCAAGCTGAATAATAAATGCCCTCAGTACTTCATTGCATCCATATTTTTTTATAACACTTCTCTTGGCTACAGCAAGGAGCTGCATTGCCTTCAACTGTGAACGGTGCAGTGGGTCAATGTTCCCAAGAGTATAGTAGAAAACCCCTAATATTAGCAGTAAATTAGGCAAAGAAAAACGAGGAGCAACATGAAAAACATTACTGATCATAAAGTTAAGAAAAAAACAATGGCGTGGCATAATACAACAGCTAAGATAATTTTTCAAGGAATAGATTTACTGCTTAATATGACAAATTAGTTGTAAGCCCTTTATTGAGTCGCAAAACACCACAGGCTTACCATCCTCCAGTGGTTATGTTTTATCCTCCAGCGGTTATGTTTTGACTCGGCAAGCCGCTTAGCGATCTCTCGTGTTTACCCCACAATTATATCGCTCTCAGAATTTGCTCCCGTAAATCATCTGTCATAGAATAAACTCTAATTCTGTTGTCTCTGATGTGGAAAAACATCGAAATAGTAGGGAATTGTGGCACTGAGACATCAAAGACAACACAATTAGAGTTTATCTGACCTTTATTCTATGACAGATGATTTACGGGAGCAAATTCTGAGAGCGATATAATTATGGGGTAAACACGAGAGATCGCCGAGCGGCTTGCCGAGCTGCTACAAGTCAAAACATAACCGGTGGAGGATAAAACATAACCACTGGAGGATGGTAAGCCTGTGAAAACACCTTCCATGAACATGTAAATAAGAAATATTTATATTACCAACTTTATGCTTAGAGGTTTTGCTGCCCAGAGGATTCACAACTTCAACTTCATCATAATATAATATAATCGGCAATGCATGTGGATTCCTTGAGAAGAGAGGGTGCTCCTTGAATGTCCTAGCATCACAGTAATCAGAAATCATCCCGTCATGTCGCTGGTGGGGATTCTCAACCTATGAGGGGGAACGCAGTTTCAGATTGGGTGTACAGTATTTCTCAAAATTTCCTACATTTTTATAGGACTTTCTTGATCCTTTCTTCAATCCCTGCTAACAGAGGCAGATTTTATTTTGTATAGCAGGGAGCCTCGCCATGAAACATCACTTTGTTTGAAGCCAAGTTTTTACGCTAAGCCAATAACATACCCAGCATCTATGTATGCCCTTGATATCTAGTAACGTATTAAAGTCCCTGTTATGATTGAACTCTTTGCTATCAATTAGTACCTATTGTAAACATTATAGTTAATATTAGCATTGTTATTATTAGTTCGTACATTTATAAACAATTTGGTGACACCTGATGGACCTGATGAGATTTTCCGTTGGTAAATAAACAAAGAACAATTGGCAACAAACATAGACAAAAAAAAATGTGTCCAATAAAAATCTAGACTAAAAATTTCATTCATATGCTCTGGAGAAATCATTTTTTATTTAATTACCCGCTTCAAAATAGATGGGTCATTCAACCATTGCTCTAAGCTTTCAAGGAAAGGGATATCAATGACCTCATCATCACACTGAACCCTTCTCCTCTTTGATTCTTTTAGTCCGTGTCCATGATAGGTTCACAGGTTCCTTTCCAAAAGAATAAAAAATAGACTTTGTTAACCAGGGCTCAACATTAACAAACAATCAGCCGTAATTTTATTCCTTGAACCAGCATTACAGGTGTAATTCATCAAAAATGTAGTCGTAAATTCACTAAGACAACACTGTAGAGACTGAAAACATAGGCGTTTTTATGTCCAAGTCTAACAAGTTGGGCACAGGAAAAATTTTACGTGCATTTATGCCTGTATCGGGCACAATTTCAAGCTCCTGGAGTTACTGCAGAATACCCAACGCTGATTTGCATCTCTCAGAACGAGGTGACATAACACAAAAGATCTTCAGCTTCAAATCGGGGGGGGGGGGGGGGGTTGGTGTTCTGCAGTCTAGCCCAAAAAAACAATTTCTAAAAGGGATAAATAATTATTTTGATAATTTAGTTTGAAAAATCAAACTTTAAAAATGACACTTGCCAATACAACACAATTCAATGTCTTTTTTCACACTTACCACAAGCCCAAATTTTTTTTTGAATACTTGTCTTTGTCTGTGTTCAGTTTCCAGATCTTGAAATGGGTTGATCTCATTTGAATTTTGCCTAAATAAGTCTTGCCATGTGATGTTTTGCAAATCATCGACAACGTCTAGTGTTGATAGCTCCTTACTAATATTCACACAGACCGACTTCACAGCCACAGAGATAAGGGTGGTTGTGCTTTGAATGATGTCATCCAATGCTTTCTGTGATAGATTATGTGATTCCTTTATTCTTAAGAGGTATGCAGCACTTGTACAGTTCAAATCCCCATGAAATGTTTCATCTGCACCATCATCATCTGATAGAAGCTCACCTATAAATTCATCATCAGATTGTTCCTCTGGCAATTCATGCCGCACAAAATCCACAGGATGTGTAATGTCACGTGCATTTTTTACAAAATTCTTGTGAGATCTGTAGATATGGCTTCTGTAGCCATAAAACGTCTTGTAAGTCACTCCACAGCCATCTATACCACATAAAACCTGAAAATTTGTATCCTCTCTATGAACTCGCTTTATGTGACTGAGAAAAAGCGCAAAATTTTCAAGGACGACATTGCACAATGTGCACTGAAGACCCATAACTTGCGAATTATAGAGGGTGAACCTCTGAAGGGTAATGATAATATCACAATGTAAACATGATCCGTGGACGTTCGTCGTTCTGATTGGGAGACATACTTTAATGCCAAACTACTATTAAGGATTAAGATATGGGTATAAAAGGATTTTCCTCCAAAATTCGTCCTCTTTCGTCGAATTCCTCAAGACAACAAGATGAGTGCAGAAGCGCGCGACCTTTCAGCTCTGTGTTTCACCTAGACCTCGTGCTCTTTAACGAAGTACCAACTCCAAAGTCTGCCATGGAATTTGATCCAGATTTTACAAAGGAAGAAGTTGTTTCCTGGCTAAAGGCAAACGGATTTTGTCCCGAAGCTACGCACAAATTTGGTAAGAAAGCGAAATCCACGTGTGTAAGCTAGTAGCTCTTGCAAGAAGCTCACTGACGACTTGCTTGTTTCTTTTCTTTTCCTTCTTAACAGAGAAGGACGCTGCCGATGGTAAAGATCTTCAGGACATTGCGAAGCACGACGGCCTATTGAGGTTTTACTTCCCGACACTGAAAGGGCGCCTGAATTTTCTAAGGAAAGTGGAAGTACAAGACGAAGAGACTGATTCTATCAGTGTGAGTTCGCGCTCGTTTCGCGCCATTGATCAGGACGCTATGACGCATGCTCAGTAATCTGAGACGCCGGTTTCCGGTTTCAGTGGCTTACAATTTCAGTCATGCGCACCAAGAGCTTGCTTTTGATGACGGTTTAGGTTCGGTTTGAAAAACGGAACACTGAAGCTGGAAAGATGTTGATTACACCTCGAAATCTCCGAATTACTAACCCCAGTCCTTTAATTATTCTTTTCCATATTGTAATAGGTATTCTTTATATATTTTTTTTCGCAGTCTCCCATTGCTGGGCCAAGTTCTGTTAGGGACGTGGATACAAGCTTTCCGAAGGCGAAATCAAATTCCAGCAGCGCCTCTAGCTCTCTACTTGATATTTCCAGCATTTGCGACTCGGAAGACGAAGAAGAATCGAGATCGAGCAATAGAACGTCGACACCGAAAGGAAAGACCCCGAAGAAACTAGTTGTAAGTGTCCTATTACAAAGCTCATTTACTTTAGCCCGGGGACAGCAACATTTTCAAAATTCCCTAGGGTAGCCAGTGGTGTGCAAATGCCCCACGGTGTCCTGGGTAGGGGATGATCACCACTGGAATTGACTGATACATTATAATCGACAAACGTATTTTTTCAGCAATTTAGAGCAAACAAGTAATGAGTGTTGAATGCTAATGTGAATTTTTCTATTCTATCTCAACCAATAACAGGATAAAAGGGATAATCCCTCCAGATCATCTGAGAAGAAAATAAAACCCTATGGAGGAAATTATTAGACTTTACCTAAACAAATAACATAAGGCTTATAAGACATGATCAATGTATGCCCATGCAGCTGTTTTAAACCCAAATACAAAATGATTACACTGGTTCTGAATAAAATGTATATTTGAAGTGAATGCAAAGTGTACACCTGTGAAATCCGTCAAAATAGAGTATCGTGATCCTGCAAACTCTTGTGAAAACCCTGGATACATTGTCCATCGGAACTCACTTTATAATGCTGAGATAATCTGCAGTTCTTCATGGGTTGGCTACTTTCAATTTGAACCATCTGTTCTGAAAAGTGACAACTGCCCTGGTTGACCGTTTTTCATAGATACATTCAGACATTCTGCAGTATTATGAAAGCTTCAGTAGTTGTCAGTGTGAGTCACTCATTTTTGCCCTTTTCTTGCAGATTCTACCTAAATGGGTGTCAAATTTTGAGCTCCCAACACGGGTATGTTATTGTTAGTTATTGTTTTGTGTGTGTGGCTGAGGAAATGCACTGCAGTTGTAGAGCATTGAATCAATAGCTTGTTTATTACAAATTAGTAAATTTAGCATTGCAGTTTCTCTTTAAGAGACATAGTTGTCACTGGACAGTCACAAAATATCTCTTTGACATTGGTATGTCTTCACTGTACAATGGAAAGTTGCCAGCAGTGTGTTAAACAGTGCAAAAAATGCTGGCAAGCTTGGGAGGTGGCCAGCTAGTTCTGGCAGCACTGTGTAGTGCCTTAAATGTTGATATTTTATTCTTTTTTTACTAAGCACCCCTCTTTCCAGCTGTTATGTTGATAACTGGCTCCCAGAAAATATTATTTCATATACACATTACTTTTTATAATGATTTCAGTTCTTTCAAATCATGAGACTACTTTTCTTTCAAGTTAATTAATCATTGCACTTTCTTCTAGTTTTCAGCATCTGTGGAAGCAGGGCTGAATTCAGGTCACCTGAAACCTAACCTGAAGAGCGAGTTAGTGAGGGATGTCTGCATCAATATTAACAATTATACCACATCACTTAAGACACCAGAGCGAGAGTGGATTGCACAAGAGATCATAAAGAAATATCCTTGTCTGGCAGACAAGGTGACGAATCAGGATGACAATGAATGGGTTTGTACACAGAATTATTCTTGAAAAAGTCATATATACAAGTGCCACTCAGAATCCTGAGGCCTGGAATTCCGCATGATATCGCCCTTTAAAAAAGTTATTCTTCCAAAATAGGAACAATCTCATGGGTGCTGCAATTTATTGTTTTATGCTTGAGGTAGACACAAACTGTACTGAAGTTGCATGTTAGTCTCAGTACAACAGGTGAAGAAAAAATATATCCTTTCAGAACATGTTCTAATTCTTGGCTTGAACTGGTCACATGGTCACTTTAATAGATCTCCCTAAACAATATCTATGTAGCCTATGTGGCTGTAGTTTCTGGAAGGGCCTTTCCATTTTTTAGCCGCACCCCCTACATAAGAGTTTTTGCAAGGGGGTATAGCAAAATGGCCTTTTCCGATAGGGTCAAGCCAAAAAAAGCTCTTCTGTAGTTCAGAAAAAATATTTACAAATGTAACCCCCTAGTTTTGAAAACACTTACTTTGATGTTTGCCTTCTTTTAAAAGGATACCATCGATGGTAAACTCTTCAATCGTTGGAAGAAGATGCAAAAACGCAGTCGGCTAAATGGTGTAGCAGGGGAGGTACCAAAGAAAAAAGGAAAGAAGGGACATACTTGGGCAGAAATCCCAGATATACCTGAAGGGGAGTCCTTGGAGAGCCTGCGCAACTTTGCGAAGGCCAACAGGGCAGAGCTTGCTCAAAAACCAAAGAAGCAGAAGCTCCATAAAGATTTTATGGACAAGACATTCCCACTTCGACGCCATGACATCTTGACATCGCCCACATTAGTCAAGAATGTGCTTTCAGATTACCCTTCACTAAAAAACATTATCCACGTAAGTGTCAAATGCCTTTGATACTACCTTTTTGCAACAATTTTTATGGATCAAACCATCTTTTCACCTGAGCTATTCACTTCAGGGCAAAAGTATTATTATTTAAAAAAATGAAATTTGAAAAATATTTGGAAGATTACAGGCCCATAGTCAACCAGGTCCCAAAGAGGTTCATATTGTATAATATTTGCATTTCATCATTTTTCTACTGCGGCTTTGATGCCATGGGTTTTAAGGTTACTGAGAACATGATTGTTTTTCTGAGGACGTGCTTTGAAGGTTCTCAGTAACATTAATAGAATAACATTTATGTCAACGGAATAGAATTATGCATAAATTTATACTTCCTTTTCACACAATGGGCAATTCCAGAAAATATATGTACCCCGGGGGCAGGCAGCATTTGGAAATTCTAAATGGGAGGGGGTTTCCAAGCTCGGACTTCTACCTGCATGGGGGGTTCTCGAAGCTGGAAGCTAGTATAACCTCTCAGGAATTCTATCTGCATGGGTAAAGGGGGGCAAGGGTGCCACGTGGTCATTTTGTCAAGTACGTGCAAATGCATATATCCGGTGAAAAACGTTATGGCAATACAAGCAAAGAAAGCGTCTTGCCCTTGTTTTGAGCTTGAACGTTGCACAAACAACGTTTTCAAGATCACTCACGTGCATATATATGAGTATAGGATGCTGTGCGTCTGGAGGGGGGGAGCCATTTTGGAAATGCTGGATGCATCGGGGGTCAAAAACTAGTGCCGCCTGCCCCTGAGTTACATATATTTCCTGGAATTGCCCAATTTCTAGTTTTTTAAATCATATTTTTATAAATTATGATCCTATTTTGTGTGAACTGCATTATTACTGTTAAAACATGTATGTCCAAGATGACCATTTGCCAATGTTATTTTGCATTTTTGGTATTTTGATGTCAATATTATGCGTTTCTGTGGTTCTTTGGCATTTTGAAACCCTTAATGGACAGGGATATTGTACATATTGTTTTGTTTATGTTTCTGAGAATTTATGAGCAATATTATATGCCTATTTTTTAGGTAAAAATCACCAGTTTTCTTCTATTTTGTGGTCTCATGAAATACTAATTTTTCTTAAGTCACCCACCCACTTGACATGTACTGCAGCAGGGCTATGCTTTGTGCTGTTATGTGCATGGGACCACACATTACTTGGCATGCCTGGTCAATTGTATAAAACATGCTGACTCTGCAGATGCCTGATGAAGGCCATGTGATATGGCTGAAACATTGCAACTTTGGTATTATGACTGATTGTCAAAGTTAAACAGTTAAACAGGTAGTTTTACGAGTGCAAAGTAAATTATACCGGTAATTGTTTTCTGACATCTGTTCCAGATGAGCATTCATGAAAATAATAATTGCAAAGATTAACATATCTGTGTATACTATGTTTTTATTTCAAGCTTAAAGGAGAGATGTGTCGAATCTTTGGAGACGATGAGCTGCCTTCAAACATCCGCAAAAAATATGACATGTGGCAAGACAAAGTCCTGAAGTTTGCAGAATGCAGCAAATTGAAGACCATAACTGATGTCATTGGTGACATGGAGGCTGCCCTTTCAGAAGAAGGTTGTAATAAAGATGGTAAGTATGATGTTGACTTTAACCTCTGGTCTATAGAGGTTAACCTATAAGTCATTTTTTAAATAACAAATATATTTTCAATACAGACAGGGTTCGAAATTCTCAAAAGCTAACTCACTAAATGCTAGTGGAATGTGCCAATTATAAAGTGTGGAAAAAAATCGCTCGCATTTTCTATCAATGTTTTTTGGTGCTGCTACTACATCCAATAATTAACAAGCCTGTGTCCGATGGGTGTGATAATGTTATGATTGGTTTGTTGTGTTTATCTAATACCGTAAAAAACTTCTAAATAACACCATTAGTTTGTTGTTCCATGACTTCGCATCACACAAATCAGGTTTAGGCCAAAGGATGGATTGAAATTCCACAAGATTTTAACTGATTGAGTTCACTACTTTTACCGGTACCTCATTAGCATAGAGTTATATGGGCTACGAAACTATTTGTCACGCCCATCGGACACAGGGTCTTTAAGAAAGCATGTATCTTGCCCATTTAGCTTGTAGACTCGTCTCTACAAGGTGAATTAATGTTGTGACTAAAAAAAAACGAATTTTTAACCCTGACAGAAATCAAGAATAGAGCATCACTTATGATAGTGAATAAGCACCTTAAACAAAGAGGTGGACGGAAGGGGGCAGTACAGGAGGAAGTGCTGACAATCATAGAGATACTTATGATAGCCATCTTTACTAAAAGTTAGGCAACTAAGACCAATGTTTTCTCTGTATTGTGTATCTTGTGCTGAAAGGATGTTCTGCTGATGCTTGACCATTCTGGATACAGCTTCTAACTTGCGCCTGACGAGAATAAAGTCTTGAAATTTAGCCTGTGAAACAGACTCTCAAAAAGTGCCCTGGAAAATTTCCTGAAAGCCATCTGAAGCTCTTCTAGAGCTCAGTCAAAAATTGGAGATTGGGGCGAGTATCGGCATCACTGTTTCCTTGGTATCATACTGTTTCCTTGGTATCACTGCTAGCGCCTGTTGAGCAGGCTAGCTGAAATTAATCTCCTACTGTTGTTACTCACTATTCATAAATCCTTTATACTATTAAATACAAAGCACTTTATATGTTAAGACAACTTTGGCTGCACTCCGAGTTACGCAACTTAACTTTGGAGAAGTACACTTTAACATATTTCATAAAATGTCCAATTTATAAAAAAAAATGTTTTTGGTAGTCGTGACAAATTAAGGGCATGTTGACACACTATTGATTTTGACTTAGACACAGCACTAGTCTTGACCTTGTACCTTGGTACTGCACTATTGAGTTGAGCATGGAATGCCTAGAGTTTGGTTGATAAGTTTGAACGTTTAATTTGGATAGTTTTATGTCTCAAAAAGCATGTTGTCAAGGCCGGTTCATAATGTTGTCAAAAATGTTGCCCCAAAGTTTCAAAATCATTGGCTATTTCCTAGACAACATTGCAAACTCCACATGACAACGTGCTTTTTGAGACACAAAACTATCCAAACGAAATGTTCAAACTTATCGACCATGCCCAACTGAATAGCACAAACGTAGTGTTTACTTGCCATTGCAATTTTCTATTGCACATGGGCACCAAGTGTTAATATATGTACATGCATGCTTAAGAGGCGTTGTCTGAGAAAGCGGTCCAGGTCATAAAAGTGGGGGGTAACCGATTTCCTTCAAACTTGTGCCAGAAGTTACCCTTAGTGAGATATTCAAGAAGCCACTTTGGTTTTGTTTTCCAGCTTTTTCTTTCAAAGTTACAGGGAACAGTTCTGTATTTAAATCCGAAGCTTGTGTTTTAATCCGTAGTAGCTTGTTTTCTCCATACGAGACGGGGTTTTGCGAATTTTTATGTACGCGTGAAAAAAAGACGTGTTTTTCCCAGTTCTTTGGGGATTAGAATTGACACTTGACCTTAAATCCCTAGTTATTATGTGTTAGCGCTATCTTCTACAATGGCTTGTGAAAAAACCTGAGTTTTCCCTGATGATCGGGAAAATGTTTTCCCTGTTGATCGGGAAAATATAATGTATCAAGTTTCATGTATCAGAATACAGCAGTATCAACGCTAGAGGAAGAGACAAGCTTATGAGAGGTCGCTATAATTCTATTGATTGTATGAAACTATAACCAGGTATGATACAGTACCATCATATAGCCGAAATCCGCGCATTTACCGGTTCGCGGAGCAATAAACATTTTCCAGCAATAGCCGTTTTAATTAGAAACATATTTCAATATACTCTTTCTCATAGGACCTGCACGGCAATTAAACATAAACTTTAACACTAGCCATGTAAAATTAGTGGATCAGTTCTAAATTTCTGAATGCGTAATGGTCTTCGTATTACAAATAAAATTAGCATTGTGAGACAAGGAGGTGAGTACAGCAAATTTTTCATGTTAATAGGTACCTGCATCATGTGTCACAAGTGGCTGTGAAAAACTATTAAAAAGTCCCGATGATCTGGAGATTGAATAGTGTATATCGACTTACACGCCGCACTTGAGATACCGTCGTATCTTTTAGACAAGCTTGCGAGAAGTCGCTATGATTCTTATTGATGATTGTGTGAAACTTTAAAAAAGTCCACTGGTGATTCGGAGATTTCAGAAGATACCATGAAATACCCGAAATCGGCGAATTTGTAGCGGTTCAGAGCAATAAACTATAGACATATACATATTCCCAAAATCTGCTTTGGATAGAAACATTTTTCAATTATTCTTTCTTTAGGACCTATACAGCAATTAAACAAAGTTTAACAATTTGAAATAAGTGTTTCAGTTCTATATTTCTCATTGGGTAATGGTCTTCGTATTACAAATACTAAAGTTAGCATTGTGAGTCAAGGAGGTGAGCATAGCATTTTTTCATGTTAATAGGTACCTGCATCATGTGTCAGAAGTTGATGTGAATAACTATGAAAAAGTCCCGATGATCTGGAGATTGAATAGTGTGTATCAACTTACACGCAGCACTTGAGATACACTCGGTATTTTTTCCGTATCTTTTATAAAGCAAGACAAGCTTGTTCTATTAATTCTAATAAAGTCCAGTGAGTTGGGGATTTCATACGATACCGGGTAATATCCGAAATTCGCGTAGTTATCAATAAACTATCAACCCTATCTCTAAATGATATTCTTACAGATATATTCTTACGTGATAATCAAATGCATCACTCTATAACCCGGGCACTAATGGAGGTGCAACACACTGAAATATACCCGATCGAAAACTGAACTTTTGATCGCCTGGCGCTAGAGCTTTACCTGCAATCGACTGATCGATAAATTGCCCCCCGAAATAAAAGTAAACTAGTAGTATCTATTTAAACACAGTGGAGTACTCGACGGAAGGCAGAGCTTAAACTCTCTGTACAAAGTGTTTTGTTTCCTTAAATGAGGCATTTTTTTAATTGTATAAATATAATGCAATTATTTTCAATTATGTATTGTCGCTCTGTTAAACAAAGTAGTCGTTATCATGGAATTTTCCATTGCAGTAGCTTCGTTTCTTATTTTTGTTGAAGATTCTAGACGTGCATCTATTTGCTTGATTCAGTTTGGACATGTTCCAGTCAAATATAATAACAGTTTTGCACGATCCGAGATATTTCAAAATATCAAAACATCTTGTAAACGTTTAACCCTAGCAAATGTCTACTGCATTACAGGGCAGTGGTTGTAGAGTGGAGTGACACAAACAGTACCAGATTTTATACCTGAACGTCATTTTTAAAATATCATTATAAAAGGAAAAGGTACTTACCCTGCATGCCGGTCCTGCTGGAAGTTTCGCAACTTCCACGAGTCTGCTACAAGAAGCTTCATTGATGCGCTGAGGAGGGGCCATCTCCACTGTATCTTCGAGCTAGATGTCCCATATATGTTTAACAGTTCAACAGTATTTGTACACGATACACTTGTACAAACTGTGTAAATGGAATATAATTGTTGATGTTATTTAAAACAAATTTGCTATCTTTCCGAAATGTTGACTCATGGAGTCTCCCGGTCCTCCATGGTTGACTATAAGCTATAAGTGGGCAGATATAGAAGTGTGCTTGAGGATCCGGTTTTCACAGTTCATCGGTGAATATAAACAAAACGGTAGTCCGTAATGTAGGGATAGTCTAGCATCTAGGAACCCAAGAATTGCATTCGAAGCGATGTATGGAGGCATTACATTTATCACCCGCACGAAAATGTCTGGGCTGACAAGAGCCTGAATTCGGCCTGACAAATAAGCAGGACATTAGCCGGTCAGGAGCATTACATGAGCCTGACGGACACTAGCGGGAACTAGAATGACACGAGCATGACAGAGAGCAGGAAAAAGAGCGTGAACTAGCGTTGCAAGAGCCTGACAACATCGACCGTGAATAGCGCCTGACATAGCGGTACGGATCCATCATCGCCTCAGAATAAAGCAACGATATTATTGGTGCAAATCCATCATCACCTTGGTGCTGTCAGACCTGTTTACTGCCGGAAAACTACTACTTTTGATTCACTTTTGACAGTCGCAAATCAGGAAATATTTTACTAACAGGAGAAAACCGAACATGTTATCTAATAATAACTTACTTGGCCGAAACTCACGCAAAAAGCGTTATCAGCTGATGCAAAGGTAAATTATCTCTCTCCAATTTATGAATATCATGACACAGACCCTTTGCACCGTAGAGATAATATGTTAGGCTTTCTCCTGTTACTAAAAGTACGCAACACAGAGTTTATTTTACACGAACTGGTATTGCACGAGACTAGAAATGAAATTATTTCTATTTAACGTAGCCGATCCCCTTTTGCCGTTTCGCATTTTTTGTCGCATGTATATTTTATCAGTTGTTGAGCGTGAGTCGTCGAACAGTATGCTATTTAATTACCTGTTAACTTCACATTCGAGATTCAAGAAAAATAATAACTAAAAATAGCCAAAAATGTGCGTTTCTAATGTGTTTTTTTTTTTACAATTACAGCGCTTTACTCAGCGGAGCTAGCTTATGCACGTATCTCATGTGGTTGTTTCTTTACAATAACAGCGATACTCAGCGGATTCAGGTTGTTTGCGTGTGTCGTGTTGTCGGAGCAAGCTGATAGCTCTATTATTTTGAATCATATATTTACTTCACAGTTGGGAGAAAAATAACTAAGACGCGCATCTCAATGCGTTTGTTTCTTTACAATTACAGTGTCATTTCCTTATGAAGTAACGCGTTTCTAGTGATCTATGGCCGAAAACTGTAGGTCCGTTATACACAACTATTTAAAATGGCGTGATTTTAGAGTTGTTTGAGTCGAATTTGCCCTTTTTCAAACTGTCAAAAAGCCGCTTAGGCAATCACAAAATCTTCAGTGTTTGCCTGCCGCATCCACTTTTATTTGTGATACAAATGTTACCGACATTGCTAGTACAAGTCAAAGTGCACTTACCTTTCTTCTCGACACTTCTTTATATATACCATCCACTTAATCAGACTCGACTGCTTTGACTGCTTTAGGTGGTTCGAAGGGCCTCGAAATTTAAACTTGTTTTTGAGAAGGACCATATGTCAACTCGTTTTGTTGAGCTCGGTACACACAAGCGAAATCCATTTGGTTATTTGTTGCTTTTCCGCCATTTAGCTAGCAAGACCTTTTAGTAAAATCTCCCCCATTGCATCGCGCTTCGTTTTTCACGAAATGGCAACCGTAACTGAAAATCGTTATCAGTCCGCCAAAATGGCACTGTAATTATATAGCATACCATGTTATGTTTAATAAAAAAACAAAGGTTATCTCAGAATGTCAAATATGCACACGCAACACACAGCAAACGTTTTGTCAGTGTGCGGTCCTGCTCGTTTTCTGTTCGTGTCAGGCTTATCAATAACGATGTGCAATTACCACGAAAATAAGGCTGTTGCGATGCTCGTGTCACGCTCTTGTCAGGCAGGGCAGTACTAGGGCATGAGCCTGACACTGTCTTGCTAAGCACACACGAGCAGGACAGATTTTATGTCAGGCTCGTGTCCTTTCGAAGTCAGGTCCTTACAGCGGGATTTTGGCAGGAGTCAGGCGGGATTCTGGCAATGTCTGGGTCAAAACTTTCGTACGGGCACCAATATGCATTATTGCTACGCGACCTCAAAATTCACTGTTGCGATTGAAGATTCTTCGCAAAGGATTAATTGTAATGTTGATTGTCGATCCAAGGAAGTAGCCGAATCCAACGTTTTGGTTTAATTGACGGCTAAAACCCCAGTCTCACGTTGACCATGGTACCATGGTTTTTCACTGTCAACCATGGTTTACCATGGTCGACCGTGCTTAAACCATGGTGACTGACTGTGGTCAACTTTTTGTATAGACCATGGTCCACAGTTGACCATGGTCAAAATAATGAATTCCTTGATTTTAAGAAATTTATGTTTTATTGGCATGAAAACATCTCTATCAATTTAGTATACAAATTTTAAAACTTTGTTAAGCATTTTTTTCTGTTTTTGAGTGTTTAAGCTTATGACTTCAGAGATCATGGTCCACCATGGTAGACCATGGTAAACTATCACCAAGTCATATTTACAAAAAGTGATACTTCACATGTTTATAGCATTAATACTTGTACTGCCTACAATTTAGTAAGCGACTTTTTAAAAGGACACTGATAATTTTTTTTTAAGATTCCCTGAGTGTTGCCTAGAACTGCAGAGAACATGGTCTACCATGATAGACCATGGTGAACACTCCCCCTGTCATATTTACAAAAACAGAATTAACTTTTCAACGGTTTGAAAAGTCAGTGCCTACAATTCAGTAGACAACCGTTAAGGGCACTCACTGATAGGTATTTTAATTTTAATTGTTTTCGACTATACTTTGTGTTTATTTTGTATTAAGCTTATTATAGCGAATTTCATATGACTTTAGTGAAACAAATCGCAAAGTGATTCACCAATTCTGAATAAAACCTACAGGAATAACTTACAATGCAACCAGAGTAAATGTAGAGTTTGTATGACTGTTATAGTGAAACCAATAGGTGAAATGATTAGCGGCGAATAGCCTCTGAGTCTGAGTCTGAGATGGAGGTTGATAAGACTAGACTATCGACATGAGGCGAGTTTAATCGAAGTTTTAGTACATACCACAAAGAAACAAGCAAAAAAACGAAATCTGAATGATCAAATGCAGATTTCTACGGCTAATTCAGACAACTGGACAGCAGACTCATTTTAAAATATGCAGGATACAGAATGATATGAGCCCCGGACTATAAAATATTCCCTTCGATTTTGTCACATCAGCTCGTGTGGAATGTGAATGCGAAATGTGAGCCCGTCTCACCATCTGATAACAAGAAGAGATCGCACGGAACAGCCTTAAACAATAAGTTCTGCCATTAATTATAGGTGTGTGTACTTACTTTTCGGGTTTCCATTGAATATCTACAAAAATCCCCATGGGCTTAATAGGCACAGGAACTATAACGGATGGAAGTTCGAGACGTCTTTCCACTACTCCGGACATTCTGTTAGCTATGCAGCCAAGCCTCTGACTGCTGACTGGATGACCCCAATATCGCTGGCTCATGCGACCGTTTACATCGATTTGAATCAGCTGAACTAGAACTGGATGGCAGATCGAGCTGAACTGTTCTCTTTTATTTAATCTTCACTATGGTTTTATTTAAGCTCAATTCAAACAGCCATTCATAGTAACAGTTCACAGTAGTAGAGGAAGTTTTTGGCGCGATCGAAGTCCAATGTAATTGCACAATGGCCAAGGAAGGTTCATCGTTCGATCACGCGCACAGAGGAGTGCGATAACTGCTAAATAGCAGAATCTACATTTTCGCTACTCGTGTTGTGCGATTCTGCTACTCTGCTAAATAGCAGAATCTACCGTACCGCGCGATACGGGATGATGATACGGAGTGAGCGGGATGCAGCGCGGGATACGGGATGAGCGGGATAACTTAGTGTTGCGAGTACCGAAAAGAAAACGCGGGATATGGGGTGCAGCGTGAGACACGGGATGTTCGCGATTGTGCTATTCTTCGATTGTGCTATTCTGCGACTGTGCTATTCTGCGACTGTGCTATTCTGCGATTGTGCTATTCTGCGATTGTGCTATTCTGCGACTGTGCTATTCTGCGACTGTGCTATTCTGCGACTGTGCTATTCTGCGATTGTGCTATTCTGCGATTGTGCTATTCTGCGATTGTGCTATTCTGCGATTGTGCTATTCTGCGACTGTGCTATTCTGCGATTGTGCTATTCTGCGATTGTGCTATTCTGCGATTGTGCTATTCTGCGACTGTGCCATTCTGCGATTATGCTTTTCTGTGACTGTGCTTTACTGACACTGTGCTATTCTGCGATTCATTGTGCTATTCTGTGACTGTGCTATTCTGCGAATGTGCTATTCTGCGATTGTGCTTGCGATTGTGCCATTCTGCGATTATGCTTTTCTGTGACTGTGCTTTACTGCGATTGTGCTATTCTGCGATTGTGCTACTCTGCATTCTGCGATTGTGCTACTCTGCGATCTTGCGATGGTGTGCTGAGCGCGAGACACGGGATGTTCGCGATTGTGCTATTCTTCGATTGTGCTATTCTGCGATTATGCTATTCTGCGACTGTGCTATTCTGCGACTGTGCTATTCTGCGACTGTGCTATTCTGCGATTGTGCTATTCTGTGACTGTACTTTACTGCGACTGTGCTATTCTGCGATTGTGCTACTCTGCGATGGTGCTATTCTGCGATTGTGCTATTCTGCGATTATGCTATTCTGTGACTGTGCTTTACTGTGACTGTGCTATTCTGCGATTGTGCTACTCTGCGATGGTGCTATTCTGCGATTGTCTTCTATGTTTGTGATTATGCTTTTTTGCAATTGTTCTACTCTGCGATTGTGCATGCTATTTTGCAATTGTTCTACTCTACATGTGATGCAAAAATGTATATTATCGCGAGATACAGGAAATAACGCGGAATACGGCATGCACTGGAAAAGTTAAATATATCGAACGCTACGTTTGTGCTCATCACGCTGTGTATCATCACATTATACCAAAGAAAGGTTTTATACTTGAACTCACTCATTCTGTTGGTCATATGTTTGAACTTATTCAAAAAGCGGTTGCTTTGTTCTGCTGACATGAAGCGCCCAACATGAGTACTCGTTATAAACAATTATTCGTTCTGAAAACATGATGAGGGGGACATTTGGCGGTTTGGGTGCGCCGTAACGTTTAGGCGGTTTGCCAATTTTCTTAAATCACGAGATCCGAGCAGTACTCGTTATATACACATTTTTCGTTCTTAAAAACGAGGGCCCAGCGGTACTCGCTCTAAAAACAGTGCTTCGTTCTCAAAACATAAGGGTCCGCCAGGTACTCGCTCTATAGACATGCTTTGTTCTTCAAACAAAAAGACCCACCAGTTCTCGCTCTATAGACATTTCCTTCTCAAAACATAAGGCGTCACCAGTACTCGCTATATAGACATGCTTCGTTCTTAAAACAGAAGGGCTCACCAGTACTCGCTATATAGACATGCTTCGTTCTTAAAACAGAAGGGCCCACCAGTACTCGCTATATAGACATGCTTCGTTTTTAAAACAGAAGGGCTCACCAGTACTCGCTATATAGACATGCTTCGTTCTTAAAACAGAAGGGCCCACCAGTACTCGCTATATAGACATGCTTCGTTTTTTAAAACAGAAGGGCCCACCAGTACTCGCTATATAGACGTTCCTCTTCAAAACATAAGGCATCGCCAGTACTCGCTATATAGACATCCTTCGTTCTTAAAACAGAAGGGCCCACCAGTACTCGTTATATAGACATGCTTCGTTCTCAAAACATAAGGAATCACCAGTACTCGCTATATAGACATGCCTCGTTATTAAAACAGAAGGGCCCACCAGTACTCGCTATATAGAAATGCTTCGTTCTCAAAACATAAGGAATCACCAGTACTCGCTATATAGACATGCTTCGTTCTTAAAACAGAAGCGCGCACCAGTACTCGCTATATAGACATGCTTCGTTCTTAAAACAGAAGGGCCCACCAGTACTCGCTATATAGACATGCTTCGTTTTTAAAACAGAAGGGCCCACCAGTACTCGCTATATAGACGTTCCTCTTCAAAACATAAGGCATCGCCAGTACTCGCTACATAGACATCCTTCGTTCTTAAAACAGAAGGGCCCACCAGTACTCGCTTACTTACAGTTTCATACTGAACAAAGATGTGCAGCATAGCAGAATAGCACAATCGCAGAATAGCACAGTAACAAGTGATACTTACAGTTTACTATTAAACGTAGATGTGCAGGATAGCAGAATAGCACAATCGCAGAATAGCACAGTAACAAGTGATACTTACAGTTTCATACTGAACAAAGATGTGCAGCATAGCAGAATAGCACAATCGCAGAATAGCACAGTAACAAGTGATACTTACAGTTTACTATTAAACGTAGATGTGCAGGATAGCAGAATAGCACAATCGCAGAATAGCACAGTAACAAGTGATACTTACAGTTTCATACTGAACAAAGATGTGCAGCATAGCAGAATAGCACAATCGCAGAATAGCACAGTAACAAGTGATACTTACAGTTTACTATTAAACGTAGATGTGCAGGATAGCAGAATAGCACAATCGCAGAATAGCTCAGTAACAAGTGATACTTACAGTTTCATACTGAACAAAGATGTGCAGCATAGCAGAATAGCACAATCGCAGAATAGCACAGTAACAAGTGATACTTACAGTTTACTATTAAACGTAGATGTGCACAGTACAAAGCAATAGATAACAATGAGAGTTTTCATGTGCTAAATCGCAGAATCGCACCCCTAAATAGCATAGTGCTATTCTGCTATTTAGCATTTATCGCACTGTTCTCGCACGGGTACGTACGACCACAACATGTCATATGCGAGTTTCTTAGTTTACCAAGGGAATTGTTAGAGAAATGGGAATTCTCTCTGATTTTTCTTTTCATTTCCCTGGTTTTCTTTCGTATTGGGCAATATGCCGTTAATTATTCCCTTCGATTTTGTCCAGCTCGATCGTGTGGAATGTGAATGCGAAATGTGAGCCCCCTTCGCACGATCTGATAAACAACAAGAGATCGCACGGAACAACTTAAACAAGAAGTTCTGTCATTGATTATGTGTGTGTACTTTCTAAGTTTCCTTAGATATGGTAAGATCTCAAATTGAATAAAAGATTAAGGGCTGTGTTTGAACCCATGGCAGTTTGTCAGAGTAAGCATGTAACACAGTGTTTCTGTGCACAATGTTTATGTTTCTGTGCACAATGTTTATGTTACTACTGAACTTAATACAGCTATTGATTCAGACTTTGTTTTACTGACAGAGTGCACTGAGAAAGGACCTGATGCTGATAGATTGGGAAATGCCTTGAGTTAATACATGTACCATCAGAGATGTGCTGATATGTTATAGAATAGAAGGCTCAGTGAGGGATTGGTCTGGATTTGAGTCAAGCTCCTTAACTGTATGCTACACAGTAAGCAATCCATTTTGATAAATTTTACATGTTTGCTATGAATGACTGCACAGAGATACAAATTTTATCTTAGAGTGTTGAAAATGTATTATTTGAGCCCCCGGAACATGAGATATTTTTTTAACACAAGAAGATAAAAGTTGTAGCTCCAAGTGGTCAAGTAATGTTCTGTTTATTATTAGACATCAATGAAATACCAAATTTGCTTGATTATTATACATTGTACTCACTATATCAATTCTGATTGGCTAAGAGGGCGCGCTTTACTTTGGGAATCACACACTTTGAGGGTCTTCAAGAATCAGCATGCTGATGCATGCGCGCAATGCATCATGGGACTAGAGCACTTACCCTATTTTAACAAGGCGCTTGTGTAAATAAAATAAAAAGAAAAGTATTTTCACTGAATCAATGTATAATAAAACAATTATTGAATTATTATTATTGAATTATTATTATTATATTATTATTATTATTATTATTATCAATGTATAATAAAACAATTATTGAATTATTATTATTGAATTCAGTTTTTGTGATTTCCAGAATAAACAATGTCCTGACAAGTGGACTGTCTCGACATTGTTTATTCTGGAAATCACAAAAACCTCATCCAATAATTGCTTAAAATCAAGCATCGAGCATTAGGCAAGTGTGTGATTTTCACATGTGAAGATATCAGGTGCTCACACGGGGGATCACCTGGTATTTCATTTGTGTTTACTCCTTTTGGTTTCTATTTTGTTATAATTTTGTTTAGAACAAAGCATTCTTTTGCCATCATTTTGCCCTAAACAGTGGAAACATTGTGCTCTATTGAGTTGACAGAGGCAGAAAAGTATCATAAATATTTTTAGGGGGAGGAAGAGTTTTACAATTTTGACACACTTGTCTGACTTATGGAAAAATGTGTGGTTCCAAAAAATATCCATACCCCCCATGGAAGTGTGTTGAAAAGTGTGTTTACAGCCTCCTAACAGGATGTTCAGCACTGCAAATGTTGAGGAATGACCTTTCAGTTTTTTTTAATCTAATAACACTATCAATTAAAAATGTATTGTTAAAAGAAGCCAACTCTTATTGTTCTTTTTTATAGATGCTTCTCTAGCCAGAAACAATGAAAGGGAATGACTCAAGCCTTCCTATAATATGGACTTGTGTATTCAGCAAAGTTTGAAAATTTACAGTTGTACAGGAATAATGAAATCCTATTTTGTACATATGGAAGTTGATTTCTCCCTGCACCGTCAGGTTAGTAAACTCTCATTCTTCTGTGTGTCTGGCATGAACGCTTCTTTACGAAAGGACATTGAATTTAATGTATGTATGATGTTTGTATGTGTGAATGTAATTTATGATATTTCTTGAGAGTGGTACTAAAATTTAATGCTATTAATGTAACATATAAAGGTAGGGTTGTGCCGATAAATGTAATAAAAGATATAATATATATATTGTTTAGCGTTTTGTAGTTTTTTTTATTAATGTTTCCTATGACTATGTGACCCTCCTCATTTAATTTAGAATTTTATGACCAAAAGCAAATCAAGAAGTTTGGCTTGGGTTATTCATCATTGTCAACCTATCTGCTTATGATCATGGTTATTCATCATTGTCAACCTATCTGCTTATGATCATGGTTTGCAGGATAATATGCTCAACCATGGAGTATCGTGTTTGACCATGGTTTTCCATGATTGGCTACGTTTCTTGCAACCACGGTCCACCATGTTTGACCATGGTAGCTGGACCATGGTCGACCATGACCTACCATGTTTCGCCATGGTTTTCCATGGTTGACCATGTTTCAAATCAACATGAATAGCTGCAGGAGATTTGTGAAGCAACCATGGTCAACCATGTTCGCCCATGGTAACTGGACCATGGTCGACCATGGCCAACCATGGTCTGCCATTGTCTATATGTCGCAGTATTCAAACCATGGTTGACCATGGTTGGATCTGGTGCCATTTAACGCACATGGTCGACCATGGTCAACCATGGTATTTTCATTGCCAAAACATGGTTGACCATGGTCCAAAACCATGGAAAACCATGGTCAAATCATGGTCGACCATGGTTCAACCGTGGTTGTGAGACTGGGGAAGTCGACAATCGCCCATTTGAGGTAGTGTAGCAATGCATACAGTTGTTAGAAACGTATTTGTTATTAGTGGTTTGAAACGAGGTATACAATTTATGTTAGGGGTTTTGATACCTCCAGGGAGCTTTTATAATTCTTTCCACGCCGGTTAATAATTCTAAGCCAAAAGCCGATTATAAAACGAGTACAATAGTTCTGCGTCGCTGTCCGTCTACGATGCACAAATATCTTTCCGAGGTAGCATCCACATAATAGGTGAAGTGAAGTCCCGCGTAACAACTTGGCGCGTGATTGCAATCAATTACTGACCTTAGAAAATATCGTGTCTCATAACTTTGTAAGCGGAATCCATTTCGAACCATACTTTCAGCAATTCCTTCTACTCGATAAAAATTTCTAAGCCAATTGTCAAAGATTTACGTAGTACTCTCCCATATTTACGTACTCTACTCATGGAACTGCGGGCCAAAGGAACGTAATTAAACCCAACAGGAATTCTCCCTTTGTTAACCTTTGACGTGTTGACAGGTCAGCCGTCAGAGTTGGTTTTATTTTTATAAACATTTTATAATAGACCCGTAACAAATGCGTGATTACCGGGAACCAAGTGTCAGGGATGATATTCTGCATATTTTTGAAGAAGATACTGAAGGCAAGAAATTAATTCTTTCTAATTGCAGTTCGCCGTGAAGGGAGATTGTCGATGCTAGATGCACGTGCACCATTAGCCGGCGTTTCAGTCACACCATAGCAATGCAAATTCCTGATGCTATGACATGTTGCGCTGCTATAGAGCATAGCGAATTGTACTATTGCATGCACACTGCAGAACTAGCAGATCTGGCAGATATTACGTATGATAGTAAAGCCCGGTGCACATTCGCGTTGAAGTTGAAGTTAAATGCAGTATCATAACGTGATACTGCATACTTGACCACATGTATGGCACACTGAAGTGGTACATATAAACTCACGAGCTAATCGGTTTAAACCAGCGATTTAAACCTATACAATACAAAGTTGCAAGTGAACAACAAGAAAAAATCGAGAAAGTAAAATGAAGGCTATAGGCCATTATTCCACGGGCTGAGGTGTTTGGAATGTTTGCTAATGCGAATTTCGCAAATACATTACACAGGAAATTAAAGTAGATAAGACAGACACGTAGTTTTCAGTGGGCAGGTCGGAGGGCGCCTTGTGTTCAAGGTCAAAAAGGATTAATTCGATTCTTGCGTTCAGTATCTTCTACAAAGATGCAGAATATCATCCCTGTCGCTTGGTTCACGGTAATCACGGCATTTGTTACGGGTCTATAATAAAATGTTTATAAAAAATGAAACCAACTCTGACGGCTGACCTGTCAACACGTCAAGGGTTAACAAAGGGAGAATTCCTGTTGGGTTTAATTACGTTCCTTTGGCCCGCCGTTCTATGTACTCTCTTCATAGTTAGAGGAGAGTACGTATTGTTGATAATTGGCTGAGAAATGTTTACCGGAGTAGAAGGAATTTATAAAAGTGCGGTTCGAAATGGATTCCGCTTACAAAGTTATGAGACACGATATTTTCTAAGGTCAGTAATTGATTGTAATCACGCGCCAAGTTGCTACGTGGGATCTTTTTGTCGGCAACTTCACTTAATCACTTTATTATGTGGGTGCTACCCCTAATATTGAAATCTCTCCATAATCCATTTGACATTTGGCTTTGAATAATTAACCGGCTTGGAAAGAATTATGAAGCGTTATTTTTCGGGCTACCCAGGTATTAAATGAAATGACCCCTAACATAAAACTTATACTCGTTTCAAACCACCGCGACCTCAAATGGGCGATTGGCGACTTTTAGCCGTCAATTAAACCAAAACGTTGGATTCGGCTACTTCCCTGGGTCAACAATCAGAATAATTGTAAGCTATCCTTTAGCTTTCTGGACTAGAAAATTGACATTACAATTCCTTTGCTGAGAATCCTCAATTGCAACAGTGAGTAAGTTTGAGGACGCGTAGCAATAATGCATATTTGTTGATAAATGCAAGGCCTGCATACATAGCCTCAAATGTAATTCTAAGGCTCCATATGTGCTACCCCTAGACTATCCCTACATTACGGACTATATCGTTCTGTTTATTTCACCGATGAACTCTGAAAACCGAAGCACACTTTTACCAGTACTTTATATCGCCCACTTATAGTCAACATTACGGAGAGCTATATGAGCAAATTTGCTTAATAACATCAACAATTATATTCCATTTACACAGTTTGTACCAGTCTACGTTAGGCATGTACAAATACTGTTGAACTGTTAAACATATATGGGACATCTAGCTCGAAGATACAGTAGAGATGGCCCTCCTCAGCGCATCAATGAAGCTTCTTGTAGCAGACTCGTGAAAGTTGCGAAACTTCCAGCAGGACCGGCATGCAGGGTAAGTACCTTTTCCTTTTATAATGATATTTTAAAAATGACGTTCAGGTATAAAATCTGGTACTGTTTGTGTCACTCCACTCTACAACCACTGCCCTGTAATGCAGTAGACATTTGCTAGGGTTAAACGTTTACAAGATGTTTTGATATTTTGAAATATCTCGGATCGTGTCCTGTTTTGAGAGCTGCATTGCAAAATAACAATAACGGAAAGGATTCAGCTTTTTCGTTTCTACATGTTTTTTTTAACTTACAAAGCTGTTATTAATATTTAACTGGAACATGTCCAAACTGAATCAAGAAAATAGCTGCACAGCTAGAATATTCAACCAAAACAAGCAACAAAGCTACTGCAATTTATTAAATTTGCAATGTTTACAAGTCAGACGCCTCATTTACACACAAGGAAACAAAACACTGTCTACAGAGAGTTTAAGCTCTGCCTTCCGTCGAGCACTCCACTATCTAGATACATTTTACTTTTATTTCGAGGATTTATCGATCAGTCGATCGCAGGTAAAGCTCTAGCGCCAGGCGATCAAAGTTCAGTTTCCGATCGGGTATATTTCAGTGTGTTTCACCTCCATTAGTGCTCGGGTTATAGAAGACAAATAGAGAGAAAGGACCCAATAAAATGGAAGACAAACAGAGAGAAAGGTATTTCATGCCCGGGTTATAGAGTGATACATTTGATTATAACGCATCAGTATAGAAAGAATGTCATTTAGAGATAGGTTGATAGTTTATTGATTTACCCGGTATCGTCTATATAAACCCCCAGCTCACTGGACTATATTAGAATTTTATAGAATAAAACAAGCTTGTCTTGGTTTATTAAAGATACATAAAAAAATACCGAGTATGAGTTCGCGATGCTCTAGAAATTTAGTATGTCACTTGTTTTTACAGGACGTACACTATCAGATTGTAAATCATTAAATCGAGCAGTCTTGTTATACCAAAGTTCAACCGATGCGCTTTCCAACATAGGATTATGACAAAAATCCCGCCAGTAAATCGACTAGGCTTTATTAGGGATTTGTAAGTACCGTCTTTCAGAGCTTAGAGGGTGGAGCCTAAAAAGTTAGTTCCCCCCATGGAAGTAAAAAGGTAATGAATCGAGCTTTCCGATGTGAATACGAATCAGCTTAAAATTTCCCGTCGAGATGCATATCAATTAGGGAAATAGCTCATTACTGGTAAACAAACTAACTTGCGCACTCGACATAAAACTTCCAAGTTCAATCTTTGGTCTTATAATTGAATATACAGCAAGAAGAAGCCTTTACCGGCGTTACATTTTTCGAAGTTTATTGAAAGTTTTGCACAAATCTACTTTGAAACTACGATCTCACACAAAATGGACTCAAAAATACACTATCTTTAAGCTGCGCAGTCCAATTTGTCCTAAAATGCTCAACGGAAGATATAGATTTGTAGATCAACGTTTTGGCTATCGAAATCCGCCGTTACATTTTTTAGTTAGACTCTTGATTTTGAGAAAATGTTTACTTTACCCATCGAAGTGAGCTGTTTTCACGCGTTTCCTTTTGTATTTCACGAGCATTGAATCGAAGTTCGCGGGCACAGAGCGTGAGATAATCATATCGACACTCAGTCCACTCATTCTGCCCCATGGGCTATCTCAAGTGTTGCGTGTAAGTCGATACACACTATTCAATCTCCAGATCATCGGGACTTTTTATTAGTTTTTCACAGCCAACTTGTATTGGCATATGATGCAGGTCAACCTAACAACATGAAAAATTTGCTATGCTCGCATCCTTGTCTCACAATGCTAACTTTATATTTTGTAATATGAATACCATTACGCATTGAGAAATTTTTAACTGGGGCATTTATTTCACATGGTTAAAGTTTGTTTAATTGCCGTATAGGTACTACTAAAGAAAGAATAATTGAAAACATTCATAGTTTATTGCTCTGACGCTATAAATTCGATGATTTCGGGTATTTCATGGGCATCTTCTGGAATCTCCGAATCACTAGCGGACTTTGTTAGTTTCTCGCGATCAATAAGAATTATGTATAGCGACCTCTCACAAGCTTGTCTTGCTCTGAAAAAGATACGAAATTCCGAGGGTTTCTCAAGTGTCTCAAGTCTATACACACGTTATTCAATCTCCAGATCATCGGGACTTTTTAATAGTTTTTCGCAGCAACAACTTGTGGCATATGATGCAGGTACCTATAACATGAGAAATTTACTATGCTCACCTCCTTGACTCAACTTTACTATTTGTAACACGAAGACCATTACGCATTGAGAAATTTAGAACTGAAACACTTATTTACATGGCTAGTGTTAAAGTTTATGTTTAATTGCCGTGTAGGTCCCAAGGAAAGAATATATTGGAATACGTTTCTAATTAAAACGGCTATTGCGGGAATATATTTATTGCTCCGAACCGGTAAATGCGCAGATTTCGGCTATTTGATGGTACTGTATCTTCTGAAATCTCCGAATCATCTGGTACTGGTTATAGTTTCATACAATCAATAGAATTATGGCGAACTCTCATAAGCTTGTCTCTTGCTCATAAAGACGGGTGGTTGATACTGCGGTGTGTGCGGTGTTCTGATACATGAAACTTGATACATGATATTTTCCCGATCAACAGGGAAAACATTTTCCCGATCAACAGGGAAAACTCAGATTTTTCACAGTCGATTGTAGAAGATAGCGCTAACACATAATAACTAGGGATTTAAGGTCAAGTGTCATTTCTGATCCCCAAAGAACTGGGAAAAACGCGTCTTTTTTTCACGCGTCCATAGAAATACGCAAAACCCCGTCTCGTATGGAGAAAACAAGCTACTACGGATTAAAACACAAGCTTCGGATTTAAATACAGAACTGTTAGGGGTGGTCTTGTTTTTGCCCCTTCGACCCCCAAAATTCAGTGTTTCAAGGGAGCATGTTGTCACCAACCTCAAACTAAGCACAGGGAATATTTGGAATTATTTATTGTATGGTAGATATCTACTATGAATACCCTTTCACGTGAAGTAGGTGATGTTGGTATAGGGTCGCTTGGTCGAGAGAGAACTGGCACTAGTTATGAGCAATTTTTAAGAAATTCAAATCTACTAAAAATTGCAATATTTCAAAAAATTATTTTTTTTTTACTGCAACAGTACCTGAAAATATTTTTACCACCACGAGAGACCTTGACCCTTCTACGTTCCAAATAAGGTGAGAAAAATTTGGGTATTTCATAATTTAAACGGTTTCGAAGCCAAATAACAAGCATGGTGACACACCAGGCAACACTACAAAAATGTCAATTTTATGACTCTAGTTGTAATTCTTGGCAACAAACTGGCACGAAATATTATCAATTGGTGCAAATTATGAAAACAAAAACTGAAAGAGTGCAATATTTTGCAAAATAGCGATTTCGACCCTAAAAAGGGCAATACTGTGCTTGAAGGGCAATACATTGTGGAATTGTTAACATTTATTGTTGTTGACAGTGTTCTTTCTAAAATTGTACTTCTAGATTGTTTCAATTGTTTTTGATATCTTTTTTGGAACATTATGTTGGTTAAGTTGGGTTTACCTGATCACAGTTTCAACGATGTTGACTCTATGGGAATTCAGTGAATTCCGCTCGATGCCTCCTGTTTATAGTTCTATAAAAATCCAGCACAACGCAAAAGAGTAAATGAGCCATTTTCTTTATTTGTACCCATCAATATATGTTCACCTTTGCAAATACTCCTGGTTTACTATGAACAATAACAGGGAAATCAAGACAAAAGCAACACGGAGAAATCGCCAACATATTTAGCATTATTTGCCCGATATTGTGACGAATATTCTTCATTAGTATATACTACACGGGAACCTCCATAGATCGCGCGTTTTGATTGGTTCGCTATCTCGGGATAATGCCACAATATTCCGAGATCGAAAGCATTATCCCGAGATTGAGAAGGCCGAGTGCAAGTGGTTCAGATATTTTTACTTTCTAAAGGAACATCTGATTCGAAATGCAACGGAAAAATCCTTCTCAATTAACTTATGTTGTCTCTTTAGTTTTCAAGGTGAATCAGAGAGAGAATGTATTTCTTGAACTTCGAAAATGTGCTGTTCTTGTTTTTCAGTTCTTCGGAATCACAGAGATCGATGATTCGTTCACGGCACTTTTGAGAGACGAATTACATTCACAACAACATATTAATTAATTTTGTCGAAAACATATCTACTTTGCCGAACATTTACATGTACCTGTAGGTTGGAAGGGACAGTAAATCGTAGAAGCCAGTCATTGAGTGCAGTTTAAGAGAGAATTTCAGTTAAGCTTACCGTCGACTTGTTGATTTGCTTGAACACGAGCCATCCGACATCAAACGTATTTAAAGTGGTCTCTCTTTTTGTGAACAAGGTCTTCCTCGTTGTCCCAGAGTTTGAAGAGGTTAATTTCCCAAATTTCTGTTTGAATCCAAACGAATCTTGAATTTCTCTGCCAGCAGGTTGAAAAATATAGTCATCCATCGGTGGTGAAATGGCGACCAAAGGCAAAGTGTTTTCAGCCAAGCAACTCTGCAGTTTCACAATCCATAATCCAAGGCCCAAAACTATTCACTTCGCCTTCGGCGAATAATTGTTAATTAGCGCGAAGCGCGGTACATTGTACATTAGACGAACATATCAATGCTTTCACAGAGACGTAATCCGGTAATCAGGCATGGAAAAGGTGCTCCCCAAAAGCCAGGGTGGCTCAACGATTTCCACGCTGGGGATCTGACGATAGTCGAAAAAAAGAAGGTGAAAGACGCAAAAAACATATCAACTTGTGTTTTGTAACCTTGTAAAAGTGAAACACACGATTATCTAATAATAAACGGTTCTTCTTTCGAAGGGCGACTGCCTCCTTAGATCTACAACCACTGCAGGGCTTTTTTTGGTGGGAAGAGGCATTCTAAAAAAACTGCGGCACAAATGACGAATGTCTATCCTCGTAACGCCAAACTCACACTTACCTCCTTTCGAACTGAGACTGCCTCCTTAGTCCTACCACGGCGGAGCTTTTCTGTGTGCGTTGGGGGGGGGGGGGGGGGGTATTCCATAAAAACTGGGTCGATCGTATTTTCTCGTTTCGCGACTAGTTCGAAGCGAGACGCAATTTTATACGTATCCAGTATAGAGGGTTGAGTTTTAACTATACTGCAATAACTATGAATAAAATTATTCTCCGCCATCCCGATTTCTCGACGGGATCGACACTCGTCGGGATAGACGCAGCCCCGATCACTTTGATGGCTTTTTCCATCGAGTATCAAGCCCATATGATATTTCTGATGATCCTCTATACGAGCAGAACATGATAAAATCATTATCCAGTCTTCCCTGCATGCATTCAGCAGCACAAAATACATCTTTTGGGGTGGAGGGTAAAAACGTTTCCGATTTCTCAAGTCTCTAGATTGGACACTGCAACTTTTAGGGCTTCAGGGTTTGAGAGATACCCCTTTTCGTTCGCTCGCCTAAAAAGAAGTGATCACCCCAAAATACCCCACCCTGCTATATACAAGGACATAAACGTCTTGCGCGGAAAAAAGTTCAACTTGCCCCAGGTTCGTTGAAATCATACGTCCAAAATGGCTGCCCGGTCGCGTTCAGGCTGCTGTAGTAAGTTTGTATCATCTCGTAAATACAACGTTTAGCCCTCCTCGACGCCTAAAAATGATTAGAATATTTTGTGGAGCGCCAGACGGATATATACTTTCAAATATCACGATTACATCTGCTGATCTGGTGCGTTATTGCTAAATGCTGGCGATTTCCCCGTGAATATTCTAGACATAAGACTGATCACAGCCGGCCCTCGACTGATAATGCTGCTTTTGTTTTTGTCTTGATTTCCCTGTTATTACTCGGGCTTCCTGTGGAACCCCAGTCATAAATTTGGCTTTCTTTCTTTTTTTTCTGCCTTCGGACGCACGGAGCAGGTTCAAGTAGGGTTAAGTATCGCAACACAGTCACATCAGCTGGTGAGCCAATGAAAGCGCTGCAACTCGAAGTGAGACTTTATCGTAATTACAACGGTATATTGCATCACCTCTCTCTCGCAACTTCAACGAACATTCTATAAGCTTCTGTTGCCGGAAAGCTCTTGTTATTTACGTTACCTCTATGCCTAGTGTTTCAGTCCATCTGACTCCTTAATTTATCCATCCCTGGTTTTGATGCTGAAATCCGCATTTTGCTTGATTGGGCGTCTAGTCGTTTATAATGAAGGGAAAAAGCGAAAATACTACTATTTTTGAAATTTCTTGTTGAATTTATGATGGAAGAACGACATATGTTTAATCTGTTTATATTGGAGGCTAATTTGATTCTACGGAAGCACCCGTAAGCTAATCCGAGCGCTTAGAAACCTGTGGCTATTGGATTTTCCTTTTTTCAGAGATACACAATTACAAACTAATATTCCTCGAATCGATACGCTGCATTTTATTTTAAAACGGAAATGCATTACTGTAGTTTGATTACGCTTGACCTTTGAATCACTGATTAGTCTCAGCCCATGTTTTGTTTCGGTCCACAGCATCGACCCTTACACGCTTATCAAGACATAAGTGAGCAGTTCCGCTTTTAGTGAAAATATACTTAGGGACCAACCATTTGACTTTTGAGGGGGGTGGGCAAGATATTCAGAGGCATTTCGCGTGCAATATATATATTTATTATATGGCAACGATAGTACGCGCGCTCTGATTGGCTAACGAGCGGGCGTAACTCTCCGTAATGCCCACGGGCATTATGGAAATTCTTAATGCCCGCTCGCAGTTCACGACTGACAAGCATTCATCTCCTTGAAATAACACAAATTCAAAAAGATTTTCAGCGAAATTCACAACAAGGAATACATGACACAGTATAACACAAATCTAACTTGTGACAAGAGGAAAATAAAGGCCTGAATATCAGAAATGACCTGTTTACAAAAGCAAACAGAGCCAAAAAGTTACTCTAAGAAATTCGAGTCTATCCGGAGAAAATGAGAACTTAAGGGAGTCAAAATAGCAGCAAAAGATAAAAGCTACATGTAAAGTCAAAATTTAATGGGAATTCAAGAAACTTGAGAACTAAAAATAATAACAGAAAGCGAGTTCAAACTTTGTGCTTACCGATACTGATAGTGAAGTCGTTCATTTCTTTTCTCTCTCCATCTCCTCGAGTTTTAAATCATTCTTACCCATGTAAAAATGAGAGGCGGGATCCCGGCCGGGACAGGCGGGATCCCGGCCGGGATAGGCGGGATCCCAGGTGGGATGGCGGGATCCCGCCTATCCCAGCTGGGATAACGTTTCCCGGGTAGGTGGGATCCCGCCTGGGATCCCTGGGATCCTGCCATCCCGGGCGGGATCAAAGGTGGGATGGCGGGATCCCGCCTATCCCAGGTGGGATAACATTTCCCGGGGAGGTGGGATCCCGCCTGGGATCCTGCCATCTCGGGCGGGATCCAAGGCGGGATGGTGAGATCCCGCCTATCCCAGGTGAGATAATGGCCATCGCGGGCAGGATCCAAGGTGGGGTGAGATGGTGGGATCCCACTTATTATTATGGTGGGATAGCATTTCCCAGGTATCCCAGGATCCAGCCTTCCTGGGCAGGATCCCAAATGGATGGGATAGCAGGATCCTTGTTGGGATAGGGGGGATCCCGCCTATCCCAGGTGGGATAACATTTCCCAGGTAGGTGGGATCCCGCCTGGGATCCTGCCATCCTGGGCGGGATCAAAGGTGGGATGGCGGGATCCCGCCTATCCCAGGTGGGATATCATTTCCTGGGGAGATCCCTGCCATCCCAGGCGGGATCTAAGGTGGGATGGTGGGATCCTGCCTATCCCAGGTGAGATAATGGCCATCCCGGGCAGGATCCAAGATGGGATGGTGGGATGCCGCCTATCCCAGGTGGGATAACATTTCCCAGGGATCCCAAGATCCAGCCTTCCTGGGCAGGATCCCAAATGGATGGGATAGCAGGATCCTTCTTGGGATGAAATTTCTCAGGGTCAGGTGGGATTCCCAGTGAGATCTTGAGTACCTAATGGGTGGGATCCCGTATGGGATGGCAGAATCCCAGAGGGAGTTTTTTTTGAGGTGGGAAGCCAGGATCCTGCAATGATGGGACACCACAGTGGGATATAGGGGGAGAACCTGGGTGGGAAGAGAAGAGTGCAGGGAAATTTATCTAGCTGTGTTGGGAATTGTCAGGATTTTTTGTGGGAGGCGCTGGGATCCGGGGATCCTGCAATGATGGGACACCTCCATAGTGGGATGAGAGTGAGACTGGAGAGCAACATGTGAATTTCCTGTGAAAATGTTGTGAATGAACCTGTGAACTATTTTGACCTGTGAAAAAACCCTGTGAAAATCATGAGAAAAATGTGACATTTTGAATCAGGAAAAACGTGAAAAAAAGCTGTGAATTCTATATCTTAAGTATCAACAAAATGGTATGAGAAAATATGATGTGAAGAAACTGTTAATTTTGGTTTTCTTTTGAAATCAAAGTAACAACCTTTGTTGTGATTCGATGTTTAATTAAATTTGATTTTGATCGTAGCCATGATTTCCCAACTCTAGCTTTGATTTTCATTATTATTATAACTTGTTATTTTCTGAGGCACATCTTTCAGTATCTAGGGGTGATGGAAGCAGTTGGATGAGGGGCACTCTTGTCCCCCCTGTAATTATGATTGGGGAGAGGGGGAGGCCCCCCAATAATATTGACAGTGGCCAACAGCATTAAACCTGATATTTCCCAAATAATACTTACTCTAATTTACTGCAAAATTCAAGGGGAAAACTCCTAAAAGATACCACAAACAGTGATTTCTTACCCATCATATTGTACACCCCTACCTTAGTAATATAATGTGAGAAAGCCCCAACAGTCTACATAGTACATCTATGTTTATAGACTAAAGTGCACTGAGGCCTAGTTTATACATCGTATTTCGGACAAATTTAATTGAGACAAATTTAATTATCGAAATTAAGTGACATATAAACTAGGCCTGAGCCACAATGAGATTTTACCTATTCCACAGCTATAACTACTGGAAGTTCACTCATGTAGATAAGATTTGTCAACATAAACTTTATATCATTCTGCCAAATTTCATGTGTATCCATGATAATAAATTTGAAGAATTATGTACTATTCTGTACTATTTCTAGGTAATTTACAATTTAGTTATTGCGAAAAAATGTAACATTTGTCTTGTGCTTGAACTCGCCCATATTTCTGATGTTCTCTTAGAATTCAGTTGTCATCAAAGAAAAAGGCATAACTTACAGAAAAAGACAGTCCGAATGCATTTAGAAAAATCTTCAATAATTAAATCGTTTAGCAATTCAACCCACTTTTCGGATAAGCTGTTTTTGCACCCATCTTTCCACATTTCATGGCAAGGAACGACCGCGAAACAAGAAGCAAAGGAAGGAAGGCGCCATGTTTGATTAACCACACCACAGGCAGCCCACACATACGTAAGCACAAGGTCACGTGACACCAAAAAGGCGCGAAACGCGACGCACACGCGTCGTCTTTTTTCACCACCGAAAACGAGAAAACATGTCTTCAGTCTTCGCCTCTACTATCGTATCGACATTTGAAAGAAACTAAGCTACAAACATAGGCAAGTATTTGTTATTATGTATACTTATGTGATGTTTCTTTTCCTTGTATAATTTGGCCGCTAACGTTCTTTACTGTTCAAAAAAGCTTAGAAAACAAAATGCCATAGGGAAAACCGGAGAGGTGACAAGACAAGCAAGAGACTTGGCCACAGTTCAACATTTGATTCAACATTAATTTGTCAATGTTGTTTAACAATTTCTTCATGATTAACAAGCTTTCGGAACCTGACGAAACTCAGTTAATATTGTTCAATGCATGTTCAGCGATTAATAACGTTGAAAGTAGTAGTCTCTGAAGGGACTCCTACTGTCACGCAGCTTCTAATTTAAGTTAACTTAATTAAGTTATAATCATCTGAAATCCGCCTAATCCAAGAAAACAAGTCCCAAAGTGATCATTTTTACCACTCGTTATTTGCTTGACTAAACAAATTTCAAGACCTCAATTGGCAATCGAAAAGAAAACACAAGTATGATCTACTTACAACACTTTATCTGAAATCCACTCTAATCTATATGAAGTTGCCATTTATTAATTACTGTGGTTTTTCATAGTTTCATAATCCTGTAATCAAACATAGTAGCTTTAGGAGTATTTGCAAAATAGTCTGAGACAGAGGAATAAGCTGCTAAACCATGGTTTGACTAGAAATTGCTTCAGAGTTCACATGATTACATGTATGAAAACTCTCATGGAGATCAGAGAAACTGAATTTTAAAGTTTAACAAATAATACAGGAATGTATAATTTGGATAGCCTTGGCAAATATTTTTCATGCTTACAGCCATTCTCAGTTACACGCGGTCGCCTGGAAAAAAGCTTGCAAGCGAAAACTCATTTTGCTGTCTTGTCTGAGCGCGACAAGCCGGCGAAAGCACATGCATTGCCATGGAAACTTTGACAAAAAAAAAACAAGTTTTCGCTTGCAAGCTTTTTTCCCAGCAACCTCATGTTGCATGTAACAGAGCATGTAACTGAGAATGGCTGTAATGAGCAAGATTTCTGTGAACTTTGGCAGGGACAACAGCTTATCACTTATATTCATACCTTTCAAAAAACACCAATACCAAAGTTAAAATATTTGTTACATTTTCGTAACAATAATCTTGACAACTAGTGTTCAACTTGCTCGCTTATAAAACAACCTGTCTTAATTATTCACTCGCAGGTTGACAGGCACTAGATCATGGAGCATTTGATTCTGTTGTAATGACATACAGGTAATTAGACAAGGCTTGACCTGTTGGAGTGACCACATCCCGAACCACGTCCTCTACGGTGATCTGCCTAGAATATCTGACAGGGTGACCTGCCGCAGACTTGGCCTCGCCGGTCATTGTTACCGCCACGAAGAGCTCACAGCAAATCATCTCGTCTTGTGGGAGCCAACGCACGGCAACCGCCGCCCCGGCCGACCAGCGACTGGAGCTCGAGATGCGAGGTTTGGCTGAGGCCGCCGCAGTAAGTAAGTAAGTAAATGACCTGTACACCTGTAAAACTATGTTTAATGAGTCATTTAAGCTTAAGCAAGTTCTAATTGTATCCTGCTTGTCACGTTTTTCAGGTAAAACCAGATGCATATGCATACTGCCATCAACAGAACTTCACGCTGCCTTCAGTCTGAAACAATCAAATAATCTAGCCAGCAACAAATGAAGGAGCTAAGAAGCAGCACATGAATTCAAGTAAAAAATTATTCATAGTTTTACCATGGGGTTTTATTCACCATTTTCAATATACATTGCTTAAAAATGAATAAAACAGACTCATCACCTGCACAGAGTTTTGGTGTCACATTAGGGGTGGACCATTAGAATTTGGGGGGAGGGGGTGGGGTGGCAATTCCCAAAAAAAAATTCGCGTAAGGCCAATCCTTCCCAAAAAAAAATCTTGCAGAGATTCAAGCTAGGAAATAAAATCCTACAAAGACATGGCTTGGGTTCTCATTAAAAGATGTCTTAAGTAGTTATTAAGCAACTTCTCTTTTGCATTTTTCTACTTCACTTAATAAAAATTTCGCGCATTAACAATACCATCAAACATATAGTCGGTGAGAACTCACGCACCGAAGACAGTGCCCTCGCGCCGTTTACAAGAACAAGTGTATCTTGCCGAGGAAAAACAAACTCTCCCAAAAATGCCCTGAAGTGATAGGCCTGGCAGGCAGTCACTATGTTCGAAAGAATCACACTTAGGTAAGCGTGAGTTCGACGTTGCAAGTATAGAAATTCGTCATGTGGACCGCTTCACACAAATTAATAATAATAATTTCGTAATTTGTGCCATCAATAATAAAACCTACAAGCATTGTTTATTATACACAAAAAACGGA
Source organism: Scolanthus callimorphus (assembly GCA_033964015.1). Classification (NCBI taxonomy): domain Eukaryota; kingdom Metazoa; phylum Cnidaria; class Anthozoa; order Actiniaria; family Edwardsiidae; genus Scolanthus; species Scolanthus callimorphus. The sequence goes on along the minus strand of CM066912.1, from coordinate 6,325,022 downwards.
ACGTTCGTCTACCCTTTCTCTGAGGCTTGATGAAATGCGTTTATAAAAATTCGAGCGCGCTTCGCGCGCAACGGAAGAAAAAGACCTCTACCATGTCAAATAGGGGCCGGGGGATGGCGAAAACGTTTAACAGCTTCATTCTTTTTTAACGGCAACCAATAAAAATATATCATAAGAAAATTTGTTGTATCTATACATACAGCAACAAGATTTTCTTATTCCATTTCTGAACCAAATATAGTATAAGAAAATTTTGTTGATTTGTTGATGTGGATTTAGACGGCCTGTGGGAACGGAACGCCACGGGAACAGGTAGTGCTCGATGCGCAAGATACCTCTCGTGGGTTTATCCTTTTCCACTTTTTTGTGTGTGTGTCTGCGAAAAAAAAATCGTACATGGCCTTCGAGTCCGAAAAAAAATTCCTGCACAACCTGATCCCCGAAAAAAAATCATACGCAAAATTATTGCCATCCCCCCTCCCCCAACTTCTAATGGTCCACCCCTTATGTTCTTAGAGTGGATTTGATATTGAGTGTTGAAATCTAAATGCATAAGTACAAAAGAGAAGTACAAATTGAGCGCAATAGAGCATGTTGTGATGTTGGGAGAGTAAAAACACAAGATGCAAAAGGAGACAAAGTAATTGCAGAAAACAAGAGACTGCATGTTTGTTTGTTCTTCATGCTCTGGTATCATCTGAAATCTGCTCTTTTAAAGAACAGCATAGTCACTGTGGTAGGATTCTGTTCGCATGAGGTGAGCTGTCTCTGGGGGTTGGCATGGGGAAGGTGGGGGCGTAACTTTCAATCCTTGAAAAAGTATAGTATTTTGCATCAGCTAGAGTGTTAGAATTATTAGGTTTTTCCTGTTAATGCAACATTTTGTGAATTGTGAATTTATATTCTCAGCGTAACAAAATTTTGACCTCTTCTTGTAAAAATTGCTTGAAGTTCTTAAACAATTTTTCACCGGTTTGTTGGCCAAATTTTGGGGTTCTTTTATGAACATTTTTCACAGGTGCTTCACAAGTTTTTTCACAGGTCTTTTTCACAATATTTTCATTGGCTGATTGCATTTTTAAAACGCACCGGGGGGGTTGAGGACCTCCCATAAATAGTCCCCCTCCCCTGGAATTTCCACTTGTGAAACAGACCACCTCCCCTGGAATTTCCAACCTCATAAAGTACCCCCTCCCCTGGAATTTCCATTTTTTCTGGCAAAATACCCCTGGAAAATTTATTTTTGGATAAAATGTCCCTGGAAAGTCACCTTTTTTACCCCTCCCCCTGGAATTTCCAGTCTCCTGACACACCCCCTCCGTGGAATTTCCAGAGTCCAAAACAACCCCCCTGGAAAATTTTCCATAGGTCCTCAACCCCCCCGATGCGGATTAAAAATGCAATCAGCCATTAAGCAATAAAACTGCTTTCCACATGCTTTGCATAGACGGGGGTCTCGGCAAGTGTCTATGCAATATAGACAAGTTATATAAGTTCCTCTGTAAGCATTAGTCATGTCACACATTATTAGGAAATCTTGAAACATATATCGATGTCTCATTAATTGTAAATGCATTTTCTTGTGATGACATCAGGGGACACATAGGTTATAACCAGGGACACGTCCCTGGTTAAACCTGCTGATAATAATAACTGTGTTATGAGACAAGTTTTCTTTTTCAAAGTCCATATAAAAGACAGAATTCATCTGCTGTGATGGCCTTTCCTGTAGGCAGGATCTCGATTGGGATTCTGGGTGAGATGGCGGGATCCTTAGTGGGATGAGAAGATCCCGGGTGGGATAGCAAGATCCCGGGTAAGGTGGCAGAATAATGCAAGATCCCGGGAGGGATGGCAGGATCCCAGTTGGAATCCCAGGTGGGGTGACACGATCACAGGTGGGATGGCAAGATGTGGGATGGCAGGATCCCAGGTGTTATTGCGGGATCCTGGGTGGGATGGTGGGATACCGGGAGGATGGCGGGATGGGTGGATGGCAGGATCCAAGGTGGGATGATGGGATCCCAAGTGAGGTGACAGCATCCCATGTGGGATGGCAAGATCCCGGGTGGGATCCCAGGTAGAATTGTGGGATCCCGGGTGGGATGGCGGGATCCCGGGTGGGATAGCGGGATCCCAGGTGGGATCCCAGGTGGGATCCCGCTAAGGCGGGATGTCCACTAATCCCGGGCGGGATGGCGGGATCCCGGGATCCCGGGTGGGATGGCGGGATCCCGGGTGGGATGGCGGGATCGCGGGTGGGATGGCGGGATCCCGGGTGGGATGGCGGGATCCCGGGTGGGATGGCGGGATCCCGGGTGGGATGGCGGGATCCCGGGTGGGATAGCGGGATCCCGGGTGGGATGGCAGGATCCCGCTAAGGCGGGATGTCCGCTAATCCCAGGCGGGATCCCGGGTGGGATCCCGTCTTTCCCAGATGGGATCCCGACTGGTGAAAAGGTGGAATCCCGCCCAATCCCAGGCGGGATCCCGTCTATGTTTTTACATGGGTACTTGACGTTTGCTTTTGCACAAATCCGGCTAAAATAACCATTGCAATTTTCTGGAGGATAGCTTGTGAAGTATCTTCTTCAGGTTTAACTCTTCTTCCGTATTTATTAAAGGCCCTTTCCTAGTGCAAAAGGAGCAATGTTTTCCCCAATGGTGCTAAAAAAAGTTGACCTGACGTCGAAGACTTGCTTCCCGGTTGCTTGCCGTTTGAAACTTCTATAACTCCCTCAAAAGTTTCTCACAAATGACTAAACAACATTATAAAATATCTGTAAAAGAAAGGATTCCGAAGTATTTGACATCCGGAAGAGATTGATTACATTAGATCAAGTCTGGCGTGGTTTGTACACACGGGTTTGTTCTATCAGTTTGACTCAGAGAATGAAAAACTCTAAATGAACTCGAGCGCGACGCGGGCGCGTGTCTGAGTTATTTCGGCGGGAAAATGAACGAGGCGACTTCCGGTTCGTAAAAAGTTTGTAGAAAAAGTGCCATATAATAAACAACTTACTAACCTCGACCGTTCGGGCATTACGTGAAATATCAAACCTCGGTTTTGGCGTATCAACCTCGCTATCGCTCGGTCGATACGCCAAAACCTCAGTTTGATATTTCACGTAATGCCCTCACTCTCGGTTAGTAAGTAGTTAATATATATTTTGCTGTGGTTGACTATTTTTTACATCGAAACAAAGGATGCACTATTTTTTGTTTCGGCTCTTCGGGCCGTGTAGGAATTGTTTTTCCAAAAACCCTTCCTTTCCCTTCAAAAGTCAAATGGTCGGCCCCTTAGAATATTTCCCAATGACCCAGAGCGATTTACTAGTTTGCAAGTTCTTGCTTTCAATTCAATTTTTTCTTAGAATTAATGATACATCTAAGTATTTTCGCCAGAAAAAAAAACAAGTAAACGATCATGTTTTTTAAACGTACTAATGACAGCTATAATCGAATAAGCATTCAAATGTAATTTAAGATTTCTCCAGATTTAACATTTTGATTCTATAAATATCAATATAGAAAGAAGCCCGAGTTCACGCAGTTATGCGTCTTGTTGTTAATAGTAAACCAGTAGTCAGTTTGCAAAGGTGAACATATCTTGATGGATACAAATAGAGAATATGGGTTCATTTACTCGTTTGCGTTGTGCTGGATTTTTATAGCACTATAACAGGAGGCATCGAGAGGGATTCACTGAATTCCCATAGCGTCAACATCGTTGGAAACTGTGATCAGATAAACCCAACTTACCCAACATAGTGTTCGAAAGATATCAACAACAATCTAGAAGTACAATTTTGGAAAGAACACTGTCAACAACAATAAATGTTAACAATTCCACAATGTATTGCCCTTCAAGCACAGTATTGCCCTTTTTAGGGTCGCAATCGCTATTTTTGCAAAATATTGCACTCTTTCAGTTTTTGTTTTCATAATTTGCACCAATTGATAATATTTCGTGCCAGTTTGTTGCCAAGAATTACAACTAGAGTCATAAAATTGACATTTTTGTAGTGTTGTCCGGTGTGTCATCATGCTTGTTATTTGGCTTCAAAACCGTTTAAATTATGAAATGCCCAAATTTTTCTCATCTTATTTGGAAAGAAGAAGGGTCAAGGTCTCTCGTGGTGGTAAAATTATTTTCAGGTACTGTTGCAGTAAAAAGAATTTTTTTGAAATATTGCAATTTTTAGTAGATTTGAATTTCTTCAAAATTGCTCATAACTAGTGCCAGTTCTCTCTCGACCAAGCGACCCTATACCAACATCATCTACTTCACGTCAAAGGGTATTCATAGTAGATATCTACCATACAATAAATAATTCCAAATATTCCCTGTGCTTAGTTTGAGGTTGGTTATAACATACCCCCTTGAAACACTGAATTTTGGGGTCGAAGGGGCAAAAACAAGACCACCCCTGTAACTTTGAAAGAAAAAGCTGGAAAACAAAACCAAAGTGGCTTCTTGGATATCTCACTAAGGGTAACTTCTGCCACAAGTTTGAAAGAAATCGGTTACCCCCCACTTTTATGACCTGGACCGCTTTCTCAGACAACGCCTCTTAAAAGTGCCTTGTGTGTTTTCATGTCCTTGTACTTTGGCCATATCCAAATTGACAAGTACCAACAATGTACAGGTCATTCATCATGGGAAGTTTCAAGCTATTGGCTTCGCCACAGCTAAACATTTTAGGTGTGCATGTTTCATAAGTACAACATGGATCCTATACCCAACTCCTAATTGGCTGTTTAAAAAAAACGTACTCCCATCCCCTTCCTTTTGAGGAACTTCAAAGTTTCAAAAATTGCTCTACCCCTGTGGAAATTCCAGACTACTATACAAGCCCCGTCAAAATTTACAGCAACCCCTTTGGAAATTCCTCATTCTCTTGTGGGAAATTCAAGGGTAAAATGAATGGCCCTCTGGAAATTCCAGGGTCAAACACAGCAACCCCTACAGAATTTCCAGGTTCCTTAATGGGGGTGGGGGATTGGAGGTACATTTTTTTGGACAACCCATTGTACAATATGTTGTGGTATTTTATGGTTTTACTACTATACAGTGAGTAGCAATCAGATGACGTTCAGGAAAAGGCTGATAATTTAGACCCAGCTTCAAAATCAAACTTGGCTAAAACCAAAATGGATTGTAACTATCACACTAAAGTTATAAATGTACATTGTTTTTGCAGAGGAATGCAGATGTTGATTCAATAATAAAGGACTTGGTGCAACCCCAGATTGTTATTGTGGGTGAGCTTTTTGACGCTGACATAATATATATTGTAGCTGAAGGCACTATAGCATGTAAGATACCCCAGACCAGTATATTGGATGTTGTCCTTGGGCTGCTGGGCAGCTTCTATGTGTACAACATATCGTACACCACCTCTAAAGGAATCCTTACCTTTCTTGAGCAAGCCTTACTTGAGATTGGGAGAGGACAGAAATTTGTAACTGTGACATCTTTTTTTAACGAATTGGCAGCCTTCTAAAGACAAACCAAATTCCATTCTTCCACCCAGGGCTCCCCCACTCCACAAACTATGTTGGGAGGTTCTAGCAATGACCGTTTGAGGGCCTTCACTGAATGAAGTTTTTTTAAAGCGAGATATAGCTCATTTCCTTGAAGGCTATCAAACAGCTGTCACAGTTGAGCAGGGGAGCTCTGAGTTAAAGATTGTTTAGAGCTTTTTTATTGTACCTGAAGGCAGTGAGCAAAATACCACAGGCCTGGGCAGCTTCTGTGTGTACAACGCACTATAGCATGCAAGATACCCCAGACCAGTATATTGGATGCTGTCCTTGGGCTGCTGGGCAGCTTCTATGTGTACAACATATCGTACACCACCTCTAAAGGAATCCTTACCTTTCTTGAGCAAGCCTTACTTGAGATTGGGAGAGGACAGAAATTTGTTACTGTGACATCCTTTTTAAGGAATTGGCAGCCTTCTAAGACAAACCAAATTCTATTCTTCAACCCAGAGCTCTCCCACTCCACAAACTCTGTTGGGAGGCTCTAGCAATGACGGTTTGAGGGCCTTCACTAAATGAAGTTTTTTTTAAGTAATCATCCATGCAAGAACTAGGCAAACCTCTATTGTTCTACGGCATTGAAGGTTCCCCACGTAGGATATGTCCTATTTTTTTACCACAGACATTTATCATGACTAGTAACATAATAAAAGTGAAAAATGGATAGATTCCCACTTGCTTTTAGAAAATATGGCAACAAAAAGTCTCTAGACCAATCAGATTACAGAATAACAAAGGAGTGAGAATCAGCATTTTACGCTAGGTTCCCCACGTACAAAGTCTTTTAAAATTGCATGTCCTGTTTGCGAGTACCACATGTGCTTATATATACCTAAAAATCCTCAGACAACTTTTACTAACATAGTGATTTTACTGATTTTCATGTCTAAGCCAATGAAATTGCCTATATTTTCAATAGAAATTAATTGCATTCCAGCATGATTTGCCGTTGGCTTGCCTAGTTCTTATACGGACCATTACTTAAAGCGAGATATAGCTCATTTCCCTGAAGGCTATCAAACAGCTGTCGCAGTTGAACCGGGTAGCTCTGAGTTAAAGATTGTTTAGAGCTTTTTGACTGTACCTGAAGGCAGTGTTACCAGCAAAATACCACATGCCTGGGCAGCTTCTATGTGTACAACGCATTGTGCACAAAAAAAAACAAATATTTTTTTTTACCTTCTGGAGCATCGCTTGAAATTGGGCGTGAAGAAAAATGTCAACAGTTCATTTTTTGGCACTTTTATTAGTCTAGTCGATAGAGGGGGTCCACAAGCAGCCCATAGTCAATCAGGTCCGAAAAGGGGTTCATATTGTATATTTGCAGTTTTCGTCACTTTTTTCGTTGTTTAAATCATATTTTTTAATTCGATATGGTTGAAGTTTAAGAGGATATAATTATATAATAGAATGTTTGCATTAATCAGTGAACCTTGTATTGCATAATGAAATAAACGTGATTTGGAAAACTATTGTTCTCTAGTCATTGAAATCCTGCGACAACCCAACAAGGAGCTAAAATGGCTCATTTTATGAGGGCCATTTTCAAAAGGGCCAAATTTAATGGTGCTGTTTCGGCCAATCAAAAGTCCAAAATGGCCCAGTTCTGTTTTATTTTGGCCACATAGAGGGTCCATTACAAATCCTTATTGAGGGCTGATTGGGCTCTCTTGATAGTCAATGCAGCCCCAAACATTGGTACCAAAATAGCCCCTCTTTGACAGGGCTGAATTGGCCCCTCAACCAGTACCATTCTGGACTCACCGTTTCGGCCCTATTTTTGGGGGCCAATTCAGCTCATTATTTTTTACAGTGATGGGTGCATTTTTTGCAAATATGGGTGGAACCTACTTCAATTCGGCCTTTTTCCTATACGATCAGGCAAAAATTATTGTAAAAACTTGATAGAGGCAGCAGTAAATCTTGAAATATTTTCGTACTTCGCTCCGATTTCGTTAGTTTCGCAAGCAATATGGAGTTCCTGTTGCCCTTGTCATGTCTTTCAGGCAAAGGTTCATGGGTAGGGACGTTATAGAGGAGGAAAAGGTACATTTTATGAAGGGTACGCTAATATCAGCTACAGCCGCCATTTTGTCCTATTATGCATGCATAATGAGCAAAATTGATATTACCAAAACTGGTAATGAACCGGACTGCACCTACGAGACCACGAGAATCAATACGTACTGAACAGTTCAGCCACAGGGCAAGCCCTGAGGTCCGCACTCACAAGCTCCTCTGATCTGTACACTCTTTCTGGTGTCTCTACTGCGTGTCTAACTGTAAAACTATCATATATTTATACTGAGTAGGTAACTAATATATAGATTTAGCCACTGGCTAAAAGCGGAGCTCCCGGATACATATTTTTATAAAAGGGTTTGTTTACCAATCTTGTTGGGCCGTTGCTAGGGAAAATTATAAGTCCTGCAAAATATTAATAATGTGACGTGTCTCGACGTCACTTGCTACAGAAAACATTCTTGTTCTCCACTGCCATACTTGCAAATTCAGATTTTTCTTATGTTGCATTTCAAAGAGCTCCATACCGACAAACTGCGGATGTTTTCTCGACTGTACCCAAGTTTGTTCGCCGAGCGATGTTGCCTTCTCGAGATATTGACATTTCTTGTTTTGATGACGTCATCGATGACGTCATGTCACGTGACCTTGGTAGTGCACCCCCCCCCTTGCGTCCAAAATAACTTTACACAAGTTTGGTCACCTAGTAATGTTGCGTTCTCGAGATATAGACTTTTCTAGTTTTGATGACGTCATCGATGACGTCATGTAACGTGACCTTGGAAGTGAACTCTATTGAAATTGATCTACAAAAGCGGCCTAACCAACGTGACTAGAGATTACGTGACTCAATACATAATCAGGACGTGATAATCTGTGATAATAAAATAACTGATAAGGGACGGACCATTTGATATTTGATGGGGGAGTGGCTAATTTTTTTGGGCTCGATATTTTTTTCGCGTCCAGTTTTGCTGCTCGAATTTTTTTCCCTAGAACGTGTCTGTGCTCGAAATTTTTTTCCTGATACTTCTTTCTTTGGTTCGAGACATTACTTAAATTATTTCGCCCTCAGAACGACAATTGATCACTTCAATAAAGTTTGATTTCATACTCTCCTGTTATGTTAGCATTTCGGGCTTATCTCCGGTGTAATAACCTGTGAGTGCGCACGAACTGCGTCACAAAGCTTCCTTTGTTTGGTAGAACGAATAAGGATGATATAAGAACTGAACACAAAGGTGTCCTCTGGAATGGTTATTACACCGGAGTTAACCCGCATTTCGCGAAATCGGTATGCTTAAAGATAAGTTTGTATGTCTATCAATGCGCGCGAAGCGCGCCGCGATTTTGAAAATCTACTAGGTTAATGATGTTCTTATTTCTGGGAGATGAGAATTACGCTGAAGAAACGGAGTCACTGAATAAAAACATATAACAATTTTCAAAAATTAATATGCATGCTTAAGAGGATGTTATAGTTTGTAAATACTACACCACAGCTTTTTATGAGCGCGACGCTGCTGCAATTTTGGAGATATCAGTTTGAAGTAAGTAAACCTTTACTTATCATTTTCTGAAATTATTTAAATTTGAAAAAATTAAGCGTTGGAGCGCGCAGCGCGAGCCGACCAAAAAATCCCTCTATTTATAAAGACATCAGGTTACCTAAAAACGGTAAATCAGGAGAGAGTTTTAAAGTGAGTTTGCTCGATTTTTTTTCGCCACAAGCTTTGCTTGCGCGTTATTTTTTTCTGGGTCAGAGGCTTGCTCGAATTTTTTTTGGGAATCACCCCCCCCCCCCCCCCCCATCAAGTATCAAATGGTCCGTCCCTAAGCCGCTAAGCTAACTAGGTGTTGAAGATAAAATCTGTTAGCCGATTAAAACAGTAAAGGAAAAATCAAGTTTCCCCTATAAACTTTATGAAAATTATCTAAATGAAAGAGAGAGAAATTGCCTCAAATTAGTCGCAATTTGACCTGGTTACACTATCCCCTCCTTTAATCTTGCAGGTCCTCATGCAACAAAATAGAAATTAAACCGACAAGTCCAAATACCTAACTGCTTAAATACCTCCCTAACTAATTATCAATGACGTCCAAGTCCGGTAAACTCAAATGTCAAATCCAAATAGAATCAGCAACTTGTCTCAACAGCATAAATAACAATAAACACTTCACCGTCCATTACTCGTTGCACTCAAATCTGTGCTCGTAGCCTTCCCACATCAAATAACGGAACAAATGCTGAGCGTTGGTATATGGCGACGTACCCTGAGAGTCCCGAGTCCAGCGTTTTCACGAAACCAGTTGACGACCCATTTTAGGAGGCGAGTTGAATGCCCCGTCCCGGACAGCGAACAGACAGTCGTACACCTTTATCGCATTCTTCGGCTCGCGCGCATGAAGTCGTACCCCATCCCTTGAGGCGTCTAACCACAACGCACACATCCTCGCAGCAGTCTCTCAATTTGGCCCGACACACGACGTTGTGGCTCTTCTCCCTCTTGAGATGCACGGCCGCTGTGCCTGAAGAACAAGTCGTGACCCATTGAAGGGAAGTGTCTACTAAGGCACCGTTCCCTACGGAGACCCATCAGTAGACACTCATATCACCATTAGTTTCCAAGACGGTCCCCGCTACTACTCGTCAGCACCAGGCACACACGTCACTCCCTGCGTTACTGCCAGGACACTCGACCGGATTATCGGTTTAACGACCATGCCCTGGGCTGGCAGAGAGCTGTGCTGTCCTTGTCTCTATCTCTGTTGCCCATAACGCGTTCCTCTGTCTTCGTGCGATCTCCATTCGCCTCTCGACTGTTCATTGACTCTCAGATCTTCCTCAACAGTGACTCTCCTTCTCCCCCTACTGTTCAGCAGTATTGATAACTCGTGTCACGTAATCCAAATCCTACACTATTAAAACTTGGTCCAAAAATTTACAAAAATTACCAAAACCTGAGCCACAGAAAACACCTTACATCCCACTTCTAGACACCAAAATGTAACAGGATGAGCAGGGCGGTCGCGCAGAAAAGAGAAGGATTCAAGTATTCTCTTAGGCAAGTTTATTGAAAGCTCACTTGCATCAGCATTACACAACAGTGTCAAATAAACGGGAACAACGAATATATTCTATCTGTAAACTAGTTGTAGCTCTCGCTAAAAGTGCCAACGAGCAAGACAGTGAATCATATTTTGCCCGTTTGAAAATATGAGTTCCTCTGACTCACTGCTGAACTAATTTCATTTGGCCGACTATAGAGACAAATATCTACTTCTAAATTTCATACATGTAAGGTTGCATTTCCAATAACAACAGTGCGAGAAATATATACAAACACAGCATCGCGGCGTTGGCTACACGGACGCACTTCAGAAGTTGACAAGGGGTGGCGATGGGTAAATCCGAGACTTGCCGAGACCAACGTTTCAGAATCCGAGCGCGAGACTTTTGACAAATTTCAGAATCCGAGTCCGAGCCTTTTCGCTTCGTCTCCCGGGAAAAGTTCAAGACGACTGCAATACATTTACTGTATTTCTCTAGGGAGAATTGCACGGAATTTCGCCATTTCAAGGCAGTCTCCAAATTTTGCGAGTCCTGGGGTTGACGTCCCTGCATCTGTCGGTATCACGCTTTGCTTACAAGTCGAACAGAGTGATAAAATAAAAATTCGAGACTCCGACACCGCGATAGAAAAAATCCGATACTCCGAGACGGCGAAAATTGCGAGAAAAACGAGACTCCGAGACGTGCGAAAAAACGGCGACATTCCGAGATTTTGCAATAGTTTAGCGAGACTTTCGAAATTTTAAGGTACCCATCGCTACGCCTCAAATAGTAGATTTCCCTTCTGATACTGATAGTGCTCAAGTAATTTGTTACCACTTTCAAAATCCTGGCACTTTGATTGGCTAGTGGTTACACCACTCTGAACTCGAGAATTTTTCTCCTCGCACGCCTCTATAATGCTGCCGCCTCGCCTCTTGACTCGGCTGCTCGTTGGCAATGATACAAAGATAATACAAAAATGAGCTGATTGTACTAATACAATATTTTGTAGCTCTCGCTAAAAGTGCCAACGAGCAATTTAAAAGTGAATCATGTTTTGCCCTCATTGATCCGCAAAGCGTTAGCATCACGCGGACTATAAAGTGACTATAGGCCACTTTAGTATCTACCTCTAAAATTTCATACATGTAAAGGTTGCATTTCCATGAGCATATGAACAAGCTAAATCACTGTGATAGCAATGATTGTATAATAATAACAGCGCGAGAAATATATACAAACACGGCGTTTGCTACACGGGCGCACTTCAGAAGTGGACCAGGGGTCAAATAGTAGTTCTCTTCTGATACTGATAGTGCTCAAGTATATGGCTACCACTCTAATAAAATGCTCTTTCAAAATCCTGGTACACTTTGATTGGCTAGTGGTTACACCACTCTGAACTCGAGAACTTTTCTCCTCGCACGGCTCTATAATGCTGCCGCCTCGCAGCCTAGCCTCTTGGCTCGGCTGCTCGTTGGCAATTATGGGTTTGCATGCATCAATCTTAGCTAGCAATACAGTATAATTATGATTTAACTGTCATTAAGCATTGAAATAATTATTATAAAACGGCATCGAAAGGTATTAATCGAAACTAAGCTAAGTCTGTGATAGTTTGAATACGAAACTAGAAATTGACCAATAGAACTAGGATAAATAATATTATGATTTCCAACAGAAAACTGAGAAACTAGAACTAGAAATTATAGAAGTCATTCTTGTGCAAGAGAAAACCATTTACTAGATGATTTAACAATGACATAATAACCCAAAAATACAGAAAAATTATGCTACTGAAATTAATTGATGAAAATCATACTTCTAAATTAAATCGATGGTAGAAACTAGAATTGCAGAACACTAAAGCTGACAAAACAAGCTGGGGTAGCTGTGGTTTGCAACTAAACATAGAACGGAAGCATTCCTCTTATGAATATTCTAGCTAATTAAAACAGGTATGCGATTAGCACAAGCAAAGTCGCATAGAAATATGGAAAATAACTATAGAAAATGTTATTCAAGCGCCAATAAAATAAATAAATAAATAAATAACTTAACTTGGAAATGAAACGTCTTACAAGCATCAAAGGTTAGAACAATTATTGACTCTGTTTACCGCAAAAGGAAACTGCTAATTTGTGAACTATAATATTTCTGACCTGGACGACCTGTGCGCTGTTAAATCAGGGAGCAAAACAGAACAACAACTACTAATGCATGTATCAATGTAAAGACGGAGAGGGGGGGAGGGGGTGTCGGGCTAAGGTGGGGCATTTGAGCACCTCCACTATCCCCACTCTGGGGACTTTGACTACGAGTTTTGCCCTACAGTGCGGACATTTGAATATGCCTGTGCAGGGGACTGGGCCATTTGAATTTTGTGGCGCGGATCTCGCGCGGACCCTTGGCTCTAAACTCGTCTTCAAGGACGTGAAGTCAAGATTTCAGGTAATATAGTATGCAATTTTATTTTATTTTTTGCCTTTTTTGGCAGTATTGCACTTTCACTTCATTTAAATTTAAGCAGCACAGCCCGTCAGTTGTTCCAGATACTTTATTTATTCTGTTCCGTTTTGAAGACAACAAAACGTGCTAGTAACCAAAAAAAAGCGCCAAAATGGCCTGCACGAATTGTCCCGGGAAGAAGGGACAAACCACGGTGGTCGGTTGCTAGGGCTTTTTCTCCCACACCTCTCAAAACTGAGAGTTTCCGGGCATAGACAGAAGTAGTTTACATCGAATGTGACGAAACTTGGCAGGAAAGTAGGTTAATAAATTATCTTTCAATTTGTGCCATGTGATCCCGTGTGACTGCTATTGTGACGTCATAATTGATGACCAAATTTGACATTAGTATAAAAATTTAGGAAAGAAACAGTCAAAATCATATATTAGTTTTCTTTATAGAATGTTATGATTTATGGCGAAAACCGCATCTCGATTGGATAAAATGGCGTGAAGTTACAGCTAATGAAAGAATTCAAAATTCCCGCCTAATGACCATATATGGTCAATATTCAGGCTATTCATAACACTCATAATCATATGCGAATTTGAAATATGCTATAACAATGCAGTCTTTTCGTCTAAGTGAGAATTTTTCACGTTGATTACGTAAGAACTTTGTAATAAATAGTGGGAGGATCTGTTAATTCCACTCACACTCAGTTTTCCAGCGGAACGAGGAACGGTTCACTCTCGTTTCTTTTTGGCGGTACGACCCTCGCAATGGCAGAGCCAGTACAACATCCGAACCCAGATTTGCCGGCGGCTGCAGAAGCCGCACCGCAAGTGAATGAACCGGCGCCCGAACTACCGCAGCCAGCCGAGCAAGAAGCAGCAGCAGCTCCTGTAGCTAATCAACAGGAACTTGAGGTGGTTATTCTATCATAACGATTGTAATGACATGCGTTCCTTTTACTCTTCTTTAGAAACCACGAACCGCTTGGTGGAGAATGACGAGACAAGGTAGAACAACCCAAACCGCCAATGAACGAAAATTAGAATCGCTGGACGAGTGTTGTTCGTAAAATGATGATTTGATGGAAATCGAATGCTGATTACGTACGGGAGAAAGCGCAAGAATTGTACTACACTGTTCGTAAAATGACGATTCGATGGAAATCGAATGCTGATTACGGACGGGAGAAAGCGCAAGAATTGTACTACATTGTTCGTGAAATGATGATTCGGTGGAAATCGAATGCTGATTACGGACGGGAGAAAGCGCAATGAATGTAGCGTTTTGTTCGTAAAATGATGATTCGATGGAAATCGAATGCTGATTACGGACGGGAGAAAGCGCAATGAATGTAGTGTTTTGTTCGTAAAATGACGATTCGATGGAAATTGAATGCTGATTACGGACGGGAGAAAGCGCAAGAATTGCACTACATTGTTCGTAAAATGAGGATTCGGTGGAAATCGAATGCTGATTACGGACGGGAGAAAGCGCAATGAATGTAGTGTTTTGTTCGTAAAATGATGATTCGATGGAAATCGAATGCTGATTACAGATAGGGAAAAGCGAGCTATAACGCTTTGTTCGTAAAATGATGGTTCGATAGAATTCGAATGCTGATTACGGACGGGAAGAAAACAAAGAGTTGTATTGCACTATTCATAAAATGTTGGCTCGATGGACATCGAATGTAAATAAGGAGGGTAAACAAAGAGAGTTTTATGGCTTTGCTTCGTTGAATAAACTGAAGTATTGCTTTGTTTACCGGGGTTGATGCAATCAAACTCTGATTGCAGCGTCAATTAGACAAAAGAGACAATGCATTGATTTGTTCTAAAGAGGCAGCCCGACTATGCAAATTGGATCTTGGTTTAAGTAAGCAAGAGAAGGCATGGCTATAATTCAGTCACTTAAAACCAATGAGTTTTAATTTTGCAGCCGATACTTTAATGCTGGAAGTGACTTATGTGTGTATCTGTTATTGTTCTTGTAGAAACTAAAGGACGAAGTGAGGGCGCTGAGGGAATCCCTTGAATCTGTGACTAAAGCGTCGGTGGAAGCGGTAGTGAAACGGATCTTAACTTACACAGCACGGCCGATAACCGAATTTAACAAATATGAGGCGCTCGAGATGCTGGAAACCCTTCAAAACACGGCCAGTGATAAGCGGCATGAGAAAAGTAACTACTATCGCCTCGTACACCAGACTGCACGAAGTAACATAGAAGTACCGAAGTCGCAATTTCACAGCCTTATCTCCCGCCTCATTGGGGACAAGGACCAAGAAAAGGTCTTGGACATTGAGGCGAAAGTGGCAAAAGCGTATCGCCTGCAGTCCACTTCCCGGCGTGGTAATAGTAACTACCGGCCCCCACCATACAGGAGACCACAAGGGCGTGGTGCTCAACTTGATATGTCACAAGTGAGATGTTTTGCATGCGGCAAGTTTGGGCACTTCAAGGCTAATTGTCCTATAGAAAAAACTAAAGATAATAGAGCTAAAAAGGACTCACAATAAACTATTTTTCAAGTTACGGTACGACATGGCCTACTTGAGTATAAGACTGGTAAATAGTCTATCTAGCCACTGTACTGTAAGTCGGCTTGATTATTGAGAGCAGCTTGTCTGTCTTTCCCGAAGTCACATTGGGATAACAGTTTTAGAAAAGGGTTATCTAGTTTTCTGAAACCCCCTTAGCAAATGCGCTAGGTCAGAGCTGTTATTTCATTGTCGACTTGGCGGGGTTGTGGTTGCCCCTTAAACCCCAATTTTGCTATAGTTAGTACAAAAGTTGATTATTGTTTTGCTCCTATAGAAAATTAAATGGACTTGGGAGAAGAATAGAGATTTTGAATACCAGATCGAGTCCCTTTGTAACGATAAAAGCAGTGATTCAATAACATGGGTCGACTGGTCTGGAAACCCCGCCAAGTTTGCCAATGAAATAACAGCCATTGACAAGAAGGTAAAACTCGTGGAGGAAGGGGAAGCCTGTGGTAAATTATCGGACTTAGTCTTCCGCAACCCAGATTCTTTCAAGGCAGGAGAGTTGCATAACAATTACCCCTACTGGATAGAAATTTCTCACCGAAGCTCCTTTGCAAAACAGGGAGAGATACTTCAATGGATACGTAACAAGGTTTCAATTGCACCTTATTTTCGTCGCTTTAAAGGAAATTTTAAAGGGAGTCATTATGATTCAGACAGACCACCAGCAAAAACATTTAGAAATAACATGTCTTGCAAGCCATTTTCGAAGTTCGTCCAAACAACACTCATTAGTCGCGTCAAATGTGGTGCAATATCCATTCTTGGTAAAGTGGGTGTGGTTGACCCACCGCACATTATTCTGCCGTTGACAATAGAGCCCACCAAGCTCAGACTCTGCCACGACGCACGTTATCTCAATTTATGGATGTGTGATATGCCATTTTCCCTGGATTCTGTCACAGATCTTCCGTGATATGTACAGAAAGGTAATTACCAGACGGTGCTGGATGACAAATCAGGCTATGATCACATCTTGCTCACTGAAGAAAGTCGCACCTTTTTTGGAATTCAATGGGGAGGATGGTACTTCACGTACAATACCCTCCCCTTTGGGTGGAAAATCTCGCCCTATATCTATCATACCACAGGACTCCTCGCATCTAACTTTTTCCGATCAATTGGTATACCCTGTTCCCTGTACATTGATGACAGGCATAATGGGGAACTCCAAGTTCCGCTTGATAAGGGTGAATATTGCACCCTAGAGGGCAGTGATGTGAGTCACCAGGCAGCTGCAGAATCGGCGGTGTTTCTAGTGGCTTATCATCTCGTAAGACTTGGTTACTTTTTGGGCCTCGCCAAATCCGTCTTAGTCCCTCGAAAGACGGTTCCATACCTTGGTTTCCTCTCCGATTCTGCGAGGGAAGTTTTCCATCTGAAACCTGAGAAGAAACAAAACTTTCTTCTTTGATTCGGGGAATATTTGAAAAGCCCTTTGTCACAGTGAAAACCTTGCAACGCGTGGTTGGAAAGTGTGTGTCGTTCAGCCTTGCTGTGCCAGCAGCCAAACTATTCACAAGAGAAATGAATTCCGCCATCTCAAGAGGCCAGATGACCCCACAGAAATCTGTGCCAGTAACAGGAAAACTACGGGAGGAGATAGCACACGATGTTCCTGGATAATTGGGACGACCCCTTACCGTGGAGGGAGGAACGTCACGTAAGGGTGGTGTTGGCCACGGATGCTTCTAACTCTGATTGGGGTGGATCCGTCATAGCCCCGTTTAACGGCCAGGTTTCAGACTACTTGACTGACGATCAGAGGCACTGGGAAATATATATTAAGGAGGCTATAGCAGTAGACAAGGTGCTGTCGTCGTTTGCAGCACAATTGCAAAACACGAGAGTGGATGCGCAAGTCGACAACAAAGCGGTTGTGGATGCCGGTTGTGCTGCCCTAAAAGCGCTGTTTTTCACAACGGTACGACTGAATATCTCACTACACATGTCATATATACCATCTGGTGAGAACCCGGCTGATGCGCCTTCTCGTCGTCTCTCAGTCTTCGACAATAAGCTATCAGCGCAAGTTTGGGATTATGTCCAGAAAGAATTCGGGGGAGATGATGGCCACTCTAGTGATCTTATGTCTCTTGATTCCAATGTGATGAAGACGGGCAAAAATCTCCCACATTTTACGCCAGTACCCTCACCGGAGTCCTCAGGAGTAAACTTGTTTGCGCAAGATCTTTTACAGCACACTGCTATAATGTCACACCCTTATGTTTTCCCCCCGTCTATATTAGTTGGATCAGTGCTGAGATTCTTGAGGGGCTATAGCAAACCCTTTACGCTTGTCGTTATGGATACCTATCCCAGGAAATATTGGTGGCCTATCGTTGTCGGGAAAGCAGTGAAGGCACGAGAGCTGGCCTCAAGGGGGGATACAAATGCTCTGTTGGTTCCCACTAAACAAGGTTGGGTGCCCCATACAAGCATCCCTGGTGATCTCTGGGCGTTTGCCGTGCGTTTCTAAGAAGCATGAACTCTTGTTTATTAATAACATTAACTGCATGTCGTTACAACAAAGACTAGTTGAATGAGATATATAATAAGAATCCAATAGTAAAGCTAAGGGCGACACATCAAAGAGAGAATCTGAAATGTATGTGTGTTGATATGAACAAATAATGAAAATAAATCAATTGTAACAGAGAATAAGATATGCGTGTATTTTCTCTCCCCTTTTGTATAGGAACTCCCGGTGGTAGCCAAACTATTCATAGCCTCCGTCAGATGCCCCGTTTGCCAGCACCCGAATGATTGTGACTTCCGTTTCTGTCAGCGGTGTGGCTACAACCGAAAGATCCTAAAAGCTGCTACGATTGGAGATATACCCGTTGATCTATGTAGATGCCATTGACGCGCGCGTTCAACAACTGTTAAATTATGACAAAGGAACTAGCTATGCGAAACAGAAAGATTCACTGCAGAAGGAACTCGAAGGTTTTCTTTCAGCTTTACCAGGGTGTGTCACACTTGCTACTGTCTCACCACGTGACCTTTGTCGTTTTTCAGTGTACAAAGACAAAAGTGGAAGAACACAGGTTCACCACAATAGCTGTAGTTTCATGGGTCAACGTGGGAAACACCCTTGTGGATGCCGTACGAGATTGTCCTATAAGACAGTGGATTCATACATTGGGAAGTTGAGAGCAATCTTTCACGCAAACGGTAGGGACGGAGAATAGGACAGACGCCTTGGACTGGGTAATCCAGCTGCAGATAAGCTCGTCAAGGACTACCTCCGTTTGGTAACAGCTGAGCAATTACAGGCAAGGGTAACACCGAAACAAGCAACGCCCTTCTTCGTGGACAAACTGACACGATTATCAGAGCACTTGCAAAGATCCCTGGGAAAAGCGAAAACCAATATTGAGCGTTTCATTATAGCTCGTGATCAAGCATATTTCAAGGCGGCGTTTTTCAGTGGTGATCGGCCTGGTGACCTCGGTCAAGTGAAAACACCTGAAATCCTACGATTTCCAAACGATGATGGGTTTTTATTTAATCACGTGTGGGGAAAAACGTTAAGAGACGGAGACCAGAATGTGTTCGGAGTCCGCAGGAACCCACAATCGGCGATTTGCCCTATAAGAGGGATAGAGCTGTATATGGGCGTAGCAAGGCAAATTGGTATCAACCTTACTACCAGTTATTTGTTCCGTCCAACGACATCCAATAACGGGGTGAGGGATGCGCCCTTGACTTCATCTACTGCAGACGCCCGTTTGAAGTTTTACTTGAAAGAAATGACGAAGGGGAGACGCTACATGGTTTTAGATCGGGCTGTGCGATTACTTTGGCTCTGACAGGCGCGGATCTTTCGGAAATTATGGAACATGTTGGCTGGGCGAGACGCCACACGGCATTGTACTACAATTGGCCAAGGTTTTAAATCCCAGTGGGGCCTCAGCCAAGTTGGCGGAAACGTCTGATGAGGTTGCTAGTCCGTGGAGGGATGCAAACCAACTTAAGAAGTTTGTTTGTGCATTCCCTGTTGATAACCCCCAGAAGAGAGCTCGTCCTGTGTGAAATAACATGATCCCAGGATTCTTACAATGTGTTACGAAGAAATTAATGTCATAACAATTATGCTCTTTGATTTTCCAATCCTGTTTGTTTGTTTTCTTTTTGGAGTATTGAGAATGGGTAATGAAGAAAGGGGGCTCCAAAAAGAGGAGTGGTAGCTATTGTCCGCGGTAGTTAGGTGTCATCCCTGAAAGGGAGACAGATGGCGAGGGAACGCTGGTCAATCATTATTTCCATACCTTATTTCAACTGAGTATGAATGGGAGTGTTATGAAATAGAATACTATTCATAACACTCATAATCATATGCGAATTTGAAATATGCTATAACAATGCAGTCTTTTCGTCTAAGTGAGAATTTTTCACGTTGATTACGTAAGAACTTTGTAATAAATAGTGGGAGGATCTGTTAATTCCACTCACACTCAGTTTTCCAGCGGAACGAGGAGAGGGAACGGCCCACCCTCCCATCCCACATTGCTCGGGTCGTACCGCGACCCTTATCTCCCTAAGCCAAGCTGTTCCAGCTTGGCTTAGTCCGCTGGTCAATCATTATTTCCATACCTTATTTCAACTGAGTATGAATGGGAGTGTTATGAAATAGAATACTATTTAAACGCGAGGAAGAATTAATGGTTCGACACAGGAACAAGGACAGTGTTGTATAAATTGAAATTGTAGTTTTTTCAATCTGAGGTATGTGGGGCTATGACGCATTTTTCGTCACGAAATACGTCATAATTGGCCATAATGGCGTCGTTATGACGTATTTCGTGACGAAAAACGCGTCATAGCCCCACAAACCTCAAGTTGAAAAAAACTACAATTTTGATTTTATACAACACTGTCCTTGTTCCTGTGTCGAACAATTAATTCTTCCTCGCGTTTAAATAGCCTCAATATTGACCATATATGGTCATCAGGCGGGAATTTTGAATCCTTTCATTAGCTGTAACTTCACGCCATTTTATCGGATTGAGTTGGAGTTTTCGCTATAAATCTTATTTTTGTGTAGCAAAAAAGTTTGTAACGTTTTCAACACTGCTTTAAAAATTTCCGATGTGGTTACTAAAAATAGGAGTCACTTATGACGTCATATTTTCAAGAAAACACGAAAACATATCAAGACGTTTGCAGCCTAACCTTGTCGACTTGCCGCTTTCCTTATTAGGAATTCCCCCTTACCTTATTTGGAAGGTCTGTAAGTACTTTTCCTTATATTTTAGCGAAAAAAGCAGAGAAATCCACCAAAACTTGCAGGTATTCGAGAAACATCGTACTCATGGCCGCCATGTTGTTTTTGTCTCCGCCAAAGGGCTTGGGGCAAAACACAGGTAGCCCGCGCGTATTCACAGAAAACGACAACGCTATCTCGATATGATACCTTTACAATTGTACAAAATTGGATTTTTTTTCTTGAGTAAGATGTTTAATATTGTTTTGCTTCATTTGGAATATAATCTACTCCTCGTTGAGCCTAAAATTTAATTTAAGTAGCTTCCGGGAGAAAAAGCCCTAGCAACCGACCATCGTGAACTGTTTATATGGAGAACGTTGTCCCGGGACGAAGGGATAAATAGTCGCCTCGGCTACGTGAGCTAACCCTGGCACCCTAGACAACCTTTCATCCCGGGACGTCATGTAAACAGTTTATTGCGTTTTACAAAGAAATGTATGGAAAATGTGTCTCGTCCCGAGTAACTCGGCTAGGAGGGTTATCCCTTCTTCCCGGGACAACTATTCCCATATAAACGGGCCCTAGTTTTAATCGCTGGACATTTTCTGATGTTTTACGGAGTTAAAAATTTCAAATTCCATACAAAGCAAAATGAAGTGATTACTCCGTAGGTGTTCCGTTACGAGTGAACAACGAATGCTTAACAAGAAGGCGAAAGAAATCGGTAGTTTTGATATTCGCATGTTTTTTTTTTTCGTCCGGATCCTCGTTTTACTGATACCCTATACGGCCAAAAATATGCTTTTAGCGTCTCAGGAATTATTCTCTCTATTGATGCACACGGCATAACTCCATCAGGGGATTACATACTGGAAATGAAACGCGATCCAGCTTGATAAACACATAACAACAACTTTACATTTTAATGTTTTTAATTGGAGTCAAGAAAAGAAGCAACCTCCCAAAATGATTTCATGCCTAAAACTAATTAAAACCTCTAAGAACAGGAACTTTCTTGCATGTAAAAACCGAATTCTGTGTCCAGTTAATGTCAAGGGTCACGACAACCATACCATATTCAACGCGGGCAGAATAAAACCAAGGTGTAACATTACAATACTTGGCGCGAAAGATATTGCGTTTCTCTTTCGAAGTTTCAACGCTTAAAAACTATCCAATTTGATAAATAGAACCACCAGCAACAAGTTGGGTGATTCTGGAAAGAATTGAAAATAGCATCTCGTACAAAAACTACATTGAATTTGCGTTTTTTCTCAATGAATTTTGATTATATTTTTGAGTCCGCATTTTGTGAGTCCGCATTTTCTCAGTCCGAGTCCGCATTTTGTGAGTCCGCATTTTCTCGTCCGGATCCGCGTTTTACCGATACCCATTCCTAAACATTGAATGTAAAGCCGGTAGGTTAAGAAAGCTAAGATAATCAAAATTGTAGAGTCTCTAGTTATTTCAAAAACTTGTCTCTAGTGACCCTGTCACACTTGTAACCAGGTCAAATTGCGACTAATTTGAGGCAATTTCTCTCTCTTTCATTTAGATAATTTTCAAAATTTTATAGGGGAAACTTTATTTTTCTTTTACTGTTTTAATCGGTTAACAGATTTTTATGCTTAAAATATCTTCAACACCTAGTTAGATTAGCGGCTTATCAGTTATTTTATTATCACATATTATCACGTCCTTATTATGTATTGAGTCATGTAATCTCTAGTCACGTTGGTTAGGCCGCTTTTGTAGATCAATTCCCTTTTCTTCTTATATTATGCTTAGGAATGCGGGTTTGGCTTGATTTTCTTGTTCTGACAAATATTAGTTTCTTCTGATTTCCTGTTTCATCTTTAGTTAATTGACTTATTGTTTGGATTTATTATTACATAATAATATTTCCTCAGCCATCGTTTTAGTTTTGTAGGATATTGGAAATATGCTGTGTTTATAATTCAACAAACAAACAGAAGACTTGTTTAACAGAAGACTGCAGGGGTGGATCCAGACTAGTGCCACTTATTCCATGGAACTAGTCAAACTTTCCGAAAGTACAAAAAAAATACAGAAATTATAAGTAAAAATCAGCAAAAACTAGTTCTTCTTATTCCATTGAACTAGTCAATGTTGTCTTGAAATAAGGAAAGATAAAAATTACAAAGCAAAATTCATTTAAAAACGTACAAATCTCTCGTAGACTAGGACCAATTCGGGAAAAAGCCTCTAGAAAAAGTTCTAGCGGCAAACTCGAGGACAAGTTGGTAAACAGGCTATTCCGCATGATTTTGGGCGCTGATTACGAATCTGCTGTTTACAAGCGTGATTTTGCGATTTAAGGCTACTAATTAGCATAATTGCACGAAAACGAGGCCGATTTTGGGATTTTCAAATTTGGTGTTTCTTTATAGTGTAACCATAGAAAATTAGTTCTTAAATATTCTAGCACATCAAATCAGATACATTAACTATGATAAGGCTCGTCACATGACTTTAAATTTGCATATATCACGAAAACGAGGCTAAATTTGATACTTTCTTATATTTTACAGGAAACATTTTATTTCTTTTACTTTTCGACACTGAAAGGGTATAGCTTAAAAGAAAAGCTCGATTTTGAATTTTACTGGGCTTCCTTATTTGCATAAGTGCATGGAAACGAGGCTTTGCGATCAGCGAATAAGATGTCACGCTTCCATGTGACTTCAGTTAGCAAAATCGTTCTGAGAAATTATGGCGCGTCTAACTAAGTGCTTTAAAACTTCAGAATTCCTAATGCAACTACTTAATCGCCAAATTTCATTCATTAATCCTTTTTTCCAGTTTTAGGTGAATCGATTTGAGTCACGCAACATTGTCACGCATTTTGCCGGAGTACATAAATACATACGTAGATTACATTCTGCAACAAATATGACGTTAATTGAACTATAGCTGAGCACGTAAGCTTACAAATTTCGGTACTGTTCTATATTCGATTGATCCATTCTCGAACCCAGAGCACCCCGGCTAGTTACCTCGCGGATAAAGCTCTGGTGTCGACACCATTAATATGTGCGAGACTTTCTGCGCCGTGCCCTAACGTTCAAAATCAGCCATTCAGCGAAGGACCTCAAATGGATGTCTCCAGAGTCCCGAACATGTGAAGAGCAGGAAAGCTATGGCTGCTATGGGTACGAGATTGCATGGGCTTCTACGGCTAATACTACTCCCCTTCTCTAACCACAGTAATCTGCAAATACTTCAGAAGGAACAGAAGAGTAAAGAATAATCCATCTTACCTCCTTCACACACATTTTAATTTAGATTTACGGAGGGACAAATTGCTGAGCCTGAGGCTTTCCCTTGGGAGTTTAAACAAACTGTCGTTGGTTTTATCGAAGTTCGAAAAATAACCATTTTTGGAAAGCATTCATTATTCTGCGATGCAGATCAAAGCTGACTTTGTTATAATATAGCTACGACATTAAACGCGCACAAATCTATGCTCTATTTCACCGATAAAGAAATGGTTATAGAAAAACGTTCAATAGCTTATTAATCAGCGAAGTCGGGCACTTGTGATTTTGGGAGAGGCACTCGGAATGGTTTAAAATCACTCGCCTGCGGCTCATGATTTTACAACGATCTCGTGTCTCTCCCAACATCAAACATGCTCTATTTCGCCGATAAAATCATAGAAAGTTGTAAGACCAGCGTCTCACAAAGTACAGTCCACCAATCAGTCCACCAATGCTTGGATCGACTCGACGCTATTAAAACAAACGACCGAAAAACCTTGCTACACAGTGGTGTCATTTGATGTAGCCAGCACAACAAACGCACTGACGCGTCCGCTCGACCTCTCACCTCTTCTCCTGTATTACACAGGCTACACTTGATGTGAGATTCTTTCACAAGCATTCCGCATGAGATGACGCTTGACTGTACTTGGACCATTATCCGATTTACCGATGCCAACAAACGATACATGGATGTTTTGTTTAGAATCTACGAATTGCAATAGAATGAACGACACCGTACAAACAGCTACGTGGCACAACGATCGGTTCCTGTGCCGTTACTCTGATTATCAGGCACCACATCCAGATAAAAGAACTGTCGCCACAGTTTCACTTCCATCCATCAAAGGCACTCTCAGATGGTGAGACGGTGCTTCACACACTCAATTCGAGTAGCGCAAGGGGCGGATAAACAGGGGGTCTGGGGGGGGGGGGGGGTGGGGGAGGCGAGGAAGTTGAGGGCTCCCCTTTCTCGGGAGATTTTTCTTGAGGAAATTAGAAACTTGTTCATCACATGTTTCAGTATCCGGCCCCCCATTCTGAAATTCCTGGATCTGCCCCTGTAGCGCACCTACCAATTGTAACATTCGGGCGAATACTGTGGAAAATGAAAGACCTGAAGCCAACCACATGACAGGCATGAGGTACTCCGACGCTGCATACCTTGGAGAGATGGATAAGACTTTTAACTTTAGAAGTGATGTTGGCCTGGATTCGAACAGATGTTTAGCTTATTTTTCTAACAAGAAACAAAGACTCGTCCACAAAGATTATGCAAAATGCCATCACATCCGCAACTATCAACATCTGCACCCTAAATCTACCACCGCCACTTTGATGGCCCCGTCAAAGCACACCAGCTCGGTATTGCGCAACACAACTTATACAGATAGTGCTTTCCATTTGACCCTGAAGATGACGTTCGCACAGGTTGTCGAAACGTCAGTCACTTACATTCCTTCTCAGGACCTCCCTCGTAAATGATCTCTAGACAATAATTTGATAGTCACTGAAACAATGACCAGTTACAGTTATCTTCATAATACACCAGGTTAGCAAATAAGTGCCAGGAAGGCACGTTTGCTACTCGTGATTAAAGGCGCCCAGTCATTACTTAATTGCGATGTTGAATTATATGTAAACTTATTTCTCGTGGCTTTCTCAAGTGCATTCAGTAAACAAGAAAAGGACATCGAGCAAGAATTGGAAGTAAAAAATATTTTCTTAAGAAGAATAGCAAAAGCGAATAAATCCTATGGTCGAACTATTTTCCATTCGAAATTGTTCTGCTTTTACTTCTAAAGGCGCGCGCCAAATTATCAAGCACAATTACAGCTCAGACAAAACAGAAAAAGAGCAAAGAGCTCATTTGAAGAACGAGTCGACGACCAAATAATGAAGGAAGACATGAACAAGCCAAACAAGAAGAGAAAAACAAGAAAAAGAAAAGATCGAAAAGCGCAGATCAGCAGTGCGTATATAAACGTTTACCATTTGAAACTAGTAATAGACCCCCCCCCCCCCCTCCCAAAAAAATATAAGCCAACATCCACGTACGTAGACACCTTGGGTTCAGAAAAGCAGTTGCTCATTTTCGAATTTTGAAAACCTCCGGCAGTGTGGACGCCGTCTAAAACAACCACTGCAGATTGTATCGAGTGCCGATTCCGTTGAAAACGTGACAAGTGTTGTGTGACTCAAATATCTTTTACAAAAAAATGACAAAAATCAACAGAGAAGCAATGAAATTGGGCAAAAAAATATACATAAGGATTTGACTTTAAACGCGTTGTGCGCACAGAGTTTCATTGCCAGCATCTTGTTGAGACCTGGTAGGAACGCGGCAATCAGCCTCAAAGCCTCGTTTCCATGCAATATGCTAATTGAGAACTCAAAATCCAAGATACAGCTCTATTACTGAATCATTTGTTGCTCATTGAACCCAAGTACAAGGAATACGTGATCCTAGTAATTTAACGAAAATTATCAAATCTAGCCTCGTTTTCGTGATAATATGCAAATTAGTGAGCACGTGACGTCTTCTATTCACCTTTTAGATGTATAGGATATTTTAGAATCTGATTTGCGTGGATGCTGCAAGAAAAAACACCAAATATGAGAAAATCCAAACTTAGCCTCGTTTTCGTGTAATTATGCTAATTAGTACCCTTAAATCGCAAAATCACGCTTGGTAAACAGCAGATTCGTAATCAGCGCCCAAAAATCATGCGGAATAGCCTGTTTATCAACTTTTCCTCGAGTTTGCCGTCAGAAGTTCACTTTTCCGAAATTGGTCCTAGTCTATCGCGCGCAATTAAAAACCTGTCGCGGCCTTCTTTTTGGTGTGCCGTGACCTTTGGTTGGTCACGCAACGTACGCGACAAACAAAATTTGTGTATTAGGGTAGGGTTCCACGGGGGTTGTTCTTATCTGCTGGACATGTGGCACACCTCAAACGTGCATTTCATTGGCCGGCACTAGTGAGCTTTGTTTTCTGGTACTAGTCAAAGTCGAATTCTATGGGATACTGTTGTAGCTGGCACTAGTTGGAACTGGTAGAAAGACGCTAGCGATTCTGTTCCGCCATAAACTTATAACTAAAACAACGATTCGATGAAGAAGATCAACTGCAATTCTAAACATGGCTGCTTTAATCGATGGAGATCCAACTTGTCGTAAGGAGGAGTGTTTTCCATTTGATGTTGGTGTTTTATTCCTGATCATAATGGTTTTTCGGATCAAAGAAAGTCAGAAACATGTTTATGTTTCTGAGAAAACAAGCGTCATGAGAGGCGGATTCTGTAAAGTCGAAGGAAGGAAGTAAGCAAACGATTTAATCCATCCTGGCCGAGAAGTTTCTCTTGGCTGGTGTATTCAAAATTCCTTGACGTAGCTTTCTGCCTCTCTTTGTTTGCCGAAGAATGCGGTCGTAACTCCAACAGGTTAGAAAAGTAGGTGAAATCGCTCTTGACATTTTGGACAACGATACGTTTTAATCATGTATGTCCACAGGGATAAGGAACATCAATCTTGACCAGGTCATTGATCTGTTTGCACAAATGCACCCCAAACGAATGCGAATGGCTGACATTTTGCAATAATGTATAAGTATGTAACTGTTAAGTGTTTATTGTTTCTATAATGAATACACGTCGTGGACATCACATGTATAACATGTCTTATTTTTGACAATGCGAGAGGCAACTCGGGTTGTTACTGGAAATATTTGAAAATGACAAAACATATATGGGTGGGCTCGAGGGTGGCACAAGTCAAAAAAAATCCTAGATCCACCCCTGGACTGAACGTAAGTGTTGAGTAACTGAGTAACCCCTAACTTGGAAAAGGTTTAAGATAGACCGTTTGTGCCGCTGGGGCGAGATTAAAAATAAACAACCGATCAAAAAACTATTACAGATTACTGCAAAGAGATTTACCACCCCACATAAGTTCGACACGATTATATTGATCGCGAATCTGAACCCTTGATACGAAACAAAATAAAGTCAGGAATATTAGTTCTCCTGATTTGCTGCCCCCCTCCAAGTTTTTATCTATACAAGGACTATACAAGTGATGTCGGGAATATAAGCTCAAAGCTCAGCACAGAAACTTTACGGACTTAAACCTGAGAATAACAACAATTCTAACTCACCTCATATATTATATGTCAGTAATATCCGCGTTTATTCTTTGGTAGTATCTTTCGAGGATTATGCTGGGAGAAATGTTTATATTGCCAGAATGAGAGCCGCGGGCCATGCCATGCGAGCATTGCACTGCAACGTACCAACCGTTTGTGTCTGGCCGCCTCTGTTTCAAAAGTGCGAGTAACCAATCGGAAGCGAAGAACACTCGACACCAGGTTCCTCTCGCTCAACAATCAGAACAACATTTATTTCATGGGCTGCAATTCTGTTTTAATTTAACATTACTACAAAGACAGATTGAATTATTCCACCTTTTTTCTTGTTTCTTAAATGTTCATGCAGCTAATTTTAGAGATTTTTAGTACCGAGCCACTGCTCAAGAAAAACGCGCTTTGGCCATAAGTGAGTCATTTACAGCATTTTCAGATCTGGTTGCAAAGTTAAATCATGCGAAAAAAAGTTTCTCCTCGTTAAAAAAAAACTACACACTCGTCCAATTTAAGTTTCACATAAGTTAACATTTCACATACGCATCAGTTTCTAACACCGTTATTTAATTTCGCATGGTCTCTCCAAGGTTGTGAGAGGATTTTGGAACTGCTCCAAGTATCTCCTAGGAACTCCCGCATAATCAGAGGTGCCAAATCTTCATTTTTATTAATGAAAAATGTCAGACTTGCTGTAATTGGGGAAATGTAAGCTGCTCTCAGGATCTCATTATTGAAGGGTTGAAATTTGCGTTAATTTGGCTCTCACATTTTCCTAGGAACTCCCAATTTGTAAACTTAGCTTGATTGCTATAATTCCCAAAAGTTAGGAGAATCTAGAATAACTCGGAAATCCTAGGATTTGCCAAATCCTGGGAGATCAACTCGCACGGGATGAGCGGCGACACTGCTCGGGACATTAATAACAATTTTTACAATTACTAAAGACACTAAACGAACCCTTTTACATTACATTGTTGTTGTTGTTGTTAATACCGCTGTACATAAAAACTTGTTCAAATTTGTCTAATGTTGTTGAATAAACTTGTTTGATAGTTAATTCACTGTGATCTCACTGCTCCCATGCACCTTTGCGCGCTGAACCCACCCGTTCGGTCTTCTTTGTTTGTATACGCGGTCCTCATTGGTACACTTCGTCACCACCTGTTGGTTCTTTATACGTGGACGAATCGTATTGGAGGCAGGTTGTTTGACGTCGATAACAAAGACCCCTCTGCCTTTATATTTGAGAGTTCACCCGGATGGCTGGGTGGACATTGAAGACTATCAAAATTGTTCAAATCAAAAACGTAGTATGTGAATAGAAGCACATCCAATTTTGTAAGTTACGTGTTCGTTCGTACTTGTATTTGTTCTATGTTTATAGTGTTATATTGTAATATAATTTTAAAATCAAACTTGATCAGACTCCACTCGAAGGCTCCGAAATATGAAGGTAAACTGATAGGATAAAAAAGAAATCGTAACTATTGCTAAAGGAACTGTCATTCTTTACCGGGGGGGGGGGGGGGGGGAGGGGAGGGGGAGGGGGAGGAGGGCCGTGTTTTTGTCCAAAAGAGTTCCAAAAAAAATGTGACCCTTCCCTTAAAAGTACCTGTAAGAAATGTGGCCCTCCCCTACGTAGTCCTGAAAAAAATGTGACCCCCCCCCACCCCCCTCGTTCGTTTAAGTATGAAGTCATTGCTTTAAGATCTCTTACGATTTCGAACCCTATCTTAATCAAGTCCCCAATATTAAACACAGAACTGCATTAACAAAATTACGAATAAGTAGCCATAAACTAGAAATCGAAGTCGGGCGACACAAGAAGCCATATCAAAAAGTAGAGGAAAGACTTTGCCGTTTATGTTGCAATGGAGAAATAGAAGATGAAAAACACTTCCTATTAAATTGTAGTTATTTTAAAATTGAACGGAATAAACTTTTCAAACAGATAGAGCAGTCAAGGAAAATTAAGACAAGCAGAATATCAGACAATGAGCTCTTCCTCTTACTGATAAATCCACCTGAAAACTTAAGCAACATTATTTCAAAGTATATTTTTAATGCATTTACTGCAAGACAGAATTTCCTTTCCTTTTAATGGCCAATAATAGCATGATCTACTGATAAATGTTTGTTTTTGCTTTAATTATTTTATTAATTTATTGGAATTACACCGATGTAAATTTAGTCATTTACAAAGTGCCAATAAAACATGTCTATGTCTATGTCTATGTCTTGCTTCCTTTAGTCATTCTCCCAGCCTGGATCTCGACTTCGATCTATTATTTAACAATTAGACCTCGAGGCCGAATGTGCTATGATGAATAGACCATGAAGCCGAAGACCGAAGGTCTATTGATATCATAGCACATGAGGATGACAGGTCTAATTGTTTTAGTATAAACCAACTAGTTGGTCGGTTTTGGCAATGAATACCATTATTCTATGTTGAAAAATCAAGTTTCTTGCGAATAAAGGTGGTGGTTTTGCCAGGTACGGTCTATCACTAATAGACCATTAGTAGGTCAGCCAATCCGAATGCAGGATTTGTAATAGACCATTAGTTGGCTTATACTAAAACAATATAGTTGATGTTAGCGGGCGTAAATATGTTTTGGGCCCGACTTAGGCTGATTTTAACCCGAGCGCAGCGTGGGTTAAAATGAGCACTGAGAACGGCCCAAAACATATTTACCCCCAAGAACATCAACTACATTACTATTGTTATAACTTTGGAGAGTCTGGAAAAGTAGAAAAAGCGGGAATTTATGTCACCATCATAACACCGATTGACTCGCACGGGCTCTTTTATATTAGAGCCGGCAACATGTTCATTAGAGCCCGGATAGTACGCCACAATGCTCGACAAAGTTATAATAATGCTGTTTCGCTACTCAGGCACGACTTAGTCTCCTTTCTGCTCGGCGAAATAAACATCTACAATGGATTAATTTTGAGCATTGCGCGTTCCTGAACACGTTTCAAGAGGTTGTAATACTGCACAGAGGACATGCGTGCTCCAACACAGACGTGACTAAGGCATTGCAAATTGCAACGTGCGATCTTTGGCTATATTGGCAGAGTGAACGGGATTTCCAAGCTGTGTACGTCCTTCCAGTAGGCTACTGACATCATCTTCGTGCGCATTATTCTCAATGTCTTTCGCCATCAGAATCATCTCTTTCCTGGTTTCATTTGTATCACTCTCACTCTCCTCATAGCCTGCATCCTGTCTGCATCGTTCTCATTCAGTTCAGTTCTTTCGAAAATAGTGACTGGCCGCCAGGCTTTTTTGTTCGGGCAACCTTTTAAAATGGCAACCTTTGCGCGCGTTCTCATAAACTGTATTGGATGTCTTCCTTATGCGCGATTTGTTTTAATGCACATAATAAAGAAGTTGCTGTAATTACCGAAGTGGACTGCGTTACGACGAATGCCTCATTAAAACAATGTGACCCTCCCCAAATCCGCTCTAAAAATATTGTGGCCCTCCCTTAAATAAGCTTTTAAAAGTTGTGGCCCTCCCCCCAAAAAAAATATGGCCCTCCCCATCCGGTAAATAATGACAGTTCCCTAAACATCGTCTTTGTCCGGTTCTTGCAGCTAGTCTGAATTTCAGTCTGACTTAGTTTTAACAGTCGCAGATGGAGGTCAAATCAAACAAGCTCATTTGCAATATACAAGTAGCTCAATAAACGTTTTATTTTATCCTTCCCCCTTTCGGAATAAAAGCAAACCAAACGAAAAATAGAAATGACGCACATTTAGATTACAAATTCGTGATACTCTACAGTGCTTTTCCCTGAGTTGAATCTGAAATGTAAACTTGGAGAGTAGCGGTTGTTGCGCATGGCACATGCAGAATTATTGTCTGCTCGGAAAAGCCAATAGCCTAGATATTTCCATACATCATAAATTAGACAAGTTTTCCAGTGTATTCTCCCAGAAGACATTGAGAGCTTGATATGCGTGTCCCGCATAGACGTGTCACGGATGAAAAACAATAAGACCAGAAGGAGCGTAGAAAGAACGTAGCAATATTGTAGAAAGAGCCTATCAGATTAACATCGGCTTTCTTTGCATATCTAAAGGTTGCTACTCCTTCCTAAGAGAAAACTAGAGACACTGAAGAAAGGTATGTTAACTAATTACACTTTTTTGGTTTCTGATCAAACAGATGTATGTTTTATTCCGGCGGATTAGAGCAAATTTTCAAGGAAATTGCGCATTTTAAGCTAAAGCCCCAATTTTTTGCCAGGTGATAGTTTTCTATGTATTTTTAAATCGTAGATATGGAGGCACGCTAAAATTATTTCGTAGCGAAAGCTAGCGAGGTTTTAGAGTGAACTATTGTTTAGCTCAATAACAGCCATTTTGAATGCTTTGTTATTAATGAGGCTTAGAGCTCTTAGCTTTGTGAACATTCAAGTTGTTCTCTAGACTACACAGTCACAGCAGCTCAACATTTGCTAATTCTGAACTATGGATTGAGCTGACTGACTTAGAGTTTTTGGTGATTTATTAAAAGTCACGACCAGTTTATTTTGAATGTTTATGATTTATAGTAAAAGGCAATAGCCTGACTGAGATTTGATGAAATGTTTCAAGAATGACCAACAAATTCTAAAAATGATCGAGATAATTGGTGCCTCATGTGTCGAATGTGTAAAAAGGAGCATGTCTCTAAAATTTTGGCATGCAATTTCTTCCTAGTACTGTGCTATACTCTATAAACAAGGACGATGAGAGATTTCACTAAGTGCCGCAGAGCTCATGAATAACAAAGGATTCAAAGATGGCTGCCAATGGCAAAACCGTCATTCCTAATGGAGGAATGCTCACCATGAATAATTTAACGATATTTCTGATAATATTACTTCAAATTGACCTAAAAACATTCAAAATATCTGAACTATCAAGACCACTAGTCAGGATAAGGGTTAATACATCGCTTTAGTATATTTTTATAGTATATGCCTCGTTCTATTAAAGATTAATACTATCAAGGTACGTAATCAATAAAACGAGCTGTCCGAACCAGCGAATTCGCTCATAGCGTAGTGGTTAGGGTTTGTAGACTAGGACCAATTTCGGAAAAGTGAACTTCTGACGGCAAACTCGAGGAAAAGTTGATAAACAGGCTATTCCGCATGATTTTTGGGCGCTGATTACGAATCTGCTGTTTACCATGCGTGATTTTGCGATTTAAGGGTACTAATTAGCATAATCACACGAAAACGAGGCTAAGTTTGGATTTTCTCATATTTGGTGTTTTTTCTTGCAGCATCCACGCAAATCAGATTCTAAAATATCCTATACATCTAAAAGGTGAATAGAAGACGTCACGTGCTCACTAATTTGCATATTATCACGAAAACGAGGCTAGATTTGATAATTTTCGTTAAATTACTAGGATCACGTATTCCTTGTACTTGGGTTCAATGAGCAACAAATGATTCAGTAATAGAGCTGTATCTTGGATTTTGAGTTCTCAATTAGCATATTGCATGGAAACGAGGCTTTGAGGCTGATTGCCGCGTTCCTACCAGGTCTCAACAAGATGCTGGCAATGAAACTCTGTGCGCACAACGCGTTTAAAGTCAAATCCTTATGTATATTTTTTTGCCCAATTTCATTGCTTCTCTGTTGATTTTGTCATTTTTTTGTAAAAGATATTTGAGTCACACAACACTTGTCACGTTTTCAACGGAATCGGCACTCGATACAATCTGCAGTGGTTGTTTTAGACGGCGTCCACACTGCCGGAGGTTTTCAAAATTCGAAAATGAGCAACTGCTTTTCTGAACCCAAGGTGTCTACGTACGTGGATGTTGGCTTAGATTTTTTTGGGAGGGGGGGGGGGGGTCTATTACTAGTTTCAAATGGTAAACGTTTATATACGCACTGCTGATCTGCGCTTTTCGATCTTTTCTTTTTCTTGTTTTTCTCTTCTTGTTTGGCTTGTTCATGTCTTCCTTCATTATTTGGTCGTCGACTCGTTCTTCAAATGAGCTCTTTGCTCTTTTTCTGTTTTGTCTGAGCTGTAATTGTGCTTGATAATTTGGCGCGCGCCTTTAGAAGTAAAAGCAGAACAATTTCGAATGGAAATAGTTCGACCATAGGATTTATTCGCTTTTGCTATTCTTCTTAAGAAAATATTTTTTACTTCCAATTCTTGCTCGATGTCCTTTTCTTGTTTACTGAATGCACTTGAGAAAGCCACGAGAAATAAGTTTACATATAATTCAACATCGCCATTAAGTAATGACTGGGCGCCTTTAATCACGAGTAGCAAACGTGCCTTCCTGGCACTTATTTGCTAACCTGGTGTATTATGAAGATAACTGTAACTGGTCATTGTTTCAGTGACTATCAAATTATTGTCTAGAGATCATTTACGAGGGAGGTCCTGAGAAGGAATGTAAGTGACTGACGTTTCGACAACCTGTGCGAACGTCATCTTCAGGGTCAAATGGAAAGCACTATCTGTATAAGTTGTGTTGCGCAATACCGAGCTGGTGTGCTTTGACGGGGCCATCAAAGTGGCGGTGGTAGATTTAGGGTGCAGATGTTGATAGTTGCGGATGTGATGGCATTTTGCATAATCTTTGTGGACGAGTCTTTGTTTCTTGTTAGAAAAATAAGCTAAACATCTGTTCGAATCCAGGCCAACATCACTTCTAAAGTTAAAAGTCTTATCCATCTCGCCAAGGTATGCAGCGTCGGAATACCTCATGCCTGTCATGTGGTTGGCTTCAGGTCTTTCATTTTCGACAGTATTCGCCCGAATGTTACAATTGGTAGGTGCGCTACAGGGGCAGATCCAGGAATTTCAGAATGGGGGGCCGGATACTGAAAACATGTGATGAACAAGTTTCTAATTTCCTCAAGAAAAATCTCCCGAGAAAGGGGAGCCCTCGCCTTCCTCGCCTCCCCCCCCCCCCCAGACCCCCTGTTTATCCGCCCCTTGCGCTACTCGAATTGAGTGTGTGAAGCACTGTCTCACCATCTGAGAGTGCCTTTGATGGATGGAAGTGAAACTGTGGCGACAGTTCTTTTATCTGGATGTGGTGCCTGATAATCAGAGTAACGGCACAGGAACCGATCGTTGTGCCACGTAGCTGTTTGTACGGTGTCGTTCATTCTATTGCAATTCGTAGATTCTAAACAAAACATCCATGTATCGTTTGTTGGCATCGGTAAATCGGATAACGGTCCAAGTACAGTCAAGCGTCATCTCATGCGGAATGCTTGTGAAAGAATCTCACATCAAGTGTAGCCTGTGTAATACAGGAGAAGAGGTGAGAGGTCGAGCGGACGCGTCAGTGCGTTTGTTGTGCTGGCTACATCAAATGACACCACTGTGTAGCAAGGTTTTTCGGTCGTTTGTTTTAATAGCGTCGAGTCGATCCAAGCATTGGTGGACTGATTGGTGGACTGTACTTTGTGAGACGCTGGTCTTACAACTTTCTATGATTTTATCGGCGAAATAGAGCATGTTTGATGTTGGGAGAGACACGAGATCGTTGTAAAATCATGAGCCGCAGGCGAGTGATTTTAAACCATTCCGAGTGCCTCTCCCAAAATCACAAGTGCCCGACTTCGCTGATTAATAAGCTATTGAACGTTTTTCTATAACCATTTCTTTATCGGTGAAATAGAGCATAGATTTGTGCGCGTTTAATGTCGTAGCTATATTATAACAAAGTCAGCTTTGATCTGCATCGCAGAATAATGAATGCTTTCCAAAAATGGTTATTTTTCGAACTTCGATAAAACCAACGACAGTTTGTTTAAACTCCCAAGGGAAAGCCTCAGGCTCAGCAATTTGTCCCTCCGTAAATCTAAATTAAAATGTGTGTGAAGGAGGTAAGATGGATTATTCTTTACTCTTCTGTTCCTTCTGAAGTATTTGCAGATTACTGTGGTTAGAGAAGGGGAGTAGTATTAGCCGTAGAAGCCCATGCAATCTCGTACCCATAGCAGCCATAGCTTTCCTGCTCTTCACATGTTCGGGACTCTGGAGACATCCATTTGAGGTCCTTCGCTGAATGGCTGATTTTGAACGTTAGGGCACGGCGCAGAAAGTCTCGCACATATTAATGGTGTCGACACCAGAGCTTTATCCGCGAGGTAACTAGCCGGGGTGCTCTGGGTTCGAGAATGGATCAATCGAATATAGAACAGTACCGAAATTTGTAAGCTTACGTGCTCAGCTATAGTTCAATTAACGTCATATTTGTTGCAGAATGTAATCTACGTATGTATTTATGTACTCCGGCAAAATGCGTGACAATGTTGCGTGACTCAAATCGATTCACCTAAAACTGGAAAAAAGGATTAATGAATGAAATTTGGCGATTAAGTAGTTGCATTAGGAATTCTGAAGTTTTAAAGCACTTAGTTAGACGCGTCATAATTTCTCAGAACGATTTTGCTAACTGAAGTCACATGGAAGCGTGACATCTTATTCGCTGATCGCAAAGCCTCGTTTCCATGCAGTTATGCAAATAAGGAAGCCCAGTAAAATTCAAAATCGAGCTTTTCTTTTAAGCTATACCCTTTCAGTGTCGAAAAGTAAAAGAAATAAAATGTTTCCTGTAAAATATAAGAAAGTATCAAATTTAGCCTCGTTTTCGTGATATATGCAAATTTCAAGTCATGTGACGAGCCTTATCATAGTTAATGTATCTGATTTGATGTGCTAGAATATTTAAGAACTAATTTTCTATGGTTACACTATAAAGAAACACCAAATTTGAAAATCCCAAAATCGGCCTCGTTTTCGTGCAATTATGCTAATTAGTAGCCTTAAATCGCAAAATCACGCTTGGTAAACAGCAGATTCGTAATCAGCGCCCAAAAATCATGCGGAATAGCCTGTTTACCAACTTTTCCTCGAGTTTGCCGCTAGAACTTTTTCTAGAGGCTTTTTCCCGAATTGGTCCTAGTCTATTGGGTATAGTAACTGGAAAGTTACAGGTTCGAATCCTGATGATTTTCATAATTCTTTTTTTCATTTCTGTAGGTGAGCGCTTGTTTAGAAAAAAAATTCTAAGTGCCAGTGAGCATTCCTCGATTTAGGCGTGTGTGGCAAAACAATGGTTCAAATTACAGTCAAAAGACATGAGGCGTGCCCGATGTCAATTCATTATTCCAATATTTCATTATTTCATTATTTCATTATAGGAACATTTCGTTTTCCTATTTCTGCAAAAAAATAAAAGACTGAACTTTAGATTTGAAAAATCTAATTTTTAATTTCGGGAAAAATATCAAAATCAACCATATCAAGTCAACGATTCAAATTCCGTTTTCAAAAATTATTATCGAAACGTAGAACGAAAAATGGTGAAAATCCGTTTTTCTATGTAACTTTTAGGTATTAAAAACGAATTGCAGTAGAGTACACGCATTCTAAAGGCACCAAACTTTGCATGTCAATAGTTTTCAGTATTTTATTGAAGACAAGATATGGAGAATGCGTGTAGTCTACTGCAATTCATTTTTAATACATAAAATTTACATCGAAAAACGCATTTTCGCCATTTTTCGGTTTTACGTTTCGATAAGAATTTCTGAAAACGGAATTTCAATTGTGACTTTATATTGTTGATTTCGAAATCTTTTTCCCAAATTTAAAATTGGATTTTTCAAATCTAAAATTTGACTTTTATTTTTTCGCAGAAATAGGAATTTCAATTGTGACTTTATATTGTTGATTTCGAAATCTTTTTCCCAAATTTAAAATTGGATTTTTCAAATCTAAAATTTGACTTTTATTTTTTCGCAGAAATAGGAAAACGAAATTGAAATTCAATTTTCAATTACTGTTTTTTTTATGAAAAACTCTTATCAGTTTCGCTTCGTGAAAAGTGATTCTAGCAGTTTTGTAGAGGTCGCTGTTAGGTGCTACAAAGGTCAAGAGCACTACTCAGAGGGGGAGGGTGGTATTTCTTAACTACTTTAACAAGCGCCTTTAAACCCAAATGTCAGTGAGATTAAGAGGAGAATATTATATATGGTAAGATGGAATAGAGGGCTGTAGCTGTGACGGAAACATGTCTCGCCATCTCTCTCGCACGTTTCAAGTAGGTATTTGACTACCACAGCCAACGCCCCTGCATCTAACAACCACGAACGTTATAGCAGTTTGTGTACAAGCTTACACCATATAGTAGAATTATATTAAGAGGTCGATGGGTTTATAATTAATGAATACTGGAGATCGATGATAATCGATGAGATCTTCTGATAACCACATTGTTCCGTCCGCTACTGATAGCTTGCACTTGCATCGACTCATAACTTCTTCTATATTACTGGAGAAACAAGCCGAACGTAGACCAGGTCAATATGTGGTCACCAACAAGCTTAGCTAGCGAAAGACCCTCCCCCTGTGAGGAGTATAGTTTTTATTCAAAGCCTAAACGGCGACCTCTACCAAACTGCTACAATCTCTTTTCATGAAATGAAACTGATAACAGTTTTTCATTAAAAATCAGTAATTGAAAATCGAATTTCATTTTCGTTTTCGTATTTCTGCGAAAAAAATAAAAGACCAAATTTTAGATTTGGAAAATCCAATTTTAATTTTCGGCAAAAATATCAAATTCGACAATATAAAGTCAAAATTCAAATTCCAGATTAAAAAAATATTATCGAAACGTAAACGAAAAATGGTGAAAATGCGTTTTTCTATGTAAATTTTATGTATTAAAAATGAATTGCAGTAGACTACACGCATTCCACTCCCACTCAACCTTGATGTACGAGGTGATTAATGCACATCAAGGTTGAGTTTTACAAATCACGGTTCGCATTTTGTATTACGAGGTGATAAATGAATATAAATGTACATCTAATGAGTTTTACACATTACGGTTCGCACTTTGCATTACGGGGTGATAAATGTACTAAAGGTTGAGTTTTACACATCACGGTTCCCACATTGCATTACGGGGTGATAAATTCACATCAAGGTTGTGTTTTACACAACAAGGTTCGCGCTTTGCATTACGGGGTGATAAATTCACATCAAGGTTGAGTTTTACACATCACGGTTCGCATTTTGCATTACGGGATGACAAATGTACTTTACAAATCACGGTTCGCATTTTGCATTACGGGGGTGATAAAAGCAAATGAAGGTTGGATTTTACACATTACAGTTCTAAATGGTTGATGTGCTAGGTAAAATGTTGATAATGTCTGGTTGGATAGCTCTGTTTATTCCGGTCCGAGTTGATGTCATGGGGACTAATACATATGGAAGATAAATTCCCAATATCGTGGTAAATAAATAGTTTTGAGACAGAGGGCGCGCCATAATTTACGGAGCTTGGGCGACTAATTGTTTTAGTATCACTAAATTACTCAAGCGAGTGCGCGCGCGATCTCCAATGCTTTCGGCATATTCCGAACGTCTCGACCAATAAGCGCGCGGAATCGCTTGAGTAATTATACTAAATAGATTTAAGTACCATCTAAACGCGAAGCTCGGAATAAAGCCTCGAGTGACCATGAAATTGAACCCTGTTCACCACTAACAGAGCATCCTAACAATATTGACTTCTTAGCCTCATATCGCTTGCTGACATGTATTTTCTGAAACGTCTTTTAACTTAAAATTCTTGTCTCATTTATGTAAGAATCGCGTAGCTTTGGACGTCGTTGTTGCTCTAGGCTGCGAGAAATTACTTATTTTTTGTTTCTGTGGAAGACTTCAAATGGCGCCTTTGCGAACTTGATCTTCTCTCTTACGAGAACGCTTGAATTAGAACTTTGTCCACTTTATCATCTTCGAATGAAATGTGTCCTACAACACAGTCCCTGCAAGTATGCAAAAAATTGGCGTGGTTTGCAGTTCAGCGTTGCAGCCGTTTCCAGGTTTCTGTGCCAGCAGTTTGACCTTGACCCCCACATCACGTATTATATATAAGACTAGTAAGTACCCGTGAAAAATTCATGAATTATTCCTTGAATGACAAAAATTATCGGATTGTCTCCCGTTGTGGAATGAACAGTTATACCGCTACGTTTAGAGAGGCTCAAACAATTTGTAACTACGCCTGTTTACGAAAGTATTAAAGTATTTGTTATCACTTATAGATAGGTGGCATACCGGTGTGAAATATTTTCACCGTAGCATGCGATAGGAAAAGCGTTTTAAATTAGATCTCTGAAGACAATGTTCCTTGTGAATGGAAATGAGGCAAATGCCACACAATAACCCCCTTAATATTTCCTAACAAAGGTGTTGAGGCATTGGTTTTACTGTGGTTTTGGCGCGAAAAGATCGCGCGTGTGTCGATCGATATGGTCGTATTTTCGGTCAAGAAAGAAAAAGGCTGAGCTGTACCACTCGATCTTCAACAACTATTGGTTTTAGAAGTAAATAATATCAAGAGAATTCCCTCGTCTAGTGAATAGGAAGGTTTAGGAAGCGTAAAGTAAAACTTTTAAGATTCTTGCTGTTTTCAATGGAAAGTTGCTTTGCACTGCTCATCATGTTGGACTTTCTGAAAGACTTGTACAACTCCGTCAATTCGAATTCAAGTGTGTGTGATTTAAAAAACTTAGCTTAAACAATCTAAGCTTATCAGTTAAACTTGGGAAAATCGCTTGAATAGACCTCCTCGGCTTCAAGGTCACGTGATCTGAAATGGGTAAACAGAAATCCAATATGGCGACTACAAGCACCTGTTGTACTACGCCCGTCGGCACAAAACGGCTCGAAAACCTGCCAAAACTCACTGCTACAACGATATCAGACCATCTTAAAACCTGCGTGAAAGGAGAAGTTGGCGCTAAGGGATATACGTTTTTCGCAGAAAACTATATTCTTCGTTTGCAACTGACGTCACTAATACGTTCTGGTGGATGATTAACAAAAGATATGTAATCAGCGTCCATTCTGGTACCAGCAGTCATGCATTACGTGCATTGTCTTTTGATTCTCTAGAGATTGGTTGAAAACCAAGAATACATAATGTTTTTCTCATCGAAAACGGAAATGGGACGTGTGTCGTAAATGGGCGTTGCTATCGCAGCCAGCGAAAGAGCGAGACTCCTCACGCGAAATGGAAGTTAAACTAGGAACTGAAAATCGTGTTGCTAAGGTCATTAGCTCTTCGTGCTCTTGCAAAGCTGGGTAAGTACTTTTGTTTTATTTTTTACAATCACGGGCGCGCGTAAAACCGTGCGCGCTCTAGTTTCTGTGGCTGTTTGTTGTGGTATAAAGACAAACTTCATCTGATTTTCGGTGGTTATGACCTCCTATATACCACATTGGTTAACCATACCAAAAGTTAGCGCAATAACAATAGAAAATCACTTGAACGCCTTGTGGAAAAGGTGCAGTTAGGGATAAATGTTTTCTTCCCCGAAAGTTAAGGTTCAATACTAAAGACTGGAGTAAGTCACTAAACTAAAGTTATAATAAGCAAGTTTATTATTGTTTGATAACTAAAAATAAGGTACATAAATAGCACTGCCCGCAGATTGTACAAAACTAGTCTAGGCAGGCAGTGAAAATACAATACAAATGCTAAAAGAGATGGGTGGAACCTGTGCTTAAGTTTTTATCTATTATTGTTTTTGCGGATCTGGGGGGCACTGTAATCACACGTTTCCTTTGTTATATCAACTCAACCACTGGAGTCTTCTTGGAAAGGAAATACCAGCTGATTTGACATGCACAAGTCTGCCAATGGCCTGGCATACCCCAGTCTCACAACCACGGTTGAACCATGGTCGACCATGATTTGACCATGGTTTTCCATGGTTTTGGACCATGGTCAACCATGTTTTGGCAATGAAAATACCATGGTTGACCATGGTCGACCATGTGCGTTAAATGGCACCAGATCCAACCATGGTCAACCATGGTTTGAATACTGCGACATATAGACAATGGCAGACCATGGTTGGCCACGGTCGACCATGGTCCAGTTACCATGGGCGAACATGGTTGACCATGGTTGCTTCACAAATCTCCTGCAGCTATTCATGTTGATTTGAAACATGGTCAACCATGGAAAACCATGGCGAAACATGGTAGGTCATGGTCGACCATGGTCCAGCTACCATGGTCAAACATGGTGGACCGTGGTTGCAAGAAACGTAGCCAATCATGGAAAACCATGGTCAAACACGATACTCCATGGTTGAGCATATTATCCTGCAAACCATGATCATAAGCAGATAGGTTGACAATGATGAATAACCCAAGCCAAACTTCTTGATTTGCTTTTGGTAATAAAATTCTAAATTAAATGAGGTCACATAGTCATAGGAAACATTAATAAAA
This sequence comes from Scolanthus callimorphus, assembly GCA_033964015.1. Lineage (NCBI taxonomy): Eukaryota > Metazoa > Cnidaria > Anthozoa > Actiniaria > Edwardsiidae > Scolanthus > Scolanthus callimorphus. Next base: position 6,282,438 of record CM066912.1, on the reverse strand, counting down.
AACTACAAAACGCTAAACAATATATATATTATATCTTTTATTACATTTATCGACACAACCCTACCTTTATATGTTACATTAATAGCATTAAATTTTAGTACCACTCTCAAGAAATATCATAAATTACATTCACACATACAAACATCATACATACATTAAATTCAATGTCCTTTCGTAAAGAAGCGTTCATGCCAGACACACAGAAGAATGAGAGTTTACTAACCTGATGGCGCAGGGAGAAATCAACTTCCATATGTACAAAATAGGATTTCATTATTCCTGTACAACTGTAAATTTTCAAACTTTGCTGAATACACAAGTCCATATTATAGGAAGGCTTGAGTCATTCCCTTTCATTGTTTCTGGCTGGAGAAGCATCTATAAAAAAGAACAACAAGAGTTGGCTTCTTTTAACAATACATTTTTAATTGATAGTGTTATTAGATAAAAAAAAACTGAAAGGTCATTCCTCAACATTTGCATGTGCTGAACATCCTGTTAGGAGGTTGTAAACACACTTTTCAACACACTTCCATGGGGGGTATGGATATTTTTTGGAACCACACATTTTCCATAAGTCAGACAAGTGTGTCAAAATTGTAAAACTCTTCCTCCCCCCTAAAAATATTGATGATACTTTTCTGCCTCTGTCAACTCAATAGAGCACAATGTTTCCACTGTTTAGGGCAAAATGATGGCAAAAGAATGCTTTGTTCTAAACAAAATTATAACAAAATAGAAACCAAAAGGAGTAAACACAAATGAATACCGGGTGATCCCCCGTGTGAGCACTTGATATCTTCACATGTGAAAATCACGCACTTGCCTAATGCTCGATGCTTGATTTTAAGCAATTATTGGATGAGGTTTTTGTGATTTCCAGAATAAACAATGTCGAGACAGTCCACTTGTCAGGACATTGTTTATTCTGGAAATCACAAAAACCGAATTCAATAATAATAATTCAATAATTGTTTTATTATACATTGATAATAATAATAATAATATAATAATAATAATTCAATAATAATAATTCAATAATTGTTTTATTATACATTGATTCAGTGAAAATACTTTTCTTTTTATTTTACACAAGCGCCTTGTTAAAATAGGGTAAGTGCTCTAGTCCCATGATGCATTGCGCGCATGCATCAGCATGCTGATTCTTGAAGACCCTCAAAGTGTGTGATCTCAAAGTAAAGCGCGCCCTCTTAGCCAATCAGAATTGATATAGTGAGTACAATGTATAATAATCAAGCAAATTTGGTATTTCATTGATGTCTAATAATAAACAGAACATTACTTGACCACTTGGAGCTACAACTTTTATCTTCTTGTGTTAAAAAATTATCTCATGTTCCGGGGGCTCAAATAATACATTTTCAACACTCGAAGATAAAATTTGTATCTCTGTGCAGTCATTCATAGCAAACATGTAAAATTTATCAAAATGGATTGCTTACTGTGTCAGTCAGTAAAACAAAGTCTGAATCAAGAGCTGTATTAAGTTCCACAGAAACATAAACATTGTGCACAGAAACATTGTGTTACATGCTTACTCTGACAACTGCCATGGGTTCAAACACAGCCCTTAATCTTTTATTCAATTTGAGATCTAACCTAAGGAAACTTAGAAAGTACACACACATAATCAATGACAGAACTTCTTGTTTAAGTTGTTCCGTGAGATCTCTTGTTGTTTATCAGATCGTGTGAAGGGGGCTCACATTTCGCATTCACATTCACATTCCACACGAGCTGGACAAAATCGAAGGGAATAATTAGCGGCATATTGCCCAATACGTTCAAGAAAACCAGGGAAATGAAAAGAAAAATCAGAGAGAATTCCCATTTCTCTAACAATTCCTTGGTAAGACTAAGAAACTCGCATATGACATGTTGTGGTCGTACGTACCCGTGCGCGTGATCGAACGATGAACCTTCCTTGGCCATTGTGCAATTACATTGGACTTCGATCGCGCCAAAAACTTCCTCTACTACTGTGAACTGTTACTATGAATGGCTGTTTGAATTGAGCTTAAATAAAACCATAGTGAAGATTAAATAAAAGACAACAGTTCAGCGCGATCTGCCATCTGAGTCCTTCAGCTGATTCAAATCGATGTAAACGGTCGCATGAGCCAGCGATATTGGGGTCATCCAGTCAGCAGTCAGAGGCTTGGCTGCATAGCTAACAAAATGTCCGAGTAGTGGAAAGACGTGTCGAACTTCCATCCGCTATAGTTCCTGTACCTATTAAGCCCATGGGGATTTTTGCTGATATTCAATGGAAACCCGAAAAGTAAGTACACACACACCTATAATTAATGGCAGAACTTATTGTTTAAGGCTGTTCCGTGCGATCTCTTCTTGTTATCAGATGGTGAGACGGGCTCACATTTCGCATTCACATTCCACACAAGCTGATGTGACAAAATCGAGGGGAATATTTTATAATCCGGGGCTGATATAATTCTGTATCCTGCATATTTTAAAATGAATCTGCTGTCCAGTTGTCTGAATTAGCCGTAGAAATCTGCATTTGATCATTCAGATTTCGTTTTTTGCTTGTTTCTTTGTGGTATGTACTAAAACTTCGATAAAACTCGCCTCGTGTCGATAGTCTTATCAACCTCGCATCTCAGACTCAGGGACTATTCGCCGCTAATCATTTCACCTATTGGTTTCACTATAACAGTTATACAAACTCTACATTTACTCTGGTTGCATTGTAAATTATTCCTGTAGGTTTTATTCAGAATTGGTGAATCACTTTGCGATTTGTTTCACTAAAGTCATATGAAATTCGCTATAATAAGCTTAAATACAAAATAAACACAAAGTATAGTCGAAAACAATTAAAATTAAAATACCTATCAGTGAGCGCCCTTAACGGTTGTCTACTGAATTGTAGGCACTGACTTTTCAAACCGTTGAAAGTTAATTCTGTTTTTGTAAATATGACAGGGGGAGTGTTCACCATGGTCTATCATGGTAGACCATGTTCTCTGCAGTTCTAAGGCAACACTCAGGGAATCTTAAAAAAACAATTATCAGTGTCCTTTTAAAAAGTCGCTTACTAAATTGTAGGCAGTACAAGTATTAATGCTATAAACATGTGAAGTATCACTTTTTGTAAATATGACTTGGTGATTGTTTACCATGGTCTACCATGGTGGACCATGATCTCTGAAGTCATAAGTTTAAACACTCAAAAACAGAACAAAATGCTAAACAAAGTTTTAAAATTTGTATACTAAATTGATAGAGATGTTTTCATGCCAATAAAACATAAATTTCTTAAAATCAAGGAATTCATTATTTTGACCATGGTCAACTGTGGACCATGGTCTATACAAAAAGTTGACCACAGTCAGTCACCCGATGGTTTAAGCACGGTCGACCATGGTAAACCATGGTTGACAGTGAAAAACCATGGTACCATGGTCAACGTGAGACTGGGGTAAGCCTAGAGGGGAATCGATTCAACCAGAGCCAGTCATGAAATGCTCTTTTGTAAAGTCTGCATCTGATAAGGAGGGGAAACGAAAAATAGACCCAGTATCATGCAAACCTTATGATGCTAGAGCTAAAAGAGATGGGTGGAACCAGAAAACAGTGATGGAAATGTGTAATTATCTAAGCACTGAAGAAAAATCAGCACCTTTCTCATATCTTTTAAAGTGATCAAAAATTCAATGAGACTGTCAATACTATATTTGGCAATGTGCCCATGGGTTCTGTCCTTGGCTATCAACTGACTGACCTGAATGACAATGAAACAAAACTTCACATCTTTAGACCAGCTTTTTGTATTTTACCACCCACGCAACACACTAAACATATACTGCCATTTCCTCAACTACCAGTTACCCAAGGATCACAGTATTTCACTCCACCTGCAGGCCATTCTTTAACTCATTCTGTCCTAAAAGCAGTTTGCATAACAAATGATCAAGCTGTGGATATTGAGAAACATACTGTTGGCCAAGCAGACGATGCTCGCTGGTTTCAAGAGAAACAGTTCCGTCTAGCAGCTTCAAACTTTGGAAGAGTACTCTTCAGACAACAAAAACCATCTCAGTCATTCATGAATTCAATGTTTATACCCAAAAACTTAGCCAATGTGTCATCAATAAATCATGGTAAAAAAAGAGGGAATAGCTAGGGCCATCTATGCAAGAAAAATGCAACTTCAAGTGCATAAAAAGTTTATGGTATATGACTGTGGACTGATTATCAACCCTGCTCTTCCATATATTGGTGCCACACCAGATGGCAAGGCTTATGATCCTACCTGTAGAACACATTTTGGGCTTCTGGAAATTAAGTGTCCATACACCTTCAGAAATAATTCTTTGGAGGAGGCATGCCAAGATCCGAAATTTCACTGTACTATGGTGGATGGTGTGGCTATCTCAAGCATGGCCACAGACAAGGATATTATGCTCAGGTTCAGGGCCAACTGGCACTTCAGCGGCCTGGAATGGTGTGACTTTATCACCTATCTGCCTGGCTCACATACAATTTCTGTGGAAAGGATTTTCTCAGATAAACAGTACTGGAACAACACACTGTTGCCGAAACTGACTAGTTTTTTATTTCAATCATGCTGTTGCATATTTTGATAATAAATATTTTCAGGCAGGATAATGAAATGAATATAAGATTTGGTGACTAGGGCTGCAGTCATTATTTATACCACAGGAGATCAACAGGGTGGGGCATACACCTTTGCTTGGGGGTAATATTTACCCATTTCACATCACATGGTGATTAATTTGAATAATCTGCCTTTATTTTAGTAGGTTTCTGTATTCATATATCACTTGGTATTTGTATGTCACAGGAAAAAAAGAATATGAAAAATGGCACCTAATCTGAAATAGAAAAAACATGCACTCAATGAAAACATTTCCTTTTGAATTTTCTAGTGCCCCTTTTTTTTGGTACTAGTAATAAGGAATGCAGCCTTATCATTTAGCTTCATAAAATAGGAAAAACAGCACATATATTTGTTATATGACAAACTGCCCAACGCCAGTGGTAGATTATATTAAATACAAATTTACTAAAAACCCAAATAAATTATACTTCCTTAGCAGTCTGGGCCTCAGCTTATGTGATTCGAATATTGTGTTTTCAGTCCCCTTAACTGGGCCAGTCCATTTTCTATTTTTCATTAAAAAAGCAGAGCAATTAAGTAGAGTTTATGAGTCATCACTGTCATCTGATAATATTGGATCCAGACTTGAGTGTATTTGTGGATTATGTAGTTAGGGGTAACTTTGTGACTGCAAGACAAGTGATGAAGGACACTGAATTCTCAATTCAGTGGCATCGATGATTATGATATTTTTAGGATAGTCTTGTTTGAATTTCTCAGGCATGTTTTGAAGTACAACGTTCCTGTGTGGCCAGATTTTTAGAGCACCAAGTCTCACATACAACAGATTCAACCATGTTATACAAACATTTGCTACAGTCGATTCTGCCAAATGAAATCTTATTGCAAGATCCAAATTAGTTAATCCTAAACGTAATTTCATTAAAACTAATAACAATTCATCATCTACACAAAGTCGACGGCTCCTCAAGGCCCCTGCAGGACGTTCATCCCCTGATTCAGAATCTGAATCACTGCTATCATTCTGAATATCATTGATAGAATCAAGCAACAATGGAGTATCAATAGCTCGACTCCTCCCTGCTTTGGTGTACCAATAGACTATGTTTCTGCTTTCTGTTTCTCGGGTTTGTGAACTTCGATTTTTCGGCTCGAACACATGGGGAGAAATACCGAATGGACATGCGCACTTGAGCGTGGCACTTCTAAATTATGGACTCAGATTACCTTCAAATAATTTACTGTAAATGTATGGCAATGAAACTTAAATTCAAGATAACACTGGGCTAAATTCGAAATCGAAAGTTACTTTGCCTCCGATCGAAACAACATGTTGTTCATCTTTCTTTTCGTGGTAATATTGGTGGGCTACAGTATAAAATCGGTTCGGTTTTGTCAAATCTAGGTTACAAACTCAAGAGCTCTGTTTACAAGAGGAAGTCTATGCCACGGCGCTAAAATACACAGAACTAACAGTCAAATTTCGTAACGTTATAAGCTCGTACAAACCTCACTTTACCTCCAGATCAAAAGAACAAGAATTCCTTCGTAAATTCACACAGATTTCACGTCATGTAAATGATTTTTCAGCTCGGTTTTTAAGATCCACTTCCATGTTAAACGAGGCTTCATTGTTTGGCCCTTGAAGTCCGCCTCGAACAAAAAAGCTCGAAAAAATGCCGATTTCTTCGCTTCTTTCCGCTCTGAGCGGCCAGTTCTTCGACAGTGTACAACCAGTCGTTCCTCTGCTAATAATATGTGTCCAAAAAGACTAGAAACGAGTACCAGAGTGCCTAGCGAACTTAATTTTTAAATATTAGCGCGAACTTGAAGCGAACCGGCGAAGGCAAAGTTCAGTATTGACTCTCGTTATTTATCAACGCATCCTCGATATTTTCCCAAAATTAACAAAAAGCATGATATATTATTTTACTTTGCTTTCAAATTGTTTCTTCTTGGCATGTTATCAGCCGAAAAGGCAAAGTTTTAAGCAATTTATAACAACCCTTCACTCTCTCTTCTGTCTCTCCCGGAAGTCAGGGTTTGTTTTTGCATACTAATTGACCCACCAATCGACAGCGACCAATGAGAGACGCAATAGGACAATCGACTTTATTGACAGCATAATTAGGGTCATGTTTAAACTCCTCCCATTATCATTCGCTATTTCTCGCCATGTCTCCGTTTTTAGTATAGATTTCGAAGATTTCATACATTTCCTCCTTCCGGTCGGGTTTGAGAGCTTCGTTTTTTCGGCTCGAACTTCTCTGTTTTTAATATAGATTTAGAAATAAATAGGCTGTCAAAGGACTGTTGTTTGTGAACTGAGTGTTTGTTTATTTATAAATGGCGCGCCGGGGCTTCGTGCAACGCGCCAAAACCTTTGAATGGGATATATTGTTCAATCTAAACTTTTTGGAAAAACTACTTTGCCTGACCATTACAATGTTATTTGTGAGAGAATCGCGTAGGTTTGGACGTATTTGTTGCTTTCGGCTGCGAGAAATTGTTTATTGTTTGGTTTCTGTGGAAGACTTAAAATGGCGCCTTTGCCAACTCGATCTTCTCGCTTACGAAAACGCTTGAATTAGATATTCCGTCCACTTTATCGTTTTCGAATAAAATGTATCCTATAACGCGGTTCCCCAAGTATGCAAGAAAATGGCGTGGTTTAGAAGTTCCGTGGTGCAGCCGTTTTTCCAGGCTGCTGGGCCAACAGTTTGACCTTGACCCCGCCCACATCACGTATTATATATAAGATGACTATAATTATAATTATAATCGAATGCGAGAAAAGACAGTCGACACATATCTTTTCTGAAATCAAATGTACTAGAACGTTTCGGCCCTTTGGCACCGCCTTTGGCCTTCTTGAGCTGAAAATATAAAGTTTCAAAAGGTCAAAATAATGGAACAGGAAGTTCTCGTGCCTGTACCATATTTGGGCACCATGCCCGTATTTGTAATTATGCCTGTCACTTAGTGCTACGCGTCCACAGGCTTGCCTGAACATCTACATAAATTCACTTCTTTACCGCGACCATGGCATATACCCCGACCTGCTCCCAGTCTGACCTGATAGCTCAGCTGGTACAGCATCGGATGTACAATTCCGGAGGTCGTGGGTTCGAATCCCTCTCGGGGTCAGATATTTTTTCTCTTTCTCCGCTTACTACGGCTAACGCTCATAAGCACACATGGGACCATTTCATTAGCACACGATAGCTTTCACACAAGGTTAATTCCTTATCTTCACCCAGTTGAACTTAGTGCTACGCGGCCACAGGCTTGCCTGAACATCTACATATATTCACTTCTTTACCGCGACCATGGCATCTAATATACCCCGACCTGCTCCCAGTCTGACCTGATAGCTCAGCTGGTACAGCATTGGATGTACAATTCCAGAGGTCGTGGGTTCGAATCCCTCTCGGGGTCAGAGATTTTTTCTCTTTCTCCGCTTACTTGGGCTAACGCTCATAAGCACACATGGGACCATTTCATTAGCACGATAGCTTTCACACAAGGTTAATTCCTTATCTTCACTCTGTTGAACTTAGTGCTACGCGGCCACAGGCTTGCCTGAACATTTAACAATTATTCGCCGAAGGCGAAGTGAATAGTGGCGAAGAGTCCCCGAGACCGGAGGTCGAGGGGACTATTCGCCACTATTCACTGAGCCTGAGGAGAATAATTGTTTTACAGCTGTTTCAGGTAACACGCGACCCAGCGCGTTCAAAACATTTTTTGGCAGTTTGTCTTTTCTGGAACGTCAATCAAATCGCCTAGTGCAGTGAATTGGCTTCTGTCGCGACATGTCTCCCAAGGGAAGCCAAACAAATACACTGGGCAAAGATTTGATTGGCTCACACGGATTGCATTGATTGACAACGCAGAAAACCCAACTGCCAAACTCCAAGAATCTGACAACGGCGAAGTCGCGTGTTACCAGAAACAGCTGTAGTATATACTACACGGGAACACTCCAAAAAATATCCGAACGACACTAAATGTGGCATTTGCCGACATTGTGTAGCCTCTTTCTGTATGCGTGACGTTTGTCACGCACGTGACATTACGTCAGACTTCACTACAAGCATTCGGCTACTGAACACATGGTGGAAACTTGCTGCTGTTTTAGAGAAGCAAAAACGCTAGAAAACACTTCTTTTAAAACCTTAATATCGACTACGTTAAACGATTTAAGATTTTAGAAGGTTGCAAGGATGGATTCAAGGGATAAATTCGCATTTTGTTCCTTGGATTATGGATTGTGAAACTGCAGAGTTGCTTCGCTGAAAACACTTTGCCTTTGGTCGCCATTTCACCACCGATGGATGACTATATTTTTCAACCTGCTGGCAGAGAAATTCCAGATTCGTTTGGAATATTCAAACAGAAATTTGGGAAATTAACCTCTTCAAACTCTGGGACAACGAGGAAGACTTTGTTCATAAAAAGAGAGACCACTTTAAATACGTTTGATGTCGGATGGCTCGTGATCAAGCGAATCAACAAGTCGTCGGTAAGCTTAACTGAAATTCTCTCTTAAACTGCACTCAATGACTGGCTTCTACGATTTACTGTCGCTTCCAACCTACAGGTACATGTAAATGTTCGGCAAAGTAGATATGTTTTCGACAAAATTGCCTTAATTAATATGTTGTTTTGAATGTAATTCGTTTCTCAAAAAAAGTGCCGTGAACGAATCATCGATCTCTGTGATTCCGAAGAACTGAAAAACAAGAACAGCACATTTCGAAGTTCAAGAAATACATTCTCTCTCTCTGACTCACCTTGAAAAACTAAAGAGACAACATAAGTTAATTGAGAAGGATTTTTCCGTTGTATTTCGAATCAGATAGTTCCTTTAGAAAGTAAAAATATCCGAACCAATTGCACTCGGGCTTCTCAATCTCGGGATAATGCTTTCGATCTCGGAATATTGTGGCATTATCCCGAGATAGAGAACCAATCAAAACGCGCGATCTATGGAGGTTCCCGTGTAGTATATACTAACTACATATATTCACTTCTTTACCGCGACCATGGCATCTAATATACCCCGACCTGCTCCAAGTCTGACCTGATAGCTGAGCTGGTACAGCATCGGATGTACAATTCCGGAGGTCGTGGGTTCGAATCCCTCTCGGGGTCAAATATTTTTTCTCTTTCTCCGCTTACTAGGGCTAACGCTCATAAGCACACATGGGACCATTTTATTAGCACGATAGCTTTCACACAAGGTTAATTTCTTATCTTCACTCTGCCTGTCATGTCAGTGCGCCATGTGTGTTCAGTAAATCAGTTCTACAGAGCAGCGTTGCAGATTAGTTCTTTATTTCGTGGCCCGTTTAATTGTCCCTATTTCGGGGATTATTCGGGTTGTAATAAGAACGGAGAGCTCGGTCTGTTAATATAAGCCTTTTTCACGACCCCCCGCGCGATAATCGATTAGCCTGCCTGTCACGCTGGGACCAACCACACCCCTAAATGAGTCATCAAAACGTGGGCAAAAATCAATTCTCGACATAACTTTCTACCCTTTGTGTCTATTTTTACCAAACTTCGTACATTGGATAACATTATGAAGACACATATTTTTAACCTATTGAGTGGTCACCATGGTGTTTGTGACGTCACTGGGGATGACGTAATTATTGGACTATTTTTTATTATGTCGAATCTGCTTGTTTTTTGTAGCGGCAATGACAGATTATAACAAGAGAAGCTGAAAATCGAAAACCGTTTGCGTTTTGGGTTTATATTAGCTGAGTTATGATTTTTTAATGATTCGTATAAGGTTGGATCTACCTTAACAATTGAAAAAACTACAAAATAATTAAGTTTTGTAGGGTAACGTCATTCCACAGTCAAATATCTTAGTATATAAGTTATACTAGTTGACTACAAAAGAATTGCAGTCATTTCCATTCTCGATCGTCTATTTTCCGTGTTTAAAATCCAAAAATGTAAACTCATGACGTCATAGATTATGACGTCACAATCTAACAATGCTTAATATCTTCGCTCTAAGGACGACATTCAAAATTTTAAAATCATACGATTTTAGATACCATTTTGCTTGGCACTTAACAACAGAAATCAGTTCAATTGACGAAATGCTCGAAAAAAATTACCAGTAAGTTTGTTTTACCATTATAATATTTAGGGGAGGGGAGGGGGTCAATCTTTGAAAAACTAGAACTCAGCTGTTTTTTATGCTATCAACAAACGGTTTTCGGTTTTCAACATCTCTTGCTGAGGTGTATCATCGCCATTACAGAAATAGTGCATATTCCAATTCGTAAAAATGATCAAACGATTGCGCAATCTCTGGTGACGTCACAAAACATCATAGTGACGTCAAAAGTAATGAAAAATATTTGTCATTGTGATGTCACCCTATGTACCAAATTTGATCAAAATAGCCACTTGGGATGGAAAGTTGTGTAGAGTCAAAGTTTGGATGACGCATTTTGGGGGGTGGTTGGTGCCAGCGTGTGTCACCTAGCAACGGCTATCTGGCTGGCAAAGCCGTAAGATAGGACGAAGAAATACAAAGGTTTCAGTGAAGGTGCGTGTGGCAAATAAACGGAAAAAATAGGTTTATTATGGAACCTTCTGCGAATTATTTTAAACAAGGGTCAATTTAATTCCGACCATACAATTTAATTCCGACCTGCTCCTTGTAAAATGAGCGCTTCGCTCATTCCCCCTAGTGAAAGGGATTTGTCGCGAAGGGCACTTTCAGAAGGTGACCCTTAATGAGATGCAAACATGAGATACCTAAAATAAGGGCTTTTAAGCAGTGTGCTTTTACCACTAGGGCACCTTTCCCCTTGTAGTGTGGATTTTTGTTATATATCCCTTGCGAAAGGACTGATAGCTTGGGCAAGCCGACCTTTCGATTTCTTACTAAATGCTTATAACCACTCGGTAAGTTTCGAATAACGGTGAACACTGATTGAAGATCGCTGCATCTTTATAACAAACTTATACCTACGTGCTTTTTTGTATTATTATTATCTTTGTATTCAAGTATTATTATTTTCTTCTGCTCTCAGTATAAATCCGAATCTCACTGTAATTGTAAAGCACTTTTTACATGAAGCTGAAACATTGGAAGGAAACACTGTTTATCATACAACATAATTCTCTATAAATTACTAGTATCGGCTATTCAAAATAAATGCAATTGCTTTTACTTAGTATATATTTCTTTTGCGCGCACACGGCATGAACCCCCAGCTAGACAAGCTAGCGGACAATGGCTATAATTTCTGGCATCCGTAGGGGGCGACAAAACTTAGTATTTCTCGCAGTTTACGTGCATAAGAAATCGTATTAGCTATGTATAAAGCTATTGCGGGCTATAAGTATCCTGAGAAATACGATTTGTAGCAAATACAGAATAAATCGGGTAAAAATGAAGTCTCTAGATGAAATTCGAAACACTAACATCATTAAAGAGCGTTGGAATTACATTCAACGACCTGAAACCCCCGGAATCACCTCAGTCACTCCAATCGAAATATGATTCGTAGCTGTTGCAGTTACTTTTTTAGTACTCGCTGGCATTTACGCCAAGTGCAAGGCGGACTGGCATTCAAATGTATTTTGCCTTGTTGTTCGTTGACCCGCGCAAGATGTCGTGCGCGTTCATATTTGTGACACTATGAGGTCAAGTATGTTATTCGTAGCATTTTCCTGCTTTTTCTCCAATAAGAGATTTGAAAGCAAGACGTCCATGAAATTTTGTGATATAAAAGCACCCCCATTGTGCAAAAAAAAGCTAGTTATATTTTGTTAGCAAGTACAAACAAAACGCGCTTGCCGTTGTTTTTTATCCGAGCGTACACTGCAAATTCCAGAAATTGAAGTCACCATAAGATTACAACAACGAAACTGCTGGATCCATAGTTCTTGCTTTAAAAAACGGATAGTAACGTAAAAGTGAGAATAAGAATTACGAAACAAGCGTTTGCATTGATCTCGATTTGTGTCCGCTTACTGTGACAGGAGTAAAAATTATTTGGAAGCATATAATGCTCGCAATCCTGGAAGTCGTGGAGCAAAAATACACACAACCAACCATAGTTAGTAATTATTTTCTTTCTTTATCGCAAAGGTCCTAATCTCGAAGCAAACACAAGTCCGAGCGCTAGGCACAAGACAAGAAACTTTGGCGTCACATTTTTTTATTCATCATGGCGGCCCAAATAAAAGCGCACACTGTTTAGTTCCGGGTCAGTTTTGACATGAATCAACAACACAAACTTAGTGACAAATCAAATCAATGCAAATCAAATCAACAACGAATACACGTGGGATTTTAAACTGTAGTTATCCATGCAGTTATTTTCTTTTGCATCCAATAATACCAACTGCAACTGTTTTGTTTGTTCTTTTGGCCTGCGCAAGTTTCCCTCTCTTTGGGCCCATCCGGGATCAAAGGGATTAATTGCCCACACTCGCGACACGTGATCATGGTATATAGAATTACGTATCAGCTTAGTGTTTCATTACAAGCGTGCTTGGGCAACTCAACCGAGCTCAGGATATTTACGAGTTTTTCTTTCGCAAGTGGAGATCGTTTAACTCCCCTCCGCCATGTGCGGAGGGGAGTTCAGCTTTTGATAGTTCGCCGCATGCCGTTTGGTACGGAATTTGTGACTTTTAATGGTTTTTTCTACTGCTTTGAGCGGCACATCTATTCTGGGAACGCCCCCAAACTCTTACTTGTGGCGAGTGAGAGACCAGTATACATGCTGGATAGAGACATGATCTTCTGTTTTCACGCAAGATTGAAACAAAAAGGAATATTTCGCAAGACTTAAGCTTACATCAGCGAAGACAAGGCGACAAGGCCAGTTTTTTTTACGAGCGAGACGTCTTACGCTCACGATCACTGGACAGGACTTCAATTCGTGCCCGCAAGTTTGAGACAAAATTTCACGAGTCTAGACTTAATCACTCAAGACGACGCACGTTTTTTCACAAGCTTCATCACGATCAATGGAAAGAGATTTATCATACATTTCACACAAGATTGGGATGCTATTTTTCAAGACGTACTCAAGCCAACGCCAGTTTTCACAAGACGACTTCATATACAATCACGACAAAGAATAAAATTGCGATACCATTTCTCAAGACGACGTAACTCAAGACAACGCAAGTTTTCACAAGACTTCACTACTCAAGATTTTACACAGGATACCATTCAGGCACTGCCGTATTCGTAGCAGGACTTACTTCTAGTTATCATAGATTGGGGGTTATATTAATCTGTAAGTCATTTCTTGCTTAGGGTAGTTCACAGCGAGCTGTTTCATATATTTCAGCGTTCACACCTTTCGGAATTTTAGGCTAGGTTTGTAATGGAATTTATATTTGGGATTTGCAGTTCGTTATTATTCGTTTTAGAGCTCAATGTAATAGCGTTTTCTTCACATATCATTAGTTTCGTAGTATATGCACCTCATACAGGTAATTGGGCCAATTTACAACATTAGGTTTCGGCGTTTTACATCATATATTGCGCTTTTATCTGACATGTCATTAGCTACTTCGTTCACACCTCATGGTTCACAGAGTTCACGAGCGCGTAGTATTATGTTCCTGGTTCGCATAGCTTTTATTATCCAGGTATAGTTCGAATATTGCATTGATTGTTTTTCGCATATTCTTTAATCCAGTGCTCAAGACAATTGCGCTTCGCGTATTTTCAGTAGGATTAGGTTATACCACTTTTGCCAGAGTTTAATTATCGTTCTGTCTATATTTCCTTTCGTTTGGTAGGTATTTGTCATTCGATTTGACAGTTCACATACTGTTAGGTTGTAGTTTATAACATCTCATTATTTTTCTACTTGCCTTCCTTGATTCGTAATTAACCTATCATTTGATTGGGTGTTCACATATCATTTGGTATCTTTACGTTCAGAGATTACGCTGAGTATATAGCTTTCACCGGTTATTCGGTTTCGATGTTGACTTACATTTGTCATTGACTTGACGGCTTGACGTTATGTATTAGGCGCGTTTCACATTTCATTTCATAGACGTCGTTGTTCATGTTTACATTCTGGTGTGTCACTCAAGAGGAAATTTCCTAGCGTTACTTTCCTTAGAATGTGAGGTCTATTCTCTTATCGCGTTAGTAGGCTTATCACAAGTTCTGTTCTCATTCCATTCAGTTCACAGGGTTTGGAGCTGACCACTCCTGCTTTCCTATATTTGATTTCACTTATCGGAATTTATTTTATGAGCGTCTTTTATTATCATTTTTCGTGGTCATATGACAGGGCCGTTGCATACTGTAGCCCTGCAACCATAGTCGACAAGCCGTGGTAGTAATGTATCGTAGTCGTCGTACAAGCCACGTTTTAGTTGTTTTATTATTAGAAGTTCAGTCGGTCGGATAAGACGTGGTTATTTTACCGTAGTCGAACAAGCCGTGTTTTAGTATTACAAGTTTTTTCGGAAAGCCGTGGTTATTTACCGTAGTCGGACAAGCCGTGTTTTAGTATTACAAGTTTTGTCGGAAAGCCGTGGTTATTTACCGTAGTCGGACAAGCCATGTTTTTAGTATTACAAGTTTTGTCGGAAAGCCGTGGTTATTTACCGTAGTCGGACAAGCCGTGTTTAGTATTACAAGTTTTGTCGAATAGGCCGTGGTTCTTTACTGTAGTCGGTCAAGCCGTGTTTTAGTATTCTAGTTCAGTCGGACAAGCCGTGGTTATTTTACCGTAGTCGGACAAGCCGTGTTTAAGTATTACAAGATTAGTCGGACAGGCCGTGGTTATTTACCGTAGTCGGACAAGCCGTGTTTCAGGATTACAAGATTAGTCGGACAAGCCGTGGTTATTTACCGTAGTCGGACAAGCCGTGTTTAGTATTACAAGTTTTTGTCGAATAGGCCGTGGTTCTTTACTGTAGTCGGTCAAGCCGTGTTTTTAGTATTCTAGTTCAGTCGGACAAGCCGTGGTTATTTTACCGTAGTCGGACAAGCCGTGTTTAAGTATTACAAGATTAGTCGGACAAGCCGTGGTTCTTTACCGTAGTCGGACAAGCCGTGTTTTAGTATTACAAGATTAGTCGGACAGGCCGTGGTTATTTACCGTAGTCGGACAAGCCGTGTTTCAGGATTACAAGATTAGTCGGACAAGCCGTGGTTATTTACCGTAGTCGGACAAGCCGTGCTTTAGTATTACAAGATTAGTCGGACAAGCCGTGGTTATTTACCGTAGTCGGACAAGCCGTGTTTTAGTATTACAACATTAGTCGGACAAGCCGTGGTTATTTACCGTAGTCGGACAAGCCGTGTTTTAGTATTACAAGATTAGTCGGACAAGCCGTGGTTATTTACCGTAGTCGGACAAGCCGTGTTTTAGTATTACAAGATTAGTCGGACAAGCCGTGGTTATTTACCGTAGTCGGACAAGCCGTGTTTTAGTATTACAAGATTAGTCGGACAAGCCGTGGTTATTTACCGTAGTCGGACACGCCGTGTTTTAGTATTACAAGATTGGTCGGATAAGCCGTGGTTATTTACCGTAGTCGGACAAGCCGTGTTTTAGTGTTACAAGATTCGTCGGACAAGCCGTGGTTATTTACCGTAGTCGGACAAGCCGTGTTTTAGTGTTACAAGATTAGTCGGACAAGCCGTGGTTATTTACCGTAGTCGGACAAGCCGTGTTTTAGTATTTCAAGATTAGTCGGACACGCCGTGGTTATTTACCGTAGTCGGACAAGCCGTGTTTTAGTATTACAAGATTAGTCGGACAAGCCGTGGTTATTTACCGTAGTCGGACAAGCGGTGTTTAAATATTACAAGATTAGTCGGACAAGTCGTGGTCATGTACCGTAGTCGGACAAGCCATGTTTTTAGTATTACAAGATTAGTCGGACAAGCCGTGGTTATTTACTGTAGTCGGACAAGCCATGTGTTTAGTATTACAAGATTAGTCGGACAAGCCGTGGTTATTTACTGTAGTCGGACAAGCCGTAAGTTTAGTATTACAAGATTAGTCGGACAAGCCGTGGTTATTTACCGTAGTCGGATAAGCCATGTTTTTAGTATTACAAGTTCTGTCGGACAAGCCGTGTAGTAGTAGTGGTACAGTAGTAGTGGTACAGTAGTAGTGGTACAGTAGTAGTGGTACAGTAGTAGTGGTACAGTAGTAGTGGTACAGTAGTAGTGATACAGTAGTAGTAGTGGTACAGTAGTAGTGGTACAGTAGTAGTGGTACAGTAGTAGTGGTACAGTAGAAGTGGTACAGTAGTAGTGGTACAGTAGTAGTGGTACAGTAGTAGTGGTACAGTAGTAGTAGTGGTACAGTAGTAGTAGTGGTACAGTAGTAGTGATACAGTAGTAGTAGTGGTACAGTAGTAGTAGTGGTACAGTAGTAGTGGTACAGTAGTAGTGGTTGCTAGCCTTACCCCTCTGACGTTAGTGCTGCAGTGCCGTGCAACTACAGTCGTCGCACAAGACATTGTTACCGCGGTTTAGTGTGACAGTTTGTAAGCACTGCGCAACGCGTCATCTGGTCCGTTGAAAATTCGACTACTTAGCTGTTTGTACCTCCTTACGTCAGGTTACATTTAACTATTACGTCGAGTTGCCCCAGACATTTCTAGTCGTTTTACATTTCTTCTGACATGCCGTTCGTAGTTTTCGTTTTACTCTGACTTTCATCGCCTTCACACTCTTTTTGGTTTGGCCGGGGGTTTGGTGGCAGAGAGGTTTATTATTAGTATTTATACATTTATCTTTCACAGTTTCTCTGTTAATAATAAACTTCTCTCTTGTGCCAAACAAAAAATTGTGTTATGTTGTGTTATGTGGGAGCGACATTATGGGGAATTGGTGCAATGTGTGACACTTTTAATGAGGTCATTGTAACCATGTATTGTAACCATGCGTCTTTTGTCCATCTAAGATAATTATTTTTGACTGACATTTTGCAACTGAATGTTTCCTTTGGCCAACTAGGTTTGCGTAATCTATGCGTTTACTTATTGTCGATGTGTGACGAGTCTGTCGTAAAGGTAACTGCTAAATTTTGTTTTGATATTCTCGAGCGTTTAATGCGATGGTTCGAGATGCTGAAGAATCTAATGAGTTTCATTAAATCTTATGTAATTTTTTTTCTTTTGTACCTGTATATTTTGAGAGCGGTCTTTAAATTCCGCAATAGAAAATAAATTTACAGCACAACTGTATATCATTGACAATCATGCTGGATCCTCGAGCATGATTTTACACAAAGCGAGTTTCATGGCCTGTCTTGTTGTTTACAGATTGCATTATAGTAGCCTAAGCTCAATAATCACAACAAAACAAGCATGTCTATACTCCATATATGAAACAATGGTTTACGGATAATTGCATAGTAGCCTAAGCTCAATAATCACAGCAAAATAAGCATGCTCTAAATTGAAAAACCGTGATATGATCATGTATCAATGATTATTTATAAGAGTTGAATTTGATACTGCCGCGCGAACGACGCGGCAAAAGTGCTTCACGTTGGGTGGGTTTTTCTATTTTTTCTCGGGGCTCTTAAAGTTTTTTATCTTTGTTAGCTGATATAACCATTTCTCTGATATAATAAACTGGAAATTCATTCGGATACTACAGTTCATCAGCTAATGTTACGTTCATGAGCCCTGAAGGCCACAAATGTACCAGCAGGGAAGCAATGATGATGATTGAGTTGTACTACTTTTAAGACTTGTGTTTGAAAAAATCATGGGTTTTCTTACCTCAAGGATTTATCTCCATGTGCTTCCAATATCGTTTTATACCTTGAACGCCTAGTCTCCTACGCAGGGCTGCGCAGGAGATTACTGTACGGCAAGAAAATACACATCCCTTGCATTTTTACTTGTTTACTGTAGCAGGAACAAATCCCGCATGCTTAGTAAGCCCACGTGGCAAGCGTTTCCGTGCAGTTTTAGGGCCGGAGAAGAGCCCGAGACAAGTACGATAGATTTTCGATAATTTGGCCGCGCGAAATATGGGGCAAGGGCGAAAAAATTCGCTCGTATTTTTCTCTGACCTCTGAAGAACACATCACAGAGCCGATTGCCCTGGGGAGGGGGGATGTAATTATGTTTGCAAGCTTATCGGTGCAGCCATGCGAATTCCTAGGCTCAGGTTACCGCGCCTCAAGGACTAAAAACAGCAATGATTAGTTACGAGTCAGATACTATCTTTAGCGTTTAAGGAGCCCTTTATTTCTTATATTGGGGTCTATTTGTAAAATTGTTTATTTTTCTCTGTCTACAATACACGGGCGAGGAAATAATTATTTTTAAGACAACGTGGTCCCACAGAATGATGTTCGTGTCCGATATTTGAATTGACAACCCAAAATGGCACTCATCAACTAGCGGCTCTGATAACTATCGATCTCTCTATCAAGGACGAGCGAAGCGAGCTGAAATGAGTTGCCAAGCACGAGAAATGAAAATACCCAACTGAACACGAAATGTTTGTAAAGGACTTTGAAAAAGTCTAACGGCATGTATCAGTTACCCTCTGCCCTGATGAAGGCTTTTAAAAATGTGGCAGATACTAATATATCCCATATACACGTACTAAAATTGCGGAGAGGCAATTACTTGCTGTTGTTAGATCGCATGAGATCCAAGGCGTAAATAATATTTTTTTCTGTTCATAATGTGTTTTTTTTATTGTGTTAAATTATTTGTCTCCTCGTCGTATTTCGTTTTCCCGTTTTTCATGGTTTCATCTTTAGGACCATGCAATCTGATTGTTGACCAACTCAAAAAAAAATGCGCACTTGGCTTTCTTGTGCACACGTTGAGACCACAAAGATTGCATGACTCAGTTGTTGCATTTCAGCTAATGCCGTTACGGAGATTAAAGTCAGGCTATCGCACGTTTGCCGGCCACTTCTCTGACAAGAACATAGCTCAAATCACAATCCAATTCCATCCTCTTGATAACAGGTCAAAATAACCTAGAATTGCATTTGTCTAACAATTGAAACGTTTTTCTATATTAATCTGGAGGATTATTTTGATTCCTACGGGCAAATGTAGCTACTGTGACAAAAACAGGCTCAAGCCTTCAAAATTCGATTACTTATGACATCCCCTGCGAAATGGATTCCAAGCTTTTTTGGAAAACAGTTAAATTGAATGGAATTCCATCGAATTCAACTGTTTTCTAAAGGATTCCAAAATGTGTTCTTAAACGCCTATTTCTGTCAGGGAAAGACTTCTGGAATTCCCTTGAATTCAATGCAATTCCAGAAGGATGCTTAAGGGAAGGTGTCAAATGTTTGGAAAATAATGGAATATAGTTGAACTCTCGGCTTAATTAACAGACTAATCACAGTTCCAGCAAATTCCAAACAATTCCAAACTAATTTTGACAGCTCGTAACATAATGCAGACTCAACAACCAAAGAATGCAATGTTTGGCGGTTGAAAACACGCAAGGCGGGCTCAAAAGAGGTCTAGGAGAGTTTAGGAAGTTCACATTCGTTCATTAGACCTTATCATGGGATTGTACAACATGGGAATATATCCTGTATATTACAGGTAACACTACTGGAACAGAAACATATGACAAACCTATGACAAACATGTGCAAACCTATGACAAACATGTGAAAAATATATTAAAAACATATGACATATGAGAACAAGATATGACAGGCGTACGTTTTCAAAATCGAGAGTTCGGAAGGATTTTCGAGGAGCAGGCTTCTAGACTTGGGGAATATATGACAATCCAAGAGAACATATGACATGTATATGACAACATGCCTTTTATATATGACAGAAACAGTGCTAGCCTGTGGTAACATATGACAGGAATTGAATCATATGACAAAGATGCAATTCATATGTTTCACTTTTGGGGTGTCATATGTATCTCATTATGACAAAACTCGAGAACTCATTACCACGACCGAACATATGACAAAAACTGGTTTAGGGTATGTCATAATCAACCTCAACATATGACTCAGTCAGACACATATGACAAAAAGTAAAACAAGATACAAGTGCAAACATATGACAGAGGTCTGAAATAGTAGGATATTTGAATCCACCAAGGCACATAAGACACAATAGCCATATTCAACTACTTGACAAACTTAAAATATGACACGCTGGTACATTATAACCAAAGGAAAATGCACATAATGAAGTATAACATAGAAGATCACTGTTGTCACATTTTGACGAGAGCATATGACTAATTTCAAACGAATTCCTTTAGTTCGAGAAGTCTATTGGAGATAACTCAAATAATAGAAAAGTGCTAAGTCGATAATTTCAATTGCAAATATAAGTAAAAAGGATTCACAGCGTAGCATGCAAATATCAATGCATAAACTGCAGCTTACAGGCGTCACTTACACTTTGACCGAGCGAAACCTGGTTCGAGCTGAGGTCACTTCTGATTGGCCAATTCGCAATTTTCGTACTGAGCCCGCTAAAATAAAGCAACGGTATAGTGCTACAACATGGCTTGGAGTGTGTCTCCGATCTTGCTCAATTCTGGATGGCAAATGTCCTGTCGCTTTTACGCTAAGCTGATCATCGCTCTGTTCAAGCGTTACTGTACTGTATTCTCAAAGTACTACAGGAAAAAGACCTAACAAGCGGTGAGTTGAAAGTGATTGCAACATTTACTGTGTGATTGGTTTCATGAATTGGCTGATTTTAAGCTAGAGCCCTATTATCTTTTGAGAAAAGAAGCATGATGTTGAAGCATTAGGTAAAACTTTGGCATTTCGTATACATTTTGAAACGATTCCTGCTTAAACTGGCTATTTCTCGACCTCAACAAGAAGCGGAGAAGCGAGCGCCATTGTGGATTTTAGATTTTAATTATAAAGACGCCAAACACGTCAACTTCTGCTGTGTCCAAACAGCTAAAAGCTGATATTACAGCCTACTATTATGAGATTTAGATCGCCCTTTCACCAATGTAGTAAACTGAACTGAAAACCGAACTTTGTGTAGCTTTTTCAGTTCGATTTAACAAAGTTTATAGAGGAATTTGGTGGCTTTGTGTGTTTTAGTTTGCCGGAAGTCACGTTACGTTTAGAGGATCGAGTTTAATTAAGCCTGGGGTTACTAAAATCTATTCTAAGAGCTAAGTTGAAGACAACATAGTTTTTTTTGCAGCGCTAACTGTACAATTAGGTTAACTCTTGTGTGTATAAAGCCATGTGCTTTGTCTTTGCAAGAAGAATCAGGCCGGTCATGTCATAAAGCTGAGACAATTAAAAATATCTTCCGATTCGGTGGATAATAACTCGGGTAATTTAACTCTTTTATCACACGCGCCGCTGCGATTTAGTTTTGTTCGGGATTCATAGTTTAAAACAGCTAGAAAATTAGTCGCTTGTATCGTTTCTCCTTGAATTAATTCCTGTTACGAAATTTCGAGAAAAGTTGTTCTGTGTTTACAGTGTTAATATATTTACAGAAGACTGCAAATTAACAGAATATCAGCTCATCAACACCCGCTTCCGGTCTAAGCGATAAAATGTAGAGATTAAGTAGGGGCTAGGCTTGGAAATAGCCGATGGTACATGCTCGTCAGTAAGAAACGTAAAAGTAATTAATGGCTTTGAGAGTCGTGCGAGTGGGACATTTCAAGCAGTGCGTAAAATTGCAAATAGAGGGCTAGTAACTGTTTTGTGGTATGTTATATATAAAATGAAAGTAGTCAGCTTGTAAGCAAGGCAGAGATACGGACGTGAGATACGTTATTTCACACTACATGATGATAAGTTATCCCTGTCTTATGCCGAAAGAACGTCGCTTTCTGGTAAAGGTGTAAGATCAAGGACCATTATCACACACTTTCATATGTTTGTCACATGTTGGCCGTCATATGTTGGGATGAAACGTATGACATCCACATATGTCCTTGCTGAAATGTCATATATTTGTCATATGCTCGTTGCTTTGATTTGTCATATGTTATTCATATGTAGGATTGCAGTCAAACATGATCCATACATATGAAAAACATATAAAAAGGACACAATCATATGTTATCAAAACATCAGATTTTCTTGTATGTTTGTCATATATAATTCATATATTTGTCATATGTTATTCATTGCCATTGTCCTTTCATATGTTTGTCATATGTTTTTCAGAGTCATATGTTTTCGTGTTGGAATGTTATATGTTTGTCATATGTGTAGCACTGTGTTCCTGACATATGAAAACGACACGTTCATATGTTTAAAAAAATGTAGCAGACATATGACAACCATATTACAAATATATGAATAACATGTGAATACTGTGTGAATAACATATGACATTTCATATGTTTGTCATATAAAATTAATATGCTTGTCATATGTTTGATTTCCAGTAGTGTAAGTAAAGAGAGCACGTACCTTATCAATGGATTGAACATATTGAGTGTAAACGGATTTCTAAGGCTGCTCAGACTAGCTGACGGGCGCAGCCGTTTAATATGTATTATACCTCGAGTTTTGAACAGCTTTAAGCCTGGTTTGAACGATTTCTAATCTTATAGAACTCTTAAAATGCTAGCATATCATATTTTACATGCTTTTGGTATTGATATTTAGTTTGGAGAGTATATTTGGGGCTCCGAGTTGATGTATTTTGGCTGTGCTAATCTGCAGAGGTGCACCACATGACTTAACGGGCGCTAGTCGTTATAATCTTGTGTTACGGCGGCGTAAAATTTTTAAGCGACGAACTATATGAACTGGTGCTTTCCCTACAGCAATGTTTGCATTCTAATCTAAACCTCGGGTCTCGGTGGCTCGACATTCTCGGATTATTTACCATTCGTTAAGTTGGCATCTGGCCCCTCACTTTCGTGTCATCCCGTGCGAAGAACGGTTCCTATTGTTATCTCCTTGTTCAAACTCTTTAAGAGCGGCTCCGTGTTAATATCGAGTATCGTCGTGCAGGATAAAAAAATCGAAAATTCCCTAATTATGCCAGAAGAATACCTATGAGGTACTATTTATGGGAACGTATCTTTTTCTTCGATTAAATAAATATTTTTCCCTATCCCGACGGATTCGGTTTTTCGCGGCCGCCGAGTAGCAAATCGCCTCGAGTGAATGCCTCTTTTTAGACGCTCGTTACGAGAAAACGAGATGGAGAATGCTAAAATTTACAAATGCCAAATAAAAACGCAGTGTTTTCCTCTGTCTCTTGCCCTGATCTGAATACAATCGGATTAAATTACTATATTTGACATCTGGATGAAAGTAGAGCTCTTCACTCGACATTTCATGTTCTCAAATTTAGGCCATTTTCAGGCACAAAAATTCGACATTGCTTAACACGGATTTGGCTCTAATGACCATATTCACCGGAAAGAGCAACATTTAAGCTTCAAAATAAGCAAATAAATTTTTGGAAGCTTGTAATCCGCGCCGCTGGTAGCGAGCAATAAACACATCACTTGACTGAAATGTTGACCTTTTGTTCTATCACGCAAACATACGCGATCATAAAACGTGACAAGTAAACTAAACTTTTCTTTCAAAATTTAGGTCGAAAGCGAGTTCTACAACTCCACTTCATTTGTAGGCACATTATGGGAACCCAAAATAAAAAAATCCAGGCTTTGTTATGTCGATATAGAGGTATTATCAACACTAATTCAAATTCGATGCGATCGCTAAAAATAGCAAACACACGATGAGTTATGTTATTCAGCGCCTCGGGGGTAACTTACATAGCAATATAACAGTTTATCCTATAAATAAGCTCAATAATGATATTAAATACCTTAAAATGAAGTGTTGATGCACAGAACGTACAGAAAACCACGTCAACTTGGAAGAGTTTGCACGAGTCATGGTGTATGTTGCCGACACTATGAAATAAAAAGTCATTAAAAAGTCATTAAAATAGTAACAACTTTTTAATGAAAAAGTAAATCTTTTATCACGACATTTTAATGGGTTGAAATTAATGATATTTTAATGGACACACAGTCGTGAAAAAGCAATTAGAAAACCATTAAAACCTTGTGAATTTTTGACAAATTAATGGGTCAAAAACCCTTCACTAATTGGAAAGTAATGACTTTGTAACCACCCACGTATGTGTGTGTGTAATGGCATTTTAATGGCTTTGTGGCTGAGGGGAACTCACCCTTAAAATGCAATTACAAAGTAACAACATTTTAACGAGCTCAAAAACCCTTAAAATCCTATTAAAAATCAACAACCAGATATCATTAAATACCCATTACTATTGAAGTAATGGGATTGTAAGGACCACGGAACTTTTTAATGGCCAATTAAAAATCCATGAAAACCTAATGGTTTTTTGACAAATTAATGGGGTCATTACTTTTCCTTGAAAGAGTAATTGGAAAGTAATGGCATTTTAACAGGCGATTCCCAAACTCATAACCCTCATTAAAAAACACTTACTTTGTAAGTAATGGGCATTTAATAGCATTTTAAGCAGGGTTTCTTTAAATCACATTGCTATTACAAAACCCTTACTTTTAAAGTAATGGGTACTAAATTGTTGTGAAACGCAGTTGCACATCACAGCACAATAGACCTCCTCGGCTTGGGCGCAATGTTTTCCCACTTCAGATCACGTGGCATTCCCATGAGTATTCTCTCCTTCTTTTTTCTGCTATGCACCGAAGGATATGAATAAGGAAGCATTCCAAGCAAAGAGATACTCATGGGAATGCTGAAATAGGAAAACATTACACAAAAGCCAAGGAGGTCATTTGTTCAAAGCCTAGTGGTTATCTATTATCTACTCCAAATGGAATTGAAAACAAATGTGAATTGATCTATGCAGATAACAAATACAAATGCAGCTGGAAAAAATGATTGAATTGTTTTGCACTTGGCTGCAGTTCTTTTGATTGGTAAGAAAAGGTTGCAAAATCCAAAAGATGTTGAGTAATTTATAGATGGTTATCTGACATACAGATGTGGGCAGATTCTCTAATATCTTTAAAATGATCATTTGTCTCTCTTTGGAGGGGGGATAGGGGTGTCAATCAACAATTTTAGACAACAGTTGTCTCTTTTTTGGGGGGTGGGAGGGATGGGGGTGTCAATCATAACAATTTTAGACAACAGTTGAGGGTCACCATTTATCATTTATTGTGAACATACTCAAAGCATTAGGTTCTTACCCAATCTAGTTGCGCTATAAGTTTATATCCAAACCAGGTAATATCAGTTTACATCATGATTTACTGTAATATCTTTACAGTATCTAACTTGGATCCTCTGTTACCTTGTCTTCAGTTGCCCCTAATGCGTATAATTCCATCTGTTTTGTAGCATTTTTTGAAGCCGTAATTTTACCTCTGACTGACATTGTTTCTCAGCTGAGAGATATCGCAGTAGTATCAATCTGAAATAATAATTAAAAAAGTATTGAAGAACTACACTGCTGTATGATTGAAACGTTGTGGGCATAAATATTGTTTCCTAAAATATATAACTCAAACACACTGCAGCAGTATTCTGCAATGACAAGGAACAGTACCATCCTGATAGACCAAGAAAGAACATTAATGCCTGATAAACACATTTCATCAAGCCTCAGAGAAAGTGTAGATGAACATTCCGGGTTTTTTTGTGTATAGTAAACAAATCCTGTTGGTTTTATTCATGAAATTATTATTATTAATTTGTGCGAAGCACGGCCCAAATGACAAATTTCTAAGCCTGTAACGTCGAACTTATGCTTACTCTTCTTAAGAACTTAGTGACTGCCCGTCAGGCCTATCAATTTTTGGTAGAGTTTGTTTTTCCTCGCCAAGATACACTTGTTTCTGTGAACGGTGCGAAGGTATTGTCTTCGTTGCGCAAGTTGTCAAAGACTATAGACCTTTTTCAAAAATGGCGGAAAGCTGTATGGAAACGAGGCTGGAAATATGAGCATACATTGCAGCTGCCTAGTGAAGCCTTAGCTGGTGAATAGGACAGATAAGAAACGAACATCAAAAAACACTAGACACTAAACGGTTTTTCGGTCACCATTCACCAGCTAAGGCTTCCCTGGGCAGCGTTAATGTGTGCTCATATTTCCAGCCTCGTTTCCATGCAACTTTCCACCATTTTTGAAAAAGGTCTTTAGATTACATTCTTTATACGAAATTTTTATTATGTATTGAGTGAAGTGAAGTACAAAAATGCAAATGTTAGAGAAGTTGCTGGTGATAACTACCTAGAAAATGTCTTGTGGTCCCCCCTTTCAGGGCTTCAGGCTTTGAGAGATCCCCCCTTTCGCTCGCCCCAAAATGAAGTGATCCCCGATAAAAATGACCGGTCCCTTATTGAGTTTGAACAGCAATGCTCAATCAAAATTCTTGCTACTAGTATTAATAATCATAATTAATGTATAGGTACATTAATCCCCAAGTCAAAGAGTGCTCAATGTGGGAAAAGCCATAGAGCAGAATACAAGTATTTGACTGATAGAAAGGGAGAACGAGTACTCTTATTGTTCTAGTAGAAATCCACTAGCATAGTACTACCTTCGAGTTGCTGCTAAAAGATGATCTTAGAAAGTTTTGTGCCAGTGTTATTTTCGCTACTCACTATCTATTATGTGACAGATAGAGAGTTGGCAGAGCTACTAATCAGATTGCAGGATTTGTGATAGTATGCGAGTGGGTTTCTACTAATACATGATAGTAGGATTAATGGTAGTATGCGAGTGGGTTTCTCCTAACACTGTATACTGTATGAATGCAGGTACTAGTACTCCTGGAACCAGGAAGTAACATCAATAACTTCCCGAGTGTGATGTACCGGTATATTCTATAGGTAACAAAGACTCACCATAGAAGAAAAGACTCCCCATTTCGAATCTGAAATTTCACATATTTCAGAGGCTTCTGCCATATCTTGCCAGACATCGCACTGTCTCTAACAAGATTCTGCAAATAAATTATTTATTATTTAGATTTGTAATGTAGCAATTTTATATTCTAATAGATCATACTGTAATTTACAACACCAAGCCGAATCCCACAAAACTACAAAACTACATGCCTTTAGCTTTCTTCAATGTAATAGCTCCAATGTAATAGCTCCAATGAGAGCTTGGAGCCCATTTTCCACATACACATTATTCAAACCTTTTTTTACATTGATGAAGGAACGGTGTATGGTTTTGCGGAGAATTAAAACGGCAATTCACTTTACCTGTAGCTGCTCAATAAAAGTTCTGTCTTTCATAACTAGAGCTCCAAGTTGTGAGTTTCTCCCTGCAAGCAGGAGGCAACTTTTTTTCTCCGTGTGTAGAGCATTTGCTTTAACCGTTCCTCCATTAGGTCTTGCATTTGGCACAGTGCAGCAGATTTCGTGTAAAACTACAGGGTTTATGATAGGAAAGTTTGAGCGAATTTTCCTGGGGCCGCGGCTATACCAGTGTAAAAAATGTGCATTATTCATTGGAAAAAGGTATCCAGAGAATAAATTCTGTTCCTGAAAGTGTGGATAGTGTTATCCTAGGGTATAACTAGCGGAAAAAAATGATCCAACTGGCGACCGAGGAGTCGACTCAATTCGCCACATGTTAGCCCATGCATTTTTAAGCTTTAAACAAACAGTATCAGTCTTTTGTGCTTTAATCGATTGCACAAAACGGTGCCGACTAAGTGGCTAATGCTTACTCATAGCAGGGCATTTACGGGTAAGTGACTGGTGATTCAAATCCGATCGACGATAAATGACTAGCTTGGAAACGCGTGTGTGAATAATTTTAATGAGGTTTACACCCCCAAAGTAGGTTTCTGGTATCGCCGATTTCTTAGCCTAACAAAGAAGTCTTCAAGCCAGACATGCCTACAAGATGCTAAGCAGGATACAAATGCTAATTTAACTTAGTTTTAAGGAACATATCATACCTGCATATAGCGTTATTTTGTTAATTCTTGCGATCTTCTTCTGTTGAAATTGTCCGTTGGAATTTATTCCAGTAACTCGATATCTTCGACCGCTCAAATTGCTCGTGACTGGCCTCGTGACTGGCTAACCAGAAACATTCTTCTGTTGTGATTGGCTAACAATATTGGAACGAAGTTGGGTCAGCGGTCACTACCCACCAAAAAAATGGCGGAGCACTCGAAGGGAAAAGACTACTGTTGGATAAACCCTTGCATGTTCTTGTCGTTTGCCTGGCTGTATGGAGGGCGAATTAATAAGCAAATCGATTATTTGCCAAGTTTCAATCTTCAGGCTAAAACCGTTAGTAAACCTTGGAGTGTTTAAGAGAAATTGATTAAGATGGAGGCAGATGGATGTGAATGTGATGTCAGATCTGCAAAGAAAGATGGATGTTTTGCGCTAACCTGGAAATGGAATAATGGAAATGGACTTCTCGATGAGGTTCGCATGGCTCTTAAATGGAGGTCGGAAGCAATTTAAAAATCAAGCAATGCTTGCTGTTGTTGAACAGAGTGGTTTTTGGCTGATTGGCTGTAGCATACCGAGCGTTGGCGATGCAGTTTGTTGAAGTAGCAAGGTAAGACATCCAAACCTATGCGATTCTCTCACAAATAACACTGTAATGTTCATGCAAAAGTCCTTTTTCCAAAAAGATTAGAGTGAACAATAATAGAGTGGACAATTGGTCTTTTGATTGAAGCATTTTCGCAAGCGAAAAGATCAAGTTTCCAAAGTCGCCATTTTAAGTCTTCCACAGAGATGTCTTTGTTGCTTTCGGCTGCAAGAAATTGTTTATTTTTTGGTTTCTGTGGAAGACTTAAAATGGCGCCTTTGGAAACTTGATCTTTTCGCTTGCGAAAATGCTTCAATTAGATCTTCCGTCCACTTTATTGATTTCGAATAAAATGTATCCTATAACGTTCCCCAAGTATGCAAGAAAATGGAGTGGTTTTGCAGATCCATGGTGGAGTAGTTTTTCCAGGCTTCTGGGCCAATAGTTTGACCTTGACCCCACCCACATCACATATATATATGTAATTATTTCATACCATAATCTATCAGCAAATGCAGTTTAGATAACTATGCGGAATGTTGAATGTACATCGATTGTGAAATTTCAATACAATCGATAATAATCGATAAGTTGATTGGAGAGAAATTTGTGAGTATCGAAAATTATCAATTAGCCGACACTCGATAAAATCAAGTAATTATTATCGATTTTTTTATCAATTTATCAATTGGTCTTTTGAGATCAATTTTTATTGAGCGAACACACCAGGCATTACCACGTCTTGTCAAATGCACTGGAATATTATCTGCTTCGATTTTTTGTCATTCAGGTTATTTTTGGTACTAGTGCCCACAAAGTCAGCACGTTTAAGCAGATTTTGTAAAATTATTTTGAACCCTGTCCTATCAGTCAATTGCAGGGGTGACCATTCCAAAGTAAAGCGCATGCTCTCAGCCAATCAGAATCCAGATAGTGAGTACCGGTACAATGTACAATATAAAAATTGGGGTGGCAATTCCAACCCCGGGCTAGCAAAGATGGTTAATGGTCACCGCTGTGCTGGAATTAAATGATACATTCATCTCTTTATTTGACAAGAATTTAGGGAATTAACAGGGGGTCCTCCTACCACTCCAAAGGACAATGAAAAATAGTAGATAGATAGAAAGATAGATATGATTGGAACCGTGTATGACCCCCTTTGTATTTCCACTTAGTGCCATGTTGTAATAATTATATAATGTACTGGATTTTCATCACATCAATCTAAGAGATGCACTGAGATTCAGGTTAAAAAATGCATGGTAGTACTATCCCTTAGGGTATAAAATATGCCAATGTGTATCAGCGGTGTCTCTTACGGGTGACCAAACGGTTTGCTATCCCTTAGGGATCAGTCTCACACCAAATGTGACATCGTTACTTGTATTATGATATAAAATTTCAATATTATTGTTCCTTGTGATTTTATAGTATTTAAGAGACCCATAAAAAGCTTCATCTGCTTGCTTAGTCTTTGCAGCTGCTTTCTGATTGGCTGGCACATTTTAAATTCATAATCATGTTTGCACTCAATCCTGGGATTCCTAGGCATGGGCTAACATTGGGAAGAGAGACAAGGTTTGAATGCTGCAAGCAATGGGGGCTGAGACTAGAAAATCCTGCAATCTCTGAACAGCCCAGGATTCCTGTATAACCTTCTATTTGGTGTTCCATTAAGTTTCAAAGTAACTAGTTTTTCCTTTTCATTCTGAGAATTGCTTGAATTTTAAGAACTCAAAGCTAAGCTGTGGCTTACAGAATCACTTAGCCTCCCCTACAGATGAAAAGCAAGGTTTAATTTTGTGTTCGAGTATGTACTCAAGACACTTACTTTTCAATATATCTAGAGTAAGATTCAACTTTCATTTTTTTATGGCTACATTACAAAGCAAAAGGTTTTATTCATCAGTACATAAATTTTAGGCTTAATCCAGACATCCAAATATGTAATTGGCCCAACCCCCTCCCCTTAATCAGTGTTCTAATGGTCCATTCCATAGATAAGCCAGGAAGTCCTTTTGATGTTTGAAAACGACCTGCACCACAATTGTTTAGTTTAGTAATGGGATTTTAACAACCTTGTAATTTCTAAGGGCTTAATAATGGCTATTAAAAGGTTGTTACTTTTATCATATGATTCAGTAACCACTTTTTAATGGCACACACTATCCTTGCCATTTCTAAGGGTTTAATAATGGCCATTAAAAAGTTGTTACTATTATTGTTTGATTCAGTAACCTATTTTTAATGACTTGCACCTTTCCCGCAAAAATTGTAATGCATTTTTAATGCCTATTAAAATGCCATCAATTTCTAAAATGCAAAAGTAATGGCCATTAAAACCCTTGTAAGGGGATTTTAATGGAAATTTAATGGATTTTTAACGATTTTGAGTTTCATAGTGCGAACAGAGTGTGTGAAACAAACAATCTGACATGTAACTGACAACCGGCCACAGGAATCCCACAATGGATGGAACCGGTTATTGTAAAATGTATTATTCCAGTACTATAACTAACCATAACTATAACTACTTTTGAACTTAGTAATCATTTTAATTTTCTTTAAATGAAAACTAATATTTTTGTTTCATTATTTCGGCGGGCGCGTTCAAATAGTACATACGACGACCTTTAGGTTAGCGCAGTAGGAGTTCAAACCCTAGCCGACCAACACTCAGGGTCTTTTCTAAAGAATTGAGGAGAACTTGCTGCCTTTGCTCTAATATCTACAAATGGTTAGACCTTCGTGTCGTGTAAAACCGTAGGCCCCCGCAACGAAAGAAGAGCCATCTAGTGGAATCCGATTTCGGCGTAACCCATTATTATTATTATATTATTATTATTACAATTTAATTATGAGTACGCATTCTAAGGGACGTATCTAGTCTTTATTATGACTGCTTTCCTGGGAAACAGCGAGTTTTGTTTTCCCCAGAATCTCGATGTTTCCCGAGACGAAGTTTTCCGAGGGAAAACAAATTCACTGTTTCCCGAAAGTGCATTGAATTTGTAGCCCGCAACGTGACCTTGCATGATACAACCAATCAGAGCGCGCGCTTTGATCGAATAAACACGAGCTATATAATAATGAAAATTGTTGCCCGCTTGGCTTTAGCACGTGACCATGATAGAGCCAATCAGAGCGCGAGCTTTGATCGAATAATTAAGGGAAACAGCGAGTTTTGATTTCCCGAGAAGCTCGATGTTTCCCGAGACGAAGTCGAGATTCGAGGGAAAAAAAACTCGCTGTTTCCCGAGGGTGCAGTCATTAAGTGTTTTATTATATAGCAAAAAGAAAATACAGTAAAAATAGTGCGCCGAAATTTCTCGCTCTAGCGATGTCAACACTTTTTTAATTGTAGCAGCCCGCGCGAGCTACATTGAATTTGTAGCAGGCCACGTGACCATAATAGAACCAATCGGAGCACGCGCTTTGATCGAATAAACACGAGCTATATAATAAGGACAGTTATGGACTGAATGAGTGTCTGCCGTGCGCCATGATGCTGACAAATTTCGCGAAGCACGTTCACGCTGAGCCCTTCGAGTTGTAGCAACGCAAAAGTTCACCCCGAAGGCTTTGCCTGGTTGTAAAATGTAGCACATAGTAATAATTATACCTCCTACTTTTTAAGTACGTTCCATTTGGAGCTACCCATCCATGTACGTTTTGTATACGAGGTCAAATAAAAATATCTCTCTGGCTGTCTGTCTGTCTGTCCTTACCTCTTACTACTTACTATTACTCCCTCCCCCCCCCCCCCCTCCCCCCAACCACCACCCCACTCCCCCGCCAACTCCGGTGAGTCGAAAAGTCGTCTGACTTAGTACTACTTAGAAGATGCATTTTTCCTCCCTCATTTCTTCTCAGAAAAAATAAAATTCCGCCTGATAATCAACACTGTGTATAGGGCCCATTCTCGAACCCAGAGCTCCCCCCCCCCCCCCGCGCGAGGTAACGAGCCGGGGAGCTCTGGGTTCGAGAATGTCTGAATACCAGAAAGTGATTCTATAACTGGACCACCACGCCACTACCATGCTACCCCAGTCCCTCTCGTTCAGCCGGCGTAGCAAGCGCCTCGGCTATATTCGGATGCTAGGGGTGACTGTCGTATTTTTTAGGGGTTGAAATCGGCGATCTGGTATTTTTTAGGGGTTCGAAAATGAAAAAAGGTATGGTAAGAAAACAAAGTTATTTTTTAGGGGGTTCTCATGCAAATAAGGTACATAGTTCCAAATATTTGAAAGAATGATAGTGCATTTGAAGCTCGGGATACATTTCACATGATTTGAGTCAATCATATTTCATCATAGGACCGCGCCAAAAAATTCGCTTCACACATACAGAATTGAAACTCTTTCCGAGAAAGAGGAAATCTTCCCAAACGAATGACATACGGTTTGTATGGTTTCTTAGTAGAATTTCACACAAAAGAGAAACCGGTTCCATCCAGTGTGGGATTCCTGTGGTCGGCTGTCAGTTACAGATTGTTTGTTTCACTCTGTTCGGCAACATACACCATGACTCGTGCAAACTCTTCCAAGTTGACGTGGTTTTCTGTACGTTCTGTGCATTATCACTTCATTTTAAGGTAATTAGTGTCACTATTGGGCTTATTTATAGGATAAACTGTTATATTTCTATGTAAGTTACCCCGAGCCGCTGAATAAGATAACGCATCGTGTGTTTGCTATTTTTAGCGATCGCATCGAATTTGAATTAGTGTTATAATACATCTATATCGACATAACAAAGCCAGGATTTTTTATTTTGGGTTCCCATAATGTGCCTACAAATGAAGTGGAGTTGTAGAGCTCGCTTTCGACCGAAATTTTGAAAGAAAAGTTTAGTTTACTTGTCACGTTTGATGATCGCGTATGTTTGCGTGATAGAACAAAAGGTCAACATTTCAGTCAAGTGATGTGTTTATTGCTCGCTCCCAGCGGCGCGGTATACGAGCTTCCAAAAATTTTATTTGCTTATTTTGAAGCTTAAATGTTGTTCTTTCCGGTGCTTGAAAATGGCCTAAATTTGAGAACATGAAATGTCGAGTGAAGAGCTCTACTTTCATCCAGATGTCAAATATAGTAATTTAATCCCATTGTATTCAGATCAGCGCAAGAGACAGAGGAAACACTGCGTTTTTATTTGGCATTTGTGATTTTAGCATTCTCCATCTCGTTTTCTCGTAACGAGCGTCTAAAAAGAGGCTTTCACTCCAGGCGATTTGCTACTCGGCGGCCGCGAAAAACCGAATCCGTCGGGATAGGGAAAAATATTTATTTAATCGAAGAAAAAGATACGTTCCCATAAATAGTACCTCACAGGAATTCTTCTGGCATAATTAGGGAATTTTCGATTTTTTTATCCTGCACGACGATACTCGATATTAACACGGAGCCGCTCTTCTTTAACAGCTTTGTTTGCTATGGCTGGTACTACTTTCTTGCACATTGTTTGGGAAGCAGCTGACATACTGACCATCGTTTTGGGTGTTGCATTGTTCACAACTGTGTTAAACAGTCCTGTAAGTGCAGATATTTTCCTTTTAGTAGGTGGCTCCTCAGAAGTGCTGTGAATTTCACAAGCACTTTCCATCGTCAGCTTCCTTCTCTTTCTGGCTGAGGAAGGTCCAAAACTTCACTGTTGCCATCTTTAAAACGAGACGCCTTCTTTAACTTAGAGCCACGTGGTAGATGTACTTTTTGGTCCTCCAAAATGCCCCGCTAGATAGAAAGGATGGATGTTAAAACTATGTATTTAGAAGAACAGATTGTAAAGTGTTCATTGCACTTGACCATATTGCCAGAAAGACAAAATTCAGTCAAAAGCATATAGTTGGCCTGTACGTGATACCATGAATTTAAATTTAATTCCAGCTGGAGGACACTATTAATTCCTTATGACATGTAGGCCTATTGTTTCAAATTGGCATTAAATCTAGGGGCTCTTTGGTTTCTGTCACAGTTAGCCTTCTAATATGGGCAAGTAGACTGAAGGCTATTATATACCAAACTTGCTGTTTACTTTTCAGCTTATCTACAGTAAGCTTAATTATATAGCCAGATCAAAACCCAATTGCCCTGGCAGATCGATTTTCTTGAATTTGCCTTCATGAATTGAATCATGCTTGCTAAAATGGGACAGCTTGGCTTTTTGTGTAGATGCTAAATAATTAATAAATAACTCTGTGCTGGTCCATTTAAGAAAAATTAGTATATATAATAGGACTCCATGCTGTCCAATTAAGAAACAATTGGATGATTCAGAGGAACTCTCGGCTGCAGGACGAGTCCAATTTGGAGTTCCGAAGAATCATCCATTTGTTTCTTTATTGGAAAAGCATGGAATCCTGTTTTTTATTAATTATATAGTGAATGCTAAAATGCCGAAATTGTCTACTTTCAGCGTGCACGATCCAATTTAAAAATAATTGGACAGTTGACAACAATGGATATTGCACTGGCTATATAATTAAACCCCAAAATTGGATTCATTCTTGATTGGACAGCATGGAGACATTAATACATCATAACTGTCAACTCATCACCCGCATAGGTGGGTGTGACAATATTTTGAAGCCTGTCACCCGCATGATTCTTGCGATAATGAATTGTTCATACATTTACTGTATTTCACCTGCATTGTCACTCGAAGTACTTTCTACACTTTCTGAATTTTATCTCCCTTGAGGGAGAAGCTCGAGGTTTCTGACCAAGTTTGGTTGACAGATAAGTATGATGCAACATGTACTAATAAAACTTGTATGATATGCTGAATTGTAAACAAGTACAACTAGTCTAAAATAAAAGTCTTCGTTTATCTTTAAATAATTATCGTAATATAACTTAAGTTACTGGATCTACCTTTTGTTTAATGCAAGCAATGTCCTTTTGTAGTTCTACACATTGCTTCTCACTTTCGATAAAGTCTCTCTTCAAATCTATAAGCCGTTTTCCCTTATTCACTAGTTCTTGTTTGCAAGCCTTCTATCTCGCGCATACTTCCCAATATTGAAACGAGCTCTTGGTTTACACGCACTGGTCACAGGAGGGGAAACTGCTTGGTTGAAATCCCTGTGAATGAGTGTTATTGGATCAAATTTCGGATCAAGAACATCGAACAACTGTGATGTGGACGCTCGAAAGGAGAATTGGCAACCGGCCTCAGGTTTTTCCTTTTAATACAACTCGATTATAAGATTCTGAAATAGATCATGAAATTAACAGTATAAGGACTAAATTCGAGTTACAGTCTTAACATTCCGATCATAACTTTGAAACCATACGGATTATAAAAACACGATTCTAAAATACATCAAAATATGCGACTAAATGTGCTTATAAAATCCTAAGTACAATCAATAAAGAATCAATTACTAATATACACTAGATTAAGAATGTACCTGAAGGGTGAATACCCGGCGGTCGCGACTTGAAACACTATTAGACTTCTGAACTCCGTAATCTGGTTCTTGACTGATTGACTGTATCGACTGACTAAAGACTCGTGCTTTCTATGTAGTTCTCGTATTACAACAACATAGAGTAATCATTTGAGTACTCATTAACAAATTATGTATTAACAAATTAAATCTAAATAACGTCCATTGTTCATAGATACTAAAAATAAAACGCTAAAAGTGTCCATAACAAACCCTCGGGGGGCGCCAATAGATAACGTCAGATAATTACTTGGCCTCGTTGATCAGGCAGCATTTCTGCACAGATCTCTGGTACTCACCAGACGTCGTCTTCACCTTTACATTCCGTACTATACCGTCGTCTCCGGGATAGACTTCCGTCACTCGTCCCATGCTCCACTTGCCTCGCGGGGCGTTGAAGTCGACGAGGAGGACGATGTCATCGACGCACATCTGGCGACCTGCTCCTTGCCATTTGGAGCGTCCGCGGCTTACTAAGGTAGGGATATACTCCCGGACGAATCGCCGCCAGAAGTGGTTCACTAGCGCTTGTGTGAACTGCAGGCGTTTCCTTGGATTGGCCGTGTCTTCGTACGGACCGTGTGGGACGTCAGGGGATGCTCGTCCCAACAACAGGTGGTTGGGGGTAAGGGGTCTTAGATCATTGGGATCATCAGAACTGTGGCTTATGGGCCTACTGTTAAGTAGAGACTTAATCTCTGCGAAAATCGTCGCCATCTCGTTCCATGTCAATACATGGTTTCCTACTACGACTCGCAGCGCGAGTTTTGCTTGTTTGATGAGGCTCTCGTACAAGCCGCCTTGGTGTGGACTGTAAGGGGAGATGAAGATCCACTTGAACTTGTGAAGCATGGCGAAATCTTCTAGACGTCGTCTCCCTTCTTCGACAAGCTTGCGCAACTCAGCCTCAGCTCCAACAAAGGATCCTCCGTTATCAGATATGAGGGTTTCAGGCCATCCGTGGTTGGCCGCAAAGCGCCTAATGGCTTGAAGAAATGCTTCACTGGAAGTATTCTCCACGATTTCTAGGTGAATCGCTCTCACCGTCGCACAAGTGAAAATGGCTCCCCAGGCTTTGACAGATTTGTTTCTTCCGTACTTGAGTTTGAATGGGCCAAATAAGTCCACTCCCGTCACGGTGAAAGGGGGCGACAACAGCTTCAATCTATCAGCGGGCAGGTCTGCCATGAGCGTCGTGTGTGGTGGTTGTCTGATCTTCCTGCATGTGATACATTCTCGACAAATCTTCTTAGCTAGCCTCCTCCCACGCAAGATCCAGTACTTAGCTCTCGATTCACAGAGTGTTCTCTCTCTTCCTCCGTGGCTCACTTTATGGTGCGCATGTCGAATCAATAATGTAGATATATGGTGATCGGCTGGGAGAAGAACTGGGAATACCTGCTCGTAAGGAAGCCGGGATTTATCTAGCCTGCTTCCCACTCTTATAAGGCCATCGTTGTCTACAAATGGGGATAACTCGGGGTACTTCTCCGTCTTCATTCCGCTTTGGCTATGTCGTAACCAGTGGGTCTCAGCTTCCTCGATTTCTGCGGGCTGTAGCGGTCCTTCTTTCCTGCCTTCTGGATGTCTCGCCCTCGACTTCAGGTTGTGCACAAAGCGCATACAATACGCGGTTACTCTCACCATTCTGTCCCATCGGGAATACGCTGACGCATCTAAGAGAACCTTGTTCTCAATGATAGCTCCTACCGCGAAAACATGCTTTTTCTTTGTCTCGCAAAGGTCTTCTGGGACTTCTGCTGTAGCTTTCTCGCTCGGCCATTCTTCCCTTGGCTTCTTGAGGAAGGGTGGACCATGCATCCAACGGCCTGTACGTAACTCTGCAACTGTTATACCTCTACTAAGATCATCTGCGGGATTCTGATTGGTTGGTACATGTCTCCAGCAATCCGCATTCCACGTCGCTTGAATTTCAGCAACTCGCACACCAACAAAAGGCTTAAATGTGTTGGACTCAGATCTTAGCCAGTTAAGAACGATTGTGGAATCAGACCACATAGTAACGCTCGCTGGCTTCGTTTTAAGCTCTGTGATGATCGTTTGAGCGAGTCGGGACCCGACAAGTGCGGCCATGAGCTCTAGTCTTGGGATGGTAGTCTGGCGTAGAGGTGCTACTCTTGCCTTCCCCGCCACCAGACGCGCCTCTGGGCCTTCTGTTGTCTGCCATAGAAGGTAGGCGACTGCGCCATATGCTACCCCGCTGGCGTCTACAAACACATGCAGCTCTGGTAAACTGAATGCACTTCGCGGTTTGATGCATCTCGGGATCTGGACTTCTTTGAGGCTTTCAATCTCGGACAGAAGCTCCAAACACGTGGCACTTACATCATCCGGGAGGGGATCATCCCAGTCACACTCAGCTCTCCAGATATCTTGAAGCGCGATTCTTGCTTTGATTGTCACGGCTGAAGCTAGTCCGAGTGGATCGTAAAGCTTGGAGATGCTTGAAAGGACTGATCTCTTGGTGAGTTTCTTCAAGTTCACATCTCTTGATGCAAAACTGATCATGTCAGTTCTTGGGTTCCATCCGACTCCCAACGTCTTCATGTCTCCCTCGCCATCTAGACTGATGGGTTTCGCTTGTAACTGTTCTTCTTTATCCGTTTCACACTCTCTGGGTTGCTCGCTGTGTTCGCTAAGGTCTTCGGAGCAAATTCATTCCTTTATCTTAAAGCTTCCAGTTGCTAACACTTTGTCAAGCCCCTCGATG
Source organism: Scolanthus callimorphus (assembly GCA_033964015.1). Taxonomy (NCBI): domain Eukaryota; kingdom Metazoa; phylum Cnidaria; class Anthozoa; order Actiniaria; family Edwardsiidae; genus Scolanthus; species Scolanthus callimorphus. The sequence goes on along the minus strand of CM066912.1, from coordinate 6,243,124 downwards.
CTGATCTTAGCTTCGTCTATACTGGCGCATGAGAAGATGAGATCATCCATATAACGGTCCCGCTGGAGAACTATTGCTGCGTGCGGGTTTTCTTCCTTGTTTTCCTCCGCCATTTTTAGCATTACATAACTTGCCATGTCGGGCGAGGGCTTGTCTCCGAAAGCTACTCTCTGGAGAGCATACACAGTAGGTGGCCTGGAGGTGTCCAGGCCTCTCCAAAGGAAGCGATGCACGTGCGTATCTTCTTCCGGCAGCCGGATTTGAAGAAACATCTTCGAGATGTCTCCGACACATGCGATCTCCTCTTCTCGGAAGCGCAGAAGGACTCCCAGGAGGTTGCCTATGAGTCCTGGACCCTTGTAAAGGAAGGAATTTAGAGACACACCTTGGTAAGGGCTAGCGGGGTCAAATACAATCCTCAGGGGGGTACTCGAGTGATCGGGTCTCCAAATTCCATGGTGTGGCAAATAGTAGACTGGTTTGACATTTCTCTCTAACTCTTCTTGGGATAACTTCTTTGCCCATCCATTATCTGCGTATTGCATAATCGCGTGGTGGTATTTCTCCGCCTTCTCTGGTTTCTTCTTTAGGCTTCTTTCTAGGGACTCTAACCTCGCTTCCACTAAGGGGCGGTTATCTGGTAGCAGGGCTTTGTCTTGTTTCCATGGCAACCCGATGACGTAACGGTCTTCTTCACGTCGACAAGAGCTCTTTATTAGCTCGAGGGCGTGCCGATCGTCTTGCGACATGGGTGATACTGGACAATTACAGTCGCGCGCTTGAACTCCGAGGGTCTCAAATTCGTAGAACTTCTGAAAATCAATTGCCTCTACAAAGTTCATTGAACATACATTTGATGTCTTCTGGGCGCCGTCAGATCCAATCACAAACCATCCAAGCTTGCTCTTCTTAGCCACTGGCTCGAAGGGAGTGCCCTGGCGAGTCTCGCTTTCTGCATGAAGATGGCTATACTGAACTCCGAGAATCAGATCTATCGGACCGGCGTTGTGTGTGAACTCAATGCCTCGAAGGTGCGCAAAGGAGTCTAGCCAGTTCCGGTTCAGCTCCTGTGTGTTCAAAACAGTTTTTTTCGATCTCGTGCGCCTCTAACTTAAACTCCTCCCCGCCGCTGATTGGGAAATCCAGAAACTTAGTCGTCTGCTTTCAGGCTGTTCGACTCTCTCTCCGCCAACTACCGCTAAGTCGATTCGTTCTCGTCTCCCTTGTAGTCCTAGAGCCCTTGCAAAATCCCTTCGCACTACCGTTTTTTCCCGCTCCGCTGTCGATTAACACGTTACCCTCGCGGACACGCCCATTAGCTGCTCTGAACTTTGCTCTCACTACAGGCATCATACATCCCTTGTCCAGGATGGACGCAACACCGCTGGTGGGTCGTTGTTGTGGGATTACACCGCTGACCGTGGACGGTTGCGTGACGGGACGATCCTCATGAAGTAAGGGTGATGGTAGTACTGACAGGGTTCTTTCTCGCACCTTTTCTTTGATCTGCATAACTTTATCGAGTGGCCTCTGTTAAGGCATCCAAAACAGAGCCTGGCCTTCTGAAACAACTCCAACCTCTCTTTGACACTTGCCTGCGTGACCTTGGGGCATTTGGGAACCCTGTGGTTCTCCTCGTCACACACGAAACACTTCAGTGGTGGTCTTTGGTCGCGCTGTGCAGAGAAAATACCGCCCTGATTTGAGCTCCTCTGACTCCTATTGATGTCGCCAAAATCAGGGTCGAATTCTGCTTTGACTCGCTTGCGGACAAAATCGATGATGTGCTGTATGCCGGGACGACGCCCTTTTCTCTCAAGTCGGCTGAAGTGACTCTCCATCTTTCGATCATATGGTCGGGGAGGCGCATTACTATTTTGCGAAGATTTTCGTTGGCGTTCATATCGGCGAAGTAGCCAATTCGCTTCATCGTCGCCAAACAATTGGTGAGATCGATGGAAAACGTGCGAAGCCCTTGTCTGTCGTTTCTCCCGATACGGTCTCCTTTCGTAACACTGTTAACAAGGGCGCGCGCAATCACGCTAGGCTGGCCAAATTGTTCTTTAATCGCCTTAAGAGCGGTTGCGTACATTAACCCTTTTGAACCTAGGCCAGAAACAGCTCTCTCCGCATCTCCGGTTACATGCATTTTCAGCTGAATCATTCTCATATCGTCTGAGATATGCGGCTTGTCGTGTATATGAATTTTGAAGCGGTCGATGAAATCTGCGTACTCTAAAGGGTTGCCGTCAAATTTCGTCAGAGTGACACTGGGAATATCCTTTCCGGCTTCTAACTTATACAGCGCATCGGCTATTGAAACGTGACTGTTCACTTCCGGTGATAACATAGTTTCTTCAAACTCGATTAATTTATCAATCCAATCATCGAAGATAAACTCGGAAGAGAGCTAGCGTGCGCGTGCACATGATCCAACGCAAAAGAAGCGGGTTGAGGGGACACAAACTGCTGGCCTGGTTGGGAATCACTTGATGTGTGTGCTTGTGGCGAGGCTAATATGAAATCGTGCGATGGTTGTGTTTGTTGTGCTAAAGCTGAAGGAGGCGATGACGGCTGGTTCAATTGTTGCGGTGTTTGCTCTTCCGGTGTTATCTGATCTATCGCAGCCGCACCACTTGTGCTGGGGTTTATACTAGGTTCTGTTTCGTTGCCAGGAGACGGGATAGCGATGGGTTTTTTACCCTTAACCTTTAATTTGCTTATGTGTTCCTCGATTTCCTGCTCGATCCCAAACACAACATCCGTTAGTTCATTCTCCCATGCATCTAATGCCTCTACGTCGGCCCCGACAAATTCATAAAACTCACAATGGATTTCGCAAGCTCGATCATAATCTTTCCTTAACTGTTCAAGTTCCTTTTCAAACCTTCGTACGTTAGTATCGCTGCTACAAGCCAATTCCTTGATTCTCTTTATCGATCGGGTTATTTTGCCCCTTATATTCTTTCGTTCCTTTCTGAAATTCTCCTCTTTAGGTTCCGATTTAGAGCTTTCCCCGTCTTCGGTACCCATGTTGTGAACGATGGTATCAATTGACTATTGTTTCTACCCTTCGGCTCCTTCAACTTAACCTTCAGAAATTTTGATGTGGACGCTCGAAAGGAGAATTGGCAACCGGCCTCAGGTTTTTCCTTTTAATACAACTCGATTATAAGATTCTGAAATAGATCATGAAATTAACAGTATAAGGACTAAATTCTAGTTACAGTCTTAATAATATAGATGCAAAAATTTCTCGATTCTGCTTGGTCGAGAGCAGTGCAATTACAAAGTAATTTGCACTCCAAAAAAGTAATTGCACTCAAATGAGTGCAAGTATTTCATGAAGCTGATTGGCTAAATAAACAATGGATTTTGCGAACGAGCCAATCAAATGCGCGCTAGCTGTCACGCCACTCGATCTGTTTGAGCCTTGTCAACAAGATGGGAGATCGATAGATGGCTTTGGATGGAGGGAGAAATTCGGTTCTTTTTCATGAAAATCATTGGAAAGCAAAATGTGAATTCCTTATGGACTGGAGCAAGACTTGTTTTAGTTTTCATTCTTTGTTATGGAAGGATATGAAGGGAAATCTTCGTTGACTGTGAATCTAGCGGCGGGAAATGCCAGCGATGAAAATGAACTGGAAGTCTACAAGAACACATGCGATACGGACAGTTTTCCGGATCAAATTCCTGTCAATCTTGGTTGTTTAGCTGTTACAAGAAAGTTTACACAAGAGAATACTTCAGGTATGTCTTCTGTGGAAGTTTACCTAGCTATGTTCACCTTTCTGGACAATATTCTGCCCGTTTTTGGTGACCGAAAATGCACAAGCAACTAAGTTAAGCTTTCAAAAGCATTCAAACTGAAAGAAACCAACCAATTAATTAATACAGGCTCTCTTATGTTATTTTACCTTGGAATCTGAAATAAAGTTTATGATTGTCAAAACAGAATTCCACCTGCTTCTAGCATAAAATAAATTTGTTGTGTCAAGAATACTTATGTCAAGTTAGGTTTTGTAAACTTTGCTAGCTTGTCTCGCACGCGTTCAGTGCATTTGGCCACTGCAAATAAGGTCTTTCTCTGAAATTTTTTGCATCCATATTATTAATAAGTAATCATACGACTATTCTCGTTCAATTTGGGATTAATTACACTCGTGAGTTTTTCAAAAAGCTCAATTGCACTCGCCCTAACGGGCTCGTGCAATTTCGATACTTTTTGAAAAACTCACTCGTGCAATTAATCCCAAATTGAACTCGAAGTCGTATGATTACCTATACTAACATTCCGATCATAACTTTGAAACCATACGGATTATAAAAACACGATTCTAAAATACATCAAAATATGCGACTAAATGTGCTTATAAAATCCTAAGTACAATCAATAAAGAATCAATTACTAATATACACTAGATTAAGAATGTACCTGAAGGGTGAATACCCGGCGGTCGCGACTTGAAACACTATTAGACTACTGAACTCCGTAATCTGGTTCTTGACTGATTGACTGTATCGACTGACTAAAGACTCGTGCTTTCTATGTAGTTCTCGTATTACAACAACATAGAGTAATCATTTGAGTAATCATTAACAAATTATGTATTAACAAATTAAATCTAAATAACGTCCATTGTTCATAGATACTAAAAATAAAACGCTAAAAGTGTCCATAACAAACCGAACAAAATTGCTATCGTTTCTGTTTTTTGAAAAAGGCTTCAATAAAGCAGCAAAATTAAGACAAAAATACCTTAAATATATACAAAAAATCCAAGGAAGTGCACTTACCGATCATAACTTGAATATCTTGCAGACAAAACAAGAAAATGCCATGTTTTTGGTATCGTTTTGAAGCATTTTCCAAGGCGAACAAGATGGCGACTGAAAATTATGCTAATTTCCATACATCCGGGCTTTTATTGATGTTAAACCAATCGTAACCGGATATGCAATAATTGAGGCCTGGTCGCCATATTGGATTTTACCCAGGGTTCTTTGCGATACGCGCGGAGCGCTTTCAAGGCGGGAAATCCCCAGTGTGTTGTGGGGATTTTAAGACCAGACGCCGTCATTACGTAGTCAAGGGCAACGACGACCGCATATCTACTTGTCGCGGGCGCAAGCGCTAGACTAAATGTCCTCGTCGGCGGTGCTGTGAAGTAACGCAATTCATATTAGTAGACTGAGAAATGCATACAGTAGAGCGAAAATCGTATAAGTACGCAATTCATATTAGTAGACTGAAATGCATATTAGTAGAGCGAAAATCGTATAAGTATACACAATTCATATTAGTAGACTGAAATTGATATTAGTAGAGCGAAAATCGTATAAGTAACGCAATTCATATTAGTAGACTGAAATCCATATTAGTAAAGCGAAAATCGTATTTTTATTAGTAGAGTCTGGCCTCCTTCCTCCCATAAACACCAAATTCGCGTAGAACGAACGGGACTGACAGATCACAGCTTTCTATGACTTCATCGGCGAATGTTGGGAGAGACACTCGAAACATTTTGAAATAGCTCTCCAAACAATGCTTAATTACCAGGATTTCTTAATATATCAGAGATATCGTGATTCGCACGTGTGACAAAATAATGATAATGCCCACTATCGCGATTTTATCAAATCGGAAATTGATTTTTCACAAAAACGTTTATATAATAAACAGAATAATACATGGACGATTGGAGATTATATTTTCGTGTTCTAATTTGACATGTTCGCTGCGCTCACTCGCCACCCTTGCGCACCCCTAATGCACCTACCATAATGCTCCTTAATGTATTTTAATTAACTTAACGTCAAACGTTCTAAACCATTATTTTAAAGAGTCCCCTTTTCACTTGAAGGGTCACATATGACTTTTTAGTAGATCTTAACACAATACACTTTGCCAACACGGCGAAGTGCTTGCCTTTTATGTTCAGCGAGGGTTACACAAACAGCGTGGCGGGCTGTAGAAAATCAAATGCACTCTCGTGAGAATTCGCATCAGCAAACTTTGCGCTGAACCTTTCTGTTTTGTTTTTTTCACTCTATTTCAAAAATTTACTTCTGCAACTGCGCAATAATACGATCATTCGTTTCCCAAGGAATGCGTTTGCATTCAAAATGTAACTCATGTTGACTTTAGCAATTAGCTCGGGTCAAGAGATCTCCAGAGTAACAACCAAAACTGGCGGATGCGCCCGATGGGGGGGGGGGGGGGACTCCCCATATTCTCAGACTGGGGTGCCCGTCCTATCCCTTAGGGTATAAAATTGACAGGTCGTGGATCAGCCCTATCCCTTAGGGGAGTCTCAGACCAATCCTTGCCCCGAAATATATATTGGTACTGACACCAGAACGGATATTTACAAAGGAAACTTGCTTGAAAACCCTAAAAGACCTAAAATTCGCTTTTATTTGTTTTGACCTTCCAAATTTGCTATCTTTTAGGGGTAAATTTGCTGTTTGCCACAGCCATTTTGCTATCCCTTAGGGTCAAAATCAATTTTCCCGACGAGCACCCCCGTCTAAAATATTGGGAGTCCCCCCCCCCCCCCCCCCCCCCCCCCCCCCCCCCCCGGCGGATGCGTCTTTTATCATTGAGACCACCCAATATATCTGCACGATCTGCTATCAAAGAAATTGTTTATACTAGATACCAGAGCATGAAAACAAAAGTTTCTAAACGGGAATATCCTAAGGAGCGAACTTGATTGGCACCTTTTTCAAGCTATTCGCAAAAGCGATGCTAGCGTTTAATGATATCGAGCAACCTCAAAAGCGATGTGCGTTCAATTCGTGCTTTCGGGGTTTGCATTCAATTCTTATCAATGACCTAGGGCGGCAGACCAGGCTCGCTTTCGTGGATAAGATCGGAAGGCTTCCGGTCATTGTCTTTCTTGAATGTGTGGCCACATAGATTTTCACTCTACTAATATCAATCTCAGTCTACTAATATGAACTGCGTTACTTATACGATTTTCGCTCTACTAATAATATGGATTTCAGTCTACTAATATGAATTACGTTACTAATAATATGGATGCAAAATTTTCTCGATTCTGATTGGTCGAGAGCAGTGATATTACAAAAGTAATTTGCACTGCAAAAAGGTAATTTGCACTCAAACGAGTGCAAGTATTTCACGAAGCTGATTGGCTAAATAAACAATGGATTTTGCTAACGAGCCAATCAAATGCGTGCTATCCATACGACTATTCTCGTTCAATTTGGGATTAATTACACTCGTGAGTTTTTCAAAAAGCTCAAATTGCACTCGCCCTACGGGCTCGTGCAATTTTGATACTTTTTGAAAAACTCACTCGTGCAATTAATCCCAATTGAACTCGAAGTCGTATGATTACCTATACTTATACGATTTTGGCTCTACTAATATGGATTTCAGTCTACTAATATGAATTGTGTATACCTATACGATTTTCGCTCTACTAATATGCATTTCAGTCTACTAATATGAATAGCGTATACTTATACGATTTTCGCTCTACTAATATGGATTTCAGTCTACTACAGTCGAAGCTCTCGTAAGCGACCACCTCGGGAACTGAAAATTGCGGTCGTTAACGGAGCTGGTCGCTTACGAGAACGGCTCTCGTAAGCGACCACCAAGCGGCTTCCTACTTGAACAATAGGTGTTGGTCGCTTACGAGAGCTTAGTACAATAAATCTAGAAAATATCATGTGATTCTAATGCTTAAAATAGTTTGATTTATTTCCCGACTTTAATTTAAGAATAGATACCACAAATATGTACATAGAAAATATGTAGAAAATAGCATTTCACTGGTGCAGCTTGTATCGGTTTACATATTTATGAGGTGATGACTGATGTTTTAAAGACAAAAAGTACTATGGTCGCTTACGAGAGCTTAAAAACAATAGAAAATCTCTGTTGGTGATTTGAAATTGTGGTCGCTAACGGAGCTGGTCGCATCGATAAGGCGGTCGCTTACGAGAGCTTGAAATAACAGAGTTTATGTGACATTTCAAACGGGGTTTCGGGAAAATGGTCGTTATGGGAGCTGGTCGCTTACGAGAGTGGTCGCACAGAGAGCTTCGACTGTAATATGAATTGCGTTACTTATACGAATTTCCCTCTACTAATATCAATTTCAGTCTACTAATATGAATTGCGTTACTTATACGATTTTCGCTCTACTAATAATATGGATTTCAGTCTACTAATATGAATTACGTTACTAATAATATGGATGCAAAAATTTCTCGATTCTGATTGGTCGAGAGCAGTGATATTACAAAAGTAATTTGCACTGCAAAAAGGTAATTTGCACTCAAACGAGTGCAAGTATTTCACGAAGCTGATTGGCTAAATAAACAATGGATTTTGCTAACGAGCCAATCAAATGCGTGCTATCCATACGACTATTCTCGTTCAATTTGGGATTAATTACACTCGTGAGTTTTTCAAAAAGCTCAAATTGCACTCGCCCTACGGGCTCGTGCAATTTTGATACTTTTTGAAAAACTCACTCGTGCAATTAATCCCAATTGAACTCGAAGTCGTATGATTACCTATACTTATACGATTTTGGCTCTACTAATATGGATTTCAGTCTACTAATATGAATTGTGTATACCTATACGATTTTCGCTCTACTAATATGCATTTCAGTCTACTAATATGAATAGCGTATACTTATACGATTTTCGCTCTACTAATATGGATTTCAGTCTACTACAGTCGAAGCTCTCGTAAGCGACCACCTCGGGAACTGAAAATTGCGGTCGTTAACGGAGCTGGTCGCTTACGAGAACGGCTCTCGTAAGCGACCACCAAGCGGCTTCCTACTTGAACAATAGGTGTTGGTCGCTTACGAGAGCTTAGTACAATAAATCTAGAAAATATCATGTGATTCTAATGCTTAAAATAGTTTGATTTATTTCCCGACTTTAATTTAAGAATAGATACCACAAATATGTACATAGAAAATATGTAGAAATAGCATTTCACTGGTGCAGCTTGTATCAGTTTACATATTTATGAGGTGATGACTGATGTTTTAAAGACAAAAAGTACTATGGTCGCTTACGAGAGCTTAAAAACAATAGAAAATCTCTGTTGGTGATTTGAAATTGTGGTCGCTAACGGAGCTGGTCGCATCGATAAGGCGGTCGCTTACGAGAGCTTGAAATAACAGAGTTTATGTGACATTTCAAACGGGGTTTCGGGAAAATGGTCGTTATGGGAGCTGGTCGCTTACGAGAGTGGTCGCACAGAGAGCTTCGACTGTAATATGAATTGCGTTACTTATACGAATTTCCCTCTACTAATATCAATTTCAGTCTACTAATATGAATTGCGTTACTTATACGATTTTCGCTCTACTAATATGCATTTCAGTCTACTAATATGAATTGCGTTACTTATACGATTTTCGCTCTACTAATATGGATTTCAGTCTAACTAATATGAATTGCGTTACTTATACGATTTTCGCTATACTAATATGGATTTCAGTCTACTAATATGAATAGCGTATACTTATACGATTTTCGCTCTACTAATATGGATTTCAGTCTACTAATATGAATAGCGTATACTTATAGCGGAGCTCCTGAGCGGAGCACCATACATAAGGAAAAGTGGTATCAGAATTCAGACGTATAACCATCAAGTCGCTTTTGAGTGGTTTCAGATGTTTTTGTCATTTTCAATGACGTAAACAGTGACGTCATATCACGTGACTTTGACAATAGACAGGTATGAACCTAAAGACAACTTTTGCCAAGTTTGGTCGTCATTGGAGCTTTCCAACTGGAGATATGATTTTTTTCCTTTCATTCCTGATTAAAACGTATAGTGTAATTCCGTGTGTGTGTTTGTGTGTCCGCTCGGCACACAGGCATCCCAATTCTAGGCGGGAAAATAGGCAAGAACGCACACGCGCGCGCGCACTCCTATTTTTGTTGCCTTCGTGTTTAGTTTTAACGGAGCTCCGGCCCGGCGCTAGTTGACCAACATTGGGTTAATTAAAGTTATGTTAGAAGCAAGGGGGTGCATCACCTACGTCACGCCGCATGACGTCATCGATGACGTCATCAAAACTAGAGAAGTCAATATCTTAAGAAGGTAACATCGCTAGGTGACCAAACTTGGGTAAAGTTATCTTGGAGGTAAGTGGGGTGCACCAACAAGGTCAAGTGGGATGACGTCATCGATGACGTCATCAAAACTAGAGAAGTCAATATCTTAAGAAGGTAACATATATAGGTGACCAAACTTGGGTAAAGTTATCTTGGAGGTAAGGGGGGTGCACCACCAAGGTCAAGTGGGATGACGTCATCGATGACGTCAACAAAACTAGAAAATTCAATATTTCAAGAAGGTAACATCGCTAGGTGACCAAACTTGGGTAAAGTTATCTTGGAGGTAAGGGGGTGCACCACCAAGGTCAAGTGGGATGACGTCATCGATGACGTCATCAAAGCTAGAAAATTCAATATTTCAAGAAGGTAACATCGCTAGGTGACCAAACTTGGGTAAAGTTATCCTGGAGGCAAGTGGGGTGCACCACCAAGGTCACATGACATGACGTCATCGATGACGTCATCAAAACTAGAGAAGTCAATATTTCAAGAAGGTAACATCGCTAGGTGACCAAACTTGGGTAAAGTTATCTTGGAGGCAAGAGGGGTGCACCGCCAAAGTCACGTGACATGACGTCATCAAAACTAGAGAAGTCAATATTTCAAGAAGGTAACATCGCTAGGTGACCAAACTTGGGTAAAGTTATCCTGGAGGCAAGGGGGGGGGGGGTGCACCACCAAGGTCACGTGGCATGACGTCATCGATGACGTCATCAAAACTAGAGAAGTCAATATTTCAAGAAGGTAACATCGCTAGGTGACCAAACTTGGGTAAAGTTATCCTGGAGGAAAGGGGGGTGCACCACCAAGGTCACGTGGCATGACGTCATCGATGAAGTCATCAAAACTAGAGAAGTCAATATTTCAAGAAGGTAACATCGCTAGGTGACCAAACTTGGGTAAAGTTATCCTGGAGGCAAGGGGGGTGCACCACCAAGGTCACGTGGCATGACGTCATCGATGACGTCATCAAAACTAGAGAAGTCAATATTTCAAGAAGGTAACATCGCTAGGTGACCAAACTTGGGTAAAGTTATCCTGGAGGCAAGGGGGTGCACCACCAAGGTCACGTGGCATGACGTCATCGATGACGTCATCAAAATTAGAGAAGTCAATATTTCAAGAAGGTAACATCGCTAGGTGACCAAACCTGGGTAAAGTTATCTTGGAGGCAAGGGGGTGCACCACCAAGGTCACGTGGCATGACGTCATCGATGACGTTATCGAAACTAGAGAAGTCAATATCTCAAGAAGGTAACATCGCTAGGTGACCAAACTTGAGTAAAGTTATCTTGGAGGTAAGGGGGGTGCACCACCAAGGTCAAGTGGGATGATGTCATCGATGACGTCATCAAAACTAGAGAAGTCAATATTTCAAGAAGGTAACATCGCTAGGTGACCAAACTTGGGTAAAGTTATCCTGGAGGCAAGAGGGGTGCACCGCCAAAGTCACGTGACATGACGTCATCGATGACGTCATCAAAACTAGAGAAGTCAATATTTCAAGAAGGTAACATCGCTAGGTGACCAAACTTGGGTAAAGTCATTTGGTGGAAAGGGTGAGCACCACCAAGGTCATGCGGTATGACATCATCGATGACGTCATCAAAACTAAAAAGTCGATACCGCGATGACAGTAATGATTCGAGCTCCGCTTTTAGGCATTGCCTAAATCTATATATTACGATTCTCGCTCTACTAATATGGATTTCAGTCTACTAATATGAATAGCGTATACTTATACGATTTTCGCTCTACTAATATGGATTTTAGTCTACTAATATGAATTGTGTTACTTATACGATTTTCGCTCTACTAATATGGATTTCAGTCTACTAATATGAATAGCGTATACATATACGATTTTCGCTCTACTAATATCGATTTTAGTCTACTAATATGAATATAGCGTATACTTATACGATTTTCGCTCTACTAATATGGATTTCAGTCTACTAATATGAATTGCCTATACTTATGCGATTTTCGCTCTACTAATATGGATTTCAGTCTACTAATATGAATAGCGTATACTTATACGATTTTCGCTCTACTAATATGGATTTCAGTCTACTAATATGAATAGCGTATACTTATACGATTTTCGCTCTACTAATATGGATTTTAGTATACTAATATGAATAGCGTATACGATTTTCGCTCTACTAATATGGATTTCAGTCTACAAATATGAGTTGTGTTACTTATACGATTTTCGCTCTACTAATATCAATTTCAGTCTACTAATATGAATTAGCGTATACTTATACGATTTTCGCTCTACTAATATGGATTTCAGTCTACTAATATGAATTGCGTTACTTATACGATTTTCGCTATACTAATATGGATTTCAGTCTACAAATATGAATTGCGTATACTTATGCGATTTTCGCTCACTAATATGGATTTCAGTCTACTAATATGAATAGCGTATACTTATACGATTTTCGCTCTACTAATATGGATTTTGCATACTAATTTGAATTTCAGTCTACTAATATGGATTTTGTATACTTCTATGAATTTCATTCTACATATGAATTTCGTGTACTATATGAATCTTGTATACTTACACGAAAAAATAATTTTGAAACATTTGGCGCCTGATAAGCCTGATACAGGCATAAGGTAATTGTGTTTGATATAATTCATTAATACTGTACTTGATTTGATATTTGTGGCTCTTATAATAACAATGGTACTCCAGTATATTCAGCTACTAAAATTCCTGTAAGTATCCATAGCCATGCTTGGTTTACATAAGACTGGTTAAAGGCCAATCACCAACCGAGAGCCTTTGCGGACTCTTAGCCAATCAGAGCACCCGAAAAACAATGGATCAATTTGAAAAAATAGGCTCATCAGGCTATTTTCTTTAAATTTCAGTGACAACAGCAGCCAGAGGTGGCTTTTGGACAGACTATACCATGACACAAGTAAAACATAATTAGAGCAGTTTCCACATAAATGTCATTATCGTCATCAAAATGTTGTGGGCGCACGAGCCGCAGTCGTGTTTTTTTTACAATGAAAAATTAAATATTTTGCTCAAATAGGCATTCACCGATCCCGCATTCATTGTTATACCCCTAGTTACTGTTGCTACGTCGGACAAGCCAAATTTTATCTTTGGCATAGAGCGCGGAAAAGACACCGATTGCAGGGAGTTGTTAGTAGTTGTTGCATGCACATGAGGAGCTTTATGCTGAGACCCCCGACTGTTTTGGTGCTCTCAGAGCACCAAACTACAGGATACCAAATGTATCAAGACAAAGAAACTGTTGAAGGATAGTATAAGGGGATTAAAGGATAGCTGTCGAGAGTGTTAACTGATGTATCGCCATACTTCGCAGCGCAAAAGCCGTATCAACCTATCAAATGTACATCTTGTTTTCAAGTTATTACTTTGGTATGTCAGCGCAAAAGTTTTGACCAAAATATAGCATCTGAATAGGCATACAGGCAAGTTAATGCCCCAGTATGAAGCGACACTATAGTTGAATTTTCGCATAAACTTTTAAAGCATTACTTTGATATGACTGTTAGCGCAAAAGTCGTGACCAAAATATAGCATCTGAAATAAGCATACAGGCAAGTTAATGCCCCAGTATGAAGCGACACTATAATTGCATTTTTGCATAAACTTTAAAAGTATTACTTTGGTATGTCAGCGCAAAAGTCTTACCAAAATATAGCATCTGAAATTGGCATACAGGCAAGTTAATGCCCCAGTATGAAGCGACACTATAATTACATTTTTTGCATAAACGTTTAACTAGCATTACTTTTATATGTTAGCGCAACAGTCTTGACCAAAATATAGCATCTGAAATAGGCATACAGGCAAGTTAATGCCCCAGTATGAAGCGACACTATAGTTGCATTTAATCGCATAAACTTCTAAAGCATTACTTTGATATGTTAGCGCAAAAGTCGCGACCAAAATATAGCATCTGAAATAGGCATACAGGCAAGTTAATGCCCCAGTATGAAGCGACACTATAGTTGAATTTTCGCATAAACTTTTAAAGCATTACTTTGATATGACTGTTAGCGGAAAAGTCGTGACCAAAATATAGCATCTGAAATAGGCATACAGGCAAGTTAATGCCCCAGTATGAAGCGACACTATAATTGCATTTTTGCATAAACTTTGAAAGCATTACTTTGATATGAAAGCGCAAAAGTCGTGACCAAAATATAGCATCTGAAATAGGCATACAGGCAAGTTAATGCCCCAGTATGAAGCGACACTATAATTGCATTTTTGCATAAACTTTAAAAGTATTACTTGGTATGTCAGCGCAAAAGTCTTACCAAAATATAGCATCTGAAATTGGCATACAGGCAAGTTAATGCCCCAGTATGAAGCGACACTATAATTACATTTTTTGCATAAACGTTTAACTAGCATTACTTTTATATGTTAGCGCAACAGTCTTGACCAAAATATAGCATCTGAAATAGACATACAGGCAAGTTAATGCCCCAGTATGAAGCGACACTATAGTTGCATTTTCGCATAAACTTCTAAAACATTACGTTGATATGTTAGCGCAAAAGTCGCGACCAAAATATAGCATCTGAAATAGGCATACAGGCAAGTTAATGCCCCAGTATGAAGCGACACTATAATTGCATTTTTTGCATAAACGTTTAACAGCATTACTTTGATATGTTAGCGCAACAGTCTTGACCAAAATATAGCATCTGAAATAGGCATACAGGCAAGTTAATGCCCCAGTATGAAGCGACACTATAGTTGAATTTTTGCATAAACTTTTAAAGCATTACTTTGATATGTTAGCGCAAAAGTCGTGACCAAAATATAGCATCTGAAATAAGCATACAGGCAAGTTAATGTCCCAGTATGAAGCGACACTATAATTGCATTTTTGCATAAACTTTTAAAGCATTACTTGGATATGTTAGCGCAAAAGTCGTGACCAAAATATAGCATCTGAAATAGGCATACAGGCAAGTTAATGCCCCAGTATGAAGCGACACTATTGCATTCTTTGTTATACTTTTAAATCATTTCCTTTGACAGGCTTCGATCTAAGCGCCAAAGTCAGGCAAGCTAATGCCCCAGTTTGAAGCGACACCATTGCATATTTACTTTTGATATCTCAGCACAAAAAGTCGTAACAATTTCCAGTTCTAGGTTAGATACAGAAGTACTTCGCAGGTGAAGGTGAAGTCGAAAGAAAAGCGAAAACCGACAAGGATTCATCATTTCTCTCATGTCAAAGATACGTCCTTAGCTTTCCCGCCACTATGATCTGACTATTATGGTAGGAAGACAGTTTTGAGTCACTGGAATACTTACTTGGGAATAGCAACCTTACCGTACCACACATTGTTACAATGAAATGTCTTACACGAGCTAATACCGCCTGTTGTACGTATAGTGTCGATAGCAACATTGGAGTGAACCTCGTGGACTAGAGAACTGCCGCCACTATCCCGCCATTTATTTACTGATCGAAATATGCAAATTCATAGATTCTGCAATCCTATCCCGGTTTTTACTGACAGATGCGGGGCAGTAGGCAACACCTCTGCTGATTCGAACGCGCATGCTCGTGCCCGTTAGCCGTGCCTATCTCGGCTCCGTACTTTTCTGTTCTGGATACATCATTCAAGGGAGCAGTACGGTTCAAGTTAATATCAAGATCATTCTAAGGATTAGGCAACACTTTAGGCCGACCGACTGGTTTATTACTATCTTATATGTAGCAGGATGAACATCTACGCGTTACAACTTCTGCTAGTTGGTTTAGCTCTTGGGCATATTGTTCCAGAACCAATATTAATCCCACGGGAGTTGCCGAACAATGGGCCTTTACATTCAAGCCCTTTCCGCGAGCTTAGATCACGAAACGATAAAGAGCTATTGGTGGAGTCCTTGCGGCGTAATACTCTTCGACTTCTCGCCGTGAAAGGCCATTACTCGGGATCGAAATCAAGATATCTTATCTTGTTATTAGTGCTGGCTGGAGACACAAGTGTCAACAAAAGCCCTGGCCCTGGTAAATTCCAATGTGGTGTTTGCACGAAGTCAGTCAGATCTAATCAACCAGCGATTGAATGTGAACAATGCCTCCTATGGTATCATAAAAAATGCATCTTCATGTCAACAAGTTCATACTCAGGATTTCAAAACAACTCCAGCTTGGTTTGGTTATGTCGTAATTGTCTGTTCCCGAACTTCTCAACTTCGTACTTTGAGGGCATATCAAGTGATCTCTTATCTGCCAATAACTTTTCGGTCCTTGATGAATCTCTAGACCAGGTGTCATCTTTTTCTCCGGGTCTAACATCTACCCCACAGCGCCGAGATCCAGTTAATTCTAGTACGGGCTACCGTGATCGGCGGGACAAAATATCACTGTTTTGTGCTAACATGAATAGCATAAGGGGGAAAAAAGTCGATCTACAGGCATTCTTGGATGCTAATAGCCCTGATGTTGTTGCACTACAGGAAACGAAAATTGACTCCAGTGTCACTGATTCTGAGCTTTTTCCATCAGAGCTTAACTACTCAGTTTTCAGAAAGGATCGCATCTTAGGGGTGGGGGTGTACTCCTCGCTATTAAATCCGAACTAACCCCGGTTGCTTGTCCTATTAGTGACTCAGGAGAAAGTGTATGGGCCAATATTAAGCTAGGTAACCAGACGCATTACTTTTGTAGTTTCTATCGCCCACCCGAGCAACCCATTGATGAACTTAGTTGCCTGGGCAACCAACTTGACCATGTGATCAGGAGTCACCGCGCGGATAAAGAGCCCGCAATCCACGTAATGGGGGACCTGAACTTTAGAAATATCGATTGGGACAATTGTCTCAATAAGAACGGCAGCAACCTCACGCCATCGGAGGGGCTCGCTCTTATTGACATTTTGAATGATCACTATATGGAACAACTTGTTGATTTCCCGACACGCGGAGAAAACATACTTGATCTGATAATGACAAACAGGCCCGGGCTGGCTATTGATGTAAGATCTCCGGCAAAGTTTAGTGACCACCACGCTGTGGGTTGCTCTATTATGTCGTCTGTCAAGCTGCAGCGAAAGGCGAAGCGCAAAATTTATCAATATCATAAAGGAAACTACGACAACATAAGAGCAGACATGGACACTTTTTACCGCAATTACCTCCTCGCTGGCACGAGATCAATAGAGGAAGATTGGAACCTTTTCAAGGGGAAACTGCTGGAGTCGGTGAACACGAACATACCCTCTAAGCTGGTCAGCGGTAGAGATAAACTTCCCTGGATGTCCCCACGCCTACGTCAACTAGTCCGCCGAAAGAACAGACTACATACAAAGTTTAAAAGAACTGGTAGTGCAAGACTGCGCACTTTGTGGAGGAACATGAGGCGGAAGCTTACTACTGCTTTGCGTAAGGCTCGCAACGAGTATGTCAATAATATCATTGGTGACGTCAAAAGCAACCCCAAGCCGTTCTGGCGGTATATAAGATCGCAAAGAAAGGATAATCAGTCAATGCCTCCTCTAGCCACGCCCACGGGCAGCTCAGCTGAATTGGACACGGAGAAAGCTGAAGTGCTAAACCAACAGTTCAGAGCGAACTTTTCAAGCGAAGAGCTCAACGCTATTCCTCTCATTCGACCTCTCTTTCCATCTATGTCCGACATTTTTGTTACGGAGGCTGGTGTTCACAAGCTCCTCGACAATCTGAAAATTACAAAGGCAGCAGGGCCCGACGAAATCAGCCCAAAAGTTCTTAAAGAAGCTGCCCCTGCCGTCGCTCCCTTTCTCAAGTCCATTTTCCAGAGATCCCTTGACGCAGGCGAACTCCCAAGGGACTGGCGATTAGCCAATGTATGTCCAATCTTTAAAAAGGGAATAGGTCCGACGCCGGCAATTACCGCCCTGTATCACTAACCAGCGTTGTTTGTAAGATGCTTGAGCACATTGTTTGCTCAAATCTGATGGCCCACATCGACCACTACAAAATTCTTACTGACCGACAACATGCATTTAGGGCGCTACACAGTTGCGCGACACAGTTATGCCATGTGATCAACGACTGGGCGCGTGCTTTGGACAAAGGCTTTCAGACCGACGCGTTCATTCTGGACTTCGCCAAAGCTTTTGACAGTGTTCTCCATGAGCGTCTGAAGTCTAAATTGCGAGGCTACGGAATATCTGGAAAAACCCTCCGCTGGTTAGACGCATTTCTAAGGGATCGCTTTCAAAGGGTGGTTGTGAACGGTGCAAAAAGTGGATGGTCTCGTGTACAATCAAGCGTCCCTCAAGGAACAGTGCTAGGTCCAGTATTGTTCAATATCTTTATTAATGATATAGTAAATGACATCGACTCAGAGATACGCCTATTTGCTGATGATTGCATTTGCTATCGAACTGTGCGCACCAGTGCTGACTGTGAACTCCTGCAGAGGGATATCTCTAGGCTCGGCTCATGGGCTGAACAGTGGTCCATGAAGTTTGAACCTACTAAATGTAAGATCATGAGGATATCCCGTAAGACACGTAACAATATCCCTTTCTTATACCATCTGAAAGGCACGCCCCTCGACTCGGTCACTGAGACTAAGTACCTTGGTCTAACTATAACATCTGATCTAAGGTGGAATCGGCATGTTGCTATAATAACCAAACGTGCCAACCAGGTACTCGGGCTGCTAAGGAGAAATCTGTCATTCTGTCATCGCGACGTGAAAGAGTCTGCGTACAACGGTCTCGTGAGACCTATCCTAGAATACGCCTGTGAAGTGTGGGATCCCTACACGGCTAGTCTATCTACCGAGGTCGAGAAGGTTCAGAGGAGGGCCGCTAGATTTGTCTGCTCCGATTACACCAACTATTCTGAGGGTGCAGTTGCCGCTCTGATGACATCTCTCAACTGGAGGCCATTGAAGGACCGCCGGAAGCGCTCAAGGCTCTCGCTTTTCAACAAAGGACTTCAAGGCCTGGCTGCTCTGCCCGAAGTAGACACTCTACAACGGCCTCTCCGCCAGTCTCGTCACATGCACTCGCGCTTTTTCAGAAAGCCATTTGCAAGAACAAACGTTCTGAAATATAGTTTTATCTTACAGACCGTAGAGGACTGGAACAGTTTGCCTGAGGAGGTTGTTGCCATGAGTCCGAAGGTGGCGGCTTTTGAGGCCCTTTTGTAAATTATTATAAAAATGCAATTGCGCGATACAAAAATATTGCTAGCAGCAAAGTGTATCAATAAAATAAAGTGAAAGTGAAGTGAAGATTCGTACTTCCCGCTTAGTGTGTTGTTGACAGATCTCAATGAAAGATATGCTCATTAAATGTGACGTCATACGAGCGACCTAAAGCTCCTCATGTTTGGATTTTATATTTTTATCTTGAAAAGCTGAATAATTATTGAAAAATCTTCGATATACAAGTTTGTTGCTCGGACATTTTGAATTCCATAGGGAAAACTTCCTATTGTTTGCTATGAGTGGGCGGAGCTATCGTCAAAATAGGGATCGGTCAATTTGATTGATTTGCTAGAATGGACCTCTAACAGTTACCTATCTGGAAAAAATTGCAAGTTTTCAAATTTATCCCCCTAAAAGTTACCAGAAGCTTGATTTTACACCCTAGAAGGTACAACATCATCCGTGCCCCAAAAATAGGGAGTCCCCCTTGGGATGCTATGTTATGGCCTGTTATTCTTATTGTGTTTCTATTGTATTGTTCGTATTAATTATTCATGCACTTTTTAAGCATGAAATATAAACTTCTTGTCTTATTCAGTGTATATAATAATAGGTTTTGTTAGTAAGTATGTTCTGCACAATCGTGCATCAGGAGGGGGGGGGGGGGGTAACCTGGTTGGTCCAGCTGGTCTCAATCAAAGCAGAATTTTGCTAATTGTGTAAAAGGTTCTAAAATAAACTGTCTTTATTGCTGAGTACGGGTAGCCGTACTGTAATACATACCATATCAGCAACAACAAAAAAAAACTATACCCTACGGCAGACCTCCTACCTGTTACCTATCCTCCTTGTGCCTATGTCAGACCTCAGGAGCCCCAAAACATACCACCCTAGCATACCCATCTACCATATGCGAGGGGCCCCACCCCATGCCAATTGGGCAGTCGCACCTCCCCTAGGAATTCCTTGGAATTCTAGGGTGGGTCGTTGAAGTAGAGCTTGGAATTCATGGGTGGACACCCTTAAATACGAAATTCTAGGGTGGGTAAGCGCAATTCCAAGCGTGGTCATGAGAAAATCACTGGAACTCCAAGGGAGGGTGGTTCAAATTTAAAAAATCCAGTTGTGACTGGGGTCCTCAACAGGTGAGGACTGCCCATTCTTTCATACCCGAGAAATAAATTTGACTGTTCAAGTTTTAGCTCATGCAATCCTGGTCTAAATTACATATACGTTTTGTGCTTGTAATCTAATTGTAGGATCCCAGATTATGGAATGACACATTAATTTTTATGGTTTCAACAATAAAAACTCATGTCAAATAACGTATATTGTACTTTTTTATTCAGATGGAAAACATATGTAACCAGGAGCTCCGCTTTTAGCCAGTGGCTAAATCTATATATTTCAGTATTGTACAAGAAGGTACCTTGCCTTTTAGAGCAGATTTCGTATGACTGTGAAAAGTGCCGCGAAGAGTTGTGCCGCGCCGCGCCGCGACCGTGACCGTACCGCGACTACGCGATTTCGTTCGGTATCTACAGCAAGTCAGGTTCCATACCGCCACCGCAACAGTACCGCGCCGTGTCACGGTACTTTCACAGTCATACGAAATCTGCTCTATTCGAAAAGAATGAATTTCCCTCGATTTATGGACGTTCGCCGAGGAAGGGGCTGTAAGCAGTTAAGCGAGCAAGACTAATCAATGACAAGACTAATTAGTATTCGAGATGATCAGAATTCACGAGGATCAGAATGCGAAATTCAAAATGCGAAAACGTTAGTAAACATCAAATGACCAATTATCCAGTATTGTACAAGAAGGTACCTTGCCTTTTATTCAAAAAGAATTTTTTTAATCTTGTTGGGGCACTATAAAAGTACTTATGCTGGATACTTAAAATTATCGACTTCATTCTGTTGAGTGTAATGAATTTATAATTGCCAATTCAAGCGTGAAAGTGGGCGGTCGTATCCCTTTTATGAACTGTGACCAGTCTAGTGGATCGCCGGAAAACTGAGGAACTTGTTGGGGCAGTTTGGGCAGCGTGTTCGTGAACGAGGCGGGCGACGCTTGACTATTTGACTCGTGACCGGTGCTACAGAAACGTCCGAACCCGCGATTGGTCCATGCAGACGGTCCATGTTCATATTATCGCCAGCGGGATTGGGAATCACAAAGGTCGCAGGAGGATTGGACGCATTACTAGCGTCTATAGGAGTAGAATGCGCAGCGGCTCGAGACGTGGCATCGCCAGCGTCCACGGGAGTCGGATGCGTGGCAACTCTAGGCGTGTTATTAGTAGGTACAGGAGCCTCGACACAATTATCGTCGTTGAAATCTAGTAAACGATTTACAAGTGATTCCGGGTCGATTGCTATTCTCGGACTCTTTATCTACTTTGGTCATCGCCCTTCCTCGATCTCTCCTAGAGTATGATTAACGCGCGCATGGCTCTTCAGTGCTTGCCAAACTAGCGTGGAGTTCTGTACCTCCCAGGGTACTATGCAACTTCTCGCTCACTTTTTTTCTAAATGTCCATAGGCTTTTACAATATTTCGGGAAAGTTCCTGTAATTTCGTTCTACTCCCTTTCACATACAAATTTTTGCGGGCAATGTTCAAATGTGAACATTGCCCGCGTGTGAGAGTTGCCTTTTTTCGATACAAAGCGCTTTTCAATCGATCTCTATTCGCGAGATCTGCGATTAAACTTTAAGTAATTTATTCTAAGGAAAATCGAATGTTCTAAATTCAACCTTGAACCTTGTTCATGATTAAATCCAGACTGGTGTATCCGCTTAACTTACGGACATACACCTGCTGCCAAACAGCGCGCTTCCTAGTCACTGCAGAACCATTTAACTTTTGAGGGAGTAATTTTATCCGTGCAAGATTTCTTTTTATAACCCTGTTATGCGGTGAGAAAGTTTTTTTTTCCAATAAGAAAGAAGGGTTTTAGTCACCATCTTGCTGTGCATGAATTCTTTTTTTTCAAAATCATCCACCCCCCTCCTCAAAAGTTAAATGGTCGGTCCCCTAGCTTCGCTTTCTTGTGCAATTACTGTAATGATGGCTTCTTGCACAACAAAAAATGAATATCAGCGCTACCCTAGGACTTTGTTGTTTTATTTCCCCAGGGGTATTCTTGCGACAGCATTTATGGCGATTAAGTGGGTGTGGAAAGAACTACATAGCTCGTCTTGAAATCAGATGATAGTTTTGTTGTAGTATTACATATTTGACTCATTTTTTTCTTGTACCAAGAAAGCCAAGCAGGGAATGAAACAAAACTGACCAACTACCAAACACCAAGTGTATATTAGACTCACGTTTCGTATATAGAGGATATTACACGGTGGCGCGAAGATATGCGTTTTATTTTCGAGTGGCAAGAACAATATTTTACGAATGAGCGCAGCGAATGAGTAAAATATTGTTTTTGACACGAGAAAATAAAACTCATATCTTCAAGCCACCGTGTAATTTTCTTTGTATTACATAGACAAACCATAAAAAATATTCCAAATTGATTTTCAAGCACTTTTGTTTTGACCGATATCCTCACTAGTGAGGATATGGAAAATATGTCACTGAGGACCCGGATGTAGCTTCGTATGAGATCTACGAGTGGCGTATTTCCCAGTAAAACACTCGCGTCTATATAATACATATATATATTATTAGTCGGCTAAGTCGATTGCTCGCTGGCTTCCTTTTTTGAAAACAAAAAGGCGACAAAAAATAGCGAGGAACTTGTCCTCTCTTCATATCCCTATTTTGCATTCCTTAACCCTAATCAGACTGGGCTTTTTTGACCATGTGTGTGTGTGGGGGGGGGGGGGGGGGGGTAATTCGCCCCCCTCTATATCTCGGGAACCACTGGAGCTATGATCATCAAACTTTCACAGAATGACCATGAGCCTTAGACAATCACCACACCTATTTTTGTCACGTGGGAGCAAGATGTGACGTCATTCTTAAGCTTTTATCAATGTTTAAGCTATTTCAATGAACTTCCAAAAACTTGGTAAATAATGCTCTAAAAGCCAACACATTAACATCAAGATCATGTAAATGTAATAAGTTGTGACATTAACACATCAATTTTATTAACTTGCTTCATAATGACGAACTTTGAAAATATTGTCCGCCATCTTTGATCCGCCATCTTTGATCCGCCATCTTGGATTTCATTTAATTTCGATTTAACTCTTCAGATAAATACTCAATGAGAACAAAATGGTCAGAATGTACAAAATACTCATCAAAGAAGTGTTTGACATTCAAAAAGTTAAATTAAAAAGGATATTTGCGAATCCTAGTTTTGGACCATATGTAAAGATGAACAAAATCCCCCAAAGATTTTGTGTCAAAAATTAATTAGCCTATACATAAATTACAAATGAGTACAAGCTCTAATAGTCATAAATTGGGCAATCTGTCCAACATTAAGCTTGAAATATGAAAAATTCACGTTTTTTCGATTTTTGCAAAACATGCGTGTCAAAAACTGGTTGCCATGGAAACTGGGCCGTTGACACTGACATGTCATTGACACCAAAATGTCCCCAGATAAATTTTAGGAAATGTCACGCAGTTTCACCATCATAGCTGCTGTGGTTCTAGAGTGATCAGGATTTTACTGGAGGGGGGGGCTCGAAAAGCCCCCCCCCCCCCTCCCCAGTCTGAATAGGATTAAAAGCTGATGAAAAAACTGTTATAGTTGTCAATATCAACAATTATGTTTCTGCGACATAAAAGCAAACTCGTTTTTTTCGCTTTTGTTTTATAGGAGCAGATCAATGTCTACATGGCAGTATTTCGTCGTTCAAGAAGAACAATGGGAATGGCAATCGTCTTCCAAATAATGCTCATAATTTTTTGGATATCTTCGGACAAATCAAATCGTCCTCTCTTGGAGGCCAATTACGGAATGTTCTTTGGGAAAGTCGATGTCCACGAATGGTTCAACATATGTTGTCTATCTACAACTTGTATGAGGGAACATCCCAAGTTCCCACTTCATGCAGATAAACGAAGCGTGGTTATGTTTATTGGAGATTTCAAGGTTTTGTTCTCCACGAAAAATTCCGGCACACGGATCACTGGCTTCTTGCAGCCCGGGTACAGTGGCGTACATACGTTCAAGCTCAAGTCAGAATCCCCATCAGTGATGTGGCTGAGTTCAAGCGACAGCCCGGCGCTAGCAGAACAGTACGGGGATTCCGACACTTCTATTCACCTCAGTCTAGAAAATAAGTATTATTTTGAGATTTTACATGTCATGAATAGCACAAGCAAGGACCATGTTTCTCTTACAGCTATGGTAAAGACTTCGGTGAAAGAAGTATTTAACTTCTCAATGATAGTGGAAACTTTTCTTAACGATAACAATACGTCTTCTCTATTGGAGTCCTCTCCCACATTCACGTTTTTCCAGTTCCCCGACTCTTTAAAACGTCAGGCACATAATGAAAGCGTCGGAGACGACGCTAAAGCGAATTATATGCTCTATACAGGATCGACACTGTCATTTTACGAGCTCCCAGACATCGATAAAGCATACATCTCTAGTGTATTCTCGCAATGTAGTTACGATCCGAGTTATATGAAAAGGCGTGTTTGGAGACGATACCATGGCGCTGTTTATGGAGCAACTTTCTCGGATGTTACCCATCTGACGGGACGCGTAACTTGAAGTGTGAGCCGCGTCGGGTACTACGTTCACATTGTTATGGAAATGATGTCATCTTAGTAGGAGAAGTAAATCAAGTCATTACGATGTTCCTCTCGGCGCTAAACAGAAGACTTGAAAGGTACAGTTTTAAAGTGCATATCACCCCTGAAAAGAACGAAATGGGACAAATAGTATAAGACATTAGAAGTAACTTACCGAAAACTGTTTTCGTTTTCATTTTTGAATTATTTCCTTCGACGAAGACGGCCGCGCTGAAAATGGCCTGGGTCGAATGACGTGGCGAGAGGTATTGTTCTCTTATAGTGTCGAAAAAACATTTCAAACATTCAAAATACATACGAAATTACATCTATAGATGTTGGACAAACGTATCGAAATGACTTTCTCTTATGCATCCGTGGAAAATTATATATCGAAGTGCACTTCTCTTGAATTTACATTTGAGTGACAGCTGAAAACAATACCTCCCATTATCGGTCTGTTAGCCACAGGGTGACCAAAAGAGCAAAATCGGCTACTTTTGGCTGCACGTACTGAGCTGGGGTTTTATCCAAATCGCACGTATCATACATCAGCTTAAAGCTTGAAACGCGTAGAATTCGTCCATTTCGCTCTTTTCAGGGGTGATATGCACTTTAACTATTTACTCTAATAGGGACACAATTAATAAAGTAGCCTACTAGTAAAGTCGCCTACTAGTGACCTCGTCTACGTCCTTTTTAACTCCCCTTTGAAGGCGAACTAACCAGTCGATTAAGTAGGCGATTTTTTGTCGAACAAAGAACAAGCAAGCCCAAACTTTCAACTGATAATTTTTGGGGTATTTTTAGCTTGTATTTTTTGTAGAATATTGACCTGTTGTTATCGATCAGCACATAAGATCTTGTTGAGGTGTACGTATTGGATGTTACCAGTATGGGTGTCCAGTAATAACCACTTACTAAACGAGCGCGAGGGCAGTACTGGAATTCCAGACTGAGGGATGAAATTTCTGCTTACGGACCGAGCCTCTGGGTGATGTTCGTAAAGCAGAAAAGTAGTATATGGTAGGGATATGGACACCGGAAGTAATCCCTGTCAAAGTGATGTGGATATGACACCGGAAGTAAAATTTCAAAAGTGTTGTGAATTGACACTCACGTGGACGGCGATTGACACTAGCAACCAGGTGGTCGGGGATCCACACTACAAACCACGTGGCCGGGGATATGAGTTGCTGATATGAGTCACTAATTATGAGTCACTAACCACGTGGTCGGGGATTGAGTACAGCACTTTATGGTACAGCACTTTACAGTACAGCACTTTATAGTACAGCACTTTATAGCACAGCACTTTCTACGCCAGCACTTTCTACGCCAGCACTTTATAGTACAGCACTTTATGAACCAGCACTTTATGAACTAGCACTTTATGAACCAGCACTTTATGAACCAGCACTTTATGAACCAGCACTTTATCTATAAAAGCTGGTGTGTGAGCGATGCGAGGAATTCACAAAAATGCGCGGAACTCAATTTGAGCTTCGTAGTCAGGTTGGTAGACTAATTATAAATTATTATCACTACGCGCGGCCAAATTGTACTTAACTGCCTGGGTCAGCTCAGAAAATCGACAAAATTACAAAATCTTAAATATCTTTGCTAATCATTAATGATGGAGCGAGAACTTTTCAAGATAGTTAACAGTCGTCGAGTGAAATGTTTTAGTATGGAATTTGGGCTAATAGACTGGTCACGTGACCAGTCACGTGACATTTTCATGTTTCAAAGTTCAAAAATTTCTCCGGTGGTGAGTTTCACTCCTTATGGAAAAGCTAATAGCTAATAATATTTCTGTTTTGGGGTTCTATATAGTGGTGTCTTAGCTGGTGGAAAAAAGTTTGCTCCTTTAAGGTGATTTAAGGGGCTAATATGTCGATTGGGTCACGTGACCTGATTCCGACCCTTATATCTCGTTAACGGTAAATGATAGCTCAGCAGCCAAGACAGTACGATGTTTCTATTCCTGAGGCATATCCATTTTCACCATAATTGTATAGTTAGATGTTTTCCCCATCACCGGAAAAGCAATTTACTGTTTAGTCACGTGACATGGCTTGTGACGTCACTCCGTACTAAAAAATGACACCAAAATTTTAAGTTCGTCGAGTTTTATCACTCTACCAAAAATTAGCCTGTCTTAAGGTAATTCCCCTGAAATAAAACTTGTCGTAGAATTTTTTTCTTAATTTGTCTATTTACTATTTAGTATATAAGGAATGAAAATATGAAATAAAAAGAGGGGGTGCCCATGCTCGTTTAGAAACTGTGATGGCGCAAACATACCCCATTTTTAGTGCCTGAGGGCTATTTTGTGAAGGAATACGTGAAACAAGAAAATTGTGATTAAACGCTCACTAATGAAGCAATCCAGTTCGCTTGCAAGTTTGAACAGAACTGTTGGATGCTTCACTACCTAGGACGAACATTGGAATGTTTAATTTTCTATGTGTGTTGACGTTCTCTTGAAAATGTGCAGAAACGTGCGCACCGCTCGTGATAATTTGAGAGTCTTTTGTGTCTTTTTTAGGGGCTTTTTATGACGATAGCTTAAAAACTTGTCGTGGAAATTTCTTTAAACTTTTTTTTATAACAGGGGAATGATAGTCTTATCAAAATGGTAAAATAAAAAATGGGGTGCCCAATCTTGTTTTCGCGCAATATCCCAAAAAGCGATTTTTTCTTGGTGTTTCTCGCTGAAATGGGGATATTTAGCTTGCGCGAGCGCGCTCGATTGCGTCATTTTCGAACGAATTGATCGCGCGTCCATGCGCAGAACAGCGTGCGCCGTGCAAAACAGGGGAATAACCTTAAATAGATTAAAGCAATTTAAGGCAAATTTTACGTTTTGGGGGACTAGCCGAAAGCCCATTTAGAATCCCAGGCCTTTACGTGCTTGAGTAAACCGCCCTCTCTAAAACGCTCTATTTTTGCGGGCCAAATGGCAAACAGCGGGCCGCAAATACATTTACCGCCCTCATTCTGATTGGCCGTGGTGGCGCTCTGCTGCCATGCTAGACCAATCAGATCACGCGGATACCATTTCTGTGCGCGTTTGTGGCGGGAATTAACTCGGTGAAAATTTTCGGAAGTATTCGGAAGTGCTCGGAAGGACTTCGGAAGTATTCGGAAAATCTTCGGAAAGTATTCGGAAGTGCTCGGAAGGTTTTCGGAAGTGTTCGGAAGGTCTTCTTAAGTGTTCGGAAGATCTTCGGAAGTGTTCGGAAGGTCAGCGGAAGACCTTCGGAAAGTGTTCGTGTGATCTTCGGAAGTGTTCGGAAAGTGTTCGGAAGGTCTTCGGAAGTGTTCGGAAGATCTTCGGGAAGTGTTCGGAAGGTCTTCGGGAAGTGTTCGGAAGGTCTTCGGAATATCGTCGGAAGTGCTCGGAAGATCATCGGAAGTGTTTGGAAAGTGGTCGGAAATTATCCTATGTATCCTACTTGTCCTAGTAGTGTCCTACTTGTCCTCGTAGTGTCCTAGTGTCCTAGTAGTGTCCTACTTGTCCTATTTGTCCTGTCTGTCCTAGTGTCCTACCTGTCCTAATGTCCTATCTGTCCTACTTGTCCTAGTAGTGTCCTAGTGTCCTATTTATCCAATCTGTCCTACTTGTCCTAGTAGTGTCCTAGTAGTGTCCTACTTGTCCTAGTAGTGTCCTAGTGTCCTACCTGTCCTAGTGTCCTACTTGTCCTAGTAGTGTCCTACTTGTCCAAGTAGGGTCGTAGTGTCCTATCTGTCCTAGTGTCCTACTTGTCCTAGTGTCCTATGAGGAGGATAAGGCTAGACATTAGAGTCCAATGGTCAATTTGGTGGTTAGAAGCCACCAATCACAGATTTTAATGCATACCACCGAGGAAACAGGATCAAGGTCATCGAAGGTCATCAGAGTCCAAAGGTCAATTTACCATCGGATCGAAATCCACCAATCAGAAGGCTAGAATCACGCAACCAATCAGATGGCGTGCTTAACGCACCAATCAAACTACACTGATTTCGATGACGTCATTCCAGTAGTATATAAAGGCGTGAGCTCTGTTTGAGATCAACAGTCTTCCTCTGCTCGCCGTTGTAGGAAGAAGAACGAATTCAATGGATAATTTCTTAAAGGGATCCCCGATCCAAAAATCATGTTGGGTCAAGCAAAATCCCCCCATGTAGTGTTGCTCAGAAATAAAGTTTTTTTTCTCTCATACCTCTTTGGGTCCGAGAAATTTAGCGCCAAAGTAGGAAATCCCGCAATTTGAACGGCGCCATCTTGGAAAATGTCACTTCCGGTTTGCCAAAGATACGTCACAACTACGTCATCGCTAGGCCCAGTTTCCTTCTACAAACGCGCGAACGCGAAGCCGACTCGAAGTTCGAAGCTCTTTTTGTTTTCTGTTTGTTCTGCTTTCTGTGTTTTTGTCACAAAATGACCCAGCCTTTTTGTTTGGAGCCTGAGTATGACTCATATGATTTCCACGAAATCGGCAGCGAATCTGATTCGGACGATTCTGAGTCAAATGAAGATGTTTCACGCCTGGAAACGACCGCGTGGTGTACGTGCAACAAGTGCACAATGGAGGTCGAGTCCGTCTCGATGTGCCTGTGTTGCAGGGAGTTGACTCACATCAAACAGAAGACAAAAGGTAGTTACCGCAAGATCCCTAAATGTGAACAACGATATGTATCCATTTAATGTTCTCTAGCATTAAACATCACAAAAGCATATTATTTACGTCTCGAGTATTTCTTTCATGTCCAAAATAGAAAGCTTGTTTAACTGCATGAAGAAGCAATTCACTTTGATTGTAGATGATTGCATAACTTGTCACGAGGACTTTCCGGCCGTATGTCTTAACAAAGCAGTTTTATGGACGGCACTGGTTTCTATACATGATAGAGAAAACCGACCACTTCCCAGACCTGACTGTGTTGAAATAGGTAAGCTTAAGACTTATACATGTAACTTAAAGAAGAGCTACAAAAAATATCACCACTAAAGAATTGACCCATCTACACTTCAACTATTTACAAATTATACCTAGTTACAATAGCTATAGCAAGACACAAGTCAGCTCATGAGCCCAGGTTATATGAGCCAGGAGTTTTTAAGGAGGGTGTCCAAGAGGCTCTTCATAAGACATTTTTTCATGCATTTGAAAGTTTATATTTTGGTTTTGAAAAGAGGGGCCTGTGTCCCCTGGCTTTGCCCCCGTGCCCAGCTGATGGAGATAGTTTGGTTGGCAAAACAGTCGGAAATTTCCTTATAGAGCAATCTCTCGAGGACAAACACTTGCAAAAAATGTTTTAAACTCAAGGGACTGGTCATAAATAACAGGAGGGGGGAGGGGGGTATGAGTCTGAAGTGGAAGGAGCTTGTCAGGTGGGTCTATAATTTTCATGTGGGTAAGAAAGAGAGGGTCATAAAATTTGGTACAAATGATAAAGGGAGGGTCATTATATTTTACACAAAGGTTGTTAGGGTGAGAATGTAATAGGATCTCTAGATTTACCAATAACATGGGATTACCACAAGATCCGGAAGAACTGCAACTCCCTTTCTTCTTAATTATGGGGGAGGGTCACTATTAAATATGTCACCACATTTGGGAGGGTGAACATTTTTTCTGCATCGTGTCAGGGAGGGTTTCCCAAAAACATGTAGACCAAAATAAAAGTGCACCAGCCCTCCCCCTTCTAATTATGACCAGTCCCTAACAACATAAGGAGCCAAATGCCATTTTCATGAATAGGTAACTTGGTTCTTGTGCTCATTTCTGTTACACTGCATCCATTTTCCAAAGGGAAAGGATTTTTTGACAACAGAAAAAGTGAGATACAATGTTCTCAACTGTTGTCCTACAGATCTTACAGATATGCAGCATATCGTCATTTTACATGGTGGACGCACGGCTACCTTGGGAAGCGCATTAGGATAGTGTTGCCATCATGTGTAGTGAAAGCCATCAGGGACACATTTCCCTCACCTGATGGCACCTACACTGGCTTTAAAGGCATCCAAGAAATAGCCCTCGCATGGGAACTGTAATCATTGAATACAGTAAACACCCGTATATAAGAACACATGGATTAAGAACGTAAGGCTCAAATTTGTCTTTTTAGATACCTGTTTTATAAGAACCTTACAGTAAATATATGGAAGTTCTATTCAGGCTGACTCTTAAGTGAGCTGTTCTTATATGTGGGTGTTTACTGTATAACTACCAGTATCATGGGAATTTCTGCAGCTACCTTTTCTTGGGAAAAGCTTAATAATTGCTCATGGCAGTAGAATGTGAAGTGTTCGGAATCCACAGACATGTTTCTCCAATGTTCAATATTGAGTTCAGAAATAAAATGCATTCTTGGAATGTGTGGTATCCATTCCCCCAATTGGAAGAGTGCTGAGAAGTGCCCCTCCCCCCTGCAATTTCTAAACAAAAATACAGCATTTGTATGGAAAAAATATGTTCCTTATTCCAAGCTGTGGCAATTTCTGGTAACACATAGCTGTCCCTTATATTAGTAAATGTATCTTCACTGATACTGTGAAGATTGAGAAGGTTAGAAAATTGTTGAAATTTCTGAAATTCCATTCCACTTAGCACTATTGCAGCAGATAGTAGCACATTGCCAGCCCCTTTGGTATTTTCCAACTCTGGTTGGGATTTCCATTGTTCCTTGCATCCATTAAGACATTCATACTTTATGGCAACCTGGGAGCCTTGTATGACCCTTGAAATGGTCTCAGAAATTACTGGGCTCCCACAGTTCTTACAAAATTTAAATAGTTCTAAAAGTTTTTCCTCATATACTAAAAATGTGTGCTGCCCGTGCAGTAAATCTAATGGGATCTCTGAATGCTGAGTTGAAGGTTCTGATAATAAGTCTTGTGAGCTATCTGGGTAATATATGGGGTCTTTTTCATAGGCATTACTTGCAGAACTCTCACTGTCAAAAAGAGGTACTGAGTCATTGTCCTGGCTGTTTGACTGACTGTTGATTTGTATCCTGGGCAAAGCTTGGAGATCAGGTTGGGTGCAGTAGTAACTGTGGTCATGTTCTTGGCAGAAGTACACATTTGGCTTTTCTTCTGGACTGCCAACAGCGTTTAACAGGCCACTTGTGCCCTTTCACCCCATGCCTGGAATTGAAATAAAGTGAAAAAATAAATAAATGTGAATTCAAATCAAAGTAAATAACATACAGTGTCATGTCTATTAGTTTAATGCTATTCATAGGATTGACAGAGGTTCTGCTGCAAATGTTATACCTGTGCCTGTGATTGCTCCATCAAGGGCTCCCCAACAGTTTCAGTCTTTGCTTTTTTCTGCAATAATAAAATATTAAGTGATTTCTAATTAACAATCGTTCTATATGAATATAAACAAATTAGCTTGAAAGTTTATTTAAGTCTATTTTGAATTCTTAAAGCAAAATAGCCTAACACGAAAGGCACAAACTTGCATCTGCATCAGTACAGGTAAGACTGAAAAGTTTCAAGAATTATTTTTCTTTGGCGTTCATAGTTATCCGAAATTCTAGATTCGGGCCCGTGCCGTCAGCGACCCTCATACATGTACAACACAAGCGTAATGATTGCAAAAGTCTGGAGTTAAAATTATTCGGTAATCGCGATTAAGCTTAAGTTGTTTACGAGTTTGATGAGCAAAAAACGATTTTCTTCCTCTGTTTGCTCTTCATTCAAGACTGAATTTTCATATCGAAAAGACGTTTCTAGTTTGTAAACTTGACGCTCAGTTCCCTGCGAGCAGAGGCACTTTTTATCTCCCTGCATTTTCGTTTAGTGTTTCTTGTGTATTTCAACTACGCAAAAGTAGCCACTTCACACAGAACAAGGTAGAAGTGGCCTTTGCTCTGGGAAGACGCTCAGTGAAAAGTTTTTACTGACCTGCACGATAACCGTCGGGACAGCATCACGCTTGAGTTGTCTGTTTTTTGCTGTCCCGAAATTAGGAGCCAGAGTAGAATACTTCAAGCAGATTGGACCGAAGTGCAACGAACACACGTAGGCGTACGTGGGTAGTTCCTCCGTTGTCATTCCCAACGCATTCAACCATTTTGCTCGTAGCTCTTCATTCTGAGTGGGGATTCGATGAAAGGAAACCCGTTCTCCTTTCCATGAGCTACTGTTACAGCCTTTCACCCGACAAGACGGCATAATGCACAAAGATCAAGTGCAAAAGAAGAGGGAAGAGGAAAATGAACGATGAAGAAGCAAGGAAGCTTTTAGAACATTTCGCGCGAAAACGTATAAAAAGACGAGGGAAACTGGGCCTAGCGATGACGTAGTTGTGACGTATCTTTGGCAAACCGGAAGTGAAATTTTCCAAGATGGCGCCGTTCAAATTGCGGGATTTCCTACTTTGGCGCTACATTTCTCGGACCCAAAGAGGTATGAGAGAAAAAAAACTTTATTTCTGAGCAACACTACATGGGGGGATTTTGCTTGACCCAACATGATTTTTGGATCGGGGATCCCTTTAACGTTGACAAATGCATTTGGCACTGCACTTGGGACTACACTTCGTGTTGGATTAGGGTTCTCATTAATATTCTCGCAAGCGTCGTCTGCACAGCCAATGCTAATTACGAATCATGATGATGACCACAGCCTACCCAACAACATGGAAGAACAGAGAGGAGAATCAGAATGAGTGCGCGCAGAGCACATTAGAGGATATCCAGGCAATACTTTACTTAGATGGTTACTACGTGCAGAAAGAATTCTGGTGCAAGGAGGCAGGAATTATCTTTGATGATGAGGATGTCAAGGGACAGCACTTTACATTCCCTATAAAAATTAAAGAACTGAAAAATGCAAAAAATGCACCACGCCTGTGCCAAGAAGGCCTGCATGATACACCGTCTACGATCTGACTTTGCATGGAAGCATTCTCTACCCTACACGGAACTGGACCAAGTGGTGCAAGACTGGTATACACATGACTTAAAGTCCAATGGTTCTATCGAGTACAAGGGAGGGTGCCACGAGAAGCGATTGCTTCAGACTCATATTCCTAATGTCAACTTAGAGCATTATTGGTGCCCCAAATTTGATGTTCTTTTCAATCAATATGCTCAAAAGGATGATATGAACTTTTATATGTCATGTACAAGTTGTGGTTTTCACGTATTTCTACCCTTTGCAAGCGCTGTCCATTGCCCACGTGTAGAAGTGGCCGTATTCTAGAAATGGGTAAAACAAATACGGTACAAGGTGTAATAACTCTTTTTATTGATAATACAAAGACATTACTGTGATAAACCTCTTGTAATAATAAAAGTTGAGAGCATAACACTGTCTCTTTTTTCTTAAAACGGTTGCCATTCTTGGAGGGGTCGAGGCTTTCTTCTTGGTAAACTAGTTGAGCGTCTTCGCGGTGTCCCGGATGGTGGTGTAGGTAAACGTTTTGTTTTTGGAGTAGCAGGTGTCTTGGAAGGAGGAGTAGGTAAAACCAATTCCTCTTCTTCAATGTCATCATCATCATCTTGTTGCTGCTGTTTCATCTTTTTAGTAAACATAATGGGCTTTTGTCTTTTTAATTTTCTTGTTTGCCGGTTGTAACGTTGTATAATTTGATCGTAACGTTGTACTTTGACATCAGAAGGAAGTGAAGTGTCATTCAAGATGGCTTGCATTTCTCCATCCAGTCGTGCCAGTACACGGTATTGGGGTGCCGTTTCCACTTTTTGCTTTTTACGCAGCATGTTTACTAAATAATTAGGAACCATAGCCATACGATGAGCTCCACCACATTTTGCTGATGTTGACATGATGACGTCTTGAAAGCAACTGACGTAAAAGTCTTGTTTAACAACACTTTATATTTTAGAGATGAGTTTATTTGCAATTTTCGGTAGAAATATCGATGCCATTCCACCAAGAAGAGCAGGTAATAAAAAGCCTCCTCGTTGACGCATCAGCATTGCTTTCCGGCTTTTGCTGGAAAGTTTCCAATCTGCCAACTTGCGTAACTGATGCTTGTGTTTCTTCAGTTGTTGAATCCGAGCTAATGATATCGGTACGTTGCCACGCAACAGGTTCATAGCCACTCCACTCAGCGAGTTGATTTGATCAGGAGTACCATTGACAATGAGTCGTTGGCGTGTCTTCCCTCTGGTACGATGCAAGAGCTGGAGTAAATCTGCGCTCCTTCTCAGTCTCTGAAACATGATGAAGTGATGATGATCCACTTAGACACGGGTATTTATGCACTACGAACAAGGCGCTGATCTCACGAGGCTCTCTCAGCTCTTGCCATGGTGAATGGTTGTACACAAATGACGTGATCCTGGATTGTCTCCTTCTTTTTATATATCTTTTCCTCCAGTGTAGACGTACATGGGAAACTCTTTAGGAAGAATATGAGATCGTAAACGACATTGTTCTAGTGTCATTGGATGAAAATCCAATATGAGGTAGCCATGAGGTTCTTCGGTGGCTTGATGAAAGGCATCCATCACGTAAGGAACATGTCCAGGAAACGCTTGTTGGGCTAACATCTGTACACCTAAACGATCTCTTGGATTCTTGAACAACACGATGTAATGCGTGTTGAGTGAAATGGTACGTGCGTGCTTATTGGGTGGAAACAAGTTCTGTGTTAAAAGAACGTGTTGATGTTGTGATGAGGGGATTCCTGTGTAAACACGCGGACCACACGATCCATTTGATCCATTAAATCGTCCATCACCAAGAGGCCTGGAGTATCGTGAGGACCAAACAAGTCAGTGAAATTGTCTGGGAGTCCTTGATGGAAGGTCACACCCAGGTTCCGTTGAATAGACGTAAACAACGGTTGCCATTCGAAATAACAATACACAGTTTTTCGAAATTGTTTGTTGAACGCAAGAGCGACTTGTTGAAGCAATTGGTGTGTAAACGTGATTTTACCCGATTGACTTGGACCCACCACCAAAATGCTACATGGACAACGAAAACGGGGATCGTCCATGCTGACGTCTAGATTCCATATGAACCTTTGCCTTAAATTGCACCTTACTATATACCCAACAACAACAACAACAACAACAACAACAACAACAACAACATTTGGTGATGAAACATCATTTTTATTATAACTTTAACATGTGTAACAAAGAGCGCTGAACAAGAGCGCATTGACGACTACGCTTAGGATTACAAGGTACTTGTCGTCGTTGTGGTAAAAATCAATCACGCACAAAGGTGCGAACATTCTGATCGTTCCATTGTAAATTTGGTGTAAACATAGCAGCTACTGTTCCATGACGTTTGCCATGTACACGGTTCCACAAGAAGAACAAACAATGTAGTCCACATACGTCAGAATCCATGGCTTGAATCCTACGAGTGTTGTGCACGAGTTGTGGACGCAACTTGCAAAATTTTGTAATGGCTTGACCATACACTTGTGGAGGAAACCCAAAACTGTCCCAGAATTCACACGTCTCGGGTGTAAAGTACACGGCTAACCAATGAGATCCTGGATGATCGCTTGGATCCACGTTCATCATGTAGGCTTGATTGGGAAATGGGACTTTGGTCGGTAGCAAATCAGATGGAATCAGATAGTGTTTAACTTTGGATCGTTGTGTACTAGCAGTTCTAACTGATCCGTGTTCATCCTTGAATGTCGTAAATCACTTGACCTAATTGGTCCACTTCGATGGTGTTGTTGAACTCGCCGTAGATGACAATGGTGTTCACCTGCTCGGTGGCAATCCCAAATGTCAGGTACAGGTCAATGTTGCCTTTATATTGAGGTTGGAAGTACCCTGACGAGGCATTGCCTGCTGGTGTAAAGTCGTAGGCAAACAATGCATAACCAGCCTTGAACTCGTCGAACGTAAGGTTGAGTCCTTGGCCGCGGTAGGTACTACACACGTTATCGAACAACATGTGGTACAAAACTATATCC
Organism: Scolanthus callimorphus; assembly: GCA_033964015.1. Classification (NCBI taxonomy): domain Eukaryota; kingdom Metazoa; phylum Cnidaria; class Anthozoa; order Actiniaria; family Edwardsiidae; genus Scolanthus; species Scolanthus callimorphus. The sequence continues at coordinate 6,206,172 of CM066912.1, read as the reverse complement.
TTGTCATCAGCGGTAGACAGTGTTCCATCCACGATTACTTTGATTGTCGACAAATCAAACTTTTGGAAATTGAATGGACTCTTCCTTTTGTCGCCATTGTAGACAGCATTCTCTACCATCCCTAAAATCATACGTTTAGGAACGAGTCCCTGGAACAAGTCTCCTTCATAATGGGTCAAGGATCCAGTACCAATTTGCGGGGTCTTCACAATGGCTGACGTCACAGGGTACTTGGCTGTACGTGCATTCGATCCTGTCATGAGTTCACGATGGTTTAACTTGACGTTAGGGGCTGGAGTCACGTGATACATGCGGAAGATAAAGTCCTCGATGACGATCTTTTCGGTACCTAACTCCGACATCAGACAGAAGGCTGTATCATGCATATCAACCTTGATTTTGATATCGGTGTTGTCCAGAAGGTAACGTCCTGAATGAAAGAGATCACAAAACAAGGGGCCTTCAATGCACACTTTTTGCCCGGTTTTAGTACGAGCTGCACGCTCCTTGAGTCCAGGATTATTATTAGGGCCTGTAGCTGCATGATCAACTTGATCCATGGAGCCACTGTCTTTTTTCCACATGGCACATTCCAGATACGATTCTTGAGATTCTTTAGGATAATTCAACAACGTCTCGATGAAGGCACGATACGCATACGTGTCGGTTTGCAAGATGACGGTTTTATCGGTCAATTTCACAGTCACTTGTTGGATCATCGATTGAAGAAAGTTGTTGACAGGTCCCACTTTAACGCTTGCGGCAATTGCTGTTTCATCAGCTTTGGTGATCTTGGCCACGACACGGAAATGACTCTTTTTTAAATCAATCATTGTAGGACCCCTACGAATGATGAACTGATAGTACTTGGTCCCTTTGTCCGTGGGTGAATACTCAACGTATCGGCCTGATGTCACAGCCACATCTGTTGGTGGTACCGTAAACAAGTCCATGCCTGGATTGGCAGCAGCAAGCGAAGCAGAATGAACACTCATGTTGAGGAGCTCTTGACAGTAGTTGAGGTGATGTCCAACTGATTAGAAGGCATGAATGTCCAAGTCTTTTAAAACTCCTCAATCGAAAATGTCCTTGGTATGACGACGACGTTTAGCCATGGTCTAATTTTGACGACGACGACGTTTTAGGGGTTGACGAGCATCACCCATTTGTGGTTTACGTATACCTCGTGCAGCGAGTTCCTCTTGTTAACGTATACCTTTTGTAGCGAGTTCCCAAGAAGGCAAGTGAGGAACAAAGTATCTTCCCAACTAACGTAATACACCACCGACGCCACCTATAGCAACTCCCATTTGTAATGGAACAGGGTACCCATGGAAAACTCCATTTCCTTTTTGTAGATGACGTGGAAAATAGATAAAGGGTCCTTTTCCTGTTTGTGATTTAGGCGGCGGAGCAGCAAGAGCACCACAAACCATATTCAACATATCGTTGTACCACACCATATCTTCTTCTAGGCAAATCGCACACGACGCAAATGTAGTGTTACCTGTAGTCGGCGCCTGCTTGAAATGGCACGGTTTCGCCTGTTTCGTCGGTTATATGGATACGGATTTTGTTGATGATTTCAGTACGTAGTGGCAAGTGGTAGGGATTGAGAAAGCTTCGTTCCACAGGGAATCCAGGTTCTCCTTCAGGAACAAAGGTACGCAACAAATTGTTGGCATCACTTCCCATCACAATATGCGAGTCCACAACATTAGTGTACACGTAAAAGCTTTGGAACGGATGTACATCTGCTCGTTCACGTACGCTGGAGGTGAAGGTCTGTAGTCCATTAGCATTCTTTTTGTCGGCTACAAATATATACCATTTTCCTACGGTTTCATCAGTTACCCCAAAGAGACGATCAATACCATGGGACTTCCCGAGTTCAAGTTCAGTGATTGAACCAACTGGATCGAATCCCAAAGCCATTGCTAATCGTGGCCGTAGTAGTAGCATCATGTCATTTGTTAACTTGATCGTGGTCATGTTCTCTTTATAATTGTATTTGAACTCAAACCTATTGTGCTTGTTAAATTTGTTAGTAACTCTCTTCATGCCTTTCACAATATCTTCCAGCTTGGTGTACTTTCCTTTGGGTAACGTGTACTTTGTCCATAGTTCGTTAGGGTTTACCACGTGATTGGAAAGAACCCATAGGTCAATATCTTCTTTTTGCAGCAGGCTATGTGCATGATGTTGGTACCCAGTGGCGTAACAAACGTAGTTTTTGCCCGGTGGCGTTCGTTTTTGCCCGGTGGCGTTCTTTTCTGCCCGGTAAACTACCCGCTGGCGTACAATACGCCCGCTCACGTAAACATGCCCTTGAAGCCCGCTAGCGTCTTTTATGCCCGCTGGCGTCTCTAATGCCCGCTATCCTCTTGTTACTGCCCGCTGGTCTCTAGCAAAGGCCCGCCGGGCGTCCAAGCAGCGAAAAGCCCGCTAGCGTCCACACAACGCGCGCTAGCGTCTATTTGGCCCGCTGGTGTCCGCTCAACACCCGCTAGCGTTCATTAAGCCCGCTAGCGTCCATTATGCCCGCTAGCGTCCTCCCAAAACCCGCTAGCGTCCATTATGCCCGCTGACGTCCGTTCAACACCCGCTAGCGTCCATTAAGCCCGCTAGTGTCCATTAAGCCCGCTAGTGTCCATTATGCCCGCTAGTGTCCATTATGCCCGCTAGCGTCCATTAAGCCCGCTAGTGTCCATTATGCCCGCTAGCGTCCATTATGCCCGCTAGCGTCCTCCCAAAACCCGCTAGCGTTTATTATGCCCGCTAGCGTCCATTAAGCCCGCTAGTGTCCATTATGCCCGCTAGCGTCCATTATGCCCGCTAGCGTCCATTAAGCCCGCTAGTGTCCATTATGCCCGCTAGCGTCCATTAAGCCCGCTAGTGTCCATTATGCCCGCTGGCGTTCATTATGCCCGCTAGCGTCCGCCCAAAACCCGCTAGCGTCCATTAAGCCCGCTAGCGTCCATTAAGCCCGCTGGCGTCCATTATGCCCGCTAGCGTCCTCCCAAAACCCGCTAGCGTCCATTATGCCCACTAGCGTCCATTAAGCCCGCTGGCGTCCATTATGCCCGCTAGCGTCCTCCCAAAACCCGCTAGCGTCCATTATGCCCGCTGACGTCCGTTCAACACCCGCTAGCGTCCATTTTGCCTGCATGTAGAGTCCATTTGGTTCAACAGACAAAATAAAGTATGATTCATTGACATACTACACTTCGTTCTCGAAATCATGTGTAGCAACATTCACTTCTCTTTTTTCGTGGTCTGATAATGATATTTTGTGCATTACGAGTTTTATTGTTCATACTTTGTAAGAAAAAATTATCTTCCGTCTGCAAAAGGAAATCGCATACAGCATTTTCGCATTGAAAGCAACTCACATTCCTCAGATTTTCAACAAGTCACTATCAGTCACTATCCAGATGGATTACGGTGCTGATTATCTTAATTATCTAAAGGGAATAAGCGAGGACTTCGACATATATTGAAGACTCGAGTCACAGTCATTATGATTTTGGATTTTGCCCGGTAAACCCGCTCATGTTAACATGCCCTTGAAGCCAGCTAGCGCTTCTAACGCCCATTGCTAAGGCCCGCTCTTTCTCAAGATCATTTCTCGGTGTCTCCTATTTTTTCTCGATTTTGTTGGTTCTTTCTACAATTTGACAGATTCTTTCGGTATGATTTAAAACCATTATTTCTACACAATAGAGCAGATTTCAGATGACTGTCGTGAGTAATTTGAAATTACTTTGTAATCACTCCTATAGGTTTTGTTCAGAATTGATGTAATTACTTTGCGATTGGTTTCACTACAAACAGTTCTGTATTTAAATCCGAAGCTTGTGTTTTAATCCGTAGCAGCTTGTTTTCTCCATACGAGACGGGGTTTTGCGTATTTCTATGGACGCGTGAAAAAAAGACGCGTTTTTCCCAGTTCTTTGGGGATCAGAAATGACACTTGACCTTAAATCCCTAGTTATTATGTGTTAGCGCTATCTTCTACAATCGACTGTGAAAAAATCTGAGTTTTCCCTGTTGATCGGGAAAATGTTTTCCCTGTTGATCGGGAAAATATCATGTATCAAGTTTCATGTATCAGAACACCGCACACACCGCAGTATCAACCACGCGTCTTTATGAGCAAGAGACAAGCTTATGAGAGTTCGCCATAATTCTATTGATTGTATGAAACTATAACCAGTACCAGATGATTCGGAGATTTCAGAAGATGCAGTACCATCAAATAGCCGAAATCTGCGCATTTACCGGTTCGGAGCAATAAATATATTCCCGCAATAGCCGTTTTAATTAGAAACGTATTCCAATATATTCTTTCCTTGGGACCTACACGGCAATTAAACATAAACTTTAACACTAGCCATGTAAATAAGTGTTTCAGTTCTAAATTTCTCAATGCGTAATGGTCTTCGTGTTACAAATAGTAAAGTTAGCATTGCCCTTGTGAGTCAAGGAGGTGAGCATAGTAAATTTTTCATGTTATAGGTACCTGCATCATATGCCACAAGTTGCTGCGAAAAACTATTAAAAAGTCCCGATGATCTGGAGATTGAATAACGTGTGTATAGACTTGAGACACTTGAGAAACCCTCGGAATTTTTTTCGTATCTTTTTCAGAGCAAGACAAGCTTGTGTGAGGTCGCTATACATAATTCTTATTGATCGCGAGAAACTAACAAAGTCCGCTAGTGATTCGGAGATTCCAGAAGATGCCCATGAAATACCCGAAATCATCGAATTTATAGCGTCAGAGCAATAAACTATGAATGTTTTCAATTATTCTTTCTTTAGTAGTACCTATACGGCAATTAAACAAACTTTAACCATGTGAAATAAATGCCCCAGTTAAAAATTTCTCAATGCGTAATGGTATTCATATTACAAAATATTAAAGTTAGCATTGTGAGACAAGGATGCGAGCATAGCAAATTTTTCATGTTGTTAGGTTGACCTGCATCATATGCCAATACAAGTTGGCTGTGAAAAACTAATAAAAAGTCCCGATGATCTGGAGATTGAATAGTGTGTATCGACTTACACGCAACACTTGAGATAGCCCATGGGGCAGAATGAGTGGACATGTCGATATGATTATCTCACGCTCTGTGCCCGCGAACTTCGATTCAATGCTCGTGAAATACAAAAGGAAACGCGTGAAAACAGCTCACTTCGATGGGTAAAGTAAACATTTTCTCAAAATCAAGAGTCTAACTAAAAAATGTAACGGCGGATTTCGATAGCCAAAACGTTGATCTACAAATCTATATCTTCCGTTGAGCATTTTAGGACAAATTGGACTGCGCAGCTTAAAGATAGTGTATTTTTGAGTCCATTTTGTGTGAGATCGTAGTTTCAAAGTAGATTTGTGCAAAACTTTCAATAAACTTCGAAAAATGTAACGCCGGTAAAGGCTTCTTCTTGCTGTATATTCAATTATAAGACCAAAGATTGAACTTGGAAGTTTTATGTCGAGTGCGCAAGTTAGTTTGTTTACCAGTAATGAGCTATTTCCCTAATTGATATGCATCTCGACGGGAAATTTTAAGCTGATTCGTATTCACATCGGAAAGCTCGAGACTGGAAGCAGCGAGGTGGTACTCACTACCGTCACATGCGAGTTTTCCGACGATTTTTTTTTACTTATAACGTTTTGCATTTGGCTACTTTGCACTATGGTTTATAGAGAAACACGTCGAATTATCTATTTTTCAACTGATTTTGATCAATATTTCTGATAATATGAGCAATTTTATCTCCTTACCGGGTGGGGTCTGGTAACTAGTCAAACGCAAGATTCCTTTCTTTTGCAAAAAAACCCACTTGCACTCTCCCAATATCAAAACTTCGAACGGTACATAACAGTTGGAAAAATCACCAGTCACAACGTTTAGAATAAAAACCTTTCTTTTAGAAATGCCATTTGCAAATGTTTCTGATAACACCTGACCCTGTAGGTTCAAATCTAGTGAGCCTTTGGCAGTTCAGTTGGCTGCGTAGTCAATCACAATCGTGTCAGCCAATCCGATCCTTGTTCAGTGCACTCCTTTGGCTTGTTTTTCGAGACATGTCGCAACAGACATGTCGCACTAGGCGAAACTAGGAAAGGATCTGATTGGCTCACGAGTTTCATTGACTACGCTTGATTTTCTTGACAAAAAATGGTCTTCGAAACGCTCTTGGCCTATTTCTTCAAACTTATAGCCTGACCTATTTGGCGTTGGTATTGCGAAAAGTTATCTTGCATGTCTGGGTGGATTCTTCAACTCAAAAAATGGAGGGCCGCCATTTCGTTGCCATGGAAGCGTCAATTTTAACAAAACATGTAAACACATATAACCATCAATTGCATGTTTCTTGTAAAGTGGCTTGCCTTTCTGTGTATGTATAGCACGTGAGATACAGGCCATAACAGACCGAAGAGTCAACTAAAAACTGCTATAAGCCACCTTAGAGTGCAAATTTTCTTAGTTTTTTTATTAATCACACGCAATGGCAGAGGTTCAAAATACCTATTTTTTTGCAAAATACAGACAACGCTTCAAATCTACTAAGATACCTATTGACTTGAATAAATTCCCGTTGATTTGCGATAAATGTGAAACTAATCGCGCGCTAAAATTATCTGAAAAACAGAAAAAATGAAGAACTTTTTCTAAACTGTAATGAATTTCTTCCGAATTGCATAAATTACAAATATAACATAGTGAGTTTTAAATCTCGTGTGTTATAGCCGAAATCTACCTCGTCGGTGCGAATGGAATCTCAGATGTATAGGTTTAAATAGTTTGAGCAAAAAACCTTGATTTTTTTTAAATGTAAACGAAGAAATTAGAAACAAACTTCGGTAGCAATCACATTTGCTGTCGTTTGTTTAGATATGTAAATTTTATGAAGTGGGGGACAAAACTTTCAGTAAACTTCACGCCATTGCTAAACTCTCTCAAAATAGGCTATAAGTCCGGGCAATAGACCAAATGACTGCAATTTTACTAGACCACACATCTGTAGTTTCTTAGTGCAATACGGCTTATGGTTATCTATATACTAGAGGAAATGCAAACCCCGGTCGTATTATTATGCTTTAAATTTTGGTGGGGGACAATGCTTTCAGTAAACTTCGAAATTTTATATTTCCAAGAACTTATTTCCGATCTCAGTCAGAATGCCACATTTCGACATAAAAATCTATAGACCACAGTTGGCTCAGTTTGTTTCATTGCGGCGTTGCTTATTTTGACAATAAATCTAAAAAACCTGAAATACGCTAAAATTATCAAATTTTTGGGACACGAAAATGGCAAAGACGTTTTCACTAATAATATCGAAGAAGATGCATATATTGAAGAAAATACCATATAAGCTATTTCATTTAGGATTGGAACTTCGATTTATGGCAAATTTTGCGTTGTATGTTTTATCCAAAAAGAAATAAGTAAAAATATTTTTACACCAGGCGCTGAACGTGTGACGCTGGGACATGCAAATTTGCATAAAAACAGAGATATTTATAATGATTTTTCGATCCTAAAAAACTCTTTTTCACAAAAATTATTTTTCCAGGGAAAGATGAGTATTAGGTGCATAGACTTGTGCTTAGAGAATGAGCTTACTGCAAACCGATGCTTTAAAAATTGATTTTAACGGCAAAAATTGGCGAGTGAGTACCACCTCGCTGCTTCCAGTCTCGATTCATTACCTTTTTTACTTCCATGGGGGGAACTAACTCCACCCTCTAAGCTCTGAAAGACGGTACTTACAAATCCCTAATAAAGCCTAGTCGATTTACTGGCGGGATTTTTGTCATAATCCTATGTTGGAAAGCGCATCGGTTGAACTTTGGTATAACAAGACTGCTCGATTTAATGATTTACAATCTGATAGTGTACGTCCTGTAAAAACAAGTGACATACTAAATTTCTAGAGCATCGCGAACTCATACTCGGTATTTTTTTATGTATCTTTAATAAACCAAGACAAGCTTGTTTTATTCTATAAATTCTAATAAAGTCCAGTGAGCTGGGGGTTTATATAGACGATACCGGGTAAATCAATAAACTATCAACCTATCTCTAAATGACATTCTTTCTATACTGATGCGTTATAATCAAATGTATCACTCTATAACCCGGGCATGAAATACCTTTCTCTCTGTTTGTCTTCCATTTTATTGGGTCCTTTCTCTCTATTTGTCTTCTATAACCCGAGCACTAATGGAGGTGAAACACACTGAAATATACCCGATCGGAAACTGAACTTTGATCGCCTGGCGCTAGAGCTTTACCTGGGTAGCCCGAAAAATAACGCTTTCATAATTCTCTCCAAGCCGGTTAATCATTCAAAGCCAAATGTCAAATGGATTATGGAGAGATTTCAATACTTTTCCATCAGCTCCTTCAAAGCATTAATATGTCATCTAAATGATCATGCATGCTGTCGCTGTAATCGATAAAAGCGACCACTTGTTAAATTTCCCAATTGGCTAGTTTGTTTATGTACAAGAGGACTGCGTCTTTAATGAATGCCTCCGATTATGCGAAGTTGACTAAACGTTTTGGTTGGCAACAAAATAATACACTTAATTGCCATCTGGAAGCGAGGAAGGGAGGATGGGGCCGAATGAATGGGATAAATGCCTGCTGCTGAGGCTGCTTACGAGAACAGTAACAAATTGACAATTGCAAGGCCCAAAAAAGGTTTAAAAGGTCTCCCAACGTCTCATAGACAAATGCCCCGTCCCTATCAATAAAAGCTTTCACATTTTACGGTAATATGATATGTAGTTTAGGTAGTTTTAGTGTCAACACTGAGGGAAAACATCCCCCCCTCCAGATAGCTCGATAGCATAGATTGAGTTTTATTAAAAAAAAGTGTTAAAAAAGATTTACATTGGCATAAATAAAATAGATTCAAAAGAAGAATACACCAATATGTTGTCTAATTTCGAGTGTTTATTTTCACTTCATATTTTTTTCAAAAAGAGCCAGGCTCAAAGGCTTCGCCATGAAGGGGGTACTTTTGCAAAGAAGCTGTTCTCGTTCTCTTTGAGCCTCCGGTTCAGACAATTAGCTTCTAGGCTAGGGATAAGGGAACGAGGAAGAAGGCGGAGGGACTTTTGGGGAGGAGGGACTTCTAGCTGTGACCTTGAACACAAGGCGCCCTCCGACCTGCCCACTGAAAACTACGTGTCTGTCTTATCTACTTTAATTTCCTGTGTAATGTATTTGCGAAATTCGCATTAGCAAACATTCCAAACACCTCAGCCCGTGGAATAATGGCCCTATAGCCTTCATTCTACTTTCTCGATTTTTTCTCGCTGTTCACTTGCAACTTTGTATTGTATAGGTTTAAATCGCTGGTTTAAACCTGTCTTTAATTGTAATTAGAATAAACTGATCATGATGACGTCATAAACAATCAACTGTAATTAGGATTCTTCAGTAATAACAATAAATATGGATGAACCAGGCTAACATCTACAAAACTGGTGCCGAAACCCGCTGCAAAATGTCGAAAGAAGAAATTGCTAAACTAAGATCTTTAAGGGGAGCATATAAAGGGCATTGTACGCAGGATGTGAAACGCGCGGAAAGAATGATCACAGAAGATGCCGACGAATCGGAGTTAACTTCATTGCTCGAGCGTCTAACGAGACGGATCGAAGAAATCGACGTGATGGACAACAAGATAACAATGACTCTTGAGGGAACAGACATCGAACGTGAAGCCGAAGCAGCTCTGTCCTTCCAAGATAACGTGTCCGATTGGATACACAAACTAAAGATGTTCATCGAAACGAAGCGAGCGGTAAGATCGATCCAAACTAGCAATTTAGCAAACTCCCAGCAGTCCCAGCAGCCTAGTCACGATTCAATGAATATTCACCTTCCAAAAATTAATATTAAGACCTATGGCGGGAGTCCATTAGAATTCCAAGCATTCTGGGACAATTATAACGCAATGATTCATAGTAATGAAAGATTGAACAGCATACAAAATTTTAATTATTTACATGGTTTACTAGAAGGAGACGCCGCGCGCGCAATCGCCGGGTTTCCCTTGACAACGGAAAACTACAACAACGCGATCGAACTGTTGAAAGAACGTTTTGGGAAGAAACAGCTTATAATTAATGCTTATATGGAATCGTTGACAAAATTGCGCGCGCCAGCCTTAGAAATCCAACAACTCAGAGAATTTTATGATAAATGCGAAACTAGCATACGCGGCTTAGAGGCGCTTGGAGTACAAACTGATTCATATGGTAGTTTATTAATACCCAAATTGTTAAAAAAGATACCGGAAAGCCTTTGTTGCATGATGCTTTGCACAAATCCTTTAGCTGACAGCCATCTGGACGATCTACGGAAAGCGCTAAGGCAAGAAATCGAGACTAGAGAAAAGGGTCATCACATCTCAGCAGGACCTTCTACGGCAGAAGACGCCTTTATTCCTACAGCTGACGCCTTACTCGCCGGAGCAAAACCAGGAAGATCAGGACAAAGCCCAAACAGATCAAGAGGCCCAAGACCATGCGTTTATTGTGACGAGAACCATCGCCCAGATAAATGCGCGAAAGTAAAGACATCAGAGGAACGACAAGCAATTTTGATAAAAAAACGAAGATGCTTTAACTGCCTCGGGCAGAATCACATGAAAGCCAAATGTTTTTCCAAAGGCCGCTGCATGAAATGTAAAGGCAAACATCACACATCAATTTGTGAAGAAACTGAGAAAGCGCAAACAGACTCCAAGCAACCATCGGAGAAGAAGTCCCCAGAAAAAGACTCCAAAGACGCCGCACACATGGGAGCAGCAGTTGTAAACCAAACACATGCGCCACTGGTATTGATGCCGTCCGCATTAGTGAAGCTGAAGGGAGAACTGCGGAGCTGTACCGCACGCATCCTTTTTGACTCAGGAGCACATCGATCCTTTATTACCAAAGAACTAAAGGATAAATTGCAACTGAGATCCTTGCATACTGAGTCACTAGAAGTAGTCCAGTTAAGCCTTCAGGCAAAACAGGAGGTTATCAAGATATTCGCTCTGGTAACCCCAATCATTTGTCCTCCCTTGTTATCGAAAGGACAGGGAAAAGCAATACCTCCCGAACTAGCGGAGCTGAAATTTGCTGATCCATGTAGCACAAGGGATCATGATCTAAAAGTCGACATCTTGATTGGAAACGACCACTACGGTCAACTTGTAACTGGCAACATGAAAAAGTCAAACGACGAAACAGTTATTGCAACAGAAAGCAAATTCGGGTGGCTGCTATCAGGCCCAGTCCCGCATCAGGGAAACGCCCTCTGTCAAACAATCGAGATTCGCTCGTCAGAGGACACACTTAACGAAACCCTCACGAAGTTTTGGGAGGTGAACGAAATTCCCCAGAACACACCTGAAAACAAGGTCCTGGAATCATTTGAGGACACGATTATATTCAACAAAACAACTGGCAAATATAATGTACAGTTACCATGGAACGACTTAAAACAAGATTTACCATCTAATTTTGAGCTAAGCAGAAAACGCCTGAATAGCCTGCGTTATAGTTTAAAAGCAAACCAAGAACTGATGGTAAAATATAATCAGCAACTCCAAGATCAAATAACACTAGGTTTCATAGAGAAAGTAGAGGACATTCATACCAACGCAGGAACATTACATTATATTCCACATTTCCCAGTCTTAAAATCTGAAGGAAGCACACAAACACGAATCGTATATGACGCTTCCGCCAAGAAATCGGAAAAGTCGTCGTGTCTCAACGACTGTCTCTATACTGGCCCGAATTTGATGAGAGACCTGTCAGCCATTTTACTTAAGTTTAGAGCACACATATACGCCTTTACGGCCGATATCGAGAAGGCATTCCTGCAAATAGAACTTACGAGAAGGACAGGGACGCAACACGATTCCTTTGGCTAAAGGATATAAACAAACCAACTGACGATTCAAATTTTGAAGTCTTTAGATTCTGCAGAGTACTATTTGGAGCTGCTCCATCGCCATTCCTCTTACATGCAACAATCCAACACCATATGAAACAGAAAAACACATGGATATCTGAAGACATACAGACATGTATGTACATGGACAACCTAGTCACTGGAACAGATGAGGAAGCAAAAGTAATGGCGTATTACGACAAATCACGAAGCTACTTCAAAGAGGCTGGAATGAACCTCAGGCAATGGACATCCAACTCCGCCCAGCTGAACAAGAAGATATTGGAAGACAAAACAGGGACAGGTGGAAGTGTTAAAGTACTTGGACTTATATGGAATCCCGACAACGATACTCTCTCACTTTCAATTGAGAAACTCATCAAGGAAGTAGAAAATGTGCAGATCATCACCAAACGATCAGTATTAAGTATCGCATCAAAATTATTTGATCCTTTGGGTTTTACAGAGCCCATTACAGTGAGAGCAAAAACCATGTTCCAGGAACTTTGGAAGTCAAAAATCGAATGGGATAAAAGTCTACTTGAAGACCAAAAGACCAAATGGCTGATGTGGTTCAGAGAACTTTGTCACTTGAAAACACTCTCGATTCAAAGACCCTATTTTACTAAAAGTGGGAAGAAAACACAGCTTCACATATTCTGCGACAGCAGCAAACTCGCCTATGGAGCAGTGGCGTACTTAAGAACTAAGTCAGGAGATGAAATCAAAACAGCATTTGTAATAGCAAAAACTAAAGTCGCACCTGTCAAAACGCAAACACTTCCTCGACTAGAATTATCAGCTGCACTCCTAGGAGCCAACATTCTGAAATACTTGCAAGAAATACCTGGTTTCCTAGACAACGACTGCACGATCATACTGTGGAGCGATTCACAAATAGTCTTGTCATGGTTAACAACCAAGAAACACCTTCAACAGTATGTCCTCAATCGAGTCATCAAAATAAAGGAAATAACATCAAATCATTCATGGAAATTCTGTCCAACTTCAGAAAATCCTGCAGACTTATTGACACGTGGTCTAACTGCACAACAGCTTAAAGAAAACGACCGGTTTTGGTTTAACGGACCAAAATGGCTAAGCAAAGAAAAAGAAGAATGGCCAAACAAAGAACAAGGCGAAGGGGTACAAGAACCTGAAATAGTCAACAATTACGTGAAGGCTGAAGACACGCCAAACATTCTGAACAGCATAATCCCAACAAGGTACAGTTCATGGGTCAAACTTCTCCGTGTCACCGCAAATGTGTTCAAGTTCGCAAACAGATGGAGAAAAGGGAGCTGCAAAGATTACCTAACAGCAAACAGGAGGGAACTCTCGCGTCCTATTGAAAACCTCTATCCTTTGGAGGTGCAAGCATTTGTGGATCAACGGAAAATTAGATCGACAACGGAAGATCACGGAAAAGAAAGCGAGAAATCAGAACGTCCACAAAGAGCAGCAGCCAAAATTGCAGCTCAAAAAATCAAAGAACTCTCTCACTGACTTTCATACTAATGATCAGAAACATTCTGACCAGAACTTTCTACTACTCTCGTAATATTAATGGAAAATCGTGTAAATCATCCAAACTATACTTTCAACTTCGCCGCCCGGGAGGGTGTCTTTAATTGTAATTAGAATAAACTGATCATGATGACGTCATAAACAATCAACTGTAATTAGGATTCTTCAGTAATAACAATAAATATGGATGAACCAGGCTAACATCTACAAAAAAAACGATTAGCTCGTGAGTTTGTATGTACCACTTCAGTGTGCCATACATGTGGTCACGTTATGATACTGCATTTAACTTCAACTTCAATTCAACTTCAACGCGAATGTGCACCGGGCTTTATTTACTATCATATGTAATATCTGCCAGATCTGCTAGTTCTGCAGTGTGCATGCAATAGATATTTATAGGACCTGGCACGCACACCCTCACGGGGTATGGCGTGACTCGCGAGTCTCGGTCTCACAATAAATAAGATCGGGATGGATTACATGATAAAGTACAATTCGCTATGCTCTATAGCAGCGCAACATGTCATAGCATCAGGAATTTGCATTGCTATGGTGTGACTGAAACGCCGGCTAATGGTGCACGTGCATCTAGCATCGACAATCTCCCTTCACGGCGAACTGCAATTAGAAAGAATTAATTTCTTGCCTTCAGTATCTTCTTCAAAAATATGCAGAATATCATCCCTGACACTTGGTTCCCGGTAATCACGCATTTGTTACGGGTCTATTATAAAATGTTTATAAAAATAAAACCAACTCTGACGGCTGACCTGTCAACACGTCAAAGGTTAACAAAGGGAGAATTCCTGTTGGGTTTAATTACGTTCCTTTGGCCCGCAGTTCCATGAGTAGAGTGAGTACTACGTAAATCTTTGACAATTGGCTTAGAATTTTTTATCGAGTAGAAGGAGTAGAAGGAATTGCTGAAAGTATGGTTCGAAATGGATTCCGCTTACAAAGTTATGAGACACGATATTTTCTAAGGTCAGTAATTGATTGCAATCACGCGCCAAGTTGTTACGCGGGACTTCACTTCACCTATTATGTGGATGCTACCTCGGAAAGATATTTGTGCATCGCAGACGGACAGCGACGCAGAACTATTGTACTCGTTTTATAATCGGCTTTTGGCTTAGAATTATTACCGGCGTGGAAAGAATTATAAAAGCGTTATTTTTAGGGCTCCCTGGAGGTATCAAAACCCCTAACATAAAATTGTATACCTCGTTTCAAACCACTAATAACAAATACGTTTCTAACCACTGTATGCATTGCTACACTACCTCAAATGGGCGATTGTCGACTTTTAGCCGTCAATTAAACCAAAACGTTGGATTCGGCTACTTCCTTGGATCGACAATCAACATTACAATTAATCCTTTGCTAAGAATCTTCAATCGCAACAGTGAATTTTGAGGTCGCGTAGCAATAATGCATATTGGTGATAAATGTAATGCCTCCATACATCGCTTCGAATGCAATTCTTGGGTTCCTAGATGCTACCCCTAGACTATCCCTACATTACGGACTACCGTTTTGTTTATATTCACCGATGAACTGTGAAAACCGGATCCTCAAGCACACTTCTATATCTGCCCACTTATAGCTTATAGTCAACCATGGAGGACCGGGAGACTCCATGAGTCAACATTTCGGAAAGATAGCAAATTTGTTTTAAATAACATAAACAATTATATTCCATTTACACAGTTTGTACCAGTGTATCGTGTACAAATACTGTTGAACTGTTAAACATATATGGGACATCTAGCTCGAAGATACAGTGGAGATGGCCCTCCTCAGCGCATCAATGAAGCTTCTTGTAGCAGACTCGTGGAAGTTGCGAAACTTCCAGCAGGCCCGCATGCAGGGTAAGTACCTTTTCCTTTTATAATGATATTTTAAAAATGACGTTCAGGTATAAAATCTGGTACTGTTTGTGTCACTCCACTCTACAACCACTGCCCTGTAATGCAGTAGACATTTGCTAGGGTTAAACGTTTACAAGATGTTTTGATATTTTGAAATATCTCGGATCGTGCAAAACTGTTATTATATTTGACTGGAACATGTCCAAACTGAATCAAGAAAATAGATGCACGTCTAGAATCTTCAACAAAAATAAGAAACGAAGCTACTGCAATGGAAAATTCCATGATAACGACTATTTTGTTTAACAGAGCGACAATACATAATTGAAAATAATTGCATTATATTTATACAATTAAAAAAATGCCTCATTTAAGGATTAAGCTCTGCCTTCCGTCGAGTACTCCACTGTGTTTAAATAGATACTACTAGTTTACTTTTATTTCGGGGGGCAATTTATCGATCAGTCGATTGCAGGTAAAGCTCTAGCGCCAGGCGATCAAAAGTTCAGTTTTCGATCGGATATATTTCAGTGTGTTTCACCTCCATTAGTGCCCGGGTTATAGAGTGATGCATTTGATTATCACGTAAGAATATATCTGTAAGAATATCATTTAGAGATAGGGTTGATAGTTTATTGATAACTACGCGAATTTCGGATATTACCCGGTATCGTATGAAATCCCCAACTCACTGGACTTTATTAGAATTTTATAGAATAGAACAAGCTTGTCTTGCTTTATAAAAGCTACGGAAAAAATACCGAGGGTATCTCAAGTGCTGCGTGTAAGTTGATACACACTATTCAATCTCCAGATCATCGGGACTTTTTCATAGTTATTCACATCCACTTCTGACACATGATGCAGGTACCTATTAACATGAAAAAATGCTATGCTCACCTCCTTGACTCACAATGCTAACTTTAGTATTTGTAATACGAAGACCATTACCCAATGAGAAATATAGAACTGAAACACTTATTTCAAATTGTTAAACTTTGTTTAATTGCTGTATAGGTCCTAAAGAAAGAATAATTGAAAAATGTTTCTATCCAAAGCAGATAATTTTGGGAATATGTATATGTCTATAGTTTATTGCTCTGAACCGCTACAAATTCGCCGATTTCGGGTATTTCATGGTATCTTCTGAAATCTCCGAATCACCAGTGGACTTTTTTAAAGTTTCACACAATCATCAATAAGAATCATAGCGACTTCTCGCAAGCTTGTCTAAAAGATACGACGGTATCTCAAGTGCGGCGTGTAAGTCGATATACACTATTCAATCTCCAGATCATCGGGACTTTTTAATAGTTTTTCACAGCCACTTGTGACACATGATGCAGGTACCTATTAACATGAAAAATTTGCTGTACTCACCTCCTTGTCTCACAATGCTAATTTTATTTGTAATACGAAGACCATTACGCATTCAGAAATTTAGAACTGATCCACTAATTTTACATGGCTAGTGTTAAAGTTTATGTTTAATTGCCGTGCAGGTCCTATGAGAAAGAGTATATTGAAATATGTTTCTAATTAAAACGGCTATTGCGGGAAAATGTTTATTGCTCCGCGAACCGGTAAATGCGCGGATTTCGGCTATATGATGGTACTGTATCATACCTGGTTATAGTTTCATACAATCAATAGAATTATAGCGACCTCTCATAAGCTTGTCTCTTCCTCTAGCGTTGATACTGCTGTATTCTGATACATGAAACTTGATACATGATATTTTCTCGATCAACAGGGAAAACATTTTCCCGATCATCAGGGAAAACTCAGGTTTTTTCACAAGCCATTGTAGAAGATAGCGCTAACACATAATAACTAGAGATTTAAGGTCAAGTGTCAATTCTAATCCCCAAAGAACTGGGAAAAACACGTCTTTTTTTCACGCGTACATAAAAATTCGCAAAACCCCGTCTCGTATGGAGAAAACAAGCTACTACGGATTAAAACACAAGCTTCGGATTTAAATACAGAACTGTTTACAGTCATATGAAATCCGCTCTATACGCTAGCGGGCAATTAGCGGGTGTCAAGGTACGCTAGCGGGCAAGTAGCGGGTGTTCGTCAAAGTACGCTAGCAAGCAAGTAGCGGGCATGTCTTTGAAAGGACGCTAGCGGGCAAGTAGCGGGTCCGTCCTAGAAAGGACGCTAGCGGGCAGGTAGCGGGCGTTCGTCAAAGCACACTACCGGGCAAGAAGCAGGCGTGTCTTTGAAAGGACGCTAGCGGGCAAGTAGCGGGCCTGCCTTTGAAAGGACGCTAGCGGGCAGGTAGCGGGCACTCGTCGAAGTATGCTAGCGGGCAAACAATAAATCCAAGAGAGGACGCTAGCGGGCATTTTTAGGATGCTAGCGGGTGTTTTCACCGGGTGAAAGCGTGCATTCTGGCGTACTTTAATGAAAAATATTATTGTGAGGGGAACAACGTGGTCAGGCCTCGTTTAATCGTTTAATAATTACTCGAAATCAGGTGCATGAAACGAGTGAATTTTATCACATCATAAAGTCAAACATATGTCAATTTCTATTGTACAGTTTTTATTGCTCTAATTACATAATAAATACTATTTTTTTTAGTTTCAAAAAAGTTGTACATCTAAGGGGGACAAATGGTCAGGCCCAACAAAATCCACTATAACATAATGAATGCTTCTCGGAACGCAAAATAAACATGAAAACTGGAAAATTCGGTTAATGTCATCCCAAAATAAGTTATAAAGATTTAAGTATGGCATTTATAAAGTGCTATTTTTGCAAATATTCAGTAGCTAACTGACGTGATGTCTTTTTGCCCAAATTAGACGTTCTTGTACAAAAACTGCAGCAACCCAAATCAAAATTTGTTTGCCATATTTTTGAAATGAGATAGTCGAACAACCTTGGCATATTTCTTATCCTGAAAATAAAACAGACGCGTAATTATTGAAGATTTTCGTGCGTAAAATCGCACGTTTAAGAGTGGGTACCAAAACCGTGCACACAGCCAGCAAACTCCACGAATGGGGATAGATGATATTGGTAAGGGCCATTTCCCATGATCCTTCGCGCAAATCCACAGGATATTTGATTCGTAGGGTGTAATCCCCAATGGTGTTGTTGGAAGGGGCATATTCAATAGCATTGCTTGCCAGCGTAATCACTTGGTCCGATCGGTCAGACATCCTGAGGTAACTGACGTCTTTGATGGTATCTCTCACGATTTTATGCACTTGACTAGCTAGGATCCAACTGTCGTACTTGTCAGGCCAGCCACGCCTATGGACCAAGTACTCTTCTTGACCTCCTTTAACACGGCTCTTGACAATTTTGTCGATACGAAAGACATCTTTTTGTTCATCCATGCTGACTTTTTGCAATTCTTGTTCATAAAATTGTCCTTCCAACAACTTCCTCCGTCCAGTTGGGTAAATACCCTTTTGCAAACACGTGTTTGACTTTACTTATACGTACTTAAGAGCGACTGTCAGAGAAAATGGACCATTTGAAAAATGGCCGGAAAATCAAAATCTTCGATTTGGATAAAAATCAGTCGAGTGATAGTTGTTCATGAGTACATCACGACACCACTATTTGTTTGAGTCATAACAATTTCTATGTACGGATTTTAGGGGGGTACATTTTGACCCCCAAATGGTACAATTTTGGCCATGTGATATTGTGCAATTTTAGTCGATTTGAGGCAGCCCTTATCGAAACGCGTTATAATATAGAATATTTTGTTCGCCATTTATCGAAAGAGATACTCTTCGACTTTTAAAATTCGCTGAAACCATTTAAGATCAATTAAACCTCAAGTTTTTACAGAGAGGAAAAGAAAGGGATACACAAGGGCTATTTTCTGAAGGTAAATTCTAGTGATTTTCAATGTGCTCTTACGCTTTGTTCCAACAATGATTATCTCTGGTTTCTATAGGGACATGAAGGCAATGGACCAACATACATGGGAATATAAAAATATATTTGGGCACTTCATGTACGTGCAGCTGGCTAATAATCACTTTTACGGTTATTTTGGGCGGGTCATAAGGGGCTTATACGCGGGTCAAAAACCATTTTTTTCAACTATACTCTCGTGAAGGAAAAGGAGATGAGACAATCAAACGTCACAATTGCCTTGTCTGCCATTGTCAAAGTGCTGACAGTACTTGTTGCCATGGCAACCAAATTAAGGGGGCTCGATGCTAATTTGCTTTTTTGACGTTCGTGAAGTTGGGTAACATTTAATGAAACGTTGCCATAGCAAAAACGATGAGTTGAAACATATTAGATATCGCCCTTCTCAGGCAAATTTCACTGGAGCAATGCGGGACCGACAAGATCAGAGGTGGCGGAACAACACCTTTGAATCATCGTGATGGAGGAGCGAGTCCCCAACAATGGTTAGAGCTACCAACGTAAATAAGCAAATAACCTAACCTAATATTTCCGAAATCATATACTTTCCCAAGCGAGGACACACTAGAAATTGAGCGGACCTGTAGTTTTTATCCTTTTAAAGACTTTTCACTAGGTATATGAATATTTTATTTTTCATTTCTGTAGAATCTTGATTTGCTTGTTTTTTATTACTTCAGAAAAGGAACTCCCTCCAATAACAGGGGGAGGGGGTGTGCTATATTGGCTGCGTGATTAAAATCAATGGCCCGTCTTGATATGAGAGGTTCAAAATTGGTTGATATGGTTGCAAAATTACTGGTTCGATACACCTTAAAAGGTTTGGCATACTTTGCAAATTTTACGTCCGTTTTTAGTGAACATAAAACTTTCCTAACAAGTTGATGAATTTTTCCTTTCAAAAGATCCGCAATTAAATAAAGCGGTCATGGTCGAAACAAGTCCTTAAATGAATGTGCTAAACAGGACTAATCTGGCCTACAGATACGACACGACACGAGAGAGAAAATAATAGCTGAGAGCGTGCTTAGACTGGATTTTCAAAGGGGTGTTTCAATATTTAAAATAATCTTTAAATAATCCAGACACTTATTTGCCACACTTTCGCCGCAGTGATATCCCAAACTCTTCATCTATACTACTATAATCGGGTTATCTGCGCAAACGTTATGATTGGCTAAATCAGTCTGTCCGAGAGCAACACTGAAATGGCTTCTCTGACCACAGCTTTGCGCCTTTGTGCCCTCCATCACGTACAACACTGAAATGGCTTCCTTAACCACAGCTTTGTGCCCTCAGAAACGTACATTACGAGGATGTGCTTTTCTAAAATCTCTATCTTTCGAAAGCTCTAGAATTTGTAATGCCTAAACAAAATGTTATTCTGAATCTTCTAGCGTCACGAAGTGACGGGCTGTTTTCTTGTTCTTATTGTAATAGAGTCTTAAAGTGTGACGTCACAAATTTGAATAATGAAAGCCCATTCAAAGAACGTTGCGCGCAAAAAATGAGGCCGGGTGAATCGGTTGAAACGCGTGTGAGATATGGCCCGCTGAATACATAATTTTCGCTGAATACATAATTTTCTTTAAGTCACTGCATTTTAGACAAAGAAAGTTATCAATTCAGAGGGCCATATCTTGGTCGCGTTTTGCAACCGATTTGCCTCAATTTTGATGTGTAGCTATCATTTAGATAGATAGATAGATAGATAGTTTATTTAAAAAATCGTATTGCAGCCCGTAGGCTGAATTACACAATTATTTACAAACTGTAAGAGAGACATACAACTATATATATACATTTTATAATAAATATAATATAATATAATATCAATTTCTATAAAAATACCTAATATTCATTAAAATGAGCTAAAATCTGTAAAACAGTCCATCTAATCATTCATTATTTAGCCATGGCAAAAATGAAGGAATTCCTAGTCCTGTTGGTACGTAGATGTGGCATGGCATATTTGATTTGCCCTTTCGAAATTAAGGGAGAAATATTGCTAAATCGAAAATTTGCTTTTTGTGACGTCATCACTTTATTACTCTATTGCTCTAAAAATAATTTAAAAATAAGCTTTTGTTCCATTGAACGCTACTTTTAAAGAGATCAAGTGTCCTCGGATATCAGACAAAAAGTCTTCTCGGACTCATTTTAAGAACGCGTCCACCCGAGGACCATGCAGACGAGTCTACACGACCCCTCGCCGATTCCGCTCAAATTTCGCTCACATATTGACATCATTGAACTATGAATACTGGCTGAACGATTTGTCGAAATATTAAATTCTGATAAAATTACGCAAGATTGAAAATTTTGGTAAAAAATGCTCTAAATCCGACCGAAAAATGACGGAAATTGAACGCGCTCGCATTTCCGCAAAACATTCAGCTCGGGTATCATACTGCACCAAAAAATAGGACAACCCTCGGGCTTCATCGAGTTATGTATCAAACATTTATAGCTGCTTTACTTTTTCCGTAATATCTCGCAATATTTATACAATTTTCACTATTTTGTAAAGTCGGAAAAATAACCCTAAAACGCTGGGTAAAAGCAAACAAGCGGCCACGTTTTCATTTATTTGAAAGCCGTCAAAGCGTTAGTCAACAATTTACCTTAGTAAATATAAAATAAAACCTGTGTGAAGTTAATGTTGTGTTTGTAGAATTAATGTTTGAAGTGAGCTCACTCACGTGTTTTTGCGAAAGGTCACGTGACACTCTCCGTGATCTAAGGAAACCTGGGTTGTTTTTTATAATTTTGTGTCCCTCGTAGCATAATATGCACCCTCGCTGCGCTCGGCCGCAAATTATGCCACTCGGGCCCCAAATAAACTATATGCCCTCCAAAAGTATTGTTATTGTCCTATTAAATTTTGACTTTACATGTAGCTTTTATCTTTTGCTGCTATTTTGACTCCCATAAGTTCTCATTTTCTCCGGATAGACTCGAATTTCTTAGAGTAAGTTTTTGGCTCTGTTTGCTTTTGTAAACAGGTCATTTCTGATATTCAGGCCTTTATTTTCCTCTTGTCACAAATTAGATTTGTGTTATACTGTGTCATGTATACCTTGTTGTGAATTTCACTGAAAATCTTTTTGAATTTGTGTTATTTCAAGGAGATGAATGCTTGTCAGTCGTGAACTGCGAGCGGGCATTAAGAATTTCCATAATGCCCGTGGGCATTACGGAGAGTTACGCCCGCTCGTTAGCCAATCAGAGCGCGCGTACTATCGTTGCCATATAATAATACAAGAATACAGTATAAAGTGCTGACTCAATCCCCGACCACGTGGTTAGTGACTCATAATTAGTGACTCATATCAGCAACTCATATCCCCTACAACGTGGTTTGTAGTGTGGATCCCCGACCACGTGGTTGCTAGTGTCAATCGCCGACCACGTGCACTGTAATTTTGAGAGAGCTGATTCAGACCTAAAAAAGGGGCCGTTTCGCTTCCTTAAAAATGGAACTCATTTTTGGGTCTGTTTTAGACCCTTATAGCCTTATAGATAGTACCAAAACAGAACCATTCTATAGAACCGTTTCAGTCCTTTCCGGGAGGCCAAATTAGTTCCAACAGAGGCCTGATTCAGTATTCACATAGAGCCAAAATAGTATCCAGGTTGGTGCTATTACGATACCCAAAAGTGGTGCTAAATCAGACCTTTAAACTGGTACTGTTTCGATGCCTCAAAAATGGAACCTTTTATTTGGTCCGTTTTAGATCCTTGGATGTGGTACTGATTTGGACCTACTAGCAAAAGTACTGACTCAATTCCAAAAATAAGGTCTCACAGAATAACTAAATAGCCTTCCAGTTAGGACTGTTTCAGACCCCTAACAGAAGAGATTGTTTAGCAATGAAATACATCAGTCAAGTTAAGAAAGAAAGCATAATTTTAATTGAACACAATTTATTCAAATTATTAATTAAATACAATCTAATTTATACAATATCTGTATGCAAACTATAATAATCTACACATTGAACATCTATAAGGAAATGGTTGCTTAAAACGTCCATTTCAGGAATGAATACTGACATATTTTCTAATGATAACAAAAACTCAGAACTTTCGGTTTCTTTTAAAAAATTGTTTTAAATAGATGGTGTATACACTATAGGCCGTTACCATGCAAAATTAATTAATACTATTTAATAGGTAATACAATCCTTTTCAATGGTAATACAATCCTTTTCACATTTTTTTTCTTCTTTAGACTTGCCCTTTTAATAAAGCTTTTGTTATAACATTTTCCTAATGTAAACTCCCACCCATTTTATTTTTTATACTTTTTAATCTTTTTATGCCATTTTTATATCTTATGCATATATAATTTTATAGTTCTTGAAATGTAGTTTTAGTTCTTTGAAATGTAAGCGCATTGAGGCGTTCAGCAAAATGCGCATTTTAAAAACAGTTATTATTATTATTATTATTAATAGTTATCAGAAAATGAAATCCAGTATTCAATTCTACACACCAGTATTAGTAAAATTTCAAAGTTTAGTGAAGATTGCTTGAAAACTGAGTGAGATGTGAATTTTCAAAACTTCGTATTATGTTTTTTTTTTTTTGCAAGAAATGTATGGGCAGGAGCCCATAAGTAGGAGCTTTCATCTAACCTATATAGTTGAGGCAGCGCATTTCCTGACCTAGTTATTTTTAGATGCAAATTTGCATTTAAAATATGTTGCTGGTTCTCCAAGAGGTCCGCACAGTGCCGAAACACAAGATTGCGGCGGAGGCCAAAACGCGATTTTTCGGGGTATTTTAAGGTTAGAACTTCTGCTATAATTGTTATCCAGATACCGAACTGAGTAATGAACTTCTATAGACATAATTACATGAGTAATTTGACTCGCAGAGTCAGTCTTCGCTTCTTTCCGCCATGTTTATCGATGGCGATAATTTATACAATATCAAGACTTGGACGCTGACTGGACGCTGATTGGACAGTTTCTACAACGACTCGCGCCAAATTTGTTCTAAAAATAGATAGGTCAGGAAAAGCGCTGCCTCACGGACCCAGTACCAAAGATGAAAGCTCCTACATATGGGCTCCTGGTATGGAAAATACTTGAAACGAGGCCATCAATTCCAGCCTCGATTTGACGTATACATTTCTTTGTAAAAAGTAAGCCAGAATACGAAGATTTGAAAATTCATATCTCAGCCAGTTTTCAAACAATTATTTTCAAACTTTGCAATTTTACTAATACGGATGTGTAGAATTGAAAACTGGATTTCATTTTCTGATAACTATTGAATATTATTAATCAATTTTGCGTGATAACCGCTAATAGTAAAAACAAGAGGCATTAACACTAACTTTACAAAATACCAAATCACAGGTTGAAAAACCGGCTAGAGTTCATGTTTGCTTTGCAGCTTGTATTCTGTAAGAAATAAGACAGACAAATAATGTCTACACAATAAGAAATATTGTTGCTGTTGTCACTGTAACTGCAGGCAAATCTTTGTTGTCATTTTTTAGCAAGCAATTCATGTTTTACATGAGATACCAAAACATACCCACCAACCCCGAAAGCTCCAAAACCTGGAGATTGTGTTTCAAATGCAACAACTTTATGTGAAAATATCGAAAAATGTACCCAGGAGATATAAAGACTTGGGCAAAGAGGCCAAACAGTGTTTTATGTATAATTCTGTTTTGGATATTTCGATTCAATTCAAACTTGGTAACAACAAAGAATGACCAAGACCTCATAAACCCATATGCTAATTAGTGTTTCCATGGTAACCCGTTTGGCTCTGGAAGTGATTCCTTGAAAAATAAGTAAAAATTTTGCTAATGTGTAAAAGGTTCTGAAATAAACTGTCTTTATCACTAAGTGCTTGTAGCCATACTGTAATACATACCCTATCAGAGACAAGAAAAAACTTTACCCTATGGCAGACCTACCTGTTACCAATCCTCCTCATGCCTATGGCAGACCTCAGGAGCCTCCCAAAAAAACCCTAGCATATCCATCTACCATATACGATGGGGTGCCCCACCCCATGCCAATTGGGCAGTTCCTCAGAATTCCAGGGTGGATGGAAGAAGAGCTTGGAATTTCAGGGCGGGCACCCTTAAATACGACATTCCAGGGTGGGTAAGTACAATTTTCAGGGTGGTCATGATAAAAATCACTAGAACTCCAGGGTGGTTGGTTCAAATTAAAAAAATCCAGGGTGGGTAGCTTTTGTTGCGACTGCTGCCCATTCCTTCTTACCCAATATATTTATACTAATATAATATATTTCTTATTCACTGTTCAAGTTTTCGCTCACGCAATCCTGCTCTAAAATACATATAAGTTTTGTGCTTGTAATCTAATTGCAGGATCCTAGATTATGGAATGACACATTGATTCATGTCAAATAACGTATTGCAATTTTCCAGTCGCATGGAAAAATATGTAACCAGGAGCTCCGCTTTTAGCCAGTGGCTAAATCTATATATTAGCTTTTATTATGGTTACTGTAATTCAAATTTGTAGCTTTGAAAAAATCACAAAATTAGAGAAGCCTTAAAGAAGCTGTTAGTGTTACTGAGAATTATCAGCGAAATCCAGTTTTAGTTCACGCGGGGATAACGTTATTTTACAAACAACAGTGTAAGAGAAAGGATATATAAATATCCTTTGCATATACAAGTTCTGTAGTGTCCCTTTGGGACATATATTCTAAAAAGATTTGCTTAGCATCAGTTAAATTGTGTCTTGTTTGAAAATTTATTCTCAAAGCTCAAGCACTTACTTGCAGCACTCTATGGTTTCCAAACTCCTTGAAAGCTCTCTCTTTTGAATCAAAGTTTCCACAATCAGCAGATTACAATCCATTTAGATTTCCTTAGAATGTTTCCTATTGACCCAACACTATGCAATCTTTCTTTGTCGAGTATTCATATTCAGTTATTCTTCTTAAAAACGTTTGCTTCGAACTCGAAGTACAAACAGCAATATTGTCCGCCTCATTCAGCATGACTGAATAATGCCCAGGATGAGGCAATGGCTTGAACTCCATGTGCCGATATGCCAGTTAGACCTTTGTAGCGGAGCTCCTTGCGGCGGCCGAAGGCCGCCGCAGAGCGGAGCACCATACCTAAGAAAACAGCGTCAAAAAGCAGATAATCGCAAAATATAACTGATAACTCCAATTAGGTAGCCTGTGCAGTTTGCTAGGGATCGATCCGATTTTTGGACGTCTCAGCAAGTCCCGGATGTGTACGAGTTCGTGAAGGGATACGTCACAATAGCCCTATTGTGACGTCAAGCATGCTCAACTAACGGAGGAGGGGCGCGTTGTCAAGTTTGGCAGCCGACAGGGCTGCTAGCGGCTGAAAAAAAAAGCCAGCCTACAATAATTATTCAGAGGAGAAATACATGAAGACAAGCATTTGACTCCTGAAATTCTTCCAGTTTCCAAAACAAGCAAATATTCCTGTAGTTGCTGCTCGAATTGATTTGTGTTGATTGTGCTGTGAGTGTGAAGTACGAAGTCGAAGAGCTAGCACGCGAGAGAAAACGCAAACAACGACCACAAACCTATTTTCAAGGTAGGTACTTAAACTTTGTAGCTAGTGTATAACAGTGGCATTTAGTAGTAATCATTTTTTATCTATCGCAAACTTTCATTCGAGTTTTTGTTCTTGTTTTTCGCGCTTTTGCGGCTGTTTTTCACGGCTCGCTGAAAGCTGAATGAGACTTAGCAGCCGCTCGGGAGATTTGTCGTTTTTACACGCTAAACTATTGTCTTAAGCTTTTTTTTATCAGAATACCGTATTTTCTAGTGATTTAGAATTGCTGACAATGGGATGGCTGCCGTGGCTGTGTTTATCCTTTGGCGGGGAGACTCGGGAGAAGGTCTTATAAAGTGTCATGGCAGCCATCTTGTTGAGCTCGCGAGCTTTGGTCATCAAAAGGGCACAAATCAGTGCGAATCACTAAAAGGCACTCGCCATGCGCTCCAAACTTCAGAGATAGATAATGGTACAATGATTCTTGAATTCTCTAATGTAACTAAGCGATTTATTCTTAAAATTGAGACCCTTTTTCGACTTCTCAATTTGGTTCGGCTACAACGAGTTTTTCCCGAGTTTTTTCACTTAAGATTGATTTAAGAAGGGCCAATTTATAAAACTCTTGTGTTTAATTTAATTTTGTAGAAATTCCCAAGATGTATTCCTGGCTGCAGGGGACGCTTCACAGAGTATTTCACATATAACAGGCAAGTGGATATCTATCTAGGAATAATTATTGCTCTATCGATTAGTTTATGGCATGCTTCTCTGTCGACAGTACACAGAAGGCATGGACTTCAGATGTGGAAGTAAAGTGTAGATTTTGCTCACAGATACAATTCATAGTCCATATTTAAAATATCAATCAAGGGGATTCAACAAAGAGGATTTTTTACTTCGAATTGTCATTTGCTTGAAGTTTTGACAGGCCCCTGAAATTTATTTTATAACATGGTAGTGTATCAGACACTCCTATCCGGCAGGTCCAAAATGCACACTGAAAAATGCATACCGGAAAATGCACACCAGGTCTCTTCTCTCTGAAAACTCAAAAGAACAGTTTTATTTCATCGTTTGATGGAATGGCTAGTACATAAAATATTACAACACTGACAAACTGCGGCCAAAGGTAGAAATATGCAGTAAAATAATTTTGAACTGTCAGGATGCCGTTACTATGTAGATGGTTGTTTTATCTTTTACATCTCAAGGGAGTTTCATTTTCATCTCCGATCTTACACGCAAATTTCAGGAATTTTCCTGAAACGATTTGATACTTTTAGCGCTATTTTAGCTTCGCTCTAAGTAAGAGAAAATTACAACTACGATCAATATGTTTTAGGTGTCCTTTTGATACAAAATATCTATCGGGGATACAGCAGAGCTGTCAAAACATAAGCCGGCGACCGGGCTCCTTTTTGCCGAATGTGAGAAAAGTTCGAACCATAGAATTTTGTTAAGTGCAGCCTGAAAGCTCACCTCATATTCTAAAATAAAATAAAACTGGAATCCTTGAGTCTGAGTCAGAATTGGCTTGGCAAAGAAACTTAACATGTTGCTTTGAAGCTACGAAATTTGCATCATGTCAGCCATCAGTTTTTCTTTGCAGCCTTCTAATCTTTTATTATTATACATTGTACTCGCTATATCGATTCTGATTGGCTACGAGCGCGCGCTTTACTTTGGGAATCACGCACTGTGAGGGTCTTCAAGAATCAGCATGCTGATTCTTCAAGAATCAGCTAGCTGATTCTTGATATGCGCGCAATGCATCATGGGACTAGAGCGCTTTCCCTATTTTAACAAGGCGCTTGTGTAAAATAAATTGCTTGACAGAAAGAAAAGTATTTTTACTGAATCAATGAATAATAAAACAATTATTGAATTCGGTTTTTGTGATCTCCAGTAAACAATGTCTCGCCAAGTGGAATCAGGCTCGGCCTCACGGCCTCGCCTGATTCCACCTGTCTCGACATTGTTTATTCTGGAAATCACAAAAACCTCATCCAATAATTGCTTATTATTATACATTGTACTCACTATCTCGATTCTGATTGGCTAAAAGCGCGTGCTTTACTTTGGGAATCGCGCACTTTGAGGGTCTCCAAGAATCAGCATGCTGATTCTTGAAGAATCATCAGCTAGCTGATTCTTGATCCTGCGCGCGCAATGCATAATGGGACTAGAGCACTTGAATGTTTTCCCTATCTAACAAGGCGCTTGTGTAAAACAAATTGCTTGACAGAAAAAAAAGTATTTTTACTCAATCAATGTATAATAAAACAATTATTGAATTCGTTTTTTGTGATTTCCAGAATAAACAATGTCTCGCCAAGTGGAATCAGGCTCGGCCTTACGGCCTCGCCTGATTCCACCTGTCTCGACATTGTTTATTCTGGAAATCACAAAAACCTCATCCAATAATTGCTTATGAGCAGCCGCCTACTTCAAAACATTATATCGGGATATGAAAATCTATCGGGGATGTAAATGACTCATATTTGCATTTTCTGGTCTGCATTTTCCGGTCTGCATTTTCTGGTATGCATTTTGGACCTGCCGCACTCCTATCATTTTTTTTTCAATGATATGTACTTGCCTTCCAATAGAAGGCCACTTTGTGAGGCAGTGGCATAGCCAGGAATTTCTGAATGCTCTGGATCATCTGCACCTCAAAGCTTGAAATACATCACCATTTTGGGAACCAAAAAAGGAAATGAAATTCTCCCTCGGTATTAGTCTCATTCAAGATGTTATAGATTTTTTTGTTATTATCACTTTTTATGAATGAAAAAATATACAGATGACTTGAATGTACTAAAACATAACTGGTGGAAAATTTGTATAGAGCATGTGCTCGTCAAAGTGAGGCCAGGCTTGTGAGCTTATGCTAGCATTGCATTCCTGCCAAATGTGTGGGCAGGTTAATTCGTTCTTTGTTTTACTGCATCTACACGGCTTATTTGTTGGGGTCAATACTGCCTAACAAAAGAAGTTTTGCATGATTGGACATCCAGAAGTAAAATAAGCCCAATTTTATAATTAAATCAATAATTATTATATGAACATATTCAAGAAACTAGCATTTGCACCAGAACCAAGCTTTCTCATGTTCATACTTGCATTGGAACTGACCTATTCTTGCAAGTTTCATCGGCTGAAAAAATCATCTTGGTATATTTTGAGGGCCGTTTATACCTTCACTCGCCACGAAATCAAGCATTGTCAACTCCTGACGTTCTATCATGCGAAACTTCTTTTGTTGGGCGGTCTTGATCCAAAAATAAATCTGTGCCAAGGGACCGTTCATTTTTTATCAGGGAGAGGGGGCTGGTGGAAATGAGAGGGGGGGGAGTCACCCAAAGAAATACGGCCTCAAAGGGGGGGTCACCCCAAAAAATACGCC
This sequence comes from Scolanthus callimorphus, assembly GCA_033964015.1. Taxonomy (NCBI): domain Eukaryota; kingdom Metazoa; phylum Cnidaria; class Anthozoa; order Actiniaria; family Edwardsiidae; genus Scolanthus; species Scolanthus callimorphus. The sequence goes on along the minus strand of CM066912.1, from coordinate 6,175,932 downwards.
ACTAAAGGGGGGGTCACACAAAAAAATACAAGCACATAACAGGGAGGAAACGAAAAGTTTGTATTTTTTACAGAATGCAATATGTTATATGTTTCTAATTTCACTCAATACTTAATTAAAATTTCGGTGCGCTTTGCAAGCATGCAGAATTTAACATCTAATATGCACTGATAGGCCTGCCGGGTAGTCTCTATGTTTGAAAGAACACATCTTAGGTAAGCGTGAGTTCAACGTTTAGTCATTTCGGCCGCGCTTCACGCACATGAATAATAATAATTTCTTCATTTGCGAAGCGCATGAAAAATATTACCTAAAAGCTCAGGAGCCCTTCACTAGGAGCTTTCATATAACCTATATAATTGGTGTCTTTCCTGGGCTCCTGACAGGCTTTGTTTACTATACACAAAAAACCTTCATCTACCCTTTTTCTGAGGCTTGATGAAATGCGGTTATCAAAAGTTGGGCACGCTTCACGCGCAAAGAAAGAATTATGTGACCCCCTCTTTATGTAAAATGTCTTCTACTACCTAGGTCAAATAGGGGACCTGAGGTGGGTGTCACGAAAACGTTTAATAGTTTTGAGGGGGGATCGGTTCCTTAGCTTTGACAGAAGTAAGAAAAACGTTAAGAAGAATGAGACTGCATCACTTAGGCAAGAGTCTATCTTACAGTGCAAGCATTTATAAGAGGGGGGGGGGGGGGGGGGGGCACCAGAAAAAATACATTAGATTTTGGGGGGCCACCTAAAAAAATACGGACATGAAAGGGGGGCCACCCGTAATAAAACAAAAAACTAATTTACCCGGAGCATGAAAATTTGCCAGGAATGCAACGTTTGCACAGACTTGCAAGCCTGCCCTCTTAGCCGCGCCGGCATTCATTGTCAGCGCCGACACATTTACCACCTGCCCTAAAAACATAACATTACATTGAAGATAAGTGTAATGTGTATGTTATTTTTTTATTATTATGTATAAATTATTATTATTCATTCAACATATTTTCACGCTTCTGATTGGTTGAGCACCACCAGTAAATTCTTGATGGCAAACTGCCTGCTCTCTCAATAAATTAAAGCCGGGAAATTAATTTTGAATGGGCAATAAAACAATTAAAAGTTGGCAGAATTGCAGGCAGAATTCCAAGCTTGAAAACCCCTCGCCCATTCAGAATTTCCAAATGCCGCCCGTCCCCGGGTACATATTTTCTGGAATTGCCAAATATTTATAAATTAACTCTACAACCTTGAATAAGATCAATATCGAGGGAGAATTGAGTATAGTTTTGGTTCCCAGAATGTAACCAGATCAGGATCCAGAGCATGCTAGGGACTCCTCACAAAGTGGTCTTCTATCGGTAGGCAAGTGGGGCGGGTGGGGGTGGGGGTGTGGGAATGATAAAACCCCATTATTATTGAAAAAAAATGATGATAGGAGTGCCTGATACAGGCATAAGATATATAGGGCATAAAAGTACTACTTTTTTTTTTGGACTACTTATTTTTTTTTTGGGGGGGGGGGGGTCAATACTGTTGAAGTTTTATTTTTCATCTTTCCTTCTATGCTTTGTTACCAAATGTTTTATACAATAACATTCCTTTACTAATATCTGATGTGCCAAAAAATGAAATTGAAAAAGATAAAATTAACCAATTACATGATAAAAAAGAAATGATTTTATTTACCCTTGATTTGATGAACTCATTATTTTTGTGCCAAAAACAATGGTTCCAGTATGTTCAGCTTACTAAAGTATCCACATAGCCATGTATGTTTTACATAAGACTGGTAAATAAAAGATCTGTCTTCAAGGCTCATCAGACTTACCGGTGTTATCATCTTTCAGTTTCAGTGACACAACAGCAGCCAGAGGTGGCTTTTAGATAGACCATACCATCACACAAGTAAAACATAGTTAGAGCGGTTTTCACATGACTGTTGCGAGTAATTACAAAATACTTGGTAATTGCTATTGGTTTTGGTTGTGAGTGGATGAGAGCATGATTTTTGATCCTTCAGCCAATCAGATCAAGCAGAAAAAATAATTACACAGTTAACACAATTGGGCAGTCGCAAAAAAATTCGCACCCCCCTGTTGAGGACCCCGGTTGGATTTCCTGGGTGGGTGGTCAAAATGGAGCTCGGAATTCCAGGGTGGGTGGTCAAAGTAGAGCTTGGAATTCCAGGGTGGGCACCCTTAAAATATGAAATTCCAGGGTGGGTAAGCCCAATTTCCAGGGTGGTCATGAGAAAATCACTGGAATTCCAGGGTGGGTGGTTCAAATTTAAAAATCCAGGGTGGGTAGCTGTGACTCGGGTCCTCAACAGGGGGGTGCGGATTTTTTTTGCGACTGCCCATTACTTGTAATTACTTCGCTCGCAAAAAGGAGAGATTGTGAATGAACCTCGCTCTCTGATTGGTTTGTTTTCTAATTTCTATTGCATTTGATGGGATAGTGAATTACTGATTTGCTTTAATGACAGTCATGTGAAAACCGCTATACAGTTTATTTTTACTATAAATACTTGTCAATAGAATCGAGAGCATATGACGCTAAATCAATTTTTGGTACTCTTAAAGATTATGATTAGAGAAATTGGGTATGATCCGATAAATAGCTGTGAAGTAGCCTGCGAACATCCGGTACACACGAGCTTAGGGTTAAGCTCGCGTGTACCGGATGTTCGTAGGCTACTGTAAAGTTATGGCATTGATAACTTTCTGTTTGCATGCTGAAGATGACCTTCTGAGTCTCTTTCTCAATGTGTGTCAAATGTCTGATTTGCTTGAAATATAAACTCCTTGTGTTATTCAATGTATAATAAGTTTGGTTAAGTATGTGCTACACAATCGTGCATTGGGAGGGGGTAGTCCCCAGGGTGGTCCACTTGGTTGCAATCAAAGCAGAAGACTGTTCAAGTTTTAATTCACGCAATCCCGCTATAAATTAAATTTTGAGCTTGTAATCTAATTATTAAGTATTGGAGGATCGTAGGATCCTAAAAATATCCATACTCATTCCTCCATGGTTTGTTTTGTACAATAACACTAACATTTTCAATAAATTTGGTGATTTTGGAATGACACATTTTAGTAAAAATGGTTTCAATAAAAAAAATGTCACATAACGTTTTTTCTCCTTACCCTTTGCTATAGTATCATTCCATTACAATACCTTAAATGGGAACCCTTTTCCATTCACATGGAAAAAATATGCAACTGGGAGCTCCGCTTTTAGCCAGTGGCTAAATCTATATATTAGTATTCGTTATTACCCAGGGTAGAATACGCCTGCCTTATGGCTGACCTAATCCACCTTGAGACGGAATTGGGGGTGAGCTTGTTGGATCCATCACCCCGTTTGTAGTAGAAAAAAGTCTAGAGCAGTTTCACCATTTGGGCTGAGTACTCTTAATATATGCAGCATGTTGTGAGGTTCCTCCCGACAAGCCAGAACGTTCCGTAAGTTCTGAATCACTGATGGAGGATTGGCATTTGATTCTTAGCTTTAACGGCAGGGTTAACTAAAATTGTCTCATCTACCCGATGCCTGCCAAATCTCAGATAACTGTGGATCCGGCTCCTAGGATGTGACAAACCAATAACGTGATCCCCTCCTCTTGACACCAGGTGTCATTGGTTTACCACAGCAAATCCCGAGCGCTAGGGTTTTGCGTTGCCCCTCCCCCTTGATAAACGAAAAGGTGATCATATGAAAATTCTGGCTTAACTGGGTAAGATTTTGTCAGTTAATACGTGTAGAAATTGATTCTCATGATAAATCTGCAACGGAAAAATACAATAGAGCATGACTTTTTTTTCCTAAAAAAAAACAGAAGGCGAGGAAAACCCGCAATCAAACGTGGAAGTTGGCTAGTTCTGTTTTTTTAGGAACGCTAACAGCACCTTCGCTTTACACGAAAAAAGATCAGCTTCCTGCTAGCAGAGGCCTCTCTCTTTTCTCTGCATTTCGCTGGCCTAGAGTCGCGAGGAAAGAGACCCTCAGCTAGCGAAATGTAGAGAAAAGAGGCCTCCGCTAGCTCGTTCTTTGTGGACTAGGAAATTCTTCCAGCCGATTCAAAAAATCAGTGCAATGCTCGATTCACAATGAACAGCGAGGCTTACCTTTATCCAGAGCAGCTTCAGTGTTAAACCTGCATGGAACTTGCAAATCTCCTCCTATACAGTATAAACAATTACAAAGTGAGTTGGACAGCTCGCAGGGCCGCCATTAAGATTTACGTACACGTGCTCTACTCTACTCACACAAATTACTTCTCCTACTGATCAAGCCGTATCGACCAACGGTTCTGCCGTTAGATGAAAATCAAAACAAAGCTTTATACAATTTCAGTAAGTCCAGCAAAGCAGTTAAGCATGACCGACAACTTTATGTGATCTCCTGGTCTTAGGCTATGATCATGCTTCGCTAGAAACAACAAGAAAAAGACGATAGTTGACAACAACCTATCTTTTCCGTGACATAGTTTCAGCCAAGTAGCTTCCTTCAGGTTATTTAGTCCTCGAAAGACTGTGAAAAAGCCACTGTCCTGTTCTATACACCTCAGGTTCAAAGAAATCTCGAAAAAGGTCAAGGCGAAGATAAATGTTTCCTTGTTCGCCGCAGCGTGACATGTACGCTTAAGCTTAGTACAAGCAGACTGGTGTAGTTGCCGGCTCAAAAAGAAACTCTTTTGACTTCTACAGACAATTTTAGTCCCGAAATTTGCGTAGTACGAATCTAGTTGGTCCTGCAGGTCTTCTGTAGTCGCTTAAAGTAGTTATTTTCTTCATGGTCACGATAGAAGTAACTCAACATTTTAAAATTTCTTCGAGGATTCACCTGGTTCTGTATTTTTAAAATCTTCTGTAATGACATCACAGTCACGTGAACACCTCAGACCGACCACCCACACCTCCCCCCGTCATTCCAGTTTGCTCGTCGCCTTATGCTCCATGTTGTGACGTCACTGGCGCGCGAAGGCGACCAGTCCCCCCCCCCCCCCCCCCCGAGTCATTCACATTCGGCGCCATGTTGTGACGTCAGAAGGCTTCACAGGAACATGCGGGAATTACGTTCAAAATCACTTCGACCCCTTTCTTGACGTGTTTTTTTTTTCTTGTTGTGTATCATGTGGATTAGGCTTCACAGGAACACGCGGGAATTACGTTCAAAAATCACTTCGATCCCTTTCTTGTTCTGGACGCTTTTTTCTTAGGTATGGTGCTCCGCTCTGCTGCCTTCGGCCGCTAAGGAGCTCTACTATGAACTTATCGAAGTGGCGCGCGTGTCGGAAACTGGCGGGAAACCAGTAGTGGCGCGAAAATTTAGCAAAATGCAAATCATAAAACGCTGATTAGCTCGTCCACTTGGTCCGTGCTGAAAAATATTACACCAGTGTCTTGTGACCAGTTGTATAAACTGCCGGTAGTTTCTTTTCCATATGTATCTTTAGGGGGGCGCATCGTGACCTGATCGTCACGTCACGACATGTCACGAAATATTCAACATTTGATATAGGCGTCTAAGTTACAATCCATGCATACCACGGAAAAAGATCACATTGGAATTAATCAGAAAACCAATTTTTAGCAATAAAAGTTGAAGTCTGGGGACGCTACGTGAAAAATAAAACGATATTATAAAAACGTCGATAAAATTATAATATATTTAATTAATAAACAAGCTAAAATCTAAACTTTCCATTCGAAGAGCGCATATCCAATAAGCATAAATCCCAAGTCTCAGGGCGATCCGTTAAAAGAGACCGAAGTTATAGATATTTCTAGTTGTTTTTTTTTTGGGGGGGGTGGGAGGGCAAAACTAGAAATATCTATAACTTCACCCCCCCCCCCCCCCCCATAAAAGTTGCATACAAACCTCTGTAAAAATACGGCTTGTTTACGTTTGTTTGCAAGGCTGAATCTTCGAGCGTTTGTAACCGCCTTTCCACTGCTTGTAGCAAATTTGAGCTAAGTCGTTGATAAAATCTTCGCATTTATAATTCGAACGAAAATGCGCCCACCTATATTTATTCCTGTCCACGCTAATTTTTACTTGTGTAGATAATTATTTTATAAATTTTTGAGCACGTGCAAACACTCGCCTGCGGCTCGTGTTTCCGCCGAGTTTCTGCCGATCTGCTCTCGATTTCCCAACGACATCGAGGTTTGCAGAAGCCTGTGCAGTCACGGCAACTGTTTTTTGTTTGTTAAATGCTATTTATTAGTATATCGACTCATACCACTTTGTTTCTTGTCTAGAATGTACTCCGTAGAAAGAATCTTCAATGTTGAACGCAAGACGGATAAGGCCAAAGGGAATCGCTACCTCTTGGAGCTCATCCTAAAAACTCGTGCTACAAACACACACGTCAAGATTACAGAATTATTTTTTTGGCCAAACGGGGCGGAGGAACTTTGCAAGCTTGGCGGAATGACATTGAAGAAGAACGTTCCTGTCAATATAGTTATAACAGCTAAGGATCAGGGCGTGTGGGTCGAGTACTTCATTCGGAATATTGCGCGTGTGATCAGAGTGTCACATGATGAGAACGTGCACATTGTTCTAGTTGATTGTGGTGGGAACAAAATGGATATCGAGAAAGAGTTCAAACGGTAAATGCATTTAAATTCATGTTATTGCACACTCGATTCGGTTTTCTTAGTTATTCATTGGTCCTCATTTTAAACGCATGGTTTATAACTTAGATATAACCCGCCTCATCTCTACTCCAGTTACAAACCTTGCATTTTAGTTAGCCGCTAAATTCAATTCAACAATCCCGCATTCCCAGATAAATTTGTTCAAATTAACAACAAGTATCCCCTGCTAATATGCGCAGAATTGGAAAATTCATTTATCAAAATCAGATCTAATTTTAGCAAGACTTTTCCCGTTCTAATGCATATCGTGGTTTTCGTAAACCCGTGGAACAAAGTGCTATAGTCAAAGTGTAGAAGTCAAGCCAGCACAAAAGAACACAAAGAAATTAGATTGTATTGGTACTAAATACGCTAAAGGTTATTCAACGTGTTTATGAAAACCACACTAAACATTGTATAATGCAATTAGCATCTTTTTTAATTCGATTTATTTGATCGATTTACTTGATCGACTTATTTGAAAAAACGTTCTTTCAAAATATAATTTGCTTCGTGGCAGGGTTCTCTCCAATTCAATGATATTTCGTTCTGCTAATCGTTTGTAAACGAAGCTAACAAATCAAGATTAAAAAAAGATGAATTACTAAGAGCGGGAAAACTTGAAACCGATGTCGATGAACATGGTTTGACGAGGGAAGAAACACAACGAGCGAGGGGCAGCCGAGAGTGGATTAGAAATTCCAGGGAACGAAGACGTTTTCGAAAGTGAAACGGGAGACGGAAAATAGACGGGATACACGCAAACAAGATTGCAATTCTTCGCTCAGACAAAAAAACTACAGTTAGAAACGCTAAGGTTAGTGCCATCGAAGAAGCAATAATGGCAGAAGAATTCGAACCGGAAAGACCAGCATGCGGCATTCCCAGCGCTCGCGCTTTGGTTAGGACGAGCGATTGTGTTCAAACACATCAAGCTTCCCAAAGCCTACCCTGCCAAGAATGATTGAAATAGAAGTGTCGCGCGCCACGCCCACAACCCCTGCTATGAACGCACTCGGAAAAGAGCGAAATATTGGCATCCAGTTCTTCGCATCGACTCCTTACAAGAACATGAATAACGTCCATTTAGTCGAAAGCCTGACAGCAACTAATCTACAAATTTTCGAGACGCTCGCTCGCCATTTAAGCCTCCCCAAATGTCAGCCAGAAATTTTTAATGGAGATCCAACACGCCTGGAGAGACGCGTTCAGGGCAATGTTAGCGACGCGAACGTGTCCGCAGTCCAGGAACTAAATTACCTTAGAAGCTATACTGCGGCCGACCCCAAAAACTAGTCGACAACTTCAGAGAGCGCACTCAAGACAACACGAACGAGCACTTGAGCATAAAATGCCCACAGTTTTGTCGATAAGTTTTAACTTGAATGGTTTTGTGTTTCAAAGGGCATGTTTGTCAAGGCCGGTTCATAATGTTGTCAAGGAATGTTGGGCCAAATTGGCAAAATCTGGATCTTTTCCTTGACAACATTAGACACCTCACTTGACAACATGCTTTCTAGACACTAAAACAAACATGAAATTTTAACGACAAAACTTCAAGGCATTGCATCCTCATCTGAATAGCACAGTATAGTACCTACACAAGGTACAGTAAGCAGCAAAGTACTCAATCATGGCACTCTATACCAAACTATACCAGACTAAGTTCGCCAAGTTTCACACCAAAACCTACTTGTTATAATTTCACATTTCAGTTGGCCATCAACAAGATTTAACAATAACTGGAAGCAGTTTTGGCTCTGCTGGTTTGGTTAAAGATCATTTTTTCAGGCCCGTAGGAAAAGGGGATCGAGGGGTTCGAACGAACCACCCTCGAGGATGGAAAAATCAGGTTTTTGGTCACAATATAGGTAGGAAGCACCACCAAATCCCATAAATGTGGTTTACACAGGGTTTCTTTTCTTCTGGAAAACATGAGCCAGAATAATCAGATTTTTGGCCACAAAGCTGGTATATTGGCATATAGAGTTTTTTTTCTTCGGAAAAGCTGAGGACAACAAACCCTCCTCAAAGAAAGCGAGCTACGAGCCTGTATATTTTTGGGCGACATTCAAGAACTTCGCAGCATACCTTGTTGCAGTCATTATAGTAGGGGGAAGTGGGTATAAACGACTAAACTAACTGGTAAACACCAGCTCAAATGACCTCAAAACCCATCCAAATGGCAATCAAAGTGATTCATACAGTAACCAAGAATTATGCCTAATGTAAATGTAGCTCGATCCATTGGATTCTAAGTGATTTCCTCCATCAAATATAATATACGAGAGGCATGAGGAAAAAAGTGAACTTTATTTATAACCACAAACATATTCAATCCACTGATATTTATTCTGGTCCTGGCTGTGAGTGTGAAGACACCAAACAATTTACCAAACTAACCGAAAGCCCCTTCACGTTTATACAATAACATTATTAAAACAAAGTGCAAAACACCTGAGTAGAAGAACCTGAACTGTATATGGATTTATAACATAGACACGATATAACGCGCGCTCTGATTGGCTGATTTTCTATGTGAAAGAAATGGATATACCATAGAGATTTCCCATAGAAATTACGTCATCACTCGGAATCAAGCGAAATGGGAGGCAAGATTGAGCTCGCCAAATGTCACAAAAGCTGTCAAAAACAACACCCTGGATCTAAAACAAGCTCTGGAAATTGAAAGCAAGTGAAAAGGAACCTGTTTCAGATGGATTTCTGTAGTTTGGGAAATCCGATGACTGATAGATAGGTTATTTTTGCAAAGTTTGCATCTTTTCGTGCGAGTTTTGAGGGTCCTGTTTTGAGTGCTGTTTTCATTCAAGTCCCGAAGAATATTTCTACTTCAGCGGCCATAAAACTGTCATGTGAACAATTCGTGAAAGGAACAAGTTAGCAGGTAAGTAAATCAATTGATCCAAATTAATTTTGTTTGGGATTAATGTCTTTAACCCTGAAATCAGCTACTTCAATTTAGTAGTCTGCAATTTCTCTTTTGCGTTTTGGCGAGTAAGGTTTCCTTCGCTGCTTTCGATTTTCTTCAAATTCTTTTCTCTTGCAATGCCATGATTGCCTAATAAAATATGAGAATCAGAAAAGACTATGTTTTCATTATATTTTCTACGAAATAGTCAATTTTGATTTTGTCATTTAATTTGAAAAGGGTTTCCTTGTAAAATTTCAGTGCTGAATGCAACGATGTTGTTGAATTGCTTCCACTGTTAGTAGGATTACACACAAGGCGATATTTTCCACTAGCTTTTGAAAAGTCCACTTACAGTGTAATTACAACGGCTAAAAAGAGAGAAGAGATTTGTCAGTACGTGTGTATATCTAGTTCTATAATTTAAAACAATAAATAATTGGAAAATTCGCATTTTATTCCCGCCTTTTGAGCATGATTTAAATTTATCAGTGCAAGTCATTGGGGATTGTTGTTTGCGTGCGTTTTGTTTCCAATTTTATTTTGCGAAACTTCGTTGTCTATGTTATAAAAGCAATGGTCCATACTTAGCAGTGCGTATATCCAGTTCTGGAAGCACTTGGATAGTTGAGAGAGCACTCAGCTAGCTAGAGTCGCACTCGGCTAACGCCTCGTGCGACTCTTACGCTACCTTCGTGCTCTCTCAACTATCCGCGTGCTTCCAGAACTGGATATACGCACGCTAAGCATGGACCATTCCTTAAATATGACAGCCTGGTCCCAGGCGTTCCTCGTCTACAGTGAGAAGGTAAACCGCTGAATGAATGTGCGCGGGCTCAAACACTGCCAGAGAACGCCTGGTGAAATTCGCCAAAAAAGGTCCCTGTTTCTGTCCCTATTTAGAATGCGCACAGTGTATCGAGTATTAGCTCAATTTCGAAAACTTCTTCAGTTTTAAGTAAATAATAGACCGGTGTTCACGCCTATGTCTTCGTTTTTAGTATCGAGGATTGTAGTTTTTTTCTGCTAAGCCTGCAAATGGTCGTACTCAATGTTTCATCAAAATGGTTGGTAATGTATGCTAGATCCGCTTTAGAAACAGGTTTATTCACCTTAAATGCAACTTATGACATCCCTAATTCTTTTCTTGTCTTTTCGTAATTATGGGTTGCTTGAAATTATTTAATTTTTCTTGATTATTTAAATGTGCAGTGCATTTTCACGTTAGTATTGGGCAATCAACCTCATACATGGATTTTGTGATTTTAGTGTTCTTCTAGATAAGTTCAGTGCACTTTTACAGCTTTTTGATATCGTTATTTAAAGCCTTCTGCTTGGGTGTACGACTGTTTTGGCTCATGGAGTGCTTTTAACTTAATTATTCTCAACTCGGCATTTTATCTCTTTAGTTTTATTGCAAAATGAAATGCCCACACAATACAGTACCATACCTGCCAATCCTAAAAACTCCAAAAACCGACAGATTAATAAAACACAACAACTGTATGAGAAAATTTCAAGAAATTTACCGGGGAGATATACAGTAAATATATGGAAAGTTCAACTTTTCCTGGGAGACCAAGACTCCAGTCAGAACTGGGAGAGTTGGCAGGTATGCAGTACTCTTGCAACAAGCTTGCCTGAAGAGAAGAGGTATTTCAGCAGGCCATACAATAAATTTTGAAAAGCTCTGCAGGGCTGGAAATCACCATTCAATTTTTAAAGAGACAATGAGGTGAGTCTCCCATGTCAAATGTTCACATTAATAAGGACTAATTTCTAAATAGACCTGCTGACAGACCCCTTATGCGGCAAACCAGGTTTGGAAACAAGTACCTACTTGTCTCTTGTCAGATCATACAGTACACAAAAGAAAACTCCTTCCCATGTCTGACTTGACCTGCTATCTTTCTTAGATGCCTTGTTGTATCTTCAGTGGCGGATTTATAGGGGGGGCCAAGGGGGGTGCAGCTCCCCCTTTCTCGGGAGGTTTTCCCATACATTTACTGTATTTAATGAAGGAAATTTTACAATTTTCTCTGCCCCCCCCCCTCTGAAATTCTTGCATCCGCCCCTGATCTTCTCGTGTTCTAGACCTGCCAACTTGTTAGGGCTCCTTAACCAGCAAATTGTGATCTTCGAATATCTTGTTCTTACTGCCAAAGTTTTCTGGGATTTTCCCTCTGTCATAAAAAAGGTTTTCTTGCCATCAACAAACACACGCTCTCAACCTTTAATGGAGAGGGCAATTTTGTATAGCAATTTTTGTCAAAAATAGCGTTCCTCCATTAAATAATAATCACTGATCAAGCTCTGTCATAAAGCAGAAATTGAATAATAACTTAAAGTTGAATGGTTGGGATTTCAGACAAAATACAAAATGCTTACCATCAAAATCCCAAGAAAGAATATGTGGCAATAGACGAAAAGCAGCTATCAGTGTTTACAACTTGTTGCCACCTAATACAGATCATGTGATGATTCCTTCGTGTGATTACTTTTGTTAGTTCTGCACAAAGATTTGTGTACTGTACTTGGTCATGTTGATAATTTGACAATTGTAACCACACAAAGGAATCATCACATGATTCAGTGGCCATAAGATGTAAACACCATTAGCTGCTTTGGTCTATTCAAGGAAAACCAGAGGGTACCTGTATGATTATTAAAATATTTGCATTACCTATGTTGGAATTATCTGAAAGCTGTGAATGCACCATTTACCTTGAACTTTAACTAGTGATACTCTACAGATGCCTTTGGAGAAGATTTTTGTTCTAGTATTTCAACAGGTTTTTAGCAATTGTAAGAGGGTGAATGGAACCAGGATCGAGAATGACAAGGGAAGGGAAAGAGCACTTGGAAGACACCATTAATATTTTGTTGTTTGTAAGTTGTGCTTTTGAGGCAAAATTCCCATTGGTCAATACCAGTAGGTGTTTCTAATGTCTCTGGGAATATACACTTCACTTTACCGACGACCGGTTAGCGCAGTGGTAGAGCGTCCGGCTTATGTGCGGGAGGTTGGGAGTTCAAACCCTGGCCGGGCCAACACTCAGGGTCTTTTCTAATAATTGAGGAGAAGGTGCTGCCTTTGCTCTAACATCTGCAAATGGTTAGACCTTCGTGTCTTCTCGGATAAGGACGTTAAACCGTAGGCCCCGTCTCTCATATACACTACACTAACCGGAACCAGAGGGACGTCAAAGAACCACGAGGACGGTCGGAAGTTGCCCAACCTCAGTGTCACAGAACTCACAATACTAACACACACTCATGTTTATAAATCTGGTTCTATAGGATGAGTTATCCGTTAATGTAAAGCGCTTTGAGCCGCGAGGATAAGCGCTATATAAGCACGGTTACTTTACTTTACTTCACTTTTGCTATGCCACTGTAATTCCAGAAATGATCCATAACTCCACCACATAAGGAATTTGTAGGTAATTGTATGATTTGTAGTGATATTTGGCATAAACACTGCAAGCAGTAAGTCTCAAATGTGTAATTTAACTAGCTGAAAGCCGAGTAAAATTACAAACAGCTTAGACATTTCACAAGTGGTACTTACATGTATGCCAAATATAACCAAAGACATTTACTGACTTTGAAATCACCAACGGTGATTATTTGGAAATAAGAGGTTTATTTTGACCTGCCACCCCTGGAAATTTTCCAATTCCCTCCATGGTGGGAGTTCTGAATCTTATCTGGAATTATGCACATTTTGATAACCAGTGTGAATTAGATTGCTACAGTAGTATATTTATCTTGGTTTAATCAGGATACAGAGATCTTGTCATTCATCAAAGAAAGAACTCTACAAGTGGTGCAACCTGTCACAATTTCAGTGGTTTATAAATTGGACCATGTTTGGTTTGTAAACTACATCAAAAAATATTCAATTGGAAAATGAGTACTAGAAGTAAATTTTTGCAACAACCATGATTGCTAAACTAAACTTTGCAACCCTGGATGGACAATGTTAAAATCACGAAATAAATCCATTCATAACAATGTTCAGTGAATTACTAACCGCAATGAAGTTAGCAGACGACTCAGCAGACGACTCAGTGAAGTTAGCAGACAACTCAGAAAACAACATATCTGCTTATAAAACAGAAACTAATGGACCGATCATCATGAAACTTTCACAGGACATTGAACACATTACGAGGAACACATTTATTTAATTAAGATGTATCAATTCTCAAGTCACGTGACTATGCATCCGTGAGAACGCCAGCAGACAACTCGCCATTACAAATTAACGACAAACAAAGCAGTAAAATCAAATACGAACACTACCACACTTACGTCTTTTACGCCAAGAGGCGTACTAACTAATCCTTTGACACTAAACAAGTGACGTCAACAATCACATGACCGTGAGAAAAAAAATTCATTGATCAGCATTCACCAAAACTAAAACTAACACAACACAGATCTCACTACAAGTAATGTCCCACTAAAAATTTGACGTCATTCTGACGTCATCATTGTATGACGTCATCATGAACTTCTGTCCGAAATACTGATTATCGCACAAAAATAAGTTCACGTGTTCTACGAAACTTGGCCAAACACTTGGATCACACTTCAAAGATTACGTAACACAACACGTGACCTCTCAACACGTCACTTCAGTACCACATGATATTTATGAACGAGGCCACATACAAACAATGGGCAGTCGCAAAAAAAATTCGCACCCCCCGTGTTGAGGACCTCTGGATTTCCGGGGTGGGTGGTCAAAATGGAGCCCGGAATTCCAGGGTGGGTGGTCAAAGTAGAGCTTGGAATTCCAGGGTGGGCACCCTTAAAATACGAAATTCCAGGGTGGGTAAGCGCAACTCGCGCAGACAACTCGATAGTTATACTAAGTGCCTTCTATGTGCTTAACGGGAGCATAACAGTCGTAAAAACAGCAGACAACTCGATAGCTATACTAAAAGCATTCTATGGGTTAACCTGGACATTAACACAGGGTGGGGAAGGGGTTCTCCGTGATCCGTGATTCACCCCAAACTTGCTCCGTGACTCGTGAAAACAGGAAAATTATTGCCGTGATCCGTGAAATCTCATGTCCTCGTGACCCGTGATTTTACGAATTTCTCTTACGTGACTCGTGATTACAGGCCTAGAGATTCGTGAAACGTGTAAGCTGGTCATTAGAGACGGACCATTTGGACCAATATCGAGCAGGCTCATTCTCTCCTGACTGCTTTTTAGGGAACCTAACGTCCTTAAAAATAGATTTTTATTTGTCGGCTCGCGCTGCGCGCTCGCCATGTAAAACATCAAAATGTCTTTTTAAAACTGAGTAAATTTACTATCAGCAAACAGTAAATAAAGGTTCAGCAATGTCAGGAAGCGCAATTGTTAAACATCAAGTTCTCATTTACTCCTGGACTTTCCCCATTCTTGTAACTTATATGTCCAAAATTTGCATAAAGAGGATACTTTGGTGTAGCATTTAGAAACTAAAACATCGTACTGTGCTTTTTTTAATTTTGGAATTTTATTTCTCAGAAATAAGAATTTCATTAACCGCGTAGATTGATGTTCAAAATCGCAGCGCGCTTCGCGCGCATCCAGAAACATACAAGCAAAGGTTCGGTACTGATCCGAACCATCTTCATAGTAGCGAAAATTCTGATCTGGATGCTATGAGCAAACCAATTTCGCGAAATGATCAAATAAAAGGAGATCTTGAAATCGTACTTTATTGATTTGTGATCAATTGTCGTTTTGATGGCGATAAAATTTAAGTGAAATCTCACACCATCAAAAGAAATATCAGGAAAAAAGATCGAGCACAGTACTTATATCACTATATTTACTTAACACAACTTGCATCATCGTTTTTAAAATTTTACTTTCCTGATTCGTGAAAAGCGTTTGCATAACTCCGTGATCCGTGAAATAACGAAAAATCGGTCCGTGATTCGTGATCGCTACCCCCCCCCCCCCCCCCCCCCCCCCTTCCCCACCCTGTTAACAGTCGTAAAAACATACAGCAGACAACTCGATCGCTATACTAAATGCATAGTGGGTTTAACGGGAGCATAACATTCGTAAAAACTACAGCAGACAACTCGATAGCTATACTAAATGCATTCTATGGGTTTACCTGGACTTCAACAGTCGTAAAAACATACAGCAGACAACTCGATAGCTATACTAAATGCATTCTATGGGTTTAACGGGACCTTAACTTTCATAAAAACATACAGCAGACAACTCGATAGCGTGTACTAAATGCATTCTATGGGTTTACCTGGACTTCAACAGTCGTAAAAACATACAGCAGACAACTCGATAGCTATACTAAATGCATTCTATGGGTTTAACGGGACCTTAACTTTCATAAAAACATACAGCAGACAACTCGATAGCTATACTAAATGCATTCTATGGGTTTAACGGGACCTTAACTTTCGTAAAAACATACAGCAGACAACTCGATAGCTATACTAAATGCATTCTACGGGTTTAACGGGACCTTAACTTTCATAAAAACATACAGCAAACAACTCGATAGCTATACTAAATGCATTCTATGGGTTTAACGGGACCTTAACTTTCGTAAAAACATACAGCAGACAACTCGATAGCTATACTAAATGCATTCTATCGGTTTAACGGGACCTTAACTTTCGTAAAAACATACAGCAGACAACTCGATAGCGATACTAAATGCATTCTATGGGTTTACCTGGACTTCAACAGTCGTAAAAACATACAGCAGACAACTCGATAGCTATACTAAATGCATTCTACGGGTTTAACGGGACCTTAACTTTCATAAAAACATACAGCAGACAACTCGATAGCTATACTAAATGCATTCTACGGGTTTAACGGGACCTTAACTTTCGTAAAAACATACAGCAGACAACTCGATAGCGATACTAAATGCATTCTATGGGTTTACCTGGACTTCAACAGTCGTAAAAACATACAGCAGACAACTCGATAGCTATACTAAATGCATTCTATGGGTTTAACGGGACCTTAACTTTCATAAAAACATACAGCAGACAACTCGATAGCTATACTAAATGCATTCTACGGGTTTAACGGGACCTTAACTTTCGTAAAAACATACAGCAGACAACTCGGTAGCTATACTAAATGCATTCTACGGGTTTAACGGGACCTTAACTTTCGTAAAAACATGCAGCAGACGATAGCGATACTAAATGCATTCTATGGGTTTACCTGGACTTCAACAGTCGTAAAAACATACAGCAGACAACTCGATAGCTATACTAAATGCATTCTATGGGTTTAACGGGACCTTAACATACGTAAAAACATACAGCAGACAACTCGATAGCGATACTAAATGCATTCTAGGGGTTTAACGGGACTTAGTTTACAGTTGACGCGGTTTCCATTGTTATTCGTAGGGAATTAACTCGGATAAAGGCTCTCAACAAACTAAAAGTCGGGGAGGGATTTGAATTCTCCAGGGAAAGGTGGGGTTGATCAATAGAATTGAATTGAATTTCTAGGTAAATATATTGCTCATTATGGATTAATAGGTAAGTATATGGCTCATTATGGATTAATAGGTAAATATCTAGTTATTTACCTATGAATCCATAATAAGCCATATACTTACCTGTAAATCAATAATGTGTGGTTCCAGAAAATATCCCCCCCCCCCCCCGGAAGAGTGTTGAAAAGTGACCCCCCCACCTCTCTGGAATTGCCGAAGAAAAATACAGTATTTGTATGGAAAATATATCCTTTCCTATTGGTATCCTTCCTATGGATAATTTCTGGAACCACACAATAAGCCATTTTTACCAAGACTTCAAGGGGCACTGTCACGTTTGTTTCATCAAAATATTTTTAAAATAAGACAAGTGTTCTACAGAAACAACTCCGAACCTATATTCTGTTTCAAATTTGTCTTAAAAAGAAAAGAAACTTGTTCAGCCTGTTCGAAAATCAAAAATGCCAATGAGCAATCCAATTCCATCTGCTCGATTATACACGAAAATACTACAAATTTGTATTGATCTAGCAGCTGAAAGGTTAGGTATAAAACGTAGACCATTATTTTGTTGATTTGTAGGGAGTTTGACTGCATTTAAGCTACTTAAAATGACCCCAAGTTAGACCAAATCCATGATAGACCATGACAGTTGCCCCTTTCACAATGACTAATTCAATTATCAACCCAAACATTTAACTAGTGAATTCAAATCCATACACTTACCCCGAGAAAAAAAACAATATTTGCTTCTGATTATCTTTTACGCGAATCCCGTTGAACGCCACAAAACACGATTTCCGAGAACGCCTTCACTTGAACCATATTGAGAAGCGCTTGTCCAGTCTACTTGCTTGGTCTCATTGCCCATAGAGTGTGTTTAAGACGTAAACCTGAAAATACAGATAAAATCATGCCCAAGTTAATTGCATATCTAATCGTAGAGAGCAACCAACGAGCGCAAAATCCTGAAACTTGCCTTCAGTTTCTCCATCTTGAATCAGTTCCATCCGTTTTGCTAGACAGAACGTTATGCAAATTGAGCTGTAGAAGCTGTAAGCTTAACTTTCATAAAAACATACAGCAGACAACTCGATAGCGTGTACTAAATGCATTCTATGGGTTTACCTGGACTTCAACAGTCGTAAAAACATACAGCAGACAACTCGATAGCTATACTAAATGCATTCTATGGGTTTAACGGGACCTTAACTTTCGTAAAAACATACAGCAGACAACTCGATAGCTATACTAAATGCATTCTACGGGTTTAACGGGACCTTAACTTTCGTAAAAACATACAGCAGACAACTCGATAGCGATACTAAATGCATTCTATGGGTTTAACGGGACCTTAACTTTCGTAAAAACATGCAGCAGACAACTCGATAGCGATACTAAACGCATTCTATGGGTTTAACGGGACCTTAACTTTCGTAAAAACATACAGCAGACAACTCGATAGCTATACTAAATGCATTCTTTAACGGGACCTTAACTTTCGTAAAAACATACAGCAGACAACTCGATAGCGATACTAAATGCATTCTATGGGTTTAACGGGACCTTAACTTTCGTAAAAACATACAGCAGACAACTCGATAGCTATACTAAATGCATTCTACGGGTTTAACGGGACCTTAACTTTCGTAAAAACATACAGCAGACAACTCGATAGCTATACTAAATGCATTCTATGGGTTTAACGGGACCTTAACTTTCGTAAAAACATACAGCAGACAACTCGATAGCTATACTAAATGCATTCTATCGGTTTAACGGGACCTTAACTTTCGTAAAAACATACAGCAGACAACTCGATAGCGATACTAAATGCATTCTATGGGTTTACCTGGACTTCAACAGTCGTAAAAACATACAGCAGACAACTCGATAGCTATACTAAATGCATTCTACGGGTTTAACGGGACCTTAACTTTCATAAAAACATACAGCAGACAACTCGATAGCTATACTAAATGCATTCTATGGGTTTAACGGGACCTTAACTTTCGTAAAAACATACAGCAGACAACTCGATAGCTATACTAAATGCATTCTATCGGTTTAACGGGACCTTAACTTTCGTAAAAACATACAGCAGACAACTCGATAGCGATACTAAATGCATTCTATGGGTTTACCTGGACTTCAACAGTCGTAAAAACATACAGCAGACAACTCGATAGCTATACTAAATGCATTCTACGGGTTTAACGGGACCTTAACTTTCATAAAAACATACAGCAGACAACTCGATAGCTATACTAAATGCATTCTACGGGTTTAACGGGACCTTAACTTTCGTAAAAACATACAGCAGACAGCTCGATAGCGATACTAAATGCATTCTATGGGTTTACCTGGACTTCAACAGTCGTAAAAACATACAGCAGACAACTCGATAGCTATACTAAATGCATTCTACGGGTTTAACGGGACCTTAACTTTCATAAAAACATACAGCAGACAACTCGATAGCTATACTAAATGCATTCTACGGGTTTAACGGGACCTTAACTTTCGTAAAAACATACAGCAGACAACTCGGTAGCTATACTAAATGCATTCTACGGGTTTAACGGGACCTTAACTTTCGTAAAAACATACAGCAGGCAACTCGATAGCTATACTAAATGCATTCTATCGGTTTAACGGGACCTTAACTTTCGTAAAAACATACAGCAGACAACTCGATAGCGATACTATATGCATTCTATGGGTTTAACACCTTAACTTTCGTAAAAACATGCAGCAGACAACTCGATAGCGATACTAAATGCATTCTTTGGGTTTACCTGGACTTCAACAGTGGTAAAAACATACAGCAGACAACTCGATAGCTATACTAAATGCATTCTATGGGTTTAATGGGACCTTAACTTTCGTAAAAACATACAGCAGACAACTCGATAGCGTGTACTAAATGCATTCTATGGGTTTACCTTGACTTCAACAGTCGTAAAAACATACAGCAGACAACTCGATAGCTATACTAAATGCATTCTACGGGTTTAACGGGACCTTAACTTTCGTAAAAACATACAGCAGACAACTCGATAGTTATACTAAATGCATTCTACGGGTTTAACGGGACCTTAACTTTCGTAAAAACATACAGCAGACTAACTCGATAGCTATACTAAATGCATTCTACGGGTTTAACGGGACCTTAACTTTCGTAAAAACATACAGCAGACAACTCGATAGCTATACTAAATGCATTCTACGGGTTTAACGGGACCTTAACTTTCGTAAAAACATACAGCAGACAACTCGATAGCTATACTAAATGCATTCTATCGGTTTAACGGGACCTACTTTCGTAAAAACATACAGCAGACAACTCGATAGCGATACTATATGCATTCTATGGGTTTACCTGGACTTCAACAGTCGTAAAAACATACAGCAGACAACTCGATAGCTATACTAAATGCATTCTATGGGTTTAACGGGACCTTAACTTTCGTAAAAACATGCAGCAGACAACTCGATAGCGATACTAAATGCATTCTTTGGGTTTACCTGGACTTCAACAGTCGTAAAAACATACAGCAGACAACTCGATAGCTATACTAAATGCATTCTATGGGTTTAACGGGACCTTAACTTTCGTAAAAACATACAGCAGACAACTCGATAGCGTGTACTAAATGCATTCTATGGGTTTACCTGGACTTCAACAGTCGTAAAAACATACAGCAGACAACTCGATAGCTATACTAAATGCATTCTACGGGTTTAACGGGACCTTAACTTTCGTAAAAACATACAGCAGACGATAGCGATACTAAATGCATTCTATGGGTTTACCTGGACTTCAACAGTCGTAAAAACATACAGCAGACAACTCGATAGCTATACTAAATGCATTCTAGGGGTTTAACGGGACCTTAACATACGTAAAAACATACAGCAGACAACTCGATAGCGATACTAAATGCATTCTAGGGGTTTAACGGGACTTAGTTTACAGTTGACGCGGTTTCCATTGTTATTCGTAGGGAATTAACTCGGATAATGGCTCTCAACAAACTAAAAGTCGGGGAGGGATTTGAATTCTCCAGGGAAAGGTTGGGGTTGATCAATAGAATTGAATTGAATTTCTAGGTAAATATATTGCTCATTATGGATTAATAGGTAAGTATATGGCTCATTATGGATTAATAGGTAAATATCTAGTTATTTACCTATGAATCCATAATAAGCCATATACTTACCTGTAAATCAATAATGTGTGGTTCCAGAAAATATCCCCCCCCGGAAGAGTGTTGAAAAGTGACCCCCCCACCTCTCTGGAATTGCCGAAGAAAAATACAGTATTTGTATGGAAAATATATCCTTTCCTATTGGTATCCTTCCTATGGATAATTTCTGGAACCACACAATAAGCCATTTTTACCAAGACTTCAAGGGGCACTGTCACGTTTGTTTCATCAAAATATTTTAAAATAAGACAAGTGTTCTACAGAAACAACTCCGAACCTATATTCTGTTTCAAATTTGTCTTAAAAAGAAAAAGAAACTTGTTCAGCCTGTTCGAAAATCAAAAATGCCAATGAGCAATCCATTCCATCTGCTCGATTATACACGAAAATACTACAAATTTGTATTGATCTAGCAGCTGAAAGGTTAGGTATAAAACGTAGACCATTATTTTGTTGATTTGTAGGGAGTTTGACTGCATTTAAGCTACTTAAAATGACCCCAAGTTAGACCAAATCCATGATAGACCATGACAGTTGCCCCTTTCACAATGACTAATTCAATTATCAACCCAAACATTTAACTAGTGAATTCAAATCCATACACTTACCCCGAGAAAAAAAACATCCAATAATCTCAGTTTATGCATCTATGCTGACTGTCTATCTATAACCAATATTTGCTTCTGATTATCTTTTACGCGAATCCCGTTGAACGCCACAAAACACGATTTCCGAGAACGCCTTCACTTGAACCATATTGAGAAGCGCTTGTCCAGTCTACTTGCTTGGTCTCATTGCCCATAGAGTGTGTTTAAGACGTAAACCTGAAAATACAGATAAAATCATGCCCAAGTTAATTGCATATCTAATCGTAGAGAGCAACCAACGAGCGCAAAATCCTGAAACTTGCCTTCAGTTTCTCCATCTTGAATCAGTTCCATCCGTTTTGCTAGACAGAACGTTATGCAAATTGAGCTGTAGAAGCTGTAAGCTGTCAGGGCGTGGTACAAATGAAAATAACCAGTAAGGACGTAGTTGCTTTTGTCTCTATTTTCGTTCTACAAAGGAGTTCTTTTGTCTGTAGTCTATTATCCTCGTTCTTTGTGTTGAGGTAGGGTATTGTTGTATTATCCAACCAGAGAGGAGCTTTACGCAGCTACGTACCGACCAAAATAACAGCGCTTTAATGAGTTGCGCTTTTACAAAAGGCCGCTTGATTGATTGGACTGGCTGTTGTACGAAAACAAAAGACGTAATTCGTGTTTGGAAACCTTTGTCAATCATAGTTGAATAAAAGTTGTCATTCATTTTCTTCAGCATCACAACTTTATTGTGCATGGTAAAAATTAATTGCAATGAGTTTCTCTGGGGAACCCACTTCTATGAAAGCAGCTAAATAACTAACAATAGTTCCTATTGGAATCCGCTATCTTTTTCAATTGTAAACTGTACTCCTTTTCAAAACTGTTAAATTCAATGAGAAGAATGCATTTCATTTGACCCTGTTTTCTGAAAACCTTGTCAACTGTAAACTAAGTCCGTTAATTACCTCGATTCTCGGCAATAACCCCAATACATCCCTCGGGCCTACGGCCCTTGGGATGTATTGGGGTTATTGCCTCGAATCTCGGTAATTAACTCTAGCTTTCATAAAAACATACAGCAGACAACTCGATAGCGTGTACTAAATGCATTCTATGGGTTTACCTGGACTTCAACAGTCGTAAAAACATACAGCAGACAACTCGATAGCTATACTAAATGCATTCTATGGGTTTAACGGGACCTTAACTTTCATAAAAACATACAGCAGACAACTCGATAGCGTGTACTAACACTACTGGAGGGAACCATGTGAAATTCATGTGAAATGTGTGTGAAATGGTCATGTGAAATTAGACCGTATTTCACATGGTATTTCACATGTTAACCATGTGAAATGATGGTGTGAAATGGATGTGAACTGGGCTGATCCTTTTCACATCATAAAAACATGTGAAATTCATGTGAAATTTATGGGACTATATGGACTGCGTATATGTGAAATTGGTGTGAAATTGTTTGAAAGGATGTGAAATTCAGAGATTTGATGCAGACCTGCAGCTGCATTAACACGAGAACATCATCCTAAAAAAATACCTGTGCATGTACTGGAGCATTGTTGCTGTTTAATCATAGAAATTATTTAATAACAGCTCCACAGTCTAATGTTAAAAAGCATAAGATAGGAGAACAATAAAAGCGTACTCACACTGTAGAAGTTGAGAAAATATTATGTGAAATATTTTTTACCATATGTGAAAAAACAAATTACACTACAACGACTTTGCCACTTCTGGAAATTAAAACTTGTTTGCTATATATAAAATCACTGGTAAAGGCATAGTGTCATGATCTGATGATCATTTCTTTTCAGAGTTTACATAACATAATAGGTATGCACCGGAAACGCGTGATATATCAATTTCTCCGTTGGAGCTGTAAAAAGTGTCAAAATTTACAAACACGCTTTACAAACGGATGCAGAAGTTCATACCAACAATCATGCAGAACTTAGGAGTTATTAATCAGTTATGGCTCACATTTGTAAGTGCAATTGTTCATCACAATTATTCAGAGGTGAGAGACAACATTTAACGATCACATTTTGAGGGCTTATGAAGACCGAAGACCTAAAGCTGATCGATTATAAAGCCGATTGATCGCCGGATCGCCGAGTTCAAAATAAACCTACGTAGCGTGTTTCTGCATCAACATACTCTCATTCCGATAAACCAGAACAAAAGGCTAAGTTTCTAGTTTAACAGTGCAATGACTATTTAGAATTACCCATAACTTATTTGCACAAAGGGCAATTCAAAGTGTAGGTTATAAACAAAGGTTAAATTAACTTTTGATTCACATTATTATAAACTAGACGCCGGCGCGCGGCTCGTGCGAGTACGAAAAGGCCGCTATCGATACACCTTAAATGAATCCCAATGAGGTGAAATAAACTATTCCAGTTTTCAACGAACTGACTTCTTCAAGTTAGTTGTTTCTTATTTAACAAGTACTTTACGTATTTATATACACGGCCGAAGTATAATAAGCGCTGGAAGTGATAAGAATGCATCATGAACTCTGTGGACTCACCTTCTATAACGGAAGAATTGCTTTGCTTTTCCTCGGTAGTACAATCAGGAAAACATAAGAAGAAATCGCGGACTAGACGATGATCACCTTTGTGTGTCAGGGCATGAAGTTTGCCAGAAATAATACTGCCATTTCGAGAAACTCCGATGTAGGATGTTCGTTATTGAAATATGATCCTATGCTGAAATCGGCGCCCTTTTATACTAGCCAATTAGATGCGACATTGAATCGGCCCAGGTCCCGCTCGGACATTTCACTCAATCGAAAATTGTCAGCACGCAATATTCTATTTTTGAAATAGCACGAACAAAAATGTATCGTTTCTGTGATGTATATAACAATTTTTCTTTACACTCAGGCGAAGTCCCTTATAGTTTTATTTAGCGATATTTTTCGATAGAAGATTTAACTACACCGTGGTTTTACTGCAGATAAACACATTCAACAAATTTTTCATCAGCCAATGTTCTATTTAGGATCGAGGTAATTGAAATTTAGCTTTGAAAATTTTTTTTGAGGATTAATTCCAGAAGCAGTGGATGTTCAAGTTTGTCCTTTTTTCTAGAAAAAAATTCACAGTTATTTCACATGATGATAATCATTTCACATTAATTTCACAGCATGTGAAATAAGGCCTAGTTCATACGTCGTATTTCGGAGGAATTTAATTCAGACGAATTTAATTATCGCAATTAAATTCGTCTGAAATGCGACGTATAAAACGAACCTAAAAAGGTCGAAAATTAAATTCGTCTAAGACGTTGTATACGTCGACCCTGGACGTATACAACGTCTGAAGTATGTCTTCGTTTTATTTTATTCGTCGTATAAAACGAACTTCCATTTTATACGTCGCACAGACGAATTTAATTGATCAATTAAATTCGTCTAATTAAATGCGACGTATAAACTAGGCCTAAGACTTCTCTTCAGAAAAATATTTCACATGCATTTCACATGATTCGCCATTTCCCATCATCAGTTTCACATGCTAGATTTCACATGTTTTGTGTTTCACACTAAGTTCACATCATTTTTCACATGGTTCCTTCCAGTAGTGTAAATGCATTCTATGGGTTTACCTGGACTTCAACAGTCGTAAAAACATACAGCAGACAACTCGATAGCTATACTAAATGCATTATATGGGTTTAACGGGACCTTAACTTTCGTAAAAACATACAGCAGACAACTCGATAGCTATACTAAATGCATTCTACGGGTTTAACGGGACCTTAACTTTCGTAAAAACATACAGCAGACAACTCGATAGCGATACTAAATGCATTCTATGGGTTTAACGGGACCTTAACTTTCGTAAAAACATGCAGCAGACAACTCGATAGCGATACTAAACGCATTCTATGGGTTTAACGGGACCTTAACTTTCGTAAAAACATACAGCAGACAACTCGATAGCTATACTAAATGCATTCTTTAACGGGACCTTAACTTTCGTAAAAACATACAGCAGACAACTCGATAGCGATACTAAATGCATTCTATGGGTTTAACGGGACCTTAACTTTCGTAAAAACATGCAGCAGACAACTCGATAGCGATACTAAATGCATTCTATGGGTTTAACGGGACCTTAACTTTCGTAAAAACATACAGCAGACAACTCGATAGCTATACTAAATGCATTCTACGGGTTTAACGGGACCTTAACTTTCGTAAAAACATACAGCAGACAACTCGATAGCGATACTAAATGCATTCTATGGGTTTAACGGGACCTTAACTTTCGTAAAAACATACAGCAGACAACTCGATAGCGATAGTAAATGCGCTCTATGGGTTTACCTGGACTTCAACAGTCGTAAAAACATACAGCAGACAACTCTATAGCGATACTAAATGCATTCTATGGGTTTACCTGGACTTCAACAGTCGTAAAAACATACAGCAGACAACTCGATAGCTATACTAAATGCATTCTATGGGTTTCACGGGACCTTAACATTCGTAAAAACATGCAGCAGACGATAGCGATACTAAATGCATTCTATGGGTTTACCTGGACTTCAACAGTCGTAAAAACATACAGCAGACAACTCGATAGCTATACTAAATGCATTCTATGGGTTTAACGGGACCTTAACATACGTAAAAACATACAGCAGACAACTCGATAGCGATACTAAATGCATTCTAGGGGTTTAACGGAACTTATTACTTTACAGTTGACGCGGTTTCCATTGTTATTCGTAGGGAATTAACTCGGATAATGGCTCTCAACAAACTAAAAGTCGGGGAGGGATTTGAATTCTCCAGGGAAAGGTTGGGGTTGATCAATAGAATTGAATTGAATTTCTAGGTAAATATATTGCTCATTATGGATTAATAGGTAAGTATATTGCTCATTATGGATTAATAGGTAAATATCTAGTTATTTACCTATGAATCCATAATAAGCCATATACTTACCTGTAAATCAATAATGTGTGGTTCCAGAAAATATCCCCCCCCCCCCCCCGGAAGAGTGTTGAAAAGTGACCCCCCCACCTCTCTGGAATTGCCGAAGAAAAATACAGTATTTGTATGGAAAATATATCCTTTCCTATTGGTATCCTTCCTATGGATAATTTCTGGAACCACACAATAAGCCATTTTTACCAAGACTTCAAGGGGCACTGTCACGTTTGTTTCATCAAAATATTTTAAAATAAGACAAGTGTTCTACAGAAACAACTCCGAACCTATATTCTGTTTCAAATTTGTCTTAAAAAGAAAAAGAAACTTGTTCAGCCTGTTCGAAAATCAAAAATGCCAATGAGCAATCCAATTCCATCTGCTCGATTATACACGAAAATACTACAAATTTGTATTGATCTAGCAGCTGAAAGGTTAGGTATAAAACGTAGACCATTATTTTGTTGATTTGTAGGGAGTTTGACTGCATTTAAGCTACTTAAAATGACCCCAAGTTAGACCAAATCCATGATAGACCATGACAGTTGCCCCTTTCACAATGACTAATTCAATTATCAACCCAAACATTTAACTAGTGAATTCAAATCCATACACTTACCCCGAGAAAAAAAACAATATTTGCTTCTGATTATCTTTTACGCGAATCCCGTTGAACGCCACAAAACACGATTTCCGAGAACGCCTTCACTTGAACCATATTGAGAAGCGCTTGTCCAGTCTACTTGCTTGGTCTCATTGCCCATAGAGTGTGTTTAAGACGTAAACCTGAAAATACAGATAAAATCATGCCCAAGTTAATTGCATATCTAATCGTAGAGAGCAACCAACGAGCGCAAAATCCTGAAACTTGCCTTCAGTTTCTCCATCTTGAATCAGTTCCATCCGTTTTGCTAGACAGAACGCATTGATAGACTTTAAATACAATACATTCGTAAATATATAGTCAGGATATACACAATGATTAGACGATGTCTGCGTAGACTAAATAACGACTTTTCATAGAGCCAACTAAGGACGTAACATTTTTAAATGGCTTTGAGAAAGTCTAATAGACATCTTGTCCTTCCCTGAATACATTAGTCTTGCTTTCTGGTACTTTTACTATAATATGACCAGGAAAAGCGGTGATGTCGCATGCCCTTATTTTAAGGAGCTTCTCAGAACGAAAAAGCCCTGCAACGATAAAACACATTTAGTAATACGTAAATATTTCAGTGAAGCTTGATCCGTAGCATATATTCATATCTTGAATTAGGCAAAACATACTCCTTTACCCTATATAATTGGTTTTAGCGGAGCTCCTTAGCGGCCCAAGGTCGCAGAGCAGAGCACCATACCTAAGAAAAAAGCGTCAAAATGATCGCAAATAGAGTGTACGATATAAAATCCACAGCGTACCCAATACCTGAATAACGCAAAGGATCGCAAAGGGGTCGAAGTCATTTTTCAACGTCAAGCAGAATTTTCCGCGCGTGTCTGTGAAGCCAGCCTCTTTCGCAGCCATCTGCTGATTTTTATAGTCGCCTTCGCCTGGCTTGCTGTCGCGCGGCCGTGACGTCACAAGATGGAGCCGGGCGAAACAAACTCAAAAATAAGGGGGGAGGGGAGTCGGTGGTCAGGGGGGAGGACATTGGGTGGTCAGGGGGGATGCTCACGTCAAAGTGACGTCACATTACAGTGAACCCAAATACGGCAAATATTATGCTTCATCACTGATTATTCGGTTTTCCGATCGCCGCCAATGAATAAAATACTACTGCAAGCGACTGGAGAACCAACTAGAACCGTACTACGCAAATGTGTCGGGACTTTAGTGTCTGTAGAAATCAAGAAAATTTCTTGTTCAAAAAGAAGGCGGACAAGTGAGAGCTGGCGAAGTTGTAAAGTTGTAACTGGTCATTCGTTATTCCTCGGGGTTTCATTTGACAAATCTGTGGCGTTTTAGATGGCACGGAAAAGGTGAGCTTTCGTTCGACTTGTTGTTTGTCTTCTTGTTGTTTGATTTGGAGGAACAATTTGGCGGTCATGCAACATTCGTGGTTCAAACTCAGGGACGTCAAGTCTCCCGAAGATTTTTCGCTCCGTCTCAAGCGAAAAAATCAAGAAGACTGACCTGGATAACACTTTGTTTATAGGGAGATGGCAGGACATTCCCAAGTTCCGAGCAGGATAAACACTGAAGTTGTTTCTACACGGGAGAAAAAAGCTACTCGGAAGAAAGGTA
Organism: Scolanthus callimorphus; assembly: GCA_033964015.1. Taxonomy (NCBI): domain Eukaryota; kingdom Metazoa; phylum Cnidaria; class Anthozoa; order Actiniaria; family Edwardsiidae; genus Scolanthus; species Scolanthus callimorphus. The sequence goes on along the minus strand of CM066912.1, from coordinate 6,146,845 downwards.
AGCTAAAGTTTGCATGTTTGTTTATCGAGCAGAACGTGAATCCAAAAGTTCGCGGATTAGTCGGGACTCAACTTGTTTTTGACAGTTTTGAGCTTTTTCCAGTTTTTAGCTTTTTCCAGTTATATGCGACTATAAAAATCTAGAGAATTCTAGTAGTATTATTATAGTTTTCAACAGCGAAGGCTAATAAAACGCTTCCCTCCTGCGTGGAAAGGGAAAACATCAGCTTATTTTCTGCAAGTGGCATTCAAAAATCAAAGCTAGAGAGAGGAGCTACAAAACGCCTGTCATTTTGCATAAAGCAAGACATCCTTTTCTGATTCACAGATATTGAAACATCCACCAAAACGAAATTTTCGATCGACACGATGAGGAAATCTCTGCTCGCTGCAAATCCCTGTTGTGGCAATCGATGGTGGTGGAGTTTTGATCTTTTTACTCTTGGATTTCCAAGCGGCAGGAAATTGACTTATGGTACTGAAAAGTATTACTTTAGTGTTTCTTGTAAACAACAAAAGGGCAGAGAAAACGGTAAAGGCTTTCAACTTTTAAAAAAATATTGCAGTATTGTATCTCTACTCTGATTTCAACATGCATGGACTGTGTCATGCATGTATTTAATACTAGTAAATAGCAGTAAAAAAAATGTAGGAAAACAAATGAATACATGTAAATTAGTGCATTTTGTTTGCTGGCATTTTCATAGACGTCATGCCTTCACTTAAGCCTGGTGCACACTTGCAACATAACGACATAAGAAAAATGTCACACGAACAAAATTTAGTGGTTTCAAGAAGTTGGAGTAAACAAAAAATAACATAAGATTGCTTTGGCGAAGTAATCTAATGCAGATCCATGGAAAATATTGATTGCTTCAATTCTTTCCCCCATGCTTTTTTCGTTGCAACATAAGATCCTTATGTCGTTATGTTGCTAGTGTGCACAGGATTTACAACATAACTGGTATGTATGAGTGTGATAGTATGTAATGTGCCCTCTGATAGGATGACACCTAAGTTTACATTTCCGTGTGCTGTTGCACAGTTTCGACACAGCTTTTGGTAAATAGAGATGAAAACACCAAAAATATATGGTACAAATTTGCATTGCCATTACAATATCTAGTTATGCCATGTGGCATACTTGTGTCTAAAATGTATCCATTATGGGGTTATCTGAGGCAGGAATGAAACATTTGTTTTTCTCTCTCGGTGATATATTATTGGTTTCCATTGTCTTTGACATAATTTTCAATGCTCTGGATAGATATTAATGTAACTGCAGCTTCACTATTGCTTGGAAGGGATATGCTGTTCAAACTAGCATCTAACTACATTAGTCAAATCACACTAGTGGTCTATTATCAATGCTGCGTTCTGATTGGTTGAGCTACTAGTAGGCTTTAAGTTATAGCCTACTAGTAGCGAAAAGTGTCGGATTTGAAAGCCAAAAAATGGCAAATGGCCAGAAGAAAAACATTTTTTGGCAATACACATTGACCTACTAGGTGTGATTTGACTGAAACAAATATAGAGTCCATTCAGGCTCGAGGAATAATTGTTAATTATATGCATGATTAGAGCCCCTGATGGAAATTCGCCGACTGCAAACACTGCAGGCCAGAGAGCATAGCAACTGCCTTTGGGTGGAAAGAAGAGTGATAACATAGACTGTTGGAATAGGTTTACATTTACCTTTAACATTTTTTAACAGATATAGTAATAATAACAGGTCTTGATTAATTTTTAAAATCTTTGTATGTTTTGAACTGTACTTAATAAGATTCCCACCTAGTGTTTCAGGAGGGTGAAATTGGAAAAAGTATTTGGCAGTAATCTGATGCACATTTACCTTATTTTTTAATTTCTAAATCCCAATAATGGAACCAAGTTACAGGCTGTCAAAAGCAAAGTTTCTCAATTTTTTTAAAAATCATGAATTATTAATAAGAACAACACAAAAGAACAGCCACTGAACAGCCACTAGTGGTTGTAACTTATTTGCATAGCAACTACCATGAAAGATATCTTAAAGCTCTGCCAAATTTACAAGCAATGGATGGCATCTCAGCATTTTAAAGTAGTTTACAACATCAGCATCTATGTTGTATCAGATCTACATCACCTGCCTGCGACTCATGTTGTAAATCTGATACAACATGGCTGCTCATGTTGTAAACTATCCCCCCCAAAAAAAAACTCTTAAATACATACCAGTAAAATGTTGTTACTGCACCACAAAGGGGCCCCTGAAATTTTTGTGCAATTAAAAAGGGGGTGGTAGGGGGGGGGGGGGGACTTGAATTTAATGTTAGCAAATGAGATGTAGGTCAGAAGTTGAGTATTGTAGATTTACACTCTGTGATGCATAGCAATTTGCTAATATCATACACGAGCAAATAATATGACTTAGCACCTCTCTAATAGCAACCCTCTTTTCCTGTTACCGTTATTCTCTTATCCATTTTTATTTCACATCATTTAAGCCTTTTTAGTGTGTGGTAAGGAGGAGGTATCTTTATTTTTGTTATTCGGCATAGGGGGGAGGGGGGCAAAAATGTTTTTAAACTCTGTGTGGAAAATTGTTTTAACCTTTTTGAGTGTTTCTGATCAAGCCCCCTCCCCCTGATAAGGAATAAATGGGAGAAATAAAATGGGAGAAATGTTCACTGCAGTGCTTTTTTTTCATATGAACGGACACAAAAGGGCAGTTTATGTATAACTTACAGCCAAATCATATTTGGCATCTGGTAATGCATTTTTGGCAGGTGTGTGAAACTGAGAAAACAGAACAGCATAAGGTTAACAGTAACAAAAAATGAAAAAAAATGTTTTTTGATACTATACATGTACCATCTTTTATTAAGGCCCTTCCGGTTTCCACATAGAGGTGGGGGACCGCGGTTCGGCGGGGTAACTCACCTTTTCATATAATCTCTCTTATATTTGCTTTGCTTGTGTTCACATGAGAGGTGGGGTAAACCAATGCTGTCTTGCCAGGGCAGGTTGCCTAGGTGGGGTTGGTTTTCTCCATGTAAACTATCAACCCCGGGATGCTGGGATGAGGTGGTTTCTTAATTTGATTTGAATGGCTGAATGGGCTGTTCCATTTGATATCCGATGCCTATCATTGTGTTTGCCCCTGGAATTTCCACAGGGGTAGTGTTTTTTATCCTAAAAATTCTACAGGGCCATTCATGTCACCTCGGAATTTCCACAGGGCATTCATTTACAACTGGCATTACCCTTATCGAGGAACCTGGAATTTTCATAGGAGTTGTTGTGTTTGATTCTGGAATTTATGTAGGGGTAAGACTGTTTTGAACACTGGAATTTCCACAAGGCCATTCTTTTACCATTGAAATCTCCACAGGTATCCATTTATTGCAAACTTTGGAATTTTCACAGGGGCCCACAAGAGAATGTGGAATTTTCACAGGGGGGCCTGGAACTAACACGGGTAGAGCAATTTGCAACACTGAGTTCCTCAATAGGGTGTTTTGGAAAAGCGCAATACAACAATTTTTAAATTGTACGTTTTTAATCATCAGGGACTACTTGAATCAATTTAAAGGATAATATTATCAAGGCAATACATTTTGAGTTCATAGCAAGTCGATTACCGACGACTGTTAATTCATGTGTTCCAGCCTCACCAAGCTGGGGTACCCCAGCTACCCATCGTCCCACATGTTAACAGGCCCTAAATATAATTGGGAGCTCCGCTTTTAGGCAGTGCCTAAATCTATATATTAATCTACATCTTTCTTCAACTTGTACTAAATTGCAACAGATACTTGCAACCTACGCCGGGGATTGTGCGAAAGGTAGATGGCTAGCATTTCCACTAAGAGTACATAACAGACTCGCATCTCTTGGAAGTCTAAGCGCACATTTCTCTTGTATTATAAGCACGCGTGGATGGCGCAGCGCTGGAATGGAATCTACAAAAAAACCGTTTAGCAAAATTGTAACAACAAATTATAAGAACATTGCAAAGTCTCAGATCATACCATTACATGCGAACAAGTATGCATCTTTTTTTAATGCACCCATCAGCTCATTGGGCCTCGTTGCACTAAATCATTAAAGCGATACATCACTCGACATCGCTATTTGTCAATCGACTTCCAATAATTACATGTAAGTAATCTAAAAGAAAAAATCATAGCAACATGGTATGGCTAGGTTAATAACCTTGTATTATAATGATATGATCACCATGTGTCATTCACCACGTGGTCAGCGGTTACCTGACCACGAGACCTTGTTCACGGCCAGGCGCCATCTTGGCCGCCAGGAATAAACTGTAGTGAGGTGAAAAAATCTCTTTGTCATCTTTACACAATGGCGTAGTACAAAATTAAACAACAAATCCAAATACGCAAATCTTCAGATTTCTTTCATAAAATGCAGAACTGCCATGCATCCAAACACTAGTCATCAATTTCGATGAAGCGGATGTGTCACTCGACTTCGCTCCTACAATTTGCCAATCAGCTCTTAGCATCAATTTCGATGCAGTGAATGTGTCGACTCGACTTCACTATTAAATCAATAGAATAGTCTAACAATTAAAATTATGTCATTATTCTACATGCAACGATATTTCCATTCCAATTACTAGAGCAAATGACAGACCTTTCATTTCTACCATGAATACAAGCTTCTTTCCGACAAAATAACGACAGCCACGAATGAAAACTAGAATACTTAAACCATAATAATGGCTAAAAACTGGCAGATGCCCATGCAGGAACAACTAATGTGATTGATACATGTTGCCTATCAAAAAAATTCAAAATGGCCGTGGAAGATAATCCTCTTCTCCTCTCGTGCGTGAACAAACAGCAATTTATCACCTTTTATTTTTATCATTGCTTGTTATTCAATGTGTGACCAGCTCATTATGACAATTGCAATAATTTCTGTAATTTTCCTGTTATTACGCTAGAACTTACTTCGATTACACAATATTCATTAATGTGAAAAGAACATTCCAAATCCTTACAGCAGCCATTGAGATTGACAAAAACTGGTCATTAGATTGGGCAATCGAACTACGACTGGACTAATGATAGATGTTATAGATACCACGAAACGAATGGTTCTCTGCTGACAAATCAATTGCAGCTATATAGTATTGTTCATAACTCTTGCTGCTTTCTCGATCCTTCTCATAAACAAAGTCAAGTCATCCCAAACAAATCAATCTCTTGAATGATACGCAGCATAACAGGATGTATAACATACCAATTATCCAAATACACAAAATCTGAACGATGATGAACAAGAAGAGCGCGTTTCCCCATTGGGAAAATTCCATGCAAAACCTAAATATGGTCTGTGGAAAGATATCTAGATGGTCATATCCACTTTAGAAATCAAATACACAGCAAATTATGTTCCAGAATGGAGAAACTCAAAATGTTGATGTAATTTTCATACTTTAATTTGAATTTGTACAAACACCTGTTGATTACAGATATGTCCAACACTGTCAAATTTGGCCGATTCGCAGCTGGCTTAGCCGATTCGGCGAACCAAATGTCAGTTCGGGAAAGGGACATTTCAGCCAGTGTGGGTTTCCTTTAGTGTGCACATTTTATGCTAATAGCTTTAAACCGGAAGTAAAATTCGGGCTGTCATAAAATAATGTCCCTCTTAAAAATAATGTCCCTCTTATTCTGAGTTGCCCCTTTTGCTGTTGAGGGGGAGTAGGGTCAGGATCCGTTAGGTTTTCCACGCCGAGCGCACCGAATACTACAGATATAGAGGAGCGAGAGGACCCTGGGTACTAAGACCTCGCGCGGTTGCAAAGCCACCTCGACAGCCACTTCCAACTATTGTCGATTCGAGCCAATTTGGAAGCCAAGCGTTTTTATTTCTTAAATTTCTTCACCTTGAACCATATTACCGCCTTCATATTTAACTATTATGTTGAATATATATCTTGGGAATTTATAGTCTACTATAATATTTTTTGAGGCTGTTTTCTTCTGTCGATTCGGAAAGGACTGTTTGTCGATTCGGGGCTAATTTGTGTCTATTCAGGAATCGGCATCATTTGTCCGGCCAATTCATTCCTTTGAACCATTTATCACCTTGATAGTTAACTACATCGTTGAATATACATCTTGGGATTTGTCTGGAGTTCAATTCACGAGGGGACGCAAGCCTTGGATACGTGCTCACGGGTCGATTGAATCGACCCGTCCCCCTGCTGTGTTCAACCTCTGAGACTACTGCGCGCCTGGGCAATAGCTGTCAGTCGCATTGTGTCTCCCAGTCTGATCCGTCGAATACCTGACAGCACATCATACACAGCTCATTTGGTCAGGGAATCAATTCTATATTTATCGGGTAAAAAGAAGCAAACGTAAGAAGGACATATTTATTTTGACGCCTTAATCTGAATTATTCCCGACTATTCGGCCTTTGCGCGTAGTTTTAAAAGAGCTGTAATATGTTTTTCCAATGTGCTTCTTGGTATCAGCGTGAAACGTAGGGACATATATTGTTTAGTGTTTAGCAATGAAACGAAGCGCGTTCGACTCGACATTTAGTGCAATGCAATCAGATTTTCATTTTTATTGTATGTGAAGAAAACAAGGCGAAAACTGAAGTAGCGCGCAGTCCGCGCAATTTTGCGTTGCAAAGCCTCTTTGTCCGCACATATAGAGTAAGTCAGTATGAGTGATCATAGGTCGGATATAAGTAGATTATACTTTATTGGGCGTACATTTGTTATTTGCTCGACTTTGGCGCTGAATTTGAAGTCGAAGGTCATATTACCCTGTATCCTACTGTGATGCGTGGGTTCTAACATTGCAACAAGCCACAGCTTCTTTCAAGATTTCAGCGTAAATGACGGCTGATAAGCTTCAGAATTACACAATTCAATGTTCATTTGAAATGATATTGTGAATGCTAATGGACTCTCCACATTTAGGTTAGCGACATTAAAGTTAGCTACAAGGGGCTACAGGCAACACGGATAAACACGTGTTATGCGATTCACTCAGGAGGTCTGTAAGATTCAACTAAACGCCGGACAACAATCACTTTGCCGCCCCCTATGTTGTTGTGAGGTTTAGATTAAAGTATGTAAAACATAATTATTGTCTATCACTCCTAAGTGCTTGATAGCAACAAAATCACTAGGCGACTCGCCCGTGGTTTTGTGAGGTTTAGATGAAAGTATGTAAAAATAAATCATTGTGTATCCCTCCTAAGTGCTTGATAGCAACAGAATCACTAGGCGTCTCGCCCATGGTTTTGTGAGGTTTAGATCAAAGTATGTAAAATTAAATCATTGTCTATCCCTCCTAAGTGCTAGATAGCAGATTTACCCATCTAGTCCCCGAGGAGTTTAAATGAGAAATAACCGACAGCCGCTAGTTACGCTAGTTATGGCCCTTTTCAATCCATGCATATATCGGCTGCAATGGTATCTTTTAGATGGTTTTCGTTCTCTTGCCGAAGCAACTAATCCTCGCACCGGAATAAATGTGACTTTTGTATTGTAATTCAAAGTCTCTTGCTTAGATGGCTTTGTTTCATTTTAGACGGACTATAAGGTTATTGGTTTTAAAGTATTGTTTTCTAATGTTGAAGCTACAAATCGTCTGGAAACATTTTGTCTATTGTCGATTTGTTCACTTTAACAATAAAAACTGTCCGCTAACACTTTGTCAACACGGGACTAAGCTACTTCCTTCTTAAGCGCATAACAATTTAATCCGCGGCCGCAAACTGATCGTGATTATCCAATTAAGAAACGCGTCCATAGGAACCTCGATGTCATGTGGTGTGCACGGATTCATATGACACGAGTATTTTACTGAGAAATATGCCACTCGTAAATCTCATGTGAAGCTACATCCGGGACCTGAGTGACATGTTTTCTATATTCTCACTAGAAGTAAGGATATCAGTCAAAACAAAAGTGCTTGGAAATCAATTTGGAATAATTTTTCTGGTTTGTCTATATAATAAAAAGAAAATTACATGGTGGCTTGAAGAGATGAGTTTAAAAACAATATTTTACTCAGTCACTGTGCTCATTTGTAATAATATTGTTATTGACACTCGAAAATAAAACTCACATCTTTGCACCACCGTGTAATATCCTCTATTTAAAGGGGCTCTCGCACGCTCGCTGGCCACTTCTCTGACAAGATAATAGCTCAAATCACAATCCAATTCCATCCTCTTGATAACAGGTCAAAACAACCTACGTAGAATTGCATTTCTCTAACACTTGAAAGGTTTTTCTATTAATCTGGAGGATTATTTTGATTACTACAAGCAAATGTACATGTGTTTTCACCACTACAATTTTACTTACTTTATGTCCATGGTGGACGAATATTAAGCGTGCGAGAGCCCCTGGTAAGGAGTGAGCCTCAATGTATGTTTTCCTCATTCTCAAAGCGTGCTCTCTCAAAATTTCACTGGTGAGGGTGCAGAGCCCAAATTCTAATGTTTTCCTTGTTCCTAAATTGTGCCCCCTCCATGAGCCCAAATTTCATGCTTTCCTTGCTCTCAAAGTGTGCTCGCCTACAATTTCACTGGTAAGGAGTGAGCCCCAATGTATGTTTTCCTCGTTCTCAAAGCGTGCCCTCCCAAAATTTCACTGGTGCAAGGGTGCAGAGCCCAAAGTCTAATGTTTTCCTTGTTCCTAAATTGTGTCCCCTCCATGAGCCCAAATTTTCACGCTTTCCTTGTTCTCAAAGTGTGCTCCCCTACAATTTCACTGGTAAGGAGTGAGCCCAAATGTATGTTTTCCTCGTTCCCAAAGCGTGCCTTCCCACTATTTCAGTGGTGATGATCATGAGATTGTTCAAATTTAAAATATGAATGAAAGCAGATCTGATTACATGATACAGAGATAATAGCAAATAGATACATGTAGAACAAACAGAATGCAGGAAAGGGAGGAAAGTTACAAATTTATGTCTACTGTAGATTGATACAAGGCATAAGGGTCAGAAATTGAGCGCTAGAGATACTTTTTAACTACTGTAGTTTATGATAAATCTACTTATATCCTTTATCTTTTTTTCAGTTTTAAACATGCAGTTTGACTCAGTAAGAAAGAATGAAGCACAAGCCAGCCCTAGGAAAAGGCAATATGATAGTGAATAAATACAAAAGGAATATGTTTGTATACATTATGACATAGATGATGTGAAGGGTTTGGTGCAAGAACCGCCTATGTGACTATTCGGACTGTTTTTCGATTTTCCGATTTTTGAAAAACAAACTGCAGAAACATTGTTAAAATAGCCTAAAACTAGCCTCTCTGCATTTTCCCCCAAAAATCGCTGCGAGAACGCTGTAAAACGGCCTCTAACCAGTGGCTTTATCAACAACGACCTAAGAGACTATTCAGACTGTTTATCGGTTTTTAAAAATTCTGCGCAAATCATGTTCAAATAGTCTAAGTTCCTAAAAATCGCAGTGAGGACGATGTAAAACGACCTTAGCCTTAAACCCTTAACCCTAAACTCTATCTAACCCGAACTTAAATCTAATCCGAAGGCTAAACCTAACCCTAGAAGTGGCACTAAGCCAAGGGTTTTGTCTATAAAGCCGCAAAGATTTGTCTATTGTTTTGAATTCAAAAGAGCTTTTCATCCTACCTGTCGCATTGTTAACCCTTTGTAGCCCGAATTTATCTCTGTAATTTCGCTTATTTTGCAAGGTTCTTCCACTTGAAAAAGTAAAAGACTTCCTGTCCCCCCCCCCAAAAAAAAAAAATCCCGCTGTTTGTAAAGACTAAGGGCTCACCCTTTTCAGTGAAGGCCGTTGAATTCTTGGTTTCGCTTGTCGAACAGAGAGCGAGCCATGAATTCGCTTTATAAATGCTTTTTTCATTTTCTACTACAGGAGCCACTTTGCTTGCATCATAAAGCAAACAAAGTCGGTAGAGACAAACTTGTGGAAGAAGTCACAAATGAGGAGCAAATTTTACGAGCAAAATCGAGTCACAAAGAATTTGGCAGGCCGTGTGATGACTCGTCTAGTATTATGAAGCTTCTCTGTTGTTCTGTAGCAGGATTTCAGCACTGTCAAGACAATTTGGGTTAGTTTTGAATCCAAAAGAATGCATTCGGCGCAATATTCAGTTGACAGGTGCGAGTGACTAGGCACAAAAAATATCTAAAACCGGGGCTAGGGAGGAAGTGCTGTAAATTTTTTAAAGTTTTACCCATAATGCCTTGCGCTTGAAAAGGGAAGACACCGTTTTACAGCGATCTTGCGGCGATTTTTGGGGGAAAATGCAGAGAGGCTAGTTTTAGGCTATTTTAACATGTTTCTGCAGTTTGTTTTTCAAAAATCGGAAAATCGAAAAACAGTCCGAATAGTCACATAGGCGGTTCTTGCACCAAACCCTTCATATTACATGGCTGTATGGAGATACACATTTTATCTTTGAGTGTCGAAAATTTATAATCTCCAAGCGGTCATGTAATGTTCTGTATTATATAAACATCATCGAAATACAAAATTCAAATTTTATTTGAGTCAAGCTTATAAATCGAGCATTGAGCAAAGACAAGTATGATATTTTCACACTTGAAATAACATCAGTATTTTCACATATCAAGTTTTTGTGGGGGAGATCACCCAGTATTTCATGGGTGTTTATATAATCAAACAGTATTTCATGTACAGTACTTACTGGATGCAAATGAGATTTTGCTGCAATTGTTTTTTTTTTCATTTCTTTCTTGTCAATGTACCAGGCATTTGTCTGCAATCACCACCGCGTTAATTTCTTACATGATATTTCAGAGATTTGAGACAATTGATGCAAAAATACTGAGATTGCATGGAACTTGGGAAATTTAACACAAGAAAATAATTCAATTCAATTGACAAGGAATGAGAACGAGATGAAAGAATGAAGCACAAGAGATGAATGAAGATACTTAACTAAGCAAAACATAGTATTTCAGAAAATGTAATTCCCTTTATTTCGAAATGCAATTTAATGAAATGCATTTTATGAACCATGAATTTTTTGAAATACCTAAAAAATTTGAAGTAACCTAAAAAATATTAGGTTAATCAAAATTAAAATAACATTAGGCAATGAGTGTGTCGATTCAGTAAACTCTACGGTTCACAATTTCCCAACTAGCGATCGTACCTACCGAAAATATTTGATTGTTCGCTGTTTTCTAGTATAGTACCTTCTCTCTAGTCATAGATCACGACATCAGAGTTAATTTAACTTTTATTTTGTTCACAAAAGTATTTCAGACTAAAGTAATGAAATAGACTTTCAATTAATAAGTAGATAAAAGTTAATGCAGGCTTCGGAATTTCAAATTCTGAAGATTCAAGTTTAACTTGGGAAATTTCGTTTACCTTTTATGTGTCTAGGTATGTCCGCGTTTTCATAACAAAGAATAGCTATTTTATATTTAAAATCATCAGAATCACTACATTTGTCAGCCTAGCCGGGGTAAAATGGAATAAAATTGCGAAAAATACATATTCAATGATGTTGATCTTTGTGTCATTTATGTCCTTGTCGCAACTTGGTTATCTAAAACTTGAAGTAAAGTAAGTAAAGTAAAGTAGGTGCTTATATAGCGCTTATCCTCAGAGCTCTAAGCGCTTTACATTTTTGGATAACTTATCCAATAGAAACCGGTTTTATAATCATGAGTGTGTGTTAGTATGCTGAGTTCTGTGACACAGAGGTTGGGCAACTTCCGACGGTCCCTCGTGGTTCTTTAACGTCCCTCTGATTCCGGTTAGTGTAGTGTATGTGAGAGACGGGACCTACGGTTTAACGTCTTTGTCCGAGAAGTCGCGAAGGTCTATCCATTTGCATTTTGAACTGGAGCCTTCAATTGAATAACCCACAAGACAACCACGCTCGTAGTTTTACATTTCCTAATACATGAAATGAAATTTACCGATCGCAATTCATTGTTTTTCCCTCTCTAGTTACTGTTGTTACGTCGGACAAACTCATAAAATCCCAGAAGCGTGATTTAAATAGAGCACGGAACAGACACCGATTAATGAAAAATGTAAATGCCTGCTCTAGAACAAACGAATTTTATATGTTCCTGAAGAATAAAGATAATTTTTAAGGAACATCGTGATTTCCAGTTCGTTGCTCGGACTTTTAATTTTGTCCGCCGTCCAATCTAAGTCCAATCGGAAGGATGACATCGGCTTTGTAACCAGGTGGTCCTAGAAGCGTGATTAAAAGCCCAGTGACAGCATGATATGACCATCCCTCCCCGCTTAGTTTTCCTATAAGTTTAGCTAGTCTGGCGTCAACAACTATGATACTCATGGTATTTGCAACAGTTTGTCTGCTTCTTAGTCATAATTACCTATCCCCTTGGATTTTAGGTACTTGCAGCCCAATGGGTCTGCCTCTAAGACGAATAATGACCACCCCTTCCCCTTAGTTTTTCCGAATAGGCCAATCGGGCCGATTTGTCAAGCCAGTCCGGAGGAGTCTCTGAGATTTAAAGTACTTGTAGCTAATAATAATACAACATTTATATAGCGCATATAGCCACGTTCTCGTTAAAAATTACAATCATTAAAAAATAAGAAATAAAAAAACTACTAATTTAAAAACTATTATTTACAACGTATTTAAGGTTACAAATCATATGCTTAAATTTTTTTTTACAAATTATCCGCTACTAAAATAACTCGTAAAAAGATGGGTTTTAAGACGAGACTTAAAAACGGGGACTGTTTGGGAGTTTTTTTTACATGGGGAGGCAATTCATTCCATAAAGAAGGGGCAATTCATTCCATAAAAATGGGTCTGTCTTTTTAGACAAAGAATGACGACCTCTCCCCCTCAGTTTTTCTGAATAGGCAAATTTGGCCGAATCGGCAAGCCAGTCAGGAGGAGTCTCTGAGATTCAGGTATTTCCAGCCCAATAAGTCTGCCTCTTAGACGAAGGATAACTTCCCCTCCCCCGTAGTTTTTCCGAATAGGCAAATCGGGCCGAATCGGCAAGCCAGGCCGAGGGAGTCTCTGAGATTCAAGGTACTTGCAGCCCAATAGGTCTGCCTCTTAGACGAAGGATGACCACCCCTCTGGTACACGAGAAAAATCGCATTCGAAGCCACAACTACGGAAGAAAAATAGCTTAACCTGGGCTTTCTGCGATCTCAGACTGGGGTGAAGTGTTCAGTACTCTCGAAAAGATATTGTATAACAGCGGAAATTCCAGTATATTGCGAATTCCCAGTAAAACAAAAAGAAAGGAACAGACGCGAGAAAACCACACCAGATTAAAACATTCGGCACAGCGAAAGGACGGCGCTGGTACGCCGGGAGAGAAACTGTACGCAATAAACCTATAAAAGATAAAACTATAATAGAACCTTTCCTGAAGAATTGTCAAAATCATCAACAGAAACGAAAACGGCTTACAAACTAAGGAATGAAACGTGAACATTACGTTTTTTAAATTCCCAGAAATGAACCGGATATGACGTAATGCTGAGCGCACGGCTTTATATCGCACACTAGCTTCTGGAAGATGTTAATATTAATATGATTTAACCAGTATTTATCTTTTTATTTATTCATTTCTATGATTTGTTGTAAATATGTATTTACAACAGCACTCACTTGTGACATATAGTCGTTATGAAAAAATTGCACGCCTGTGAACAAATCGCCAACGGGTTACACGGGTAACGCTTCGGCAACAAAGAAAAGTAACTAGAGTCATTATTCATCTTTTTTAATCTAGTGTTACCCGTGTTACCCGTCCCCGGTCTCTCTCGGTTGAATCTACCGAGTTTATTACTGCATCGGCAAATGTTTCACGAGTAAAGAATTGATCAATCTTTGCTTTGCTATAAGTTGTGAAGTCGTCTTTTCGCACTCGTTTTGAGTGCAGTCTTTTAGCCTACAAATAACTTCTATCAGACCACAAACACCTTGCGCTCAAATCCGAGTTATTCGCCTGAATTTCATCCATTTCATAATCAAAACAGCACCAAACTATTCTTGAAAACTTGAATTGACACAAGAATTGATTCAAGTTCTGAAGAAACGTGCCTAACGGAATCAAAAGTAGCCGCTTTTATGGGAACGCACGTACTAGGTAGCAAAAACGTTTCAAACGTCCTCTCCCACGAGAAAAAAAAATCGTCTTTTTTGCCTGTTCATCTGGAAACAAGTAAAGGAACAATGAAAACAACGATTTCAATTTTCGCTTCCACCGCGTTAGATTCGATATAGCTAATTGGATCGGTTACGTACAGAGAAATTTTGAGAAATACGTAGAAAAGCTCCAAATACAATCGCGGACAAAATGTGTTGTCGCCTATGTCGAAAACTGCTCATTTTAGCGGCATTGACAACTTAAAAAAATATTTCTCCTAAAAAATTGTTCATCACAACCCCCCTTCCCCCACACAATGTTGTTGATGAATAGACTTTGAAATGCCAACATGATCATCCCCTAGGCACAACATTGAACGGGGGAGAGGGGGAGGGGAAAAGGTGCCTTTGTATATGCTCTGAATTATGTATGGTTTGTCAATTAGGCGACAACAATTTTGTCCCGGATTGTAGCAATATTGTGATTATTCATATTCAAACTAAGTTCTCAAATATTCAAACTAAATTTGCAAATATTCAAACTAGCTTCAAAGTCAATATTCAAAATTCAAAATTCCGCTTCTACCCCCGACTCACTAGGTCATCCTGTTGACGAAGTATGAATGAATGAATGAATGAATATACTTTATTTATACACGGTTATCCCTATCAAGTACGTAATTTATAAATTATATATGTAAGAAAGATATTATTATAATTATATATATATACTATCCCTAAAACTACCTAAAACTACCTTAACCTGTTTTCCATGAGAGCCGTGTTGGAAGAAATAATTATAAAAACGATATTACGATGTTGAGAAATCATAGGAAGTCCCTGCAGCCCGCTTTAAATGCATTTAGGGAGTCTGCGTGCCGTAACTCTGAGGGTAGGCTATTCCAAAGCACCGCACCACTATAGCTGAAGCTGTTTTTCAAATAGTTTGTGCGGGGCTTTGGAATAGCTAGCTTGCCCTCGGTGTCTCTCAGGGAATAAGCCGCTACGGTGTCCCGGCTAGTGAACATGGACTTAAGGTAATCGGGAGCAAGTCCATTGAGTGATTTAAACACCATTACAGCTTTATGATAGTTCTGGAGTGAACGAATATTTTTCCACCCCAGACTATCAATTAGAGGGTCGGCATTAGAGTCATAAACCGAATTAGTTAAAACTCTAGCGGCCCTATTTTGAAGTTTCTGCAATTTGGTGGCTAAAGTATTGCCACATGTATCCCAAACTTCAGAACAATAATTGAAATGGGGAAGCACTAGTGCATTGAAAATCATTCCTAAGGTTGCTAAGGGAACAAGAGGGCAAACACGTTTAATAGCACCAATTCCAGAAGCAATCTTTTTTGAAATCGCGTTAATGTGTACATTCCAAGATAGATTTTGATCAATGTCCACACCCAACGATTTAGCTTCTGATACATGTTTGATGAGGCTTCCGTTAATCGTGAGGGCGGGTGATTTATCAAACGTGCTCAACCTTTGTCTAGACCCTATCAACATATACTCGGTTTTGGACTGATTTAGAGTCAGCTTGTTTGCCATCAGCCACTCATTGACATTAGCGAGGTCTTCATTTAGATATAGTTCGATATCCTCGATATTATTACTCGGAAATGTCAAATGTGTGTCGTCTGCATACATACGGGGTGTGGCGTGCGACAGGCAATTTGGTAAGTCGTTGATATAGACCAAAAACAGTAGAGGTCCTAGTATGGTCCGCTGAGGAATACCACAAAGCAGCGAGCGACTATTAGAAAGTCGACTATTAACGCTGCATTTTTGGATGCGATTGCTTAGATAAGACTTCAACCAAACACCTGAGGCACCCCTATCCCGTATGCACTCAGCTTTGAGAGTAGGATTTCGTGGTCAACCGTATCAAAAGCTTTTTTCAAGTCTAGGAAAACAACAGAGTTCACATTTCCACGATCAATATTGTAAGCCCAACTATTAGAAGCTTCGAGGAGAGCTGTGACTGTTGAATGGAGACCACGAAATCCTGACTGACAATTGGAAAGGAGTTTATTGTCACCAAGGAATGAATAGACTTGTTGAAAAACGATGTTCTCAAACACCTTTGCAATGACAGGAATGATTAAGATTGGCCTATAGTTATCAAGAGCTGCGCGTTCCCCCTTCTTGAATAAAGGGATAACGGGATAACCTCACTCATGCTTATGATTCTATATCTATGATCCTTATAACACGAGTGGTAACCGAGCTTTACTGTGCAAAATGAAGTAAGTGTGTCGTTCATCTACGGACAATGAAAGCTCGACTAATCAATCCGACCAGTATTCCTAGACTGGAGCTATTTGGCGCCGTGCTCTCCGTAGAGAGTGTACAGAGGGGCCCGATTAATGAGCGACGTTTTAAAACTACAAATTTAGTTTGTGTAGTTATGTAGTTTCATTCCTCGCATACCTTTGAGATTATTCGCATAGCTTTGATTTTCACAATCTACAGTCTGTACTTGTTGATACGGGTTGGTAAGGCCTCAAAATAGTTCGTGTAGCTATGTGAGTTTCATGATCTTCGTATGTAAGTTTCATTCTTCGCAACAGTCTACAGCAGTGTACACTCTTTACATAACTTTGACTTTTTTCAAGAGTCTACACTTGTTGGAACTGCTAAATTGATTTCAAATAGTGCTCGTGGATAAAGTATTTCTTTTTTTTTTATATATTGCGCAGGAGGGGTATACACAAATTTACAATAATCCGGCTGCACGGCCAGTTCAGTAAGACGATTGCAATACAAAGAGCAACTTGCAGCATCCGGAATCCTAACTCTATTGTGTTTCTGATGGACCTCCACGTGCACATGCCTGATGAAATCATACGCATTGTCAGAAAGGTAGGCTTTTCGAAGTCATTGCATATATACATATAAGTGTTCAGAGATCTCACTGTTGGGCCTCTGAGAACATAAATCAGGTCTCCTAGTGGGTACTAATGAGGTCCTCTAAAACGGTAATAACCAAAAAACATATATAGATTTAGGCACTTCCTAAAAGCGGAACTCACTCACTCATCCGGCCTACCATCGGAAAAGGTGACCCTGTAGTGCCTACAATGTTACCGGCGACGGGCGCGATGTTGGTGACCAATTTCAAACGGCACTAAAATACGCGTTTTTCGTCAAAATAAATTGATCGCCACAATATTATATTTTCATAATCGGCAAACCAATAAGGGTACTGCCAAAGTATAAGGACGTAGCAATTAACTCAAATATCTTACAAAACTACTACGGAAAAAAGGTCCAAAAAGTCACGAAAATGGAAAACCGTGCCTAACATTTTCCGTATCTAAATTTCATTAACTTAGATTATAGCGGAACTCCCCGCACCGAAGGCGCGGAGTGGAGCCCCATACGTATCATTCAACGTCGCACGAGAAAGCAAACCCATCTGAGCTAAAACGATACGTTCAGTGGGTTGTGAAAACATCGCGGGCTCTTATTTACGCATGCGCACTTGCGTTAGTGTCGACCCGTGTACACAGCCAATCACAGTCCGTCTTGAATCACTGAGCGCATGCGTTGTCCTCCACATCCAGCACAGTGCCGAGGCGCGCGTTTGGTTTGGACACGAACCGGAAGTCGATCCTTCATTTTCCCGCCGAAAAAAACTCACAAAACACGCGCCCGCGTCGGCTCGCTCGAGTTCATTCAGACGAGCATGTTTGTTGAGTCAAACTGAAACAAACTCGTGTGTGCGAACCACGCCAAATTTGCTCAAAAGAATTCTCTAATGGTTCTCAGAACACTTCGGATTCGATTCCTTCGCCGATATTTTATAATGGTGTTTAGTCATTTTGGAGAAACTATGAGGGAGTTACAAACGATTTAAAGGCTCCCGTGCGAGTTGATCTCCCAGGATTAGGCAAATACTAGGATTTTCCGAGTTATCCTAGATTCTCCTAACTTTTGGGAATTAATGCAATCAAGCTAAGCTTTACAAATTGGGAGTTCCTAGGTAAATGCGGGAGCGAAATTAACGCATGTTCGACCCGCAATAATGTGGCATTTCCTAGGAGATCCTAAGAGCAGCTTACATTTCCCCAATTACAGCTAGTCTGACATTTTTCATTAATAAAAATGAAGATTTGGCACCTCTGATTATGCGGGAGTTCCTAGAAGATTCATGGAGCAGTTCCCAAATCCCCTCACAATCTTGGAGTGACCTCCTGGATGTTAAAAACTGGGGAAATTAGTTTGCGTACAAAACATGCGAAATTAAATAACTGACATTGGACTTGATGTGAAAACGAGTGTGTGTTTTTTTACGAGGAGAAACCTTTTTTCGCATAATTAAACTTTGCAACCAGATCTGAAAATGCTGTGAATGATTCACTATGACACAAGCGCGGTACTAAAAATCTCTCAAAATTAGCTGCATGAACATTTAACAAACAAGAAAAAAAGGTGGAATAATCCAATTTTTTTCTTTGTAGTAATTTTAAATAAAACAGAATTGCAGCCACCATCAAATAAATGTTGTTCTGATTGTTGAGCGAGAGGAACCTGGTGTCGAGTGTTCTTCGCTTCCGATTGGTTAAAGACCCATCACCAACTGGGAGCCTTTGCGCCCCGTTTTCGTTTGTTTTCAAATTGATCCATTATTTTTCGGCTGCTCTGATTGGCTAAGAGTCTCGCACTTTTGAAACAAAGGCGGCCCGACACAAACGGTTGGTCCGTGACAGTGTAATGCTCGCATGGCATGGCCCGCGGCTCTCATTTTGGCAATATAAACTTCGTTAGAGAATCTGTCGATTATATTATGGTTGGACATTTCTCCCAGCATAATCCTCGAAAGATACTACCAAAGAATAAACGCGGATATTACTGACATATAATATGTAAGAGGTGAGTTGTTGAATTGTTGTTATTCTCAGGTCTAAGTAGTCCGTAAAGTTTCTGTGCAGAGCTTATTTCCCCGACATCACTTAGAATAGTCCTTGTATTATAGAAGAAAACTATTATAATGGCGAGGGCAGCAAATCAAGAGAACTACCTATTCCTGACTTTATTTTGTTTCGTATCAAGGGTTCAGATTCGAGATCAATACAATCGGGTCGAACTTATGAGCGGTTGCTAAATCTCTTTGTAGTAATTAGTAATAGTCTTTTGATCGGTTGTTTATTTATAATCTCGCCCCAGCGGCACAAACGGTACTAAACGGTTAATCTTAAACCTTTTCCAAGATAGGGGTTACTCGGTTACTCCACTCTTACACTCTTCCTTTAAACAACGAGAAAATTAACTTTTAGTTATAATACTTGTTGTGTTTTGTTGAATTATAAACACCGGGTCACTGCGGTTCACGCTGCGACGCAAATCGAGTAATCTGTACACGCCGTGCTATTGATTTTAAAGATCGCAAATTTGTAGAGCGTTAGTTTTCTTTCCAGTAAAATGTTGATGAATAAAGCCCTCAATGTTTTGCCATAAAATCGATCACAAGCCTATATTTTTTTTTGCTACGAAATTCCTTAGTTGTTACTCTCGCATTGTTACTAATATTTCACAACACATGCCAGCAGACCGGCTAACACGAGCTTCCGGTTAAGACATTAATGTGTGAAACTGGAAAGAAAGTTTTTGCCCCCGCAGGGTTTTGGCCCAGAGGCCAAAACCCGAGGAGGCATTATAGAACCCCCCGCGTAAAGAGAAAACATAAGGGTATATGGTACATATGCCAGAAAAAATCTCGATCCGTCGGAGCAGGGACCGCAAAAGGTCTTGGGTAACGTTTATGATTGGATGACGGGATCATGTGATTAGCAAAGGAACGCAAATGATTGGCGCAAAGTAGCTATGGTCATTGCCAAAAAGCCCGCAAAAGGTCTTGGGTAACGTTTATGATTGGATGACGGGATCATGTGATTCGCAAAGGAAATGATTGGCAGAGCCTAACAAAGAGCTGTTGTTCGTAAGCGTGGGTTTGAGACCTCTACTGTTGTCACGTCACTGGCGGATAATAAAAATTCTAAACATTCACAACAAACTGGTCGTGACATTTAACAAATCACCAAAAACTCTAAGGAGACGCTCAGCCGAAGTCAGTCAGTGCAATCCATAGTTCAGAATTAGCAAATGTTGAGCTGCTGTGGCTGTGTAGTCTAGAGAAAAACTTGAATGTTCACAAAGCTAAGAGCTCTAAACCTCATAATAGTATTAAAGCATTCAAAATAGTTGCTATTGTGCTTAACAATAGGTCCGCTACGAAAGAATGTGATAATTTAACGACAAGATTTCCTTTTTATAAGTTCACCGCACTCAGAAAGAGGACTTTAGAATTATTATTTTTGCATCAGTACAAGGGAGAAGTAGGCGTTTTTGTCTTCTTCCGATGTGTGCGCTGTCTGCTGTGTAATGGTTGCCTCTAAAGTATACTAAGTAGGTTAAAATAGTCTACCTTTGTTGACCGGAAATCTGGCAAGGGCGGAACGCGTTTTTTAGTGCTGTTAAATTAAGTTCTATTATAAGCTCTTTAGCAGCTTCAGGTGATAGCTGGTATAAAGACGCAGATATAGGTTATTAGGGAGCAGCGATTGAAAAACAGCAAAAGCAGAGAAATCGTGAAGCAGAGACAGCCAACGAGATACGAGAGTCTAAAGTCTTGTGTTCTGTTCTCCGTTGTAAGGATTTCCGGAAAGATCAAATGGCTTTAAGCTTTCAAGTATTCATATTCATAGAGTTTTCAAACAAGATTTTTGTGCGCAAGTGTTTCTGAGTAAGAATGTGTATTAATAGTCGTTTTGGAATTGTGACACAATAGTTTTCAGAAGAATTTTCGGTATTTCGCTAGAGTTTCGCAAGAGTTTTGACGGCTTTCGTACTTTTGGTTAGAATTGTTTATAGAGTTTCGGCTTATAGAATTTCACATGTATCTTTAACGGTTTTGTAATACAACTGACAAACTCCAACAAGCTGATAACGGTGGGTTCGCGTGTTGTCTGAAACAGCTGTAAAAATGTTAATTGAAATACATCTGCAGTTTAAAAAGCACGGGGGCAGCTCTAGTGAGAACTATTACTAGTAGTTTATAACTGAGAATGAGTATTACGAGTATAATTTTTAAACTGCGCATCGTTTCTGGTAAAAAACAGCAAATAAAGCTCTGTTTCGCTTGATAAAGTATACACTTTCTAAAGCCAGTGTATGCATTTAGGGAAATGCTCAGGAGAGCTAAGGCCTGGGTCTCATTTTCATTCAAAATGGCGGATCAAAGACGTTAGGGGGTAGTCTATCTTCAGTGGCTTTGCTACTTCCACTGTCAAACATGGTTAAGGTTGTTAACGGTCATGAAACAAGTAAATGTTGTGTTTATTTTACATGGAATGTGACCTTTGAACCTTACCTTAAAGCAATTTCAAAAAAAGCCCTTGGCAGGTCGTGAAAAGTTTCAAATTCTGAGGATTTAACAATGTGATGTGTTTAAAGCCATCACAGGTATATCTGATCCAGTTCGAAAACGTGACCATTTCATTAGGAATCCTATTTTAGGACACTTTGAAATTTGATACCCTTTAATAACTTCGAAATTAAAATGTTGTGCAAGATCGGAAATTGGAGTGATAAGTACTACATTATTCCCTACCATTTCCATCTGGTGGTTTTAAGAGTGGTGCAAATTTTCTGAACCTGCGGAGGCTCTGAAGTTTCATTTCTTAATATGGAGGTCAAAGGTTAGGATTTCGTTCCCATGGAAACACCAACAACTCAAATTAACAAGAATGACGATGTCTATGACATCACATCAACACAAGAAGCCTATCTTTAATTCACCCAAATTAAGGCCTGATTGAATGTTTTTAAGGGCGTGGTCGCATGGACCCATGCCTTAAGCCACCTGAGTATTCAAACGTGAATCTTGTAGTTGGTCCACAAGCGCTTGAATTTCTTCCAATTCGATGCTAAATTTCCTTTCAGGTCTAGCTTGGGAGGCAAGGGAATGTTAGACTGAACAAACGGTACTGGTTGTAAATTCGCTGAACTTGTACTGGCACTCAGCTGACTCGACGAAGCTTCTTCGTTATCGCTCATCTTGTAGCAGGAAAATCACTCAAAATTCCGGTCGAATTCGAGCTATGGGTCTGGAAATCCACAATTACCGACACCATGTAGCGTTGGGTATACTTTAAGAACCAAGGAGATTGGTATAGGAACCACAAAGTTTTACTTACTACCGAAAACGGGTACCAATCGAGACTCCGATTACAACAACTACAAGTCTCTCTCTAAAAACCGGAAAGCATGGCGCTGGCGTCACAGCGCGTGACGCTGTTGCGTTACACATATAACGATACAGGAGATACCGCATGTCATCTCGCCCACGAGCAGAACAGCCAAAAAGGCTAATGCACACATTGCTTGGAAACGAACAATCTCATAATTACTTGACGAAAAGCTCCGCTGTGATAACCTTATGCAAATTAGGCATTGTTATAGGCAAACGATGATCAAGTCTAGAATCCAATTCGGAATATCCCTTGAGCATCTGAATAACAACGGATACTTTTGTAGGGTCCGTGAGTCCCGACAGCCGATGGATGTAGCCTTATGCTGACACATAAGTGTTGACCGTCGAAGAAGCGTATGACTTGTCGTACAAATATGCTATGAAAAAGGACAACATTGGAGCCGAGATTGGTAATTGGACATCTGACCGTTAGAAAATAGAATGCATAAATTGCAAAAAAATTAGCACAGCTTCAAGAAATCTGTATCTTCCGGCACAATTATTACCGCGAAACAAAATGATATGCGGCATGAGCTTCATGCAAGTTATCTTTTTCTTGAGATAAGTCTAGATCAGTCAGACGTCGAACCATTCCGGATGACAAGCGTCTACCCTGATATTAAGTCTGCATACGTTCTTTTCGGCCATTCCTTAGTCACACAGACTATCAATGCTTGTTTGTTCCTCGAGCTGCACAGGAATTTTCGCAATTGTTTGAGCTGGTGTTCTGCTTGGAGTTTCGTCTCTCCACTCTCACTCTGCGTCACGATCGATTGTGCTAATAATCTTCCCCGCTTTGTCCAAGCAAATTCATGGTTAGAAGCTGGAAGCTGTATATTTTTGTTCTCAGTGCTTTTAAGGCATGGCTATGCAAGGAAAAGCGTAGGGGTTGGTATATGTTTAATGCATTTACTCATTTCTTTACGAAACTTAATTCATGTCACAGAGCACCCAGAACTTAACAAAGTTTGAGTATCGTTTCTATGACAACACGGAATGTGACCTTTGAACCTCATTTTAACGGAATTTTAAAAACTGCCCCTGCTGACAGGGAAAATGCATAAGAGGCAAAAAATATATTAGTGGAAAAAAAATACCTTCCTTGGTGTTTGTAAATCTAATTGGAAATGGTGCACAACACACATGGATAAGAAGTTATCGAAGGGTATCGAATTTCACATTATCCTAACATAGGATTCCTAATGAAGATGTCAACTTTTCCAATTAGATCAACAATATGTACACAGACTTAAGTCACTTGGCACGTAAACATTTTCAGGATATAAAGCCTTTCCCTGTCCGCAGGAGCACTTTTTAAAAACCCGTTACCTTCGAGTTCAAAGGTCACATTTAAAGTTGTCATAGAAACAGCAACCAAAACTTTCTTATTTTTCAACCCCACACAGGCTGAAAAACTTTAAATAACCGAACATTTGAAAGCACTGGAGTTAGACCACCCCCTAGGCTTTCTAAAAAATATTTGTTTGTCAGCCAGGCCTTAATGGTGCTGAGTTGAGATCAGCAAACGATTTACCGCTATCATTTGTAGGCACAGTGTGGTATTTATGTCTTCTAATTTGGAGCGCAAGTCAGTGGCCATGTTGGTTCAGGATCTGATTAGGTCAACATTGTTGATGATACATTTGAAAGCACTCCGGAGTAAGATATGCTTCGACAGGGCTTCTGCCTTCCATCATTTACAGCAACCGGTATTGACGTGCGCGTCCTAGAGCGATGAGTCTTGAGTGAACAAGAAACAGGTCACGTACTTCAAAAACTAGTGCCACTGTCAGAAGAGTGGATAAGAACTCTTTGAATACGTCTGGGATGTTCACGGCCTTTTGTTCAAGTCGGATGGTTTCGGAGGCCATTAGGCTTTACTATCTCATGCTTGGATCGCTTTTTAGGCTAGTCTATACCAAATAATCCAATGGCGCGCTCCCCTGTCTGGGTGTAAACTTGATCAATCGAGCGCCCCATTTGGAAACCAAGGTATATATCAAACCTACCAGCACAGGGTTGTTACTACATCATCACAGCCAAGTTGACAGTCGATACAATAAAAGCCTGCTAACAACCATGCTCGACCGCGCCTACCGATTGTCCTCTTCCTGGACCTTTTTTTTTCTCGAAGAATGCGAACGACGGAATGGAGTTTTCCTGAAATTGAAGTACTCAGGTAATGATGATTGACTCTACCATCAGAGGGTACATAAACAAGAAAATATCTGACCAGCAGCCAACTCGCGATCCGCCATCCGGAGAAGCCGTAGGATTAAGTATCTCTTTCAAGGACCAGGATGCAGCAGCTATTGTCAAGAAACAGCTACAGGCTCTCAGTTTCAAATTGCACACGACAATCCAGCCTGTGTTTGTCATTCACAAGATTCGCCAGGATCTTTGAGTGCGTGAAATTAAACCCACCATTCTTAACCGACAGCGTGGTGTTGACTCTATAAATTTGGTGGGAGGCTCCTATATTTTTGGGCAGGCCTGCTCAATGAGAAAAACACATTTGACTCCTATCTGATACCGAAAGTGAGTCAAACACAATATCATGCAAAAAACTCGAAATACAAATGGTTTGCGAATCCGTTAATGTGCCTTGACATGTTTAGCAGACACCAAGGAAGATATCAGCATCGATATTTTACTGTTGTATAACGATAATTGGAACAGAAACGGCCCAGAGATATCCTGCGAGCAGAGCTTCTGTAGTCAAGTGAAGCGAACAGAGGGACAGCGCGACACGAACAACAATTGTACACGGAAAACGCATTCTTTTCAATTCTTCCTGTAACTACGAATTTGAACTCTGCAAATATGGAAGAGGCAATTTATTCATTTCAGAGATGGACGACTCTACGACTGTATCTGGGAATGAATAGTTTATATAAAGGAATCGAACGAACGGTTTTAAACGAACCGGACTCTAAATGTAGCGCGCGGAACCTGTAGCGCTGAGGGATTAAATGAAACGATTTTCCAAGAGCAGCACCAATAACTTTATGTTAAAAGAGTTACTACCGAGCCCAGATAGCCAAAAGACTGGAGCCATACACCGATGTTATTGATGTGATGTCAATGTTTGAAAATAATTAATAGGAAATGCATTTGGGACCATTTGGAGGTGCAATTTCATGTTTTGGTGAACAAAATCCTTTGCCAGAGTAATTTTAAAGATATTCAAATTATGTAAGCACTTTTTCAAGCTAGACATTCTACTCAGTAATTAAGGTAACACCAAAAATAAATTCCCATTGGAACCTGTAACAGTAATTTTCAAAGTTGAAACAAATAGTGCAAACAGGAAACAGGACTGTACGTTTGCACAGAGGTTATTTTTGTTTTTCTTGTAGGGGAATTTAGGGGGCCTGCTCACCCGAGGAAAAATTAATTTCAATGTCAATATAAATAGCTCGTAAGAAAAGTTATCCAGCTGCAAACTATAATTGTAAAAGCTTTTAGATTATTCAGTGAAGAAGTGGTTGAAAAATTCCAGCCAGTCTCATCCAAAAACATGTGGATGAGAAAATATCAGCAAAGTCAGTTCCTGCTAGCAGAGGCCACTTCTCTCTTGTTTTGAGTTTTGCATAGTTGGAAAACACTAAAAGTAAAAGAAAATGCAGGGAGGTGAGTTTAAAGTTGCCTCTGCTCGCAGGGAACAAAGTCAGGTAACTCTTTTGCACTAATAGTGACATCTCCTACCTGTGTTAGCTGTGTTGGTAATGGGGCAGGCTGAGGACCCTGGCCTGGGTACACACGACGCACTACGTCCGCGATACTTAGACCAGCGGCTGTCCATCGGAAATTATAACCACGCGAAAGGTGCTCGATGGGTTACTTTTATTTCATTTTTGTTTTATTTTGTTTCATTTTGTTTTAATACCACACATTAGCCTATGGGGCTCCACCAGAGTTCCGCTATTAAATTGTCAGGCACTACAGGGTCACCTTTTCCCAGACTGACATTTTCAAATATTAAAAAGTGTAAAATACAATCTCAATCAGATATTTATAAATGCTGAAGTTGCGTGTATTATTGTTGTTATGTGGGTTGCGCTTTTAGGCAGAGCCTAAATCGATATATTATCTCGTGAAGGTCATCAGGTGAGCGAAATGAGGTGGTCAGGTGATATGACGCCATCTATGCTTGACAAATAGTTCTCTTTATTGCACTTTTCAATCATTCCATTTGGAGGGATTATTACCTTAATTTTTCTGAAGGAGGTTTTTATCTCACTTGACATGATGCTTATTTTCGTCCCTGTATTTGTATTGCGTCAATGCAGCAACATACCGAAGAAAACACTGTTGTATACATATCAAGAGACATTTTCTTCTTATCAAAACCTATTCTCGGTTTTCATGTGAAGTCATCAAAAAGCCTAACTTCTAATCCAAGAGACCTACAGAGAAGTCCATTCTGTGATGAATATAATTCTATAATTTGGATTGAAAACAGCGTCGTTTTGGAGACACGATTAATTGGCCATTATAGAGCCCTCTGCTGGGGCTCCAACATGGCGGCTCCATACAATTACTGTACAAAATGGCGCACATTCACTTCCTAATATCTCGCTCGGAAAGTAACCAATCGGCCTACAAAAAATTACCCAGGAAACATAATTTTGTCTATTCTTTATAATTCTATTAGGCATCTAGTGTTTAGAAGTTAATTTAGAGAAATAAATCTCGTCACGTGACAATGAAACCAAGAATAGTATTAACCATGTACACATGGGAATCCCTTTCATTCACACAGAAAATATTATAACCAGGAGCTCCGCTTTTAGCCAGTGGCTAAATCTTTATTAGCATTTTCATATGTGACTGAATTTATGTTCTTTTCAAAATATAAGTATTTGTCACGCCATGACGGAGTGTTCATTTGGATTTTTATCTTTCTAATACTGACCTCGCTCGCCCCGCGCATACGAGACAAAAATGTTATCCAATTTGATCTAAAAAATGTCAGTATCTATGAAATAAATAAATTACTCAAAAGAAAATGCTTGTACGGTTGTTATGCACTTGTTAGTGCGTATGAGATACTCCCCAACTCTTGCATCAAAACTGTACGCGCGCAATTTCCATTAATTAATAAATATGTCTTCGCTTCTTTTACCTCTGACACGGCCATATTTTCGACAGTGTACAACTAGGCGTTCCTCTGCTAACAAAACTTGTCCAACTTGTAGTGAAACCAGCTGCAAAGTGTTTCAACAATTTTAAATTAAACCCTTTAGGTTTAGCATGCTGACTTGTGCAGCCGAAAAAATGCGCAGTAATTCCCATACATAAAGGCAATTACAACAAGGGCAATTAAATCGATACATTAATGTTGATTTGTATCCTTATTAGTGAACCATTTTCACCCGACAACAATGCCGCTCATTGTCTGGCGTGGAGTTAAGTTATGGGAGGAAGGTCGGCCGAGGCAATGAGCGACTAGCTGTGCGAGTCTGTGGGCCGAGTGTCGGAGCTGAAGGCTACGTCGCCGAAGGGGAGGAGGGAGGGCGAAAATTTCTAGAGGCTTACCGGTTGTCTTGTGTATTTCTGCTGAACTGCCCCGAACTTCGGTTTGGGTTAGTTATAAAGGAAAAGAAATCACGTGATAACGTATGCACTTACAAAGAACAAGTTATGCAATTCTTGGGTTACATCATCCACGCATTCCAGCGCTTCGCGGCATTCTTATCTGTGAAAATAGTGAACCATTTTCACCCGACAACAATGCCGCTCATTGTCTGGCGTGGAGTTAAGTTATGGGAGGAAGGTCGGCCTCGGATGACGCCCCTTTACTGTACACCGCACGGGTACCGGCAACTAAAGCAAAAAAGGGGGGTGATAGAGAAATTATACAGACACAGGGAACCCACAGCACCTCCTTCCCATTACTCAAAAATCCCCCCTCCCCTCCTACAGAACAGATTTGAGTGACAAACAGCAACGATTGAACCTGCAGTTGGTGTTTGACATCCGCCGTGACGTTTATTTAGGGAAAAGCCAGTGAAAGTCCCTTTAGCTCGTTCTTTTCTGTAAAGGCCTGTGTAAGAGTCGATGCGAGAGGGGCCTCATCTCTTCCCTTCCTGGGACAAGTGCTTGCCGACAACACTTTAGCAACCCGATCTGAGTTGAGGACTTTGCCCGTCTGTGTGTAATGCTCCGTCGTAGCCAGGGAGAACCAGCCAACATGTCTTGCTATATCTTCGGGTTCAACGCCTAAGAGGGCCAGGGTGATGGAGCATCCACTCCTGAAGCTGTGTACCGTTTCCCCGTCGTGTAATCCAGCAGAGCGCAAGTGCAGGGACAGTCTGTTTGCTACCGCAGATGCGACAAATGGATTCTCACTAACCCGGTTCCTCGCATCGAGAGCTCGAAAGAGGTAACCATCTCTTAACTCGACGCCCATCATATCGCACAGTCGAACATATAGCTTTAGGTTTGAGACTGGACAGACTGTGACATTCGAACAGTTCTTGACCTTAAATATGTTCTGCTTTCCACCACCTCTTAAGGTCTTTCCAAACGTATGTCGGAACAAGAAGCCGTCGCCTTCAGGGAGCAGCGTTACTTCTTTCGTGAACAACCTTCCTAAATCGGAGCCTCGGTCACCAGCATAGAAATCTAGACAGAAAAATGCCAAATCCCTAGCGTTGACGTAGCGCTGGACTGCCGTAGATTTGCGGGAAAAGACGAGATTCCTAAGATAAAGGCACAGCTTTGAAAGTTTGTCGAAAAACAAAGGGACGGCCTGTCTTGGGGATACTCGGGCCATCGCTTGTTCTTCCCGGATTGAGGACAGAAACTGCTTGACTGAGTTGTGGGCCGCCGGGTTACCAACGCCAAGGATATCGTTCCACTCTCCCCCGCGGCCTGATTCGGAAAAAATGGAGCGAAGCTTTCCTATCAAGGCGTCG
This sequence comes from Scolanthus callimorphus, assembly GCA_033964015.1. NCBI lineage: Eukaryota > Metazoa > Cnidaria > Anthozoa > Actiniaria > Edwardsiidae > Scolanthus > Scolanthus callimorphus. Next base: position 6,117,545 of record CM066912.1, on the reverse strand, counting down.
ACCGTGCCGGCGGCTAACCTGGAAGGGCATGTGCAACGAGTTTTGCCCGTGTGTCCAAAAAACTTGCACCGAGGGACATGGACCTTCGTCCTTCCACCCTTGTCTTTCCAGACCAGGAATCTTGTAATGTCACCCGGCGTAGCGGTTGCAATGTACTTAACTGTCGGTAAGGAAAACAGGAAGCTTTCCAGTTCTTGTTGCAGGCTCGATTTTTGTTTCTGATAGGGTTTCTGCCGCTTCTTCTGCTCAAGAGCCCGAAGACGCTCATCAATGACGGATAGATCCATAACGACCCTCTTCGGGCTTTCGTCGGTACTTATTTTTCTACGTTTGTAACCGCATTGCTGGCAAAAGGCAAAGGAGGCATCGTTTGGATAACAACAAGTGGGGCAACTGACAGCGGGAACCCAGATTCTAGGGGTTTGTGGAAGTATCTGTAGTGAAAAATGAAGAAGAAGAGACGGAGCTAGATTTCAATACGTTTAATAACGCAACTAGTTTCACTACATAAAGGTAACCCACTCTTATAACTCCATCGGTGTATACACAAGCCATGAGAGCCCTCGATGATAGTGACTATTACAGTTAATAATATCGACGAACTAGCAACTTTCCATATAATCATGACAAAATGTGGTTGGAACTCAATTAATTTGTGTAAATGACGAAGTGCTACCTAGTTTAGCTATAGGCGTAAAATGCCCCATCATAACAGCATAACTAAGGTCTATAAGTTCAGAAGATGCAGCGACACGCCCACAAATCCCATGCCAGGGGCTTGAAACACCACTCGGATGCTCCACCAGTAGGAAAGGACAGAACCGAACAGTCACCCTTCCTCCCCAAAAGGATGCGATCGATGGTGATAGCCTCAACGAGTGCCCACCAGAACAGGCGTGGCCGGATATCCGGAACAACCATGGTGAAAGGGCGATCATAGCTCTGTTCCATGAAGAGACGTAGGAGCGGGCCAATAAGTACGAAAGGGGGAAAAACATACAGGTTGTGGCCTACAGGAAGTTGCTGCGCGAAGATGTTGATACCCATCGTACCGGGAGTGTAGCAAGGTGTAAAATGAGGAAGGGGCGCTTCATGGGGGTCATTTTGGCAATTGCTGTCCAGCGCCATCAGGTCAAATGTATGGGGCCCGAACAGTTTATCTACCAGCCGCCAAGTATCGCGAGACAGGGTGCAGTCGAGGTCTGACCGTTTACGCGAGGGTGCGTCAGCAGGGTTATGAGCGGAAGGAACATAGCACACGGAGATGGCGAAATTAAACTCTTGAGAGCAGCGGAGTATCTGCTTAATGACATCATTAATCTTGGTCACCTTGCCCCCCTCGTTCTCCCAGTTTCTAATCAAAGACATGCTATCCGTATGAACGTCGACACGGGTATTACGGAGCTTGCCCTGAAAGGCGCGGAGGGAATATAGCAATGCCTTCGCCTCTAGGTAATTAATGCATCCTTCCTCTCCCTGCCAGTAGTCACGCGTCTCCACTCTTTCGCTACCAGAAAGGAGAACACCCCCCCAGGCATGCTTGGAGGCGTCGCAATAAAGGGTTACCGAGACGTGACTTTCTGTTTTCCAGGGTAGGACATCCGACCATGAGTCGAGAAAACGCCAGTGCTCAACCTCAGATCTTAAGGGACCATCGACCGTAGCAGCTAGCTGGGATTTCCGAGTTAAATTTGAAATCACCTTGAAGATTTTCTTACGTATAGCTTACAACAAGAATTTGCTAGGTTGAATGAGATTGCTTTGCCTGCGAAGCGCTGGAGCGTTTTCAGGGTGACGGATTTGGACGCCAAAATCTCCTCGCGCAGGGATATGAACTTCCGTTTTTTGTCCTCAGGTACTCGGAAAGCTTGCTTAGAGGAATCACATAGAAAACCAAGGAATCGTACAGAAGTAGATGGGGCACACTGGGATTTCTGCAAATTGATGAAATAGCCTGCTTCGACCAACAGGGAGCACACGATGAATGCTGCGGCTTCGGCCAATTGCGGGTTCGGCGCCCAACCATGCGTGGCTAACTGGACCACGTGACGGTCATCGATGTATTGGGACACAGGCACCCCATAAGATCGCGCCGCACTAGATATAATTAGGCCGAGATTATGGTATATAAAGGCGCTCGCCTTCCATCCGAACGGCAAAGTACAAAACGTAAAATAAAACCCACTATACTCCAGGCCAAAGTACTCCCGAGATGAGGGGTGAAGCTTGACGTGCTGATACCCACTCTTTTCATCAAAAGTTGTTTGAAAGTGCCCGGGGAGAACATATCGAGGCAGATCTGGCAGGTGGTCTAAAGTGAAAGGCAAGTCCTTAATCCAGAGGTTTAAGTACCTCTCATCGTGACAAAGGCGCGGCTTAGAGGGCTCCACAGTGAGGGGAAGCAATAGATGGGGAGGAGAAACCACGCCCTTTTCCCCCCAAACGGCGAGGACGCCGGCTGACACCCACTCCAAAATGGTTGATGAAATGAAATCTCCATAAGCTGCGCAGGTCTTAGCATTTTGGAAAGACGCAGGAGGGGGAGAGTGGCTATTATAGCTTTTGCCTTTAAAGTTTCCTTTGAAATGTTGAAAGAAATCGTGAACCTTAACACCGTTGTTGATGATGGCCGTGAGGTCAACACCCCGCGGTTTGTCCATATCCTGTAGTAGAGGAATCCATGTATCTGAATGGTCATGAAGTGTACCCGCCCGGAACTGTTTAGGGTCGCGAAACCGTAAATTACATAGCTTGCCCAACGCGGGGTTCTTGGCGACCATAGTCGGTGAGGGCAGGGGGCCAACGAAAGGTTGGGTCCCTTCCTTAATACTGCACCATGAAGGATCTCTAGATTGTTGGCGCATGCTTATACATTCCAACTGCTCTTTAAATGACGGGCTGATAACCTAAGGTAAAACCCAAACTAGAGTAAACATGATGCCAAACTGGGACCCAACCTTTCGTTGACTCCGGTGCCCGAAGCAAGTCCGAGACGAGGCACAAAGGAGGACCCCCCCAGGGCCAACGAAAGGGATCACGGGAACGCGAATGTTACAATTGTAATCACCTAGGATTTTAATAGATAGAGATTTTAAGCGGATATATTGTATGTAAGGCACCAATGGCGACCAGACTCTCGAACGTGAAAACAGGGAAACATTTTGCAAGAGACCTTACTTTTCTATCCTTCCAAATTTGCGCGCTAAAAAAGGGGGGGGCTACCTTACATGCAATGATCGAGAGACAAAAAGAGTGCTAGGGCTGCCAATTATTTATAGGCGAAACTCGTGGCGCAGAAAGCTACCGCTAAACGACACAAAGTACAAAAGAAGCTTTTAATGACATTACTTGAGTAAGAAAAATGTTTTCTTACATTCATTATAGATCAAACAGTACAATGAGAATTACAACCTTCCCCCCCTTCTGCCCCCTCGACTGAACCAGCATTGCCTAGCTATGTGGCCTCTTCGTCCACAATTGAAACAATTTGGAGTGGATGTAGTACGTCTAGGAAACGTGAAGGCAGGCTGTCTAGCGGGAGCCTGGAACGGACCCATGGACGTTTGCGACGCCTGGGGCTGTTTCATGGCTTTTTGGATTTCCTTTGCCACTGCTACCTCTTCGTCGGAGCCGACCAGTTTGAGCAGAACCTGCTGGAACGTGGGCGTTCCTGCCAGCGCGCGCGTCTGCCTCAGGACTATGGCGAATCTTTTGGCTTTGAGATGCCCCTTCTCCCTTGCTATATCGACTAACTGCTCCAACGCCGCGATTGTCACATACGGATCAAAGAGAGCGGGCGGGTGTGCGAGCAGCCCTTGTAGATCTCTGAGAGCGACATCAACCGACTTTTGTCAGTTTCCTCTCTAAGAGATTTGATCTCCCTTTTTAAGACGTCCAGCTAAAGAAACAAAAACGACAGACATACGTTTGAGCAAACTGGAAATTTACGGTCGTCAAACACTACTTACAAACTTGGTACATTCTACTTTACTCATATTAATTCTGCAGACTCACAAATTAGTTGGTATATTGCCCCTTATTCTCATTATACGCCGGTCACGCCATCCCTTCTCGCAATCGTTTTCTTCCCGTTCCACATTATTAGATTTCTACTTTCTTAGACCATGACATATATATATATATAATCTACCTTGTTTGACCATTTTAACACCTGCCGACATCCGGGTTATGTTTTTTTTTTTTTTTTTTTTGTTATTACTATTTTCTTCTTTATTTCCTTTTCCCTTTTTTCCTTCTTCTTCTTTCCACTTTGTTTGACCACGGAGTCAAACTTTTAGCTCGTGCCGACATCCGGCTTATACCAATTTTCATTTTATTTTTTTTATTTATTCATTTTGTTTTTCCTTTCTTTCTTTCCACTTTATTTGACCACGAGAGTCAAACTTTTAGCTCGTGCCGACACCCGGCTTATGCCAATTTTTTTTTTTTCCACTTTATTTGACCACGAGAGTCAAACTTTTAGCTCGTGCCGACACCCGGCTTATGCCAATTTTTTTTTTTTTTCTTTCCACTTTATTTGACCACGAGAGTCAAACTTTTAGCTCCTGCCGACACCCGGCTTATGCCAATATTTTTTTTTTTTCTTTCTTTCCTTCTTTTTTTTTTTTTTTTTTTTTTCCACTTTATTTGACCACGAGAGTCAAACTTTCCGCTCGTGCCGACATCCGACTCATGCCATTTAAAAACAACAGTAATTTAAACTTTACTTATGTCGACACTCGGCCCATGGCAATTTACCCGGCGCTATATTTAAACATTGTTAACAAAAGGAACCAACTTTACGCGCATACCGACTCCCGGCGCGTGCCAATTCAATTTACTATGCCTAAGTGAAGACAATGAGACGTGTAACTAAAATAGTTATGCAAATAAAACTAAAATAACGGCAGCTAAGCAAATACTGTAGCGGGCGAATAACCGAGTAAATAAATAATGCGTAATGTGGCGCTTTACACAAAAAAGGTCTAACTGCAAAAAAGGGGTATAAAAAGGACTGTATGAATGCGATAAACGATACGATCTAATGCCCATGGTTAAGGAAAACATGGCTAGACTACTTAACTATAATAGACTAAGCAACACGACGGCTACAAAAATTATTTACCTCGTTCACTTCTCCTGCCGCTGGGACTGCTACCGGGGCAACTACAGGGGCCTCCGCCGGAGGAACTGCTGCCGGAACTGCGGCTGGAAGAGCCGCTGGGTGCTCTAACGCTTCAAGATCGTGAAGATCGACATCTCTAGGGGCAGCCATCATGGACAGATTGTAGAAGAAACTAAACGCAGTGAAAAACAATACAGGCGATTAACAACAAGAATAGGGGCAAAGCGGATACAAAACCTGTACATCCAGAGATGGCGCCTGACAAACAACTAAGATAAGAACGTACAATATAGTTACGGCTTCGGCGACGTAGCGGGAACAAAAACGAAAATTTTTAGAGGCTTACCGGTTGTCTTGTGTATTTCTGCTGAACTGCCCCGAACTTCGGTTTGGGTTAGTTATAAAGGAAAAGAAATCACGTGATAACGTATGCACTTACAAAGAACAAGTTATGCAATTCTTGGGTTACATCATCCACGCATTCCAGCGCTTCGCGGCATTCTTATCTGTGAAAATAGCGTTGGTAAATAACCGCTGAAAAACAATATATCCGCATTGCATAAATACATAACTTAACGTATTTTTGTGTTTTTAGCACACGATCCAGAAGAGGGTGGCATTCTCGCCCATATTACTGCGCTTATCTCGCTGCAGTACTCTTAGTGAAAGGACAGGACCTTACAAAGGATACTGGGAACTCTATGGCTATGGACTGTTTAGTAAGTATTCTACTTTATATAACTTGGGGAGTATAAACCCATATTCAATGTTTGCTTAATAAAATAAAAGGACGTCAATGTTAGCTGTTTCATTGGATTTTCTAGAACCTGGTATAGTATGACAATAACTTACCGAATTGGGACGCATTGCAGCTAAATCACAGCTTTTGGCTAGTTTTAGCACAGGTTCCCCAGGATCATTGAGCGAACTCCAGAGTTGATAGTTTGCTTTTTACTTGTGTCGCTGTGTGAAGTTTGACTGAGTTCGATGAGCGCTAAAATGAAAGTATATACGAAAAATAAAATAAAAAATTTAAGAACGCCCTTATCTAGCCCTTTAGTACCTAAATAAACCACTACTAGCATTTATTTGGTCAGAAATGCACTTTTAAGCGAGCTTTAGCCAATTTAGTGTCACCTCTTACTCTTACTCTATGTTCTGGAAGGCCGCAAGCTGCAAAATTCCGAACGCTCAGCGATCCACAAAATTCCCTCGATTTTTTTCCAAAAATTATTGTCGCTTGCTCAAACAAACCACACAGAATAAAAGTACAACTATTCAGCTTTCTTGTTTAACTTTTTCGTGGATAACAACCCTCTCTGAATGATATAAATGCAAATCTTTTCAGCCTCGTCGATTCGGCCTGAAATCGACGGCAGGTGCGCTCCATGACTCTGTGGTAAAAACAAACCGTTGTGACGTTTTGGCTCCCTTCTAGGGGTGGGCCAGACATTTTCGCAGACTAGAAGGACAAGTGGCGAGAGCCTGAGACAATATCTGGCCCACCCCTAGGCGAGAGCAAAAACGTCACAACGGTTTGTTCCTACATAACGAGCCAGAGCGTTTCCGGAAGTTCGATTTTTGCCCACTACGGTTGTTATAGCTGATGTCATAATCCAATAAAAAATCTGTCTTCGAGTAGGAGATTTGCGGTTTCATTTAGTAATGAGATTTGCGTGTTTACTACAGTGTCAGTATCAGGTCATGAAGCGAACCTCTGGATATCATGTTTATTTCGAGGGCTGGACTTCAGAGGACATGCGCTGAAATGTGAATCACGAGGTTAAATGAGGGGAGCGATCTTAGAGCGGCGTTCGCTCGCATTCACTTTTTAGAGTACCCGTAATAACCACACTTCACTGAGTTAACTTTGATCATCAAACAAGTTATCCGGGACGTATGAACAATCAAATCATCTAGAAAGACTTGCTAACAATCGGAATTTGTAAACGTATAATTGTTGACCAGTTGACGGCGCTCGTGGCGGCGGCTAGAGACGTTTTCCATTCGGAGGAATAATAATGACCTGTCAAGGGTAGGATGGCTGATATAGACTTACGATTCTTGGTCTGGAAGTCATTCCTGGGACCGCGCGAAAACCGAAACAAACATGGCCGCCGAAGCCTAGAGCGAAGGACATTGCGCTACCAAACGAGATGAAATTAGTTGGAAGATTCTTAACATTTTAAGGAGAAATATTCTGATGGGGATTGGATCGATATGGAGGATATAGTTGATCGATATCTTGGCTGGCAAAGGCTCTGTCGTGCTTACATGGCTGATTACCTTGGGATACAGAAATTTAAGGCTTTCAGAAATAATTATCTTAAGTTGTACGCTCTGTATCTTAGCTGGTTTACCCGGGCAAAGGCTCTGTCGTGCTTGCATGGCTGAATGCTTTGGGATACAGAAATTTAAGGCTTCCAGAAATAATTATCTTAAATTGTTTTATGTATCTTAGCTGGTTTATCCGGGCAAAGGCTCTGTCGTGCTTGCATGGCTGAATGCCTTGGGATACAGAAAGTTTAGGATTTTAGACCTGTATCTTAGCTGGTTTATCCAGGCAAAGGCTCTGACGTGCTTGTATGCTGAATGCCTTGGGATACAGAAATTAAATGCTTCCAGAAATAATTATCTTTAATTGTTTTCTGTATCTTAGCTGGTTTATCCGGGCAAAGGCTCTGTCGTGCTTGCATGGCTGAATGCCTTGGGATACAGAAAATTTAAGGCTTTCAGAAATAATTATCTTAAATTATTTTCTGTATCTTAGCTGGTTTAAACCGGGCAAAGGCTCTGTCGTGCTTGCATGGCTGAATGCCTTGGGATACAGAAATTTAAGGCTTTCTTAAATAATTATCTTAAATTGTACGCTGTGTATCTAAGCTGGTTTATCCGGACAAAGGCTCTGTCGTGCTTGCATGGCTGAATGCCTTGGGATACAGAACTTTAAGGCTTTCATAAATAATTATCTTAAATTGTACGCTGTGTACTTTAGCTGGTTTATCCGGGCAAAGGCTCTGTCGTGCTTGCATGGCTGAATGCCTTGGGATACAGAACTTTAAGGCTTCAAGAAATAATTATCTTAAATTGTACTCTGTATCTTAGCTGGTTTATCCAGACAAAGGCTCTGACGTGCTTGCATGATGAATGCCTTGGGATACAGAAAATTTAAGGCTTTCAGAAATAATTATCTTAAATTATTTTCTGTATCTTAGCTGGTTTATCCGGGCAAAGGCTCTGTCGTGCTTGCATGGCTGAATGCCTTGGGATACAGAAATTTTAAGGCTTTCAGAAATAATTATCTTAAATTGTTTTATGTATCTTTAAGCTGGTTTATCCAGGCAAAGGCTCTGTCGTGCTTGCATGGCTGAATGCCTTGGGATACAGAAATTTGAGGCTTCCAGAAATAATTATCTTAAATTGTTTTATGTATCTTAGCTGGTTTATCCGGGCAAAGGCTCTGTCATGCTTGCATGGCTGAATGCCTTGGGATACAGAAATTTTAAGGCTTTCAGAAATAATTATCTAAAACTGGACTCTGTATCTTAGCTTGTTTATCCCGCAAAGGCTCTGTCATGATTGCATGGCTGAATGCCTTGGGATACAGAATGAAGTTTCCTACAGTTGTGCATGCTGTCCGTTGACTTCTTAAAGCAAGGCTTCAGTTTTTTAGTTTTTCGCAAGAAAGTATAGCGTGTCTGAAGGTAAGTCGTTGGGCTCTGCGATTTTACGATATCCACGGGGCCGCGAAAATTCGTACTTTTGGGGTTGTATTGTTGCAATGTGACCGGGAAACGATTTTCGAAATCTAAATCTAAATCTTCAGTTAGGAAACGCAACAGGAGAACACAAAGCTTTTGTGACTGCTAAGTTTCTGTTTATGCTTCAACCATATACAGTGTATGAAGATTGCCGGGAACCGTTATTCTTACAAGATCAGGTTCTCTTTCACACATTTAACTATACGTCAAAAGCGTTATCATAAAATCGGGAATGTCGTAAAACTGCGGTTTCATTGTAGTTTTTAGTGGAAACTAAAAATCTAAAGGAATACATTTATGTCTGATTCTTTACTACAATGCCCATTTTTAAATTTCTGTTTGTGTAGGAATCTTCATTTTAGATCTGTCGTCCGTCGTCGACGGCCTGGGGTATAGCATTTATTACAACGAAGCAATGGCCCGATATTCATTTGTAAAGGTCGGAAAAGTCGACTTCCAAATCGACATCTCTTGCGAAGCGACGGTGCGACGAGCGTTATAGTTGCGAAACATTCCTGGTCTAGAGGCAATAAACAATGGCAATGCTGACAGATAGAACGCACTTTTTTCGGTTCAAGTGGTTCACACTTGGAGATTACGACGCCTAGGCGTTGGGCTGGAATGTTGTTATTCACTAGAAAGCTGGGTGCCACCCGCAGAGATATGAAAAAAAAATCCATATCTCTGCGGGATCCAGGGCACTTAAAGTTGGTAACTAAGGAGCTCTGGCTCCTTATGCACGGAGTCATAGAGCGTACCTGCAGTCGGCTGTACAGGCCGAATCGACGAGGCTGAACGTATTCGCATTTATATCATTCAGAGAGGGTTGTTATCCACGCCAGTGGCTAAATCTATATTAAACACGTCTTGATTTAATTCCGGAGCTAATGTTTAAATCCGGACTGTCGAAAATATCCACACCGAAACGTTTTTTAGGATAAATCTACAGCTAGCTGGAGATGCAGGTTATTTCTCCAAAAAAAATGGAGAACAAAATATCGACATGTCAGAATTTCCATAAAATATGGAGAAATGCTTTTTAAATCAAGATGGTTGAAGAAGGTGATAAAAATTCCATATAAACTGGAGAACAAATACGGTGTCGGATATCGGATGTACCCGTGAATCTATATTGTGTCAACTAAAAAATGCTTGCTGTGTTACAAGGATCGGTGCAAAACAAAATCACATCACTGACTTCTCTCTGCCAGTCATGTAGACGCTTTATTTCTTATTTTTGAGATTTGAAATGGAGAATTCATAAATCGCTTAGAAAAATTGCAGCCACGGAGAAAGCCGATGGTTTTGAGGCAAACTGCAACTATAAACACCGAACGAAAAAGCGTATGCCTGTAGAAAACGCTACATTTAACACAAGATTGCTTACCGAAATAAACAGCGTATGCCTGTAGAAAGCGCTACATTTGACACAAGATTGCTTATACTAAAATAAACAGCGTATGCCTGTAGAAAGCGCTACATTTGACACAATATCGCTTACCGAAATAAACAGCGTATGCCTGTAGAAAACGCTACATTTAACACAAGATTGCTTACCGAAATAAACAGCATATGCCTGTAGAAAGCGCTACATTTAACACAAGATTGCTTACCGAAATAAACAGCGTATGTCTGTAGAAAGCGCTACATTTGACACAAGATTGCTTTGCTAGCTAAACTAGACTGTATTAACAAGAACTGCATGTGATCATTCTATGTTTGTTGTAATTGACACGGTGATTCAAAATCTCCATAAATTATGGAGAAAACACCTCTTTGCCAGCATTGCCTGAAAAAGTGTTCAAAAGCCCATTCAAAATCGAAAGTTATTTTAGTATGCGACCTTAACAGCAGAAGTATATATTTAAAAAAAAACTGAAACAAATGTCGACAGATGCAAGGTTGGAATACATGTTGCATTAATTTTGTTAAAAACTTCGCGAAAAGTGGATAAAACTTCCGCGCCAAAGTGATTCGTGGCAGGCCCAATAAGAAACCTCTTCTCGCTCTATGTAGGTGATTGCCGTATTATTTAAAAAAGAATCGAGACCGAGAAGACAAAGCACGGGCTGCACGGTCGATACTACACTAATCCCGGTCGTTCCAGGCTCGCGCCGTTCCAGAGGATATTACATGGCCGAAAGTTGTTAACACAAGAAGATAAAATTCGTATCTTCAAGTTCAAGCGGTCATGTAATGTTCTGTTCATTATATAACATCAATGAAATACCAAATTCTAATTCTATTTGAGTTAAGCTTAAACATCGAGCATTGAGCAAAGGCAAGTGTGATATTTTCACATGTGAAAATAAATTAAACTCGTTATTTTCACGTGTGAAGATATCATGTTTTCGCGCGGGAGATCACCCGGTATTTAATTGGTGTTTATATAATAAAACGTATTCTACTCTGAGTGATCGAAAAAACGCGAACTAGGAGAGAAGCACGTCATGTCAGAATTTCCACAAAGTGTGGAGAAAAGCTTTTTTAATCAAGATCGTTGAAGGGGATGTTTAAAATTCCATATTAACTGGAGCACGAGATGAAAGGGGTGGCGAAGCCCCTAGCAAAAACTACTTTCTCGCGAATTGAGTCATTCTCGAATTCTCGGTGTCGAATATAAGATAAACGCTTTTAAAGCAAATTTATAATTCATTGATTCGTCTATATTGCGACATTGACTATGGCATCGAAACCTATTGCTATATAACGTTTGATAAAAAAGTGCAATGGTGAACGATCAAACCACCAAATTTTTTGTTTATACTGTTTTAATATCGCAGGCAGCCTGAATAGCAAACGTTCCCATGAAGGTTTTTCAGCCGCTTGCCATATTATTTATAGCTGATCGACTTAAAACAAGAATCGATTTAGTTCCATTTTGTATTTTGCGCGCGTACAATAAGACTTTTTAGACGCTAGACTTGCTCCAAGTCGTCCACTCAATCCTCTCAATAGGCGAGCTGTATGGGCTACTCAACCCAACTCAATCCAACTCAATGAAATCGTTTTAAGCGACTTTGAGAAAGTCTAGTTAGACGCTCGCAAAATATGAAACTCCAAACAGTCTATCTTTGAAGGCCCACAATTCTCCACTAAAATTCCGTATTTCGATCTTGAGACAGCTAAAACGTATGTCCCAATGTTAATACTGCACTGTGGTATGGAATTTCCATAGAAAGGAAAGATTCGAGTTTTATGAAAAGGTGATCAAATTCCAAGGTGAAAAATGTTCCGCGGACTGTGTTTATTGGACAGGGAGTGAGGAACGTTGTTAATAAGTATTCGATCCCTTGAAATTCTTGAATAAAATGCGTCTGTATTGTCAATTAGCGTATATAAACGGTGGGTTTCCATAACTGCTGTATTTTTTAGAAAATTGTTTGACCTTTAGTTTACTGTGAACATTTGCTCGCTAGGAAAATATCAACAGTGTTGTATTTCTAGAATTGGTCGACCGTTATCGATCGAGCAAGGCTTGTCAAAAATCTGTAAATGGTTTAATGCATTTACTGTGGATGTGAAATGATGACCTGGTAAGGTCATAATGCTTGCATGCGCCCGTTTTGCACGACAGAAGGCTCCCGTAGAGCTGAAACGTAATCCTATGAAATATGATTTGAATTGCTACAATCATAGAGTTGCCCGGTTGTGAGAAAGCTGACTTAAAGCGCATTGAAACGAAATCAGTTTTCAGATCTATGGATAGATCATTATTAGACAAACATGCCGGACCAAGTTCAAGAAAGATTTGTTATAGCCGCTAAATATAGCTATGCGTTCTCAAAGTCCCGAGTTTTGTGCATGGCTAGCTAATTTGCATGCGAGTAATCGCCTCTGTACAAAGACAATACAAAGCGCGTTTACGTTAAAAACATAACCATCCAGCTTACTGAGATATACTTGTTTTCCTTAAGTTGTCTTTATTTGAATTCCCTGCTGCATGTCTGGAGGGTATGGAAGAAGCCTAATTCGTCACTTTAGAAGTGTTACAAAATTGCGTCGCGAAACAGTGTCATCTCATATCCTGAATGCTAGCAAGCAGAAATCCACCAGCAAAATTGCAGTACTTACTTCTTAAAATACGATGTGTTGGAAAATATAACAACTAATTTGTTGATCATATACACTTTTGGCAGGCTGTTTTAACTTCACATTGTTCACCTCGAAGAATAATACAACTTTAAAAGAGGCATTTCGAAAAAATGTTTTACCAAGAACAGATAAGTTGTCTTAGGGACAGAAGAGGAAATACTTATTACTACATTATATCACATGCATTATCGTCATTATTCTTAAATACCCCACTCCTTATTTCTATACTATAGTAATGTGTATAAATAATGCAAAAATCGTACCTTCTCGGTATTTATCACACAGCTTCAGTATGCAGCGACAATACCAGCATTAATAAGCAAACCATCGATAAACCTTGCATTCGATATGCAGCAAGCAGAAGCTTCCACATTTTTGTAGCAGTGTGCGGTAGCTACTATGTCGTCACGTCGGAAAAAAAAGGAAGTAAGAGTGAATACGCCCGTGAGGCATGCTGGAATAGTGGGTTGGGACGTCGGATCGACTTCGGCCGTTCGGGCTACGATCTATCAAGTCTATCGATGCAAAAATAAAAATGTGATCTGAAAATTATGTTCTTATATTCTTTAATTAATTGAATTATCGAAAAAATATTTCAATAAAGAATGACTCTAGAATGACAGAAACTACTTCAATTGTATATATCTGCGAAAATGTTCAATGCCGATAACTTCCCGAGTTACACCGAGCGAGCGGCGAATCGTTTGCATGCATGTTCTCACGCAAGCCGTACGTTCTTTCTTCCTCGCCATCGCTCAAGTTGAGTCAAGCAGTCAAGGTAAGCTAACAATTGTTATGTTTTCTTCCAATATCTTACCCGTTCTTAAACGGAGCCTTCAATTATTATGTCCAGTGATTACTCGCAAAGCTTTTTATAGAGTTTCTGAAAGTTCAAACCGAATTTGGAGTGCAAAAACACTGCCTGAATCTCGCCAAGTCATTGCACGTGGACGCAGAGTGATTTGTGTCGCTTCCAACGACCAGCAATACGCAACCAACCATGTATTGGATCTGGCAACCATTGACCCCATCCCATCACACAGTTCCTTTCATTCGAGCAACAAAACTTCCCTCCGGGGAACTGAAATTGCTCATTCGAGCAACAAAACTTCCCTCCGGGGAACTGAAATTGCTCATTCGAGCAACAAAACTTCCCTCCGGGGAACTGAAATTGCTCATTCGAGCAACAAAAAAACTTCCCTCCGGGGAACTGATATTGTCCCTTTGGACACAATAAAGTCCCGTTTGGGAACAAGTGATAAATCTCAAGACATGAATAAGCGTGAAGTTGAGGTCAGTTTCCGAGCTGAATTGAAAACGAGTAATGGGAGATGTCTTGGTTGCCATGATACGCTACATGCTGACCGAACTGGCGTAATAAACATAGACATTCATTTGGATACTACTAGAGCTTTTCCAGGAAATGATGGAGAAGAGATTTGTTATATTAATGAAAAAACTTGCATTAAAAAAGATGCATTAATTAGTGAAAAATCAGCCAACAGAACCCCTAGACCACGTGTGTCAAATTCTGTTAATCACAGAATAAGGGATAGAGAACCATCTAGAGTTCCTTTAAGAAAAGTGATGAAGTCACTAAAGATGAGAAAATTAAGAGAGAAATGCAAGTGTAATATCAAGAAATTGGTCCCTGTTTCCTCCATGCTGTATAACATTGCGTCTAACTATAAGCAATGGAGAATAGATTATATAAAGAAGCAAAATAGCTTCTACAGCTATTATTTTGTGAAAGCTCAAACATATTGTACAGTGACGTATAATCGACCAGAGAAAAAGATTTCGCAGCATTGTCTTCCTGTCTTACATTCATGTTTGGAGACAAAAACTGCCTCTCACAAAAAAGCAGATTCTTATCCGAAAGGAATTGATACTTTTAAAGAATTGAATAACCATTTTGGTTTTAACAATGATGAAATAACTTAAACAGATATGCCAGCATATAACTTAGCACAAAGGAATATTTTATTATCTGGGGACATTGAGTTGAATCCTGGACCAACAGCAAATAATGATAAAGTCTGTTCCAATTCTGTGTTTAAATGCAGACTGCGCAGATATGGGTTAAGACAATTAGATGTAGGAGGTTTTGGAAATTGCATGTTTATGGCTATTGCAGATCAGGTCTTCAATGATGCCCATCGCCATTTAGAAATCAGGGCAGCTGGTATTCAATATTTGCAAAATAATCCTGAGCGGTTTATAGAAAGTGTCGTTATTGGAAATATTTCATGGTCAGAATACCTAACTAATATGTCTGTGGAAGGAACATGGGGTGATCATGTTATCATGCAAGCAATAGCAGAAACTATGAATTTGAGGATACATGTTATTGAATCAAGTGAAAATTTTGCCGAGCTTACATTGGTTCAAACTCTGAATGTGTCAGAAAATACTAGATCTATTTTTCTGGGTCATATTGGGGAGATGCATTATGTCTCAACATCAGCTATTTTACCATCTGAAGGTGCTTCACCTGATATGATTAAAGCAAGTGCTGTAGATAATTCATCTGAACCAGTACTTAAGGTGTGTAAAAGCAATTGCACTAGTCTGCAAGAAAAGCAAACTAAGAATTCATTTGCCAATAGAGTTGAAATTCACTCGACGGAAGTATTTAAGGAAAATACAAATGCATGTTCTAGGCAAAATGAGAATAGTATATCGTTAAAGAGAAAATACTCTGAAACAAATTCACCACTTGAAAAAAAGGTGAGGCGTAATAATTACCAAAAAGAGTACCGGCTAAGAATGAAATCTGCTGATCAAATGAAAAAGCATAATGATTATCAAAGCATTTACAGATCAAAAATGAAATCCAACCAAAAGGCTAAAGAGAAAGAATATAAAAAAGTTTACAGATCAAAAATGACTCCTGATCAAATAGCAAAAGAGAAAGAATATCAAAAAAAATATCAAAAAGTTTACAGATCAAATAAAACACCAGAACAAAAAACAAAAGAGAAGAAATATCAAAGAGTTTACAGATCAAAAATGTCATCTTCACAAAAGTCAAGACCTGTAGAAAAGCAATGTGATGACTTTTCAAGTAAAGAAACAGCAATTTCAAAGTTCCATGACTTAGTTGCAGAGGGACCCCTGTATATTTGTAGTTGCTGTGATCAGCTATGGTATAGGCATGGTGTTATAAATGCTAAACATCTCAGAGAGTCAAATCCTGATGTTAATGGATATCTTACTAATAAGAAAAGTGTTGGAGATACTGAATGGTTTTGCAAAACTTACAAAAGCCATTTGATAAAGAATAATATTCCACCATGTGCTACTTTCAATGGGCTAGTATTTTCAAAAAAGCCAACATTTTTTGATTTGAACGAATTAGAGTGTAGATTACTAGCACCAAGGATTGCTTTTGAAAAGCTGATGCAAGCCCCCAGGGTAAAGCAATATAAAATATATGGTAATGTTGTTAATGTTCCTGCCGATGTTACTAATACAGTCAGCATGTTACCACGGTTATTAAGTGAAGATCACACAATCAAAGTAAATTTGAAAAGAAAACTACAATATAAAAGTTCAGCACTGTCATTGAATATAAGGCCGAATAAGGTAGTACAAGCAGCACAGTGGTTGATGAATAATAGCAGTCTATATAAGGATGAGGGTATTGTTTTCAATCCAGAGTGGGCTATTCAATATGCCAAAGAAATTGAGCAGCATCAAAATATTGATGATAATGCTTGTGACCAATTATCGGAAACTGTTGAAAGCAGCAATGGTGAAGACGTAAATGATGATGATAGTTTAAGTGAAGCTGAAGGCGAAACACCTGCTGGTGTCACTGATACTTTGTTGACTTCGACTGACTTTTTAGAAGACCATGAACGTCAGTATGTATTAAATGTTGCACCAGGAGAGGGCCATAGGCCCTTAAGTATATTTAGGGACAAATTCTCAGAAGAATTAGCATATCCTGGAATATTCCTTGGTGAACCAAGAGCACTAAAGAAGCAAATTCATTATAGTGATATATGTAAATCAGAGCTGAGAAGGTCAGATAGAAGGGCAGCTATGTGCATTGAAAATATAGTTTTTTCAAGGCTAAGAAAATGCAAATGAAAATTCTTCTAGGCAAGGCAACTATTGCACTCAGGAAATGTAAAGGGAATGATAAAAATCTCAATGCACATCGGTTAAAGCAGGCAGGTGCAATAGACAGGTTGATTCATTACGATGAGGGTTTTAAATTTCTTAGAGCTTTACGAGGTTCACCCCCATACTTTGAAAAGGCAAAAAAAGACCTTTTTGCTATGATAAGACAGCTAGGTCCAGCAACACTATTTTGCAGCTTCTCATCAGCAGAAACACAGTGGACCCATCTACTTAGAATCCTTGGCCATGTTATCGATCACAAGCAATATTCTGATGATGAAATAAAGAATCTTGACTGGGAGGATAGGTGTAGATTGATCCAAAGTGATCCTGTCACATGTGCCAGACATTTTGATTATCAAGTGAAGATATTTTTAAATAACTTTCTTCTAAGCTCTGCTGAGCCTCTAGGTACTATATCGGACTGGTTTTACAGGGTAGAATATCAGCAACGCGGCTCGCCTCACATACATATGCTACTCTGGGTAGATTCTGCCCCAAAATTTCAAGAACAAAGTGATGTTCAAGTTATAGAATTCATTGACAAGATAATAAGCTGTCAAAAAGCTATGGATAGTCCTGAACTGTCTGATTTAGTCTGCCGGCAAGTTCATCGACATTCACATACATGCCGTAAAAATACTAAAGCTGACTGCAGATTTAACTACCCTCAGCCTCCTATGAGACAAACAATAATACTCCATCCTTTAGATGATGATATGTCACAAAGTAAAGTTAAAACACATAAAGCTACATGGAAGTTGATTAAGAAGCATCTTGATGATATGAAGGAAGGCGAAGACATTTCCTTAGATCAGTTACTTTTAGATCTCAATGTGACAGAGGAAAATTATCTCCTTGCTATATGTTCATCACTAAATGCTCCCACTGTTTTCTTGAAAAGAAATCCAAATGAGCTGAGAATTAACAATTATAATCCTGCTTGTCTTAGGGCATGGAGAGCTAATATGGATATTCAGTTTGTGCTTGATGTATATGCTTGTGCTGTTTACATTGTAAATTATATTTCAAAGGGCCAGAAAGGCATGAGTGATTTGCTTCGTGAAGCTTGTACTGAAGCCAGGAAAGGGAATTCCTCAATTAAACAACAGGTTAGGGATATTGGTAGTAAATTTGTGAACAATGTTGAAATCAGTGCCCAAGAAGCTGTATATATTACATTGCAACTGCCTATGAGAAAGTCATCTAGGGACATAATATTCATTAATACCTCACCTCCTCAAGAGAGGGTGGAGCTTCTAAAGCCATTAAATGTTATAAAAGAAATGGATGATGACTGTGAGGAAATCTATACAAGTGGTTTGCTTAAAAGATATTGCAAGCGTCCAGCCAAGCTAGAGCAAGTGACACTAGCAGACTGGGCTGCCTGGTATGACATATGTAAAGCCATCAAATGAAAAGGACCCTGATGGTTTTCAGTCAGAGAGTTTTGTTGACCATTTTCAGAATGATGATGATAATTTTGTTGGGTCATCTAAAAATCAATGTAGTAAAAGTAAAAAAAAGGAACAAAGCAAGAATTATAAGAAGTGTATGGTTCAATAAAGAAGCTGAACCAGAAAATCATTACCGTGAATTGATTATGCTGTTTACATCATGGAGAAATGAAGAAACAGACTTACTTGGGTCCTTCTCGTCTTATCAACAACGGTATAAAGTGATTGCTAAATTAATTGACAAGCAAATGGAGCAATATGCTGTGTGTAATGACGATTTTGATGAGATACAGCAAAATGTTAATGCATTAGAAGAAAGCTATGACACAATAGCACCTTGTACTCAGAATATTGAACAGCAAGACAGAGCTGAGGGCAACCAGGACTTACATCCTGACTTCAATGAGACTTACAATTTGTCGGATGACATAGGGATTCCATCAGCTGATACCACTGAGCCATTAATCCTCAATGAAATAGGAGATGATGAGTATAGAAATGTGGTGCAAATGTTGAATAAAGAACAGAAAGAATTCTTCTATCATGTTCTACATCTTATTAAGACATCTGATGATCCATTTCACTGTTTCTTGAGTGGTGGAGCAGGTGTAGGCAAATCACATGTCACTAAAGCCTTGTATCAAGCTGCTTTGAAATACTATAACACAAGAGCTGGTGATAGTTTACAGAAATCAAAGTATTAATGCTAGCACCTACTGGTAAGGCGGCTCACAACATCAAGGGTAACACTATACACAGTGCCTTAGCAATCCCTGCCTGTCAGTCATTAAAAACTTATAAGCGTCTTGACTCAGGTAGACTGAATTCACTAAGATGTCAGTTTGGTGGCGTGAAACTGATATTTATAGATGAAATATCCATGGTTGGTAACACAATGTTCAATGTTCAAATAAACAATAGGCTGAAAGATATTAAAGGCAGTCCCTTACCATTTGGGGGTGTCAGTATCATTGCTATTGGAGATCTATTCCAGCTACAGCCAGTTATGGATAACTATATTTTTAAAGAAATGGACAACTTTGAATATGGGATTTTGGCACCAAATATTTGGAAAGAGTTTTTCAAAATGTTTGAATTAAAAGAAATCATGAGACAAAGAGAAAGCAAACAATTTGCTGAAATGCTAAACAGATTGCGAGAGGGTAACCACACACAAGAAGATATAAAGAAATTTAAAGGTCGCATATTGAAAACTTGTGACAACTATCCCATTGATGCACCACACTTGTTTACTGAGAATGCTAAAGTCAATGACTTTAATAAAACAGCTCATGATGCTATTGTAGGCAGAAGTATACTATCAATGCTCATGATAGTGTTATAGGAGCTGAATCTCGAGAGCTAAGGGATAAGATATTGAGGCAAATTCCGAGTGATCCTAGGAAAACCAAACAATTACATGGTACGCTGAACTTGGCAGTAAGTGAAAGGACTGAAATATCTCTAAACACCAGAACAGATGATGGCATCACAAATGGTGCTAGTAATGTGATTAAACTTATGCAATTAAACCAAAACTTAGGTCCACCATCTGGTATAATCTGGGTAAAGTTTGACCATGCAGATGTTGGTGTGAAAACCAGACATGAAAACAGGCACCTGTATGTCAATAATATTGATCCCTTATGGACTCCTATCAAACCTGTCACAACACAATTTGCAGTTGGAAGAAATAGAACTGTACAAGTTGTTAGGAAACAATTTCCCCTTAGACCAGCCGCTGCAAAAACAATTCATAGATCACAAGGTGACACTGAAAGTAAAATAGTTGTTAACTTTGAAACAAGACGAGCCATCCCTCACATCCATTATGTTGGGTTAAGTAGAGTGAGAACTATTGAAGGTCTGCAAATCACTCAGCTTTGTGAAGATAAGATAACTGTCAATCCAGCTGTCCAAAAGGAAATGGCACGGCTCAGAACAGAAGGAAAACTTGATATATGTATCTCACCTATATATAATGCTGATGAATCAGCTATTAAGATATGTTTTCTGAATGCACGATCTTTGCATAAACACATCAAGGATATACGTGCAGACTTGAATTACGTAAGCACAGATATTACAATTATTTCAGAAACACGATTTTATCAAAGAGATAGCAACGATATGTATAATATTGGTGAATATAGCTTATTTCGTAATGATGCTACATCAAATATTAACAATGAAAGGCCATATGGTGGGACTGCAATATACAGCCCCATTGATTACTATCCTGGGTATCCATATTGCTTTAATCGTAATGGAATAGAAGTATCAGTCATCCGAATGATGATAGCTCCGCATATAACAGTCATAGCTATATATCGCCCTCCTACTGTTCCTATAAGACAACTGTGTGCTTTTGTAGAAGAAGTTTTGAATTTGCCATTAACAGTCCTGAAAGTTTTTATTGGAGATTTTAATGTGAACTGGTTTAATATTCCAGACAGGACGCCCCTGTACAATGTTTTTGTAAGAGATAACCAATACAGGCAGATGATATCTTGTTATACTACAGACAATAAAACTTGCATTGATCACATTTACACTAATATACCAGAAGCAGTGAAAGCAGGTGTATTGGAGACTTATTTCTCTGATCATAAAGCAGTTTATACACTACTGAATTGTCTTTCATAAATGGATTATTGAGAAACCTATTGACTACTTTCTATTGACTACTACTTAAAGTATCACAAACCACTCTATGCATTACTAAAGATTTCTTGAAGATCACTGTTATTTTTGAGGTATCATCTCCTGTATATTTGATCAATGTGACTAATAACCACACTCTGTCAGATAAAACTCCTAATGTGATTTAATCTTAGTGATATGAAGTAAAAACCTGTATAACAAGCACTGTTTTGTTTTGTTGTACCTTTAGATCGAATATATTTGAACAGTCACAGACTGTTTTCAAGAATTGACATGGATCAGCTTCCGCATCCAAGGTAAGCAACAATGCAATGCTCTGTCTTTCCTCTCTTTTTCTTTTTAACTCATATCATTAGATTCTATCTAACAAATGTATTGTATTCCTTGCAACCAGCAGCCAAGATAACACACCATCCTGTAAAGAAAAACCTGCAAAAATTACTGATGAACGACAAGGAGCACCTTTGCAAGGTTAGAATAATTTGGATAAAAAAAGTTGCTGGAATACCATTTTCACTGTCATTTTATGGAGCAGCCATGAATTATTGGGGGGAAGGAGGGCGGCGAAATTTCTTCCGAGTGCTACTCACTGCATTCTGGAAGTGTTTAAAATCTCAAAAACTCCCGCCTGTTAGAGCCAAAAATGTGTAGCCCCAATAATTGATGACCGCCCTTTTGTGCTACTCCCCAATCCTTTGATTGGAAACTACTCCTCGGACAAGACAGACATGAAAAAGAATACATGAAGAAATATTAAGGTGCTGTCTTTCTGTGTGTGTTTCATCAGATCTTGAGGGTTATGTCCATCAACTGACGGAAGTCAGAGAAGCCAGAAACAACAGCACCGTCAAGTTCTTCGAATGTAAGGTCCAAACTTCAGAAGACACCGCTGTCTCCGCTGTTTGCTACTCGCCTGAAAAACGGAAGCGTATTCTTCAACACTTCCAGCAAAAATCACCAGTGAAGATTGTGGGACTTAAAAGAAAACACGACACAGACTACCAAATTCCTAAGAGTGCTCAAATTAAGAGAACATCACTAAGCTTTTCGTACAATCAAGCATGTACAGCAAATCTGATCAAAGTAAGAGATGTTCATGCTGCAAACTTGTACCAACAAGTAGATATCAAAGTTAAGATTATCTTAAAGCCAGAAATCAAACAGGCTATAATTTATAGCGGAGCTCCTGCGCGGGCCGAAGGCCCGCGCAAGCGGAGCACCATACCTAAGAAAAAAACGTATAGTATACTATCGAGTTGATTTTTGAACGTCACGGGCATTATGGATCATCTTGATGACGTCATTGATGACGTAAGGGCATGTGACCTTGGTGTAGAGTTCCTCTTATGGTCTTTGAAACTTTGTCCAAGTTTGGCTTCTAAAGAAGCTACCCTTCGGGAGATATGATTTTTTCTTTATTTTTCTGGTATTAAACCTATAGCGTACGCCGTCCGTCCGTCCGTCGTCCGTCGTCCGTCCGTCCGTGTACACATGGGAACCCTGTGGTATACAAAGAAAAAATCATATCTCCTCAAGGGAACATGCTAAGACAACCATACTTGGGATATTTTGTCTATGCCACAAGGGGGGTGGTGTAACCCGGACACGTGATGTGACGTCATCGATGACGTCATCAGTGATTGAAAAATGAATATCTCGTGAAGGGAAGACTCTAAAACAACCAAACTTGGGTAGTGTAGTCTAGGCCACCAGATGAGCGAAATGAAGTGGTCACGTGATGTGACGTCATCGATGACGTCATCTATGCTTGAAAAATCAATATCTCGTGAAGGGAAGACTCTAAAACAACCAAACTTGGGTAGTGTAGTCTAGGCCACCAGATGAGCAAAATGAGGTGGTCACGTGATATGACGTCATCGATGACGTCATCTATGCTTGAAAAATCAATATCTCGTGAAGGGAAGACTCTAAGACAACAAAACGTGGGTAGTGTAGTCTAGGCCACCAGATGAGCGAAATGAAGTGGTCACGTGATGTGACGTCATCGATGACGTCATCTATGCTTGAAAAATCAATATCTCGTGAAGGGAAGACTCTAAAACAACCAAACTTGGGTAGTGTAGTCTAGGCCACAAGATGAGCGAAATGAGGTGGTCACGTGATATGACGTCATGATGACGTCATCTATGCTTGAAAAATCATTATCTCGTGAAGGAAAGACTCTAAGACAACAAAACTTGGGTAGTGTAGTCTAGGCCACCAGATGAGCAAAATGAGGTGGTCACGTGATATGACGTCATCGATGACGTCATGTATGCTTGAAAAATCAATATCTCGTGAAGGGAAGACTCTAAAACAACCAAACTTTGGTACTGTAGTCTAGGTCACCAATGAGCGAAATGAGGTGGTCACGTGATGTGACGTCATCGATGACGTCATCTATGCTTAATATCTCGTGAAGGGAAGACTCTAAAGCAACCATGTAAACCATGTACACATGGGAATCCCTTTCATTCACACAGAAAAATTTATAACCAGGAGCTCCGCTTTTAGCCAGTGGCTAAATCGATATATTAATGGACAGGCACATTATAGGTCGAATGCCTAGTTGCAGATGAGTCAGGACCGCTAAAGCTAATCTTATGGGAAGATGCGATCGATAAGGTACAGGCTGGAAAAAGCTATCACTTCCAAAACATGAAAGTACGAATGTTTGCTGATGAAAAATATGTTAACACAAACGAATCCACAACAATCACACAAATTCAAGATATTTCAAACATTGATCTAGAGTCACCAGAAATATCAGAGAATCTAATCGTTGGTCAGTGTCTTGGAGTAGAAATGAAACGGCACTCGGCTTGCATTGCATGTAACACTACCATTGAACCAATTCCGCAAGAGGAATCATTTACATGTCAAAAAGTGCAAAATGACAATATTAACATCATGTCTAAAGCCCAAGCTTGTCTGTCAACTACTAGTCAAAAGTGAAAATAAGCTTGTTAGTTACACCTGTTTCAATGATGCGATTGAAAGCTTTCTTCGCATCACCAACGTCACTCAGCCCATCACAGATTTAACCGTAGCACAGTTGAAAGATTACCTTCTACATGGTAATCAATTGAACATGATTGTGGATAAATCTTCAAGATTACTAGTTCAGTTTCTACCTCTTGGAACCCCACTGTAACAACCAGAGAGATGGTAACTATTTCAGTTCCTAAGGTTACATTTAACAATGGACCAGTTAAAATATGATCGGCTTTTTAACTAGGCTATTCAGCATTCACATCCGTTTGTTTTCTATTGTCGTTGTATTAGTTAATTAATAAAGTTTATCCTTAGTCAATCGAACTATTTAAAAAAAAAAATCATTTGAGCTCCATCCTAGATCTCCAACAACAATTTACTGTGACGTTCCATGACTGAATGGAATAATCTTTGAATCAGTTAAACTTTCGATAACCCAACGCAAACCTTAAATAATTCACCAATCTAATTAGGTTTCAACAAATTCCTCGATTGACACGTTACACGTTTAAATAGTTTCGCTTTCTTTCCTGATATTATATTCATACATGTTAGCTTCTTGTTGGTTTTGTTGCATATACACTAATTGATCAAACATTTATTTTAATAAACTGTTGCGTTAAATATCTGCTTTGTGTTTTTCCAAGGGGGATCACGACTCCGAGAGTTTTCCGAGGGTGGTATGTCAGAAAAAATCGCTCTTCCGTGGTTCTTTCCGAGGGACCAGCCCGCAAACTTGCAATTTCCGAGGTAGAAGATTTGCTCTTCCGAGGGTATTTCCGGAGCCAAATTCGACCTCTTTCGTACATATATAGTAGGGGGGCTGCGGATGGAATGGCCCCTAAACCAACATCAACAACTAGACAGCAAAACTATACAATACATAATCGCCGAATCACAGTTCCCCTCCCTTTGAAGCTGTTATATAATTGTTCATTTTCTATGTATTATGTATACACCTATTTCAGAAAAGGTTGCACCGTCACAACTGTCTGTTGTAGCCCGCGATGCGTTATGGAGAAAATAGTTATATCAAAACAGAATCATGGACTCTGGTTTTCAAGACAAATAGTCATACTTATCACCCTGCTTTATGCCAAATGATTCTACAATATTGCTCGCAATAAATATTTTACTGGATTTTACACGAGAATTTCGCTCTTCTTAGTTTCTTCCATGATGCATTGCGGGCTAAACAGCTAAAAAGCTACAACAGACAGTTGTGATGGTGCAACCTTTTCTGAAATAGGTGTATATGGCAAGCTTACAACTCGTTGATATTTAGTAAACAGGTCAAGCACTAGTCGAGCCTTTTTTCCACTGCAGTCTGCAGTAATGCAAGTGTCTGCACAAAGCCCTTTCGAAAAAAACCCTTCTTATGTAGAAAAACATCAAAGCAAATTTAGGCTGGGTGAAACCTTCAAAACAGTTTCGCTGAACCGCAGTAGCTACATGCACGCTTTGCGAGCCTATTTTTTCTCTTGTTGTTAAAGAGACCAGTGTAAGAGTAACAGCCACATTCATTGATACATGGCACACTGG
Source organism: Scolanthus callimorphus (assembly GCA_033964015.1). NCBI lineage: Eukaryota > Metazoa > Cnidaria > Anthozoa > Actiniaria > Edwardsiidae > Scolanthus > Scolanthus callimorphus. Next base: position 6,091,776 of record CM066912.1, on the reverse strand, counting down.
CAAAATGAATTTCACGAATTTTCCTGATAAGACGCTGATAAGACGTTCTGTGATACACAGGAAATTAAAGAGTAGATGGCCCGTAGATGGCTTGATAGAGAAGTCGGTAGGGCGGTTTTGCTAAAACCGGGCTTCACTTCGGCAGGTGTATCAACTATTTATTGACATTTATTGTCAAAATCTAGGTCACAAACAAAAGAGCAGTGTGTCTGCTGTAGAGTTCCAGGATTGTGGGATGGAATGATATTTGACATGTTGACAAGGTATCTGCCGCCACTTCAGTAGGTGGTCGTTTATCGCACTACCCATACACAATCGGCTCGCATGATAACGAGATTGCATAAGCAAAGTGCTACTCCAGACGTGCTCCGCCGAAGAAGCTATGCCTTTATTCTAAGCCCCGACTCCGCCTTTGCATTGATGCTGTGTCGGGCTGGGTAAATCGTAACTTCACCAACGCGATCGAGCACTGCAGTAAAACACGTATTTGCAAAAGTTAATCAATAGACCCGATACAACCGATTTATATATATATATATATATTAGCGGCCCCGTGGAACAATTCATCATTTTTATTTTTCGATAGCCTGTTAGAAGGCTCTCCAGTGGGATTTTTCGGATACAGGAATCCCGCGCGCACCAAAAAATCAATCCGAACAAAAAAAAACACTGGAAAACTGACCTCGGCCGCCGAGAATTGCAGGCCAGCATTGAAACCGGAAACAAACTGTCAAGGCTGTTAGGCTGCCAATGTTTTATAGCTCTTCACCCGTCATGCGAGCATGGATTGCTACAACAATCAGATGTGGAAGACTAAACAATGTTCTGGAACTCGGGGATCTATCGATGGTTTGGGAATTGCACTATAAACGCGCCGTGGCTTTTTCGAAGCATGTACCACGATGCTAAGGTACGATTTATTAACCTGATTTTTGCAGGCGGTACCGCGGAAACCGGTCCGTTCGCTGTAAGCAGGCTAACGATTTATGTGTCCACACAGTCCTTACACGCTGAGCTTTTTCGATCGCGGTCTAAGCATAGTTTCGACCACTTATAATAGTTACAAGGAATACGGCAGATACGGCGATCGTCGGCGAAAGAGCGTTTTTACTGGGGAGCTCTGGCGGCGAAATCCTCGCTTGTTAGGTAACTTCGCTAATTTCCCCATTTCGCAGGTTTCTCATCCCGTAAAAATGAGAACGTTTGTTACTCAGGCTACGATCGATATTATATGCATAATATCTATATCGTTTAGCGTCGGCATCTTTTACGCAGGGCATTTTGCTCAGTCAATTTGGTTGTTAAGTTTCTGTTTCGGCGCAAAATTGTCAGCCTCGGTGGTTTCCATGATCGTTTATCATTACATTGCATTACATTGCAGTAGAAGAATCAATTTTCGATACCCTTCAATGCCACAAAAAAGACGATTAATTTATCAATTTGCTCCTTTGAAATAATACTTTAGGGGTTATGGCAAATATCAAATATCTCCACTTGGGAGTTTGATCACCCTAATTAGTTCAACATGTTAATTCAACATGAGTTATAGTACGAGACTAATCGTTCTATTCGTTGCAATGTTCTGCGGAGCACTGCTGTGCAATCATCGAACCACCCGAAGTAACCCTTCGTCAAGCTATGTATACATCTACGGAAATACATTTTCCGCTTTTTATAGACGTATATTTGGTTATCTTGATTTTCAGACATTTAGAGCTTTAAAGGGACCTCGGAGATTTAGCATGATTTTCTTGTGAGCAGAGCGTATCTATGAATGAAAGTCCTTGAAAACAGTCTAGGTAACATACAAAAATAACTTGCTTTGTATAATCATTTATCTGATAGCCTCTCTGATTTTTGGAGTTTCCATGGAAGATGGGCTTTTTAACACTTTTTTGAAACAATGTTCCAAAAGTCGTGTTTTCTCCATATTTTATGGAGACTCTGAATCGCCAATTGCCACGTCAATTGCAACAATGAAATCACATGCAGTTCTTGCTAATATATTTTAACAATCTACGGTATAGCCTGTGAGAATAGTGAGAAATTTAGTAGCTTATAGGGGCCTCAAAAATGTAGAAGTACTATATAATTGATAATTTTTTGTCGCAGAAGGGATTACTTTTTGACGAGTACTAGCCACGTAACTATTACGAGCCCGGCCTTTCTACTGGCGTACCCTGCTTATTTCGTGTATCTCCTGTTTGACTCATCGATTGTTCTAATGAAAGCTTTTATGGCTCCAAGGGATTTATGATTTCTCAAAAGTAAGAACTGATGAAAGGGAAATTTAGTTTCACACATGCTCAATGCTCGATTTCTAAGCTTAACACAAATAAAATTAGAATTTGGTATTCCATTGACGTTTATATAATGAACAGAACATTACATGACCGCTTGGAGATACGAATTTTATCTCCTTGTGTTAACAATTTTCAACACTCGAAGATAAATTCTTATTTCCGCGCGGCCATGTAATATCCTCTGGAACGGCGCGAGTCTGGAACGGCGTTTCCCGACCGGAATTAAACAACAATTTCCCCGCGGGCATTTTGTAGTATCGATCCGTGCAGCCCGTGGTTTGGCTTCTCGGTCTCGATTCTTTTCTAAATACGGCAATCACCTACATAGAGCGAGAAGAGTTTCTTAATATCGGACCTTTTATCGTCAGAGTAAACAATTTTTACGGAGGGCATTTTGCACAATCCATTTTGTTTTTGTTTCAGCGCAGAGTTGCCTGCCACGAGAATCACCGAAGCACTTCTGCACTTTTGCGCGGACGTTTTATCAACTTTTCGCAAAGGTTTTAACAAAACGTTATTTGAGGTCACCCTACCAATTAATTCGACATGTATTCATATATTCAACCTTGCATCTGTCGATATTTGTTTCAGGTTTTTTTAAACAAATTTATACGCTGTTAAGGTCGCATACTATAATAATTTTCGACTTTGTATGGGCTTTTGGACACTTTTTTAGGCAATGCTGGCAAAGACGTGTTTTCTCCATAATTTATGAATCGCCGTGTCAAACAACATAGAATGATCGCTGGCAGTTCTTGTTAATACAGTCTAGTTTAGCTAACAAAGTGTCAAATGTAGCACTTTCTACAGACATACGCTGTTTATTTCGGTAAGCAATCTTGTGTCAAATGTAGCGCTTTCTACAGACATACGCTGTTCATTTCGGTAAGCAATCTTGTGTCAAATGTAGCGCTTTCTACAGTTGCAGTTTGCCTGAAAACAATCGGCTTTCTCCGTGGCTGCAATTTCTCTAAGCGATTTATGAATTCTCGATTTCAAATCTCAAAAATAAGAAATGAAGCGTCTACATGACTGGCAGAGAGAATTCTGTGTTTTTTTTCTGTACCGATCCTTGTAACACAGCAAGCATTTTTACACAGTAATGAAAGTTGTTCGACTGATTGTTGAGACAATATAGATTCACGTGTATATCCGATATCCGACACCGTACTCGTTCCCAGTTTATATGGAATTTTTATCACCTCCTGCAACCATCTTGATTTAATAAGCATTTCTCCATATTTTATGGAAATTCTGACATGTCGATATTCTGTTCTCCATTTTTTTTTGGAGAAATAACCTGCATGTCCAGCTAGCTGTAGATTTATCCTAAAAAAACGTTTCGTTGTGGATATTTTCGACAGTCCGGATTTAAACATTAGCTCCGGAATTAAATCAAGACGTGTTTATTATCATTTACATAGTGTAAGTAAAAGAGTTGTGGATATTTTCGACAGTCCGGATTTAAACATTAGCTCCGGAATTTAATCAAGACGTGTTTATTATCATTTATATAGTGTAAGTAAAAGAGTTGGTCTGATTTCTTTAATCTAAATAAGAAAATCACCACAAAACGTCACGCCGTACGCTTTACCATTCTGGTACATATAGAGAACAATACCAGATCTCTTTTTGTTTTTGCCGCGCCGTACGGTGAAGCGTTAAATCAAGCTAAACATTGTTTGTAAATCGCTCAAAGAGTTTTGATTCTATTTTTTTGCGTCGGGATGATTATATTTATACATTTCTTTCACCTGAAGTTACCCGAAACTGAAAATCTCTCGTCGTGATTAAGGTGGCTCCGAGTATTTATTTCAGAAATAGACCTCAACTTCTAGCGTATGTTTGACCCTGAAAAAATCTTCCGATTTCCATAATTGTTCTCACAGAGCTTAAGCAACCTCTGCACTACCAAATGGTGTTGTCCATTTGATATATTAAGCTCGTCTGTTTGGGATATTTTTAATTTTGCAAAGGAGGTGTTTTTAGATTAATTGTTATAACTTGAAAATTCGACCGTGAATGATCTTATTACCAGCTAAAATCGCATCCATGGTAACAAAGGTTTCCTCAGAGAAATGCCCAGGTCAGCTCTTCCCATGCGATTTAAGTTGTAAACGATGTAATAATTTTACCTCTAAAATGTCTTATTCCACTTCTGTTTAGTGTGCCGAGCGCGGATATCAGAAAAGTAGGGAAGCTCTTCAGGATTATATCGGCTAATGTTCACTCTTAATTATATAAAAGAGAAAATAGAATCGAGTATCTACAGAAAGCGATATTTAATAAACGAATGAGAGCAGCTTCTTGTCCAGACTGTGCTGTTGCTATAATATTCAATTCGAGCTCGAAATAACTAAATTGCTGGAATTGTTTCGTAAGTTTCTTTCGTGAGAGGTAGAGTACAACTAAATGAGAAGACTTACCAAGTTTGGACTCGTCTTTCCAATACTATGTTGAGAAACATTATCCAAAAGGAGTCAGTGTTTCGTTTCTCCAACACAAACGCCAAGAAAACCCATGTATTATGAGCGCAGTGTTCTTGCCTCAGTGCACTTCGCTAAATTCTTCACGTGCGACGCTTCCGAGTCCCGAAGTAAGACAAGTTAATATCCGGTAGCTTTTCCGATCCCGCGGGTCGAGAAAGCGTCGCACGTGAAGTATTTAGCAACCATGTGCACTGAGACGAGAACGCTGAGTTCATAAACATATGGGTTTTCTTGGCGTTTGTGTTGGAGCAACGAAACACTGACTCCTTTTGGATAATGTTTCTCAACATAGTATTGGAAAGACGAGTCCAAACTTGGTAAGTCTTCTCATTTAGTTGTACTCTACCTCTCACGAAAGAAACTTACGAAACAATTCCAGCAATTTAGTTATTTCGAGCTCGAATTGAATATTATAGCAACAGCACAGTCTGGACAAGAAGCTGCTCTCATTCGTTTATTAAATATCGCTTTCTGTAGATACTCGATTCTATTTTCTCTTTTATATAATTAAGAATGAACATTAGCCGATATAATCCTGAAGAGCTTCCCTACTTTTCTGATATCCGCGCTCGGCACACTAAACAGAAGTGGAATAAGACATTTTTAGAGGTAAAATTATTACATCGTTTACAACTTAAATCGCATGGGAAGAGCTGACCTGGGGTGTTACTAATCCACGGAACACCACGGAACCGGAACCGGAACCCCACGGAACCCTACGGAACCCCACGGAACCCCCTGAAAACGTCAATATTTTTTATTTTTCTCCGGAGTTTTCTTTAATTGGATATAACTTCGAAATGTCTGTTTATACCATATTTAGCTTAAAAAGGGAAAAAGTGCCTACCGGGAAAATATATCTAAACTATATATATGCTCCAAAGCCTTCAATCGCTTTGGTCAGCGGTTCCTTTAGTTAAAGCATGTAACCTAGCCCATGTGTCTTTGCAAACCCTACATTGCGTGAAAAATAACGAGCGGAGTCCTCGAGTTCGGAATCGAGTCCGAGTTAGAGTTGGATACCTAGTTGGAATCCGAGTTGGAATCCGAGTATTCTGATATGGAGTCCGAGTTGCAAAAAATCTTGTTTTTTGTTTTCATTTTATTTTCGTGCCTATATAAATGGCCTATAAAAATGAAAGATGTAAATGGTGCTTTTTGCAAGAGAGTTTAGTACAGTAGAACTTCGTTTTTGCCACAGGGACCGCAAAAAATATATCGTCGAATGGGCGATCAGCCCGAAAGGGGTAGGGTTTTCAGGCTGGAGGTATAAGAAAGGGTAGGGTTTTCAGGCTGGAGGTATAAGAATGGGGTAGGGTTTTCAGGCAGCTGGACTGGGTATAATGAAGGGAGGGAAAATTGCAATTTTGCTATAAAAAAGTGTCTGTATTTCACTGGTTTTCCAACCGCAACGCGGAAGCAAAACCGTTTCTTTCTTAGCAGAACACAAAGCCGATTCAAAGTCAAAGTCAAAGATTTATTAAGGGGTCATTTTTTCAGGCTTGGTATAAGAAAGGGATACCTTTTTCGTCATTGGTATAAGAAAGAGGTACCTTTTCTGATCTAAAATTGGTATAAAGAAGGGTAAGGGGTCCAGAATCTCGAGCATTCCCGTACAAAAAGTTTTGGGAGTACCCGTTGTATCGGAGTTCGGTTCCAAGCAAGGACTGGTTTTATTACGCTGTGTACAGTCGCGCGTATAGCAATTTGCTGCAATACGGCTAATCACAGAATCACAGGAAAACAAAACGGATAGAAAGACCTCAGTAACACAAGTTGTTGACAGGAAACGCTACGCTAAATAAAGCTTTGTATGATTGCTAAGAGTGGAGATAAGGAATTAACCTTGTGTGAAAGCTAACGTGCGTTAGCCCTAGTAAGCGCAGAAAGAGAAAAAATCTCTGACCCCGAGAGGGATTCGAACCCACGACCTCCGGAATTGTACATCCCCGATGCTAGTTCTATTACTCTTTGACCAAATTTAGAATTTACGGAAACACATTTACGCTTCGGGATTTCCATCGTAAAATCGGAATATCAGAGTTGAACCGGGGGATGATCGTCAGTATCTTTTAGGGGTAAAAATCACGGGGTTTGGTCTCTTTTAGGGTGATCTTGATCTTCAATAATTTTTAGGGATATTGGTATTTTGAAGGGCCGAAATACGTATCCAAATTGTTTTGTCAACCACGACGAGGTCACATGCTTCAACAAAAGGAACCGCTGATCAAAGCGATTGAAGGCTTTTGGGGCTTAGATATTTTTTCCCGGTACGTATTTTTTCCCTTTTTAAGCTAAATATGGAATAAACAGACATTTCGAAGTATGCTATTAAGGAAAACACCGGGGAGAAATACAAATATTGAAATTTTCAGGGGGTTCCGTGGGGTTCCGTAGGGTTCCGGGGGGTTCCGGTTCCGGTTCCGTGGTGTTCCGTGGATTAGTAACACCCGCTGACCTGGGCATTTCTCTGAGGAAACCTTTGTTACTATGGATGCGATTTTAGCTGGTAATAAGATCATTCACGGTCGAATTTTCAAGTTATAACAATTAATCTAAAAACACCTCCTTTGGAAAATTTAAAATATCCCAAACAGACGAGCTTAATATATCAAATGAACAACACCATTTGGTAGTGCAGAGGTTGCTTAAGCTCTGTGAGAACAATTATGGAAATCGGAAGATTTTTTCAGGGTCAAACGTACGCTAGAAGTTGAGGTCTATTTCTGAAATAAATACTCGGGAGCCACCTTAAGTTATGGGCAGATTTCTCGGGAACCACACTTCACCGGAAGTTAAATCAAACATGTGACGTCATCACCGGAAGATGATCGCTTAGTTGCACTGAAATTTCAGTTTTGTGCAGCATTCACGATTTATATCCACAAAACCCCTAACAAGGCCCATTTTGCTATCTTTTCTTTCCTCCTGAATTAATATCATTTAATGTGTAGTTCAACTGAAAGCTTCTTGGCCCAGCCATTGTTCTCTCTCCAAAATGGTCCCCTATTTCCTTGAAAAGCGTGTTATTTGTATCAATGAATAAGGATGCAAATGGATCTAAGTAGCTTCAACTTTCAAAATTTGGACGCATAATTTGTTCTGTCTTTCAAATGTGCATGATTGTAGCCATACTAGCCCGTTTTAGCGTCATTTCCTAAAGAAATCGATTTTCAGACAATCACAGACAAAATTGTTGATAATTTTATGTCTACATTCGTTACAAATCGCCATACTAAAAACATGTTGTGTTTCCATAAAATAAACCGCTACCCTTCTCGTTAACACCCCTCTCCCCAGCTCAATGTTGTTTTGTCAAACGCACTAGTGGTTGGGCTTCAACATCGAATAAGGGGGAGGGGGCATTCAAGCCAAGAAGACATCGCTTACGCAGTTGAAATGGAGAAAAGCATTTTTGAAGGGAAATTCTCAACCACTTTTGTCACTGTAGGTCACGCTTTACGACATAATTATGGTTTATTTCCGCTTAAGCTTACGATAATCAAAGAGGCATGCACGTCAACGGCAAAACTCATATTACAGGAGAATGGAAAAGAGTGATTTCACTGATTTCCCTTCCACAAGTGCAGCTCTCAGGCTAGCGTCTTCATCTGGTTCTTTGTGAAAATCTGTACTCTGCTACAGATATACCGACCATGGACGCGAAAAAAAAGCAGTATTCCTAACTGCTTGTGCATCATACACATTCTGCATGTTCACTGTTTTATTATCCTCCAATCGACGTGTGTTGAGACTTATGACTTAGATATAACACTTTCTTGTCATGTCAACCGAATGCGCGACGGTATGAACTCGCGATGCCCATCACTCTGAGGTCATCAACACTCTAGGTTCATTCATGAAATAGCTATGAAAATAATATAACAATTCATAGCCTTTTCATGTTTTTCATGTGGGAAATTTTCATAGTACTATGAAATTCCACCCTATGAAAAGGTGTCCCAATCATAGGATTTTCATAGCATACGTTCATGGGTTTCCTATGAAGTCAATATTTTTTTCTGCATTCACGTTTTCCTATGAACATGCTATGAAATTGCACCCTATGAACATGCTATGAAATTAATCTCTAAGAATTGGCTATGAATCCCTATGAAAATTCTGTAGTAAGCAATACCTTGGAATCCTATGAAAATGCTATAAAATACACCCTATGATTAACATGCGATGTTTAATCTCCATGACTATGAAATTCCTATGAACTTTCTGCAGTTGGCATTGCCTTGAAATGCTATGAAATTACGCCCTATGTACATGCCATGAAATTTACTTCTGCGAAAACGTGCTATCATTAATCGGTCTCTGTTTAGTGAAATATTAAGTGAACAAACGCGATGGTGAACTGAGGAATTTCCTAGCGGAAATATAAGATTGTTTAATATTTTGCCCCGCCAAATTGAAGGCATTATTCAGAAGCATTTTACGGATAAGCCTTACAAGTTTTAGACCGTTCCCAATCAATCTGCGACGTTATATAATCGAGCGCTTGACCCCGGAGCCTCGTGACCCGGTGTTTATTCCCTCCCTCGCCGGTAATTTATTTGAAGTCTAACTTCAACAACGTAACATTTAAAAAGCAAAGACTCTCAATGTTTTACAGAAAATAAAGCGTGATGGAAGTAACCTGCAAAATGCCCGACTCTCACTACTGGAACAGAAGCATATGACAAACCTATGACAAACATGTGAAAAATATATTAAAAACATATGACATATGAGAAAAACATATGACAGACGTACGTTTTCAAAATCGAGAGTTCGGAAGGATTTTCGAGGAACAGGCTTCTAGACTTCTGGGAATATATGACAATACAAGAGAACATATGACATGTATATGACAACAAGCCTTTTATATATGACAGAAAAAGCGGTAGCCTGTGGTAACATATGACAGGAATTAAATCATATGACAAAGATGCAATTCATATGTTTCACTTTTGGGGTGTCATATGTATCTCATTATGACAGAACTCGAGAACTCATTGCCACGGCCGAACATATGACAAAAACTGGTCTAGGGTATGTCATATATCAACCTCAACATATGACTCAGTCAGACACATATGACAAAAAGTAAAAAAAGATACTAGTGCAAACATATGAAAGAGGTCTGAAATAGTAGCGCCATAGTATGGCTAGGTTAGGTTTTGTAAGACTATGTATAGTGTATGGGTTGCCTGTGTTATCTGCCTCGTGTTCCGCGAGCATGCGCTGTAAGATCGTCGTTCACGGCTGGGGCCATGATGGCCGCCTTGACGGAATAAACTGTGGTGGTGTGAAACCGGCTCCTTGTCCCCCTAAATTACTGGCGTAGGATATTTGTAGATGTTCAGGCAAGCCTGTGGATATTTGACTCCACCAAGGCACATAAGACACAATAGCCATATTCAACTACTTGACGAACTTAAAATATGACACGCTGGTACATTATAACCAAAGGCAAATGCACATAACCAAGTATAACATAGAATATCACTGTTGTCACATTTTGAAGAGAACATATGACTAATTTCAAAAGAATTCCTTTAGTTCGAGAAGTCTATTGGAGATAACTTAAATAATAGAAAAGTGCTTAGTCGATAATTTCAATTGCAAATATAAGTAAAAAGGATTCACAGCGTAGCATGCAAATATCAATGCATAAACTGCTGCTTACAGGCGTCACTTGCACTTTGACCGAGCGAAACCTGGTTCGAGCTGAGGTCACTTCTGATTGGCCAATTCGCAATTTCGTACTGAACCCGCTAAAATAAAGCAACGGTATTAGTGCTACAACATGGCTTGGAGTGTGTCTCCGATCTTGCTCAATTCTGGATGGCAAATGTCCTGTCGCTTTTACGCTATGCTGATCATCGCTTTGTTCAAGCGTTACTGTACTGTATTCTCAAATTACTACAGGGAAAAGGCCTAGCTTCAATCAAGCGGTGAGTTGAAAGTGATTGCAACATTTACTGTGTGATTGGTTTCATGAATTGGCTGATTTTAGGCTAGAGCCCTATTATCTTTTGAGAAAAGCATGATGTTGAAGCATTAGGTAAAACTTTGGCATTTCGTATGCATGTTCATTAAACGATTCCTGCTTAAACTGGCTAATTCTCGACCTCAACAAGAAGCGGAGAAGCGAGCGCCATTGTGGATTTTAGATTTTAATTATAAAGACGCCAAGCACGTCAACTTCTGCTGTGTCCAAACAGCTAAAAGCTTATATTACAGCCTACTATTATGAGATTTAGATCGCCCTTTCACCAATGTAGTCAACTGAACTGAAAATCGAACTTTGTGTAGCTTTTTCAGTTCGATTTAACAAAGTTTATAGAGGAATTTGGTGGCTTTGTGTGTTTTAGTTTGCCGGAGGTCACGTTACGTTTAGAAGATTGAGTTTAATTAAGCCTGGGGTTACTAAAATCTATTCTAAGAGCTAAGTTGAAGACAATATAGTTTTTTTTGCAGCGCTAACTAGTGTACAATGAGGTTAACTCTTGTGTGTATAAAGCCATGTGCTTTGTCTTTGCAAGAAGAATCAGGCCGGTCATGTCATAAAGCTGAGATAATTAAAAATATATTCCGATTCGGTGTATAATAACTCGGGTAATTTAACTCTTTTACCACACGCGCCGCGCCGCTCCGATTTAGTTTTGTTCGGGATTCATTGTTTGAAACAGCTAGAAAATTAGTCGTTTGTATCGTTTCTCTTTGAATTAATTCCTGTTTACGAAATTTCGCGAAAAGTTGTTCTGTGTTTACAGTGTTATTTACAGAAGACTGCAAATTAACAGAATATCAGCTCATCAACACACGTTTCCGGTCTAAGCTATAAAATGTAGAGATTATGCAGGGGTTAGGGTTGGAAATAGCCGATGTTACATGCTCGTCAGCAAGAAACGTAAAAGTAATTAATGGCTTTGAGAGTTGTGTAAGTTTCAAGCAGTGCCTAAAATTGCAAATAGAGGGCTAATAACTGTTTTGTGGCATGTTATATATAAATGGAAGTAGTCAGCTTGTAAGCAAGGCAGAGATACGGACTTGAGATACGTTATTTCACACTACATGATGATAAGTTATCCCTGTCTTGCCGAAAGAACGTCGCTTTCTGGTTTTCATATGTTTGTCACATGTTGGCCGTCATATGTTGGGCTGAAACATATGACATCCATATATGTCCTTGCTGAAATGTCATATATTTGTCATATGCTCGTTGCCTTGATTTGTCATATGTTATTCATATGTAGGATTGCAGTCAAAGATGATCCATACATATGAAAAACATACAAAAAGGACACAATCATATGATTTTCATGTTCTCAATTTCGTATGTTTGTCATATATAATTCATAGATTTGTCACATGTTATTCATTGCCATTGTCCTTTCATATGTTTGTCATATGTTTTTCAGAGTCATATGTTTTCGTGTTGGTATGTCATATGTGTAGCACTGTGTTCCTGACATATGAAAACGACACGTTCATATGTTTGAAAAATGTAGCAGACATATGACAACCATATTACAAATATATGAATAACATGTGAATACTTTGTGAATAACATGAAATTTCATATGTTTGTCATATAAGATTCATATGCTTGTCATATGTTCGATTTCCAGTAGTGTCTGTAGATAAATAGTTTTGATCGACGTTTTTTGCCCGTCCGGCTCGAGATTGATGACCAACATATCAAAAGCGTTTCAAGTCGCTAAATTCAATGCGAAGGGATAAACAAACCGCCGGTTGTTTCATCACGGAACAAACCTTTTGATCCGAAAGTAGGCCAGGAGCTGAGGTAACTGTCTCCGCATGGTGATGTAGATGTGCTCCATTTTGCTTTCTGGAATTTTTTAGGGCGCGCAAAGATTTGTCGGATAGTTTTAGCAGTGTGCGCAGAGGGCTATGGGATATGCAGAGAAAAGAAGGAAACATCTGGTAACGAATCTCTTGAATCTTGCAAGAACAGGGAAATACGTGAAAACGACCAAGTTTTCTATCGTCAGTCATCAAGAAGATCCGGATCGTAAGATCCTATCAAGAATTTCCACCTTGAAAAAATATAATATTTCCTGTTGTAGAATGTATGAAGAATGTAATCAAATTCTACAAAAAATCTCTTTGGAATCCTTGTAGAATGTATGTACATTTTTAATTGCTGTGAGACTTTGTAATATATAGATTTAGCCACTGGCTAATAGCGGAGCTCCCGGTTAAATATTTTTATAGGGTGCGTTTACCTATCTTGTTGGGCCGTTGCTAGGAAAAAATTATAAGTCCTGCAAAAGATTCATCATGTGACGTATCGCGACGTCACTTATTATATAGAATTTTCTAGTTTTGATGACGTCATCGAAGACGTCACGTCACGTGACCTTGGTAGTACACCCCCTTGCCTCCAAAATAACTTTACCCAAGTTTGGTCACCTAGCGATGTTGCCTTCTTGAGATATTGACTTTTCTAGTTTTGATGACGTCATCGATGACGTCATGTCACGTGACCTTGGTGGTGCACCCCCCTTGCCTCCAAAATAACTTTACCCAAGTTTGGTCACCTAGCGATGTTGCCTTCTCGAGATATTGACTTTTCTAGTTTTGATGACGTCATTCCGGACGAACGGACGGACGGACGGACGCACAAACCTAAAGTCCATGACAGAATCGTTTGATGCATATAGACGTTTTTCGAAAATGGCGCGCGTGACATGGAAACGAGGCTGAAAATATAAACAAACATGGCGGCTGCTCAGGGAACCTTCAGTCCGTGAAGGGAGATCAAATCAAACCGGATTTTTCGCGTTTCTAGGGTATTTGGGCAGCAAAAAAAGTTAAGAGAGAAAAGATTATGGCTTAGGGTCGTCTAAGGTTAGGTAAAATGTGAACGTTTAGAGAATTTTAAACGAAAAACGAGAGGTTTCTCCTTTGTCATCTCCAATAACTTCGTAACTCGATTCTTTTGTATGGGCTGCAAGTTTCTTGAGCGAGCATTGACGCTAAGGCAAAACATTTTGCATTTCCAAAGAAGACCAGTCGCTTTGGTAAGAGTTTAGAAGATCTGCCATACTTCACACAGAAAGAAATGGATGCTTTTTTCCATAAATTCAAGTCGGGTTCTAACCCTGCTGCAAATCGACGTTCAGAGAGGAGAACTATAGAGCAATTCACCTATGACATGGTTACCTCTTCTGATGAACACTTCTTTTACGTGGTCCGCTTCTGTTTCTCATCTACATAAATGACTTATCAAATTGTCTCGAAACGTCAAGCCCCAGAATGTATGCTGACGATACGACCATAAGCGTCTCGGCTTTGAACCTCGAAGACCTTGAAAGCCAAATCAACATGGAATTGTCAAATTTAAATAAATGGCTTAAGGCCAATAAATTGAGTCTTAATGTCGCAAAAACAGAATTCATGATTATTGGTTCAAGGCAAAGGCTCAAAGCAAGAACGAATGGCTAGAAGCCATCTGTCAATATAGAGGGGAAAGAGATTTCACAAGTAGATTCGACTAAATCCCTAGGGCTATATATAGACAAAAATCTGACTTGGGGCAAGCATATTTCAGAAATATGCAAGACGATATCCTCTGGCATCGGTGCACTAAAACGCGTAAGACCGTTTATTTCAGCAGGCACCGCAGCCGATATTTTTAAGGCGTTAATCGAGCCGCATTTTGACTATTGTAGTCCAGTCTGGCATAATATTAACGGCAAACTTAATGAAAAGCTTCAAAAACTACAAATCGAGCAGCCAGAGTGATCACCAAGTCAGGTTATGATACTAGATCAGCTACCCTTAGAGAACTCCTGCAGTGGGACGATGTTGCCACCAGGAGAGGAAAACATCTAGGGGTAGCGATGTTTAAAACACTGCACGGTCTCTTTCCCTAATATCTAAACGACATATTCGTCTCCTGTGACTCTAAATACAATTTGAGAAACAGCGAAAATAAGCTAGCTCTCCCATTGCCTAAAACAAACTATGGAAAACATAGTTTTAGTTGTTGCGGGGCAAATCTATGGAACATTTTCCAAGTGAAATGAGGAGTGCTAAAACTATTCCAAATTTTAAAAGAAGCTATGATAAGTATTTCCCAATACCGGGCTCACACACGGCAATCATGGAAACCAGTGTCTTGTAACTTTTTTATTTGTTATCTGTACGACTGATGATTTTACCGTGTTTAAATAAATGTTATGTATGTATGTATGAATCATTATCTTATCACAGTGTTGGAAATAGGCAGTCAAATTCTCAAAGAATAACTGTCCGCATTGGTTTGTGTCGTGAGACTTCTGCTGTTCTTCATGCTGAATGTACGTTTAAAGCTGGAAAAGGAGGTTTGTGCAGTCACAGTAGAAGTGCTATGACTTTGCTCTGTCACTATAAACTCGACAAACTTTTAAAAATTCCAGAAAATGTATCTGTCACTTCCCAACTCCAATAATGGCACAGACCCAGAGGAAAGACCATAGAGCCTTAGCCTCTAATGGAGGTAACTGTTATACGCCCTCGAATAGCTTGTGATAAACGTGCAAACTCTGGAATTTCCTGTAATTTGTATGAGGCTAGGGGTGCTCAAGTCTTTTACCCACACAACAAGGAAGAGATAAATGATCTAAAAAAGCGCTACACGGTATAAACAAAACAATCCCTTTTTCCTACCAGTTGAGTGCTACTATTGATAAACAAACTGCTGTCAATACACCATTTGGAAATGTGCCCTTGGGGAGCCCTCTGCGTTATCAATTGTCTGGTTTCAATAAACCTGCATTTCCAGTCATCTCATCTGGAATAGAACACTGTTTATCTAACTTTGCTACTCAATATTTATCTGTGTTACATTAGCCCAAATTTCCTGTCAATGATCAGCCACTTCCAAAATATCCTGTCAACAGAGCATCACTTTCAGGACCTGAAACTGCATTGTTAGATGAGTTGTGTATTGATAGTTCAACATCTTGTGAGATAGAAGAGGAGACTCGACTACAAAACAGATCAGACAAGTGGTTCAAGAAAAGAAAGAACAGACTTACAGCTTCACAGTTTGGTGATACTATTGAAAAATGATAAAACCGAGATGCAACCACAAGACTTTGCACTTAAATTGACAAAAGAAATGCACCCTTCCAAGTTCACACAGGCAATTCTTGATTATGGAGTCCAAAACGAGTCTGCAGCTGTTTGCAAGTATGTTGAATTTATGCATTCTATTGGACACAAAGTTCAGGTCGTCTGGTTTAGTTGTCATGCCATACTATTTCTGGCTTGGTGCCTCACCGGACAGGAAAGTCTATGACCCGCAATCAGATCCTCCTTATGGACTCATTGAATTGAAATGCTTGGGCAAAAAGGAGAACCAGGTGAGACACCCGAAATAATTATGTACAGAACAACAGTTTTATGTTTGTCAATCAGGGGATGCGTACACTCTTAAGAAAGGACACAAGCATTACAAACAGATTCAAGGACAGATGGATCTTGCTGGTGTTAGCTGGTGTGACTTGGTTGTTTATTCTAATGTTGGAACACAGCGGGCCTAAATGCGCGCCAAAGCGGTAAGTCGCAAAGACTTGAGTCGCGGTCAGCGGTTGCATATTTCTGTGATAGTAGCAAGATGGCGGCGCGTTCGAACACGGAGCAGTGCAAAGGAAGGATGTTTTCTCAATATTTATAATGAGTTTAACCGTCATACCCTGCCCAAGATGAGGACTTTTGCAAGAAAAGCTTCAGGGATGTTGTTGTCGAAGAACAAAACATTTACTGTACAGATTCTCTTGAATTTGAACAAAATGAGTTGGACAATGTAAAAGTTCGCTACCACGTCTCCTATTAATCGTCTTCCACTGTAAATTCCTTCCCATTCCTTGCAAATTTCAAAGCGTACTTTTCGTCACAAGCGATGATTATGGCTTACAAGAACTGCCTGATGTTTCAGCAGAAGATAGCGATTGACATATTTCAAGATTTGAGTATGCTGCTCGGTCATGGAGTGTAACTAGGGGAAACCGGTTGATTCGCCGACACACTCGTAACTAGGATACAAGAGTCAAAATTGATTAAAAAACTAATACCACGAAGAACTGCACTGTTGAATGGGGCCTTGATATTTGACTAGGGACATGGTCATGGACACATGGATATTTGTATGCATTCTGCGTTACGGAAACTTGTCAGTCTGGCACATCTAAAGCATGTCAGTCTCCAATGAGAGAAAAAGAATATCAGGATTACCAGAGGAAAATTGTTGCTAGTAATGACTGCCTTTGTGTTATAATGCCTAGATTTTTAGAACCTGTGAGAGGCTATATCTTAGAGCTTAGACCTTCTATAAAAGCTTTCATTCATACTAGAAGATAGGCCAATAACATTTAAGGTAATTAGTCATAACTGTAATATAGCTTTTGTGTGATTTATGTTGTATTTTGTATCCAATGCTTATTACCTAATTTATTTGAAAGTGACTGACATGCCTTATTTTCTTATCCAGTCCCATTTGAATGCCTGATAATTCTTAATCTTTTATACTTTGGTGTCACCTATTTTCTTTTTACAATTCAAATATACAGTGCAGGATTCAGTAACATTTTGATAGACACTAGTGTCACTGAATTTAAGCACAGAAAAAATATGCAGGGGGAAATTACACAGTAGAAGACTTTGGACTCCTTTGTACTGAAGATCATCCCTTTCAGTTAATGAAATGGAAGTGGGATAAACAAAAGCATCATTGTGTCACTTATTATTATTTTTTCAATTCAAATATACAGTGCAGGATTCTGTAGTACAGAAACATTTTGATAGACACAAGTGTCACTGAATTTTATAAGCATAGAAAAAATATGCAGGGGAAAAAATTACACAGTAAGCTCATAAGTAAGACATTGGCCTCTTTTGTGCTGAAAATCATTTCTTTCAGTTAAATGGAAGCTTCTCCTTTTAGTTAGTTTTGAGATAAACAAAAGCATAACTTCATGTGGAAGTGTAGACCATAAGTTTATTAGCTTACTTTCTGAATGATTGGGAAATTGGATTTACACTGATTTTCATTTCTGACAAAATGCTTTTCTGGATGCTGTTCAGACTTCTAACTTGAGTTTAGCTTAAAAACACCTACTACTATACATTCTGAATTCTGTGCGGGAAAAAAGATTTATCAGACTGCAGTGGACTATGATTTCAACTTTTTTGAGCTGTAAAATTGTTTGAGCAATTTTGGAGATGCAATTTTGGTGTAGTGCTAGTTTCAGTTCACAGACGAAACGAAACGCGCGGTTTGAGCCGCTCGGATGTGAATTAAAAGAGCTAACTTTTCTAACAATGTTTAAAGGTAGTAAATGGAGAAAAGGAAATTAATTTAAGTACTACATACTAGAAGGAGGATTATTAACTCGAAATATCTCAACTAATCTGTTATAGCGAAGTGCAGTTTATCCACAGAAAGATGTAACCTTACAACCGACACACGAAAATAAAAACACATGGCTCTGCAGTGAAAAACCCGCGAAAATGACAGAAGAATCAGGAGAAATGTTTTGATATTTCTGTTGTTCAGTTCTTACCTCTTCTAGCCAAGACTCTTCCTTCTGAAGTAAGCCCTAATTGCTTCACATCTAAGCATTATCTTGCTGAACTGGAAGTATTCCACTCGCTGCCATGCCCTTCAAAATTCTTCTAAGCTCCGTAAGATTTTCCCATTTCAAATGAACCTGACCAACTGATTCTGAGCGATATTTTCGTCCAAAACACAGATTTCTAAAGAACTAGAAATGGTCTCGCGCGAAATCAAAACGGAAATTCAAAAAACTAAAAACATAGCGTTTTGGTTTGAAGACTCAAGAACGCACTGGAACATTA
This sequence comes from Scolanthus callimorphus, assembly GCA_033964015.1. NCBI lineage: Eukaryota > Metazoa > Cnidaria > Anthozoa > Actiniaria > Edwardsiidae > Scolanthus > Scolanthus callimorphus. The sequence continues at coordinate 6,073,121 of CM066912.1, read as the reverse complement.
ATGCAAAGGATTAATAACTCCATGGAAAAAGTAAAACAATGGTCAAAATAGCTGCTGACGACTATGCTCTGTGTTTTTCGAATTTTGCCACTTTCCAGTGGAGCAGAAATCTGCCTTCTGTTTTCCGAATCCCGTCATGTTTGGTATCAGAACAAAGCTTCTTCCTTCGGCCATGGCTTCCCGCCTTCCGATCATTTCTTCGGTAAACAACGAGTGAGAAACGAGCTGCCGAAGTGGATTGTCGGATGAATCCGCAAATTAGTCACCAGGCTACCAAAAAGGCCTCACGTCCGAGCCCCAAAGCTGCCACGATTCTACTTACCGCTTTGGCGCGCGTTTAGGCCCGCCGTGTATTGTCATGAGAATAGCGTTTGACCATGAATTTCGAGATAAGGATTTGAAGATCTTAAGTGATTTCTTCTTTAAGTATTATTTGCCAGTATTAATAGCAAAGTAGCTAACAAGTTCTAATGGCGAGTTCTAGTTACTACTGCATAAATCATTGTCTGAAGCAGAATTTCACATATCTGTATCCTCTCCGTCAAGAACAAAGCGGCACTTCATGTATCACTAACACTGAGCATATTGGCCATGCATTTCTACTCTACTGCTGGAATGTTATATCAATACAGTGAGAGCCCCATTTTGAGCCGGAAAAGTTGTGAATACAAAGAAATCCTTTGCATATTGTATAATTCAAGCTTCATCAGTTTCTCCTCGGTATTCACAACACTTTCGACTTCCATTGAGGTTCCCACTGTATTTATGTGCTGTCGATGTCTATTTAGCAGTAGAAAATTTGAAACAGGACTATTCTGCAAAGAGTATATGGAAATTCTGAACTTCTTTTGTATTTTTCTTGAAATAGAAGTTAATTATATTTCAAAATAATATTATATATATAATAATTTATACAATTTCCAATGTACAATAATCTCTGTACAACAATTTCTATGTACTTACTTAAATATTTAAATAGTTGTGTGCACTGCAATTTGTCACTTATCTTAATAAATATTTCTGGAACAATTATATTGATTGCATAGATTAATGTGTCATATTAGTAAATACATTGAATGAATTATTGTAGCTCAGTGTTCTTGTGAAACCAAATATCATATTTGGAATGCCCATTTCACTCAAATTGAATTTTCTTTTGAATAAAAATATATATTCCTGATTCATGCTTCCATTTCTGAATAATCTGCATCCCCTTCTTACTTTAATCTCCCTATGTCCTGAAATTGGGCAATTGAATCTTACTATAAAAATTTCATACCGAAAATCATAATCCTTTATTCTAAGCCCATACTTTGATTTTATAATATTTATAATATAGGCAGGAAATGGTGGGGCATGGAGGAAAATTGTTTTAGTAGCTAGTATGGTACTTCCGGGGGTGGAGGGGGTGGGCTACTCCCTCTATTTGGATGCCCCCCCCCCCCCACCCAGGATGGTACAGCTCATCAAACTTGTTTCACTCCTCATGGACGCTTGGCAGAGAGGCTATAATTCCTGGCTGAAAGTTGGTTAATAAGCAGCAAGCTGTGAAAGGTTGATTGACAGAGCCAGCAATGGTCAACGGTATGACACCATCAAAAATATGGAAGTCTTTTATTCTTCTGATGAGCCTTTCAATGTGTATTCTTTCTTGGGCAATTGCCTGAGACTCTATCACCTCCATTTCTTCAAACTGTTCCCTCCCATCAAACTTCATGTTCAAGAAACCACTTCTTCTCGTAAATTCAACATCAGAAATATTGCCTGTGTAAAGTTGACTCACAAAACTGCACCCACCAGATGGGGTACAGCCAACAAGAGCTTTGAGGGTCATATGGTTCTTGTAGTTAGAAAAAAACTCAGACACCAGAACCATTGAAGATGGCGTTTGCACTTTAACTTCAGTACAGTCAATTATTACTCGACAGGAGGGATACTTCTTCTTCATAGATTCCGGCATGTTTAAATCAACAGTAGTCCTATCTGGCCAAATATTTAGAGATCCAAGTCTTAAGTATATATAGTTACCCCATGTTATGATGATCCTGCATACAGTTGACACTGAGACATTAAACAGATGTGCCAAATGTTTCTCTCGAAAACCTTGCCGCGCTCTGCACAGAAACATAAAAAATGCTGTCTTGGTGTCAAGTGCCCTTGGTCTGCCCCGTTTGCAGCTGGTCGGTTCCTCATCATCTAACGAATCCACCTGTTCACGAGCTTGATCAACAGAAGAGTTCCAGTAGTTCAAGTTTTAGCACCAGGGTTAAGAAAATTAAAACATGTTTCCAGCACGTCAGAACAGAGGTATAAAATCGTACGTCACTGGCATTGTTTCTAAATTGTTCATAACTAAATTGAGTTGTGTGCTGTCGTTCTTTCAAACGCCGTAGCTCTTCCTTCGGCTTCAAATTGTCTTTTTCTAGCTTTTGAAATTTATCCTCCAGTTCTTTAATGCGATGATCAAGCTCCTGTGTGTTTTAGCAACAGGGTTAAGAAAATTAAAACATGTTTCCAGCACGTCAGAACTAGGAAAAGAGGTATAAACTCGTACGTCACTGGCATTGTTTCTAAATTGTTCATAACTAAATTGAGTTGTGTGCTGTCGTTCTTTCAAATGCCGTAGCTCTTCCTTCGGCTTCAAATTGTCTTTTTCTAGCTTTTGAAATTTATCCTCCAGTTCTTTAATGCGATGATCAAGCTCCTGTGTGTTTAATTCTTGTGTTTCCTTTTTCTCAGACGAATTTGAGTTCTCTTTTACATCTTGAACGGTCCTGCCCTTATTCCATGTAAACAGACTTGGGATTGCATCTCTTTTAAGTCTTCTGTTAGACCATTTTTGGCCAAAGCCACGGTAGATAAAGTCCGTTTCTTCGAAGTGTTCGAAGCAGACCTTTGCATGCAAATTAACTTTTACAGTCTTCCCTTGCCGCCGAGTTCGCGGGGGAGTGATCTTCTCGAGCCATCTTTTCTTCATTTTCTGCCCTTGCCGGTCTTTTGGTTGCGGAAAACCGAAGAGGGATACCCTCTTTCTACCTTTTCCGACCTTTCCTTCGCATTGATCGCATTCTGATACACAGCAAATTTGTGTCATCTTCCGGAAACCACAGCTCACAACAAACGATTTAAAAAGTATCGAAAATATCGATATCTACAAGTTGCCTTTTTATTGCTGAAAACCGCTAGAAATTTCTCATTTTTGACAACCAACCCACAAAGACTACATTACCCTCCCAGCCTTTGCTCTTATTCTGACCCGGGAAGTCTGCAAACGCTAAGAAATCACGAGTTTTGTCTTCCCCTCACGAGCTGGGATTTCCCTGAGCAGCCGCCATGTTTGTTTTTATTTTCAGCCTCGTTTCCATTTTTGAAAAACGTCTATACACTTTTGTTTTGTTCCTTTTTCTCCTGCATGTAGCTATGGGGCTCCGCTACGCTGGCGCCTTCAGCGCCCGCGGGAGCTCCGCTATAATCCACGTAGAATCTTTATAGAGTCCACGAAGAATCTTTGTAGAATCCACGAAGAATCTTTGTAGAATCCATGAGGAATCCTTGTAGAATCTATGTAAAAAAAACTATGCAGAATATCGGTAGAATCTTTGCAGAATTCATGAAGAACTTTTATAGAATCTATGTAGGATATTTGTAAAAGCCATGTGAGATATTTGTAGAACCCACGTAGAATCTAGAATCCATATCGAGTGTTTGTTAGATCTTTGTAGAATCTATGTAAAAAACTATGCAGAATATTGGAGAATCCAATACCCATGTAGAATGTTTGTAGAACATATGTACGATCTATGTAAAACATATATGCAGGATATCTGAAGCAGGGGCGGATACAGGGGGGGGGGGGGGGGGGGGGGGAGGGTGGATTAAATAAAATAAGTCTCAAGCTCATGTCCGTTGTTGTAGTACGAAGACCATTAGTTAGTTTAGGGGGAGGGATAACCAAACCGCAGGGCATTTTTGTAAGAGCGTTTTCAGTCCTCACTCCAAGCCCCCCCCCCCCCCCCCCCCCACACACACACACACACACGCACACACACGAGTCAATGGAACAAAAGGTCGCCATTTTAGAAAAAAAAAGGTGCAGTATAGCTATTTATAAAATAACTAAGATAGTACGCGCGCTCTCATTGGTCGACAGGTGTGTTTATATGAGAGTATATAAACACGGTTGTGACGTCATGCCCCGGGACGATGTTTGCGCTGTCTTCTTTTTTCACTCTTTACATATTTTGACAAAAACTTATCCAAACACTTAAAGCAATGAAATTGTGAAAGCAGTGCTGTTTTCTTTTTAGCTATCATTTGTCGTAACCACAAGTTCAAAGAATTGGCTTGTCTTCGACTTTTTTAGTCAAACGCGTGTAAACTTTCAGGATTATCAACATTTTCGTACGATTATAAGTACCTACATGATATTTTTGTCCTCCGAAATCCTCTTCCCTCCCTTTATGAAACGATTTCTTTGACTTCTGGGAACTTTTTAAAAGTATAAAGCTCGTACTAAGAGGAGAAAAACAACACAAATCAAGTTATAAAGCGACCCAACTAAAATTCTGAATTTGGAGACTTTCGGCGAATCGATCGGCTAGCCAAAAATGAAGACCAAATTATGGAACAAATCACAATTTATTTCCACTTACTTTCCTATTCAATGATGATCTTTCACAAGCCGAGTAGGTAAGAAATCGTTTGCTAGCAAGTTAACAAGATTTGGAGTATTAACAAAACATGAAATTCTTACCGGCGATCGGCGAACACCGACGGCACTGTCGACGAAACTTTGACTTGAGTTGCTTCACAAATTCAATATTCGTTCATGCCATCAGCAACAATTAAAGCCCCCATAGTATCATTCCAGTCTGGTATTCAACATTTTGCTTGATTTGAAGATTGAAACGAGACACGCTTTTTTTGCTATCCAGCTTTTTCGATGCCGGCCGAATTTGCCTTTCCAAAACTCGTCTGGGAAAAGTCAACACGAAGGCTATTGTTGTACGGAAAATTTCTTTGCCTTTGCAATTCTCAACCCGTACATCCCTTCATTGACATTCGCTTATGCTTCAATTACAATAAACACCATAGAAGAGGTCAATAAAGTCGTCAAATGTTTCTTAGAAAGCAGTTTTCTCTCGCCTCCCCTTCGCAAAACTTGCAGCCAACTGAGTGATAAACTTGAACACATGCGATAAAACACGCCCTCTGATTGGCCCGTTCAGGCCGTCGTGCGGTAAGGAGAATTTATATATTCACACAAAATGTTGAAATAAATTAATTTTAAATCTTTCGCTTCAAAAAGTGAAAGATATTTTATAAAAGCAATAGAAAACTTTTTCCCAGTGTCTACATACTCTGATGCAAACACTCGGGTAGGTTGGGAGAATTCTCGACTAGTTATGCAGCCACTCGACCTTCGGTCTCGTGGCTGCATAACTGTCTCGAATTCTCCCAACCTCCCCTCGTGTTTGCATCAGAGTATGTAGACACGGAAAAAGTTCTCTATTGCTTAAATCAAAGACGTTGCAGCGTGTCATAAAGAGCAGGCACACCACTTGATTTCGTCTCGAGGCGTACTTTTTTGTTATCGACACGCTCAGAAGTCATCTATGTATCCCATTATAGCTCCTTTAATTGACGCGTGTAAATATAACGGTTTCTGCTAGCTTCATCAGTTGCCATGATGTAGGCTGTTAATAAACAAAGTCGAACATTTGGGAAAACATGTGTTTTATACTCCGTTATTCCGAATTACATTACAGCACAGACGTATGGTAAAAGTAAATACATTTGTTAGATATATCTATATATATTAATTATTTCTACACCGCATTGTTATAGGTATTTACAAGTCCGATTGGGATGCTTTTGGAGGAATGAACGTGGACGAGTATGGTACCCACTGGGGCGGAGAAGACTGGGAAATGCTAGATCGTGTGCTGAATAATGGTATAGAAGTAGACAAACTTCGAATACCAGGACTTTATCATTATTACCATGATCGTAGAGAAATGTGGCAGCACAGTCACTTCAATAAAAGAGCGATAACTCAAAAGAATAAGTAAAATGTGGAACAGTAAAGAAAGTAATGCTAGAGGGAATGACTGAGGCGGCCTGCTTTTTCTAATTTTGAATAACGGTAAGGTATATATTGACATGATTTACATGTGAAAAAAATAAAATATTTGCAACCGCGAATAGGATTTTTATATTTTTTCCTTCCGGTTTAGTGTCATATATCATTTGCCCTTGATTGAACTTGACACTTCACGTGTCACCTATTATGTAACAGTAGGCCTAGGGCGTCTAATTAATTGAGCCCCCCTATAAGAGAATTGGGGGCGTAGCAAGGATTCAGTCATAGCTTTGGAAGCGAAGCCACGTTTTCTTCCTTGCTTAGGTAAGAATCCACTCATTATTTTCACTGTTATTACTGTAGGGGTTCGAGATTTCCCCTTTCTGGCATTAATACTTCCTTCTCTACCCCTTTTGTCTGACATTCTTGTTGTCTGATCGCTACCCACGTTAAGTTTTATACGTGCTTCGCTTCACTTAAGTTTCTTATCTAGTCGAAGCTTATATGGCTCCCAAGGTCTTAATTCTTGGCCATTCCCTTGTTAAATGGCTTAAACGCGATTTAGAATCCCATTTTGATAATCGTGCTTCCATTGACTTTCACCTTCGAGGGACGGCCTCGGTTTCTATGTTTGGAATCGGCGGCTGGACGGCTGCTCAAATTCAGGCCTCCGGTCTTCAAGTTGTCCACGAGCACTCCCCCGATATTATTTTATTAGAGGTTGGGACGAATGAGCTCACTCGTTTGTCCCCTGAGGTCGTTGGGTCAGCCATTGATGATCTTGTGAGCGACTTACTCCAGAATTTCCCCGTACAACTTATCGGAGTGTGCCATGTTATTCCTAGGGGAATTTCTTACTCGCATGCTATGCGGTTTGCAAGGCGTGCTGCTATTCTAAGGCAATACTTAGAGGTCGTCTTGGGTCAGTATCCCAGGTTTTTTGCTGGTCTCACCAGCACTTTAATCACCCAGCAAAAGATTTATACAAATGGACGCGATGGCGTCCATTTGAATCGTGTGGGACAGTATTTGCTGTTCAGAAGCTATAGAGGTGCAATTTTGAAGGCTGTAAACAAACTTTGAGCTCTGCAGTGTTCACCAACTTTTTTCTTATAAATAATTCAATCAAACAACAACAACAAAAATTATTATAATTATCACTTTAGTTGGTACCATAATTAACATTTAATAAAAACAATAATAATACTGTTAAAACTCAAATTTATAAAAGAATTATATTTTTACAAAAAATAATACTGTTAAAAAATCACATTTATAAAAGAATTGTATTAATAAAAAAAAACGATAATAATATAAAACAAATATAGATCGAAATTTCCTCTAGAATAGTACTCCCCTCCCACTTTGAGGTAGGGCTCGTTGCCCGGCCAGTCTGCAATTAATTTCATACCAGGCGGTTTTAAGCCGGTATTGTTAGCACTCTCATACCAGGCGGTTTTAAGCCGGTATTCTTAGCAATTTCATACCAGGCGGTTCTTTGCCGGTGTGGTTAGTAATTTCATACCAGGCGGTTTTAAGCCAGTATTGTTAGCAATCTCATACCAGGCGGTTTTAAGCTGGTATTGTTAGCAATCTCATACCAGGCGGTTTTAAGCCGGTATTCTTAGCCATCTCATACCTGGCGGTTTTAAGCCGGTATTCTTAGCAATTTTATACCAGGAGGTTTTGGGCCGGTATTGCTAGTATTTCATACCAGGCTGTTTTGTGCAGGTATTTTAGCATTTAAGGCATAAGGCAAATTCATATCAGGTGGTCTTGAGCAATACCTTTCACTGTGCTCAACCAGGCAGTTTTAAAATGGTAATCTTACCATACGGGGCGGTGTTTGAGCTGGCAGCTTACACAGTTAATTGAAAACGGTAACTAGTACATCTCCTCTGCCAGAACTTCTCTTTTGCAGTACCAGGATGCCACCCAAGCGCTCTGCCAGGATAGCTCACCAGACAGCTAGTCGTCCTTCAGTGACTCCGGCACCCAAGCGTCCTAGACGTAATACCATTCCACCTCAACCCCAAGCTGCGGTTCCTGCACCTCAACCCATTCCTGTCCAGCCTTCTGTCTCTGGTCTTTCCAGTGAAGCCCTTACTCAGCTGGTGGAGCGGGTGGCTGATGTTGTTGTTGCCCGTCTTGCCCCCTCCACTCCCGCACTTCCTGGGGTCCTACCACCCACCAGTACGCCAACTGAGGCAAGCCAACAGGTAGTGGAGGCAGCAGTAGCAACGGCACAGTAAGCGTTGATAGGTGAGCCAGTCGGCAGTGATGTCCCGGTTTTACCTAGTGATATCTTTGAATCGCCTGCTATGCCTGTGGATCTTGCTGTGACCGATAAAATCAGGGCAAAAATTTGGAATAATGAACTGGTTGACTTCGCATCACTCCTGGTCACTCCCTTGCGGAGTGAACGGTTTCAAATTACAGTCAGTGGCAGCAATGGCTTGCCCGAGCCTAACCTCTGTATTGAGCCAGTCCACAAAATCCGCAAACTCTCAACCATTGATCAATGGGCACAGGCATTCCGAATTTTTGTTGGTGTTTATACTTCCAAATTTCCATCAGAAGCACCTGCCCTAATGAAATATGGGGACATCATACATGATCTTGCCACACGGGGCCACAACTGGCGCTATTATGATGAAAATTTCCGGTACATGCGACAAGCTCGTGCCACCACCCTTCCATGGGATAAGATTAATAGCGAGTTGTGGCTTCGTTCTCAGTCACACCCTAGTAAGAGAAACACAGCTCCTCCACCCCAGAATCGTTCTCGGATGAATATTCCTTCAGGCTTCTGCTTTAAATTTCACAAGGGTCAGGAATGTCGGGGTTGCAGTTACAAGCATTCTTGTTTTAAGTGTCATGGGGAGCATGCCATTTCAGGTTGTAATTTTCGTGCCCAACGGCACGGAAATAACACAGCCCCCACCGCCTCCACCCGAGGCTGCCCTGCCAAACCCGCTTCCCACTCCAGTCAGAGTTGAAAGGCTAGCATACTTCTTATCTGGTTATGACTCTCAGGCTAAACAACAATTAATTGATGGCTTTTCTCATGGATTTTCGATACACTTTGAGGGCAGTAGAATTTCAGGACGATCCCCTAACCTCATATCAGCCATGCAAAATCCTGAGGCAGTCGAGCAGAAGCTTCAAAAAGAACTTGCAGCTCGGCGGATAGCAGGTCCTTTCCAGCACCCACCTTTAACGCCGTTTCGGGTGTCCCCATTAGGCGTCGTCCCAAAGAAGACACCAGGTGACTTTAGACTAATCCATCATTTATCGTATCCCACAGGAGCATCCGTCAATGACGGCATTCCCCAGGAGCACAGTAGTGTTTCCTATGCCACTATTGATGACGCCATTCGGCTACTTAAGACATCTGGCAGGGGATCCTTTCTGGCTAAAACGGATATCAAAAGTGCATTTCGGATTATTCCCATCAACCCTGAAGACCATGGCCTTCTAGGAATGAAATGGGGCAACCAATATTTCCATGACCTATGTATGCCTCAAGGGTGTTCCAGTTCATGCAAAACGTTTGAAAGTTTCAGCTCTGCTGTTGAGTGGGTCGCGCGTACTAAATTGGGTATTCACTACATAGTCCACATTTTGGATGATTTCTTAATAATCGCTCCTGGTAAGGATATATGCAGTGGTCAACTGGACCTTTTTCTCCGGCTTTGTAACTATTTGGGCATTCCCATGGCACCAGAAAAAACGTGTGGTCCCGCAACTACCCTGTCTTTTGTCGGTATTGAGCTGGATTCTATTTCTTTTGAGGCTCGTTTGCCTTTAGATAAGCTGCAAACATGCGTTTCTGAAATATCACATTTTCTGCGACGAAAGAAGGTGACATTGCACGAACTGCAATCCTTACTTGGCATGCTTAATTTTGCTTGCTCAGTTGTAAAACCAGGTCGAGCATTTCTTAGACGGCTGATTGACTTAACTATTGGAGTTAAATCTCTGACTTACAAAATCCGTCTCAATACCGAGCACAAGAACGATCTCCGTCTTTGGCTAGCCTTTTTATCCTCCTACAATGGTAGGTCATTCTTTCTAGACGACAAGTGGCATAGCTCTGTCAAGCTTAATTTGTATACCGATGCCTCCGGGGCGTTGGGTTTTGGAGCGATATTTGGGACACACTGGTGCTATGGTAACTGGCCAGATAGGTGGCGCCATCGCAATATTGCAATGATAGAATTCTATCCTATTGTCTTGAGCTTGCACCTATGGGGCGACAACATGCGCGATCAGTGCATACTGTTTTTCACTGATAACGAGGCTTTAGTACATGTTATCAATAAGCAATCTTGTAAGGACAAGTCCCTCATGTTTTTTGTCCGCAAGTTGGTGCTCGTTTGTTTGCATCATAACATCGTATTTAAGGCAAAACATATTCCAGGCGTGCGGAATACTCTAGCCGACGCTTTGTCTCGCCAACAGGTGCAGGCCTTCAGACAACTGGCACCTCCGAGCATGGATCACCAACCCACCAACATACCCCTTTTCCTGCGGCCCGAGAGCTGGCACCCGCCGTGACAAATCTTTTGCGTTCAAGTTTACAACCGTCGTCTGTACCATCTTACAAAAGAGCTTGGTCCCTTTTCTTGCAATTTATGCATTCTATTTTTCAACGGTCAGATGTCCAATTACCAATCTCGGCTCCAATGTTGTCCTTGTTCATAGCATATTTGTACGACAAGTCATACGCTTCTTCGACGGTCAACACTTATGTGTCAGCATTAGGCTACATCCATCGGCTGTCGGGACTCACGGACCCTACAAAAGTCTCCGTTGTTATTCAGATGCTCAAGGGATATTCCAAATTGGGTTCTAGACTTGATCATCGTTTGCCTATAACAATGCCTATTTTGCATAAGGTCATCGCAGCGGCACAGAGTTTTTCGTCAAGTAATTATCAAATTGTTCGTTTCCAAGCAATGTGTGCATTAGCCTTTTTCGCTTTTCTGCGCGTGGGTGAGATGACATGCGGTACCTCCAAAAAGTCTAGTCCTCCACTACAGTTTCATCAGGTTTCGAAGCAAGGTCGCGTACGCGGTGGTGGGGTTTGTCTGAAGGTAACTTTTTTCGATTATAAACACAATTATGGCCAACCCCCTTTTTCTATTGAGATTCATCCAAATGACCAATGCTGCCCTGTACAATTAGTGCTAAAGTACCTTGCACTAAGGGGTGACTCACCCGGCGCGTTGTTTACAAACATCGACGGTTCGCCTATCTCTAGGTCCACCTTTACAGATCAGTTATCTCTGGCCATTCGATTTTCCGGTTTGGACCCTAGTCGTTAGAAGGGACATAGTTTTCGCATCGGTGCCGCCTCTCATGCCGCAGAAAAGGGTATGTCAGATGCCCATATTAGGGCTTTAGGGAGATGGCGATCGAATGCATTTCAGAAATACATTCGCCTTTCTTCCTTGTCTTCATAGTAACAGTCTCGCATTTTCAAACATGCTCTAGCTGAATAGCAAGAGGCAGCAGCTAGACATGCAGTAATCAATTTTATTTTCACTTAAATAACATATGTTGGGCACGATCCAGCTGAATAGCAAGAGGCAGCAGTTGGACATACTTAACGTGTAGCTATTATGGCAGAATCTCTAGCTGATTAGCAAGTGGCAGCAGCTAGATTATTTCTGACCTTTTCTGTTTGCTCGTAGATACTTCTATTAGTTACGCCTCTGGTTTATGCGAATATCTAGCTGAACAGCAAGAGGCAGCAGCTAGACTCTTGTGACCTATTTCCCTTTATTTACTTGAAGTTAGGACTGATACACGTTCGCAGTTTTTTAAGGTTGTCGGTCCGTTGCATTTCTTGGGGTGGGGCTGCAGCGAAATCGAAGATTGTGCTGCTTTTGGCGTTTGGATGCCCTCACCTTTGCAGGGCCTTGTAAAGCTATTTACAGAAAGTGATTGTAACTGTTGTGTGATTCAGATTAAAGAGGCTTTGGGACTTTGCCCTCAGCCATTTTTATCCCAACAGTGTGTCTGACTTTTCCTGGCCCTGTAAATCGAGCTCAAGAGATGCAACTTTCCGACTTCAATGATTTAAAGGAAGGAAGAAAATATAAATAAAATATTTGCAACCGCGAATAGGATTTTTATATTTTTTCCTTCCGGTTTAGTGTCATATATCATTTGCCCTTGATTGAACTTGACACTTCACGTGTCACCTATTATGTAACAGTAGGCCTAGGGCGTCTAATTAATTGAGCCCCCCTATAAGAGAATTGGGGGCGTAGCAAGGATTCAGTCATAGCTTTGGAAGCGAAGCCACGTTTTCTTCCTTGCCCCGCCTCCTCCCCTTGCCATGCCACTGTTAGGTAATTAAGTAGATAGTTTTAGTTTGACGCCCTGGCGTTTGGATGCCCTCACCTTTGCAGGGCCTTGTAAAGCTATTTACAGAAAGTGATTGTAACTGTTGTGTGATTCAGATTAAAGAGGCTTTGGGACTTTGCCCTCAGCCATTTTTATCCCAACAGTGTGTCTGACTTTTCCTGGCCCTGTAAATCGAGCTCAAGAGATGCAACTTTCCGACTTCAATGATTTAAAGGAAGGAAGAAAATATAAACAAATTTAAGGGCTATATTTCACCGTTTCCATTGATGCTGTTAAGACCCCTTCCACACTAACGCGTTTTCGTTTTAATCCGTGTACTTTTTGATACGTTTAGGCCTTCCGTCCACACTAACACGCTGGTCGCTTTCATCGAATTCGTATAAGTTTAAAAACGCTCTCGAAAGTGAATAAAATGAATCCGTATACACATCGTTTTAGTGTGGACGGTCGAATCCGGATAAAAGTGAAAACGATAACGTCAATTGACGTCAATTGACCATTAATTGTCCTTGCACACACCAACATCAAATAAAAATTGATCGCTTGTTTGGGGCTAAATCTCCCGCCCACACTAACACGCTGCGAATCCGTATAAGTTTGAAAACGAATACGCGTTAGTGTGGACAGGGCCTAAGTCTCAACTTCTACTGTTTATGGCCGCGGTGCTCGGTGTCTCTTTTATACAATTTTAGACAAACTTATTAACAAGTTGCTTTAGAACATGACCAATGCCACTCAGCCAATCAGCAACCGGCATTTGCGTCCCCTATATCCCATAGAAACTAAAGTGTCAAGCGGCGAGGGAACTGAACAATAGGGAAACTTAGGGGTTTGTACATAGTCATTAGTATTCATGCTCATAGTCATTAATATTCTCTGGTTGCACCTTGCATTTTCATTGTTCTCCTGAAGAAGAACAAAGAAAACCAAGGTGCATGATAGAGAATACTAATGACTATGGGCATGAATACTAATGACTATGTACAAACCACACCTTTTATTTTATTTTTTATTTTATTAGCCTTGCCTCTACTGGCAGGAACCCACAACAGCGGAGCCATTTACAGTGGGTCCCTGTTCTTCCCTCGCCGTTTGACACAACCAACTCTACAAAATAAAGGTAAACATTGACTTCATTGTCATCTTTTGCAAATTAGCCCTTTATTACAAGTCTCTCTCCAACATCTTTCTATAACAAAATAAACAACTCAAAATAAGTACATTATCAACATTGCAATTTGTTTATAATAACCACGTTTATAAGAATTCGAAGTTTAATTAGGCAAAAAAATAAGAACCTTAAGTTAAGTAAGATAGTAACCGCAGATTTATAGAAAAACCTTTCAAGTGTTGGACAAATGCAATTCTAGGTTGTTTTGACCAGTTATCAATAACGATGGAATTGGATTGCGATTTTAGCTATTTTCTTGTCAGAGAAGTGGCCAGCAAGCATGCGAGAGCCCCCTAAGAACATACATTTTTGTTCTGTAGTTAAGCATAGCAAATACCTAAAAATTTATCCACGAACATTTTGCATTTTGATGTTCCCTTTTCATGTATAACGTACTGTATTTTTAAGGAAAAAACTTCCACCTTTCACATCGGTTTATTGTCTGATTCACTCAACTCTTGGCTGTCTCGAGGCATTTGAAAAAAAACATTTGAGTCTCAAATTGCTAAAACAAACTTCGAATTTTGCCAGCCTCGAACATCAGGCTCTTGCAATTCTCATAAGAAAGCCCCGGGAAGAAACAGATTGTCAATTCAAAAGTATGTTTTACCAAATGTTCCGCTGTAATGCGACTTCTGAGTTCAATTTCCAGTATTCGATCAAAACTTTACGGATTTACGAATTCTGATAACGAGACCGAGATTTTATGTACGCTTTCCTGTTTCTCCCTTTTCCTTGGGCCATAGGAGGAATCAATTACAAAAGCTTGCGATAGAATATTTTCATTTCTTACCTGACTTCGGGAACGAAACCTGTCAGCAACTCCAGTATGGCCAGTTTCAACTGCTATCGTCTCAAAACAAACTCTTGGAAATTAATTAGAGCAATCAATGCACTCAAAACAAACCGCTTTGTCAGTAGATATTTTCATTCACACACACAAGGCTTTGATTGACAATACTATTGTAAAAAGCCTTGGAAGAAGTATGGCTCTGAACAATGCTCTGTAATGATGTTGATATGTCAATGACAAGCTAGCACAAAAACTTTCAAAATACTTTCTTCGTGTCATTGGTCATGTTCTAAAAAAGTTAGGCACCGTCCACACTACACCGGCCAAATTTGAAAACGGCTAATTTGTCTCGAAAACGGAACAAATATTTTCTGTCCACACTACGCCGGCTAAATGTTAAAAAGCACAAGAACATCAGCTTAGCGCATGTGCGAAATAGAAAAATAAGAGCCCGCCCTCATAATTTCCTCACAGACGTGTGGTACGACGTCATCGTTTTCGAAAAGCTCCGTTTTCGCCGTCCACACTAAAACGCGTACCCGGCGTTTTCAAATTTAGCCACTTTCGGTAGCGTTTTCGAAAAGCTCCGTTTTCGGTGGGAAATTTAGCCGGTGTAGTGTGGACGGAAGGCACAACCGTATAAATATTTAGCCGTTTTCAAATTTAGCCGGCGTAGTGTGCGCGGGGCCTTAGAGAATGGACGCTCGTGTCCTATGGGAAATAGACCACTAATGAACAAAAATAAAAATAAAAAAAATTTTCATTAGTGATATATATCCCATAGAACACTCGCGTCCATTCTCTAACCCTTACTTAGTTCAACAAATTAGCATTCAGGAATTTTTGATACAGATATCTGCTGATTAAAATACAAAAAACAATGGATTTATTTTCATCATATGTATATAAATTTATTTCATTTCCCCGTCAACTTTCCGCTATAACAATTGTCTAACAATGTCTGGAAATTTTCTGTATAGTCTCGTAGACATCAAGCAATCAATAGACATCTAAAGTGTGACGTCACAAATTTCAAAAATATCCAATTTCAGATTTTCGTCCATGAATAATCAAAGACCAACTCAAAAGAAAGTTGCATGCCAAAAATGAGGTGAATCAGTTGAAACGCGACCGAGATATGACCCGCTGAATACATAATTTTCTTTAACAAATCACTGCATTTTGGACTCAGTTTCAAACAGTTTTTGGAACTGAACCTAAAATTAAAGTGATTTGTTTAAGAAAATTATGCATTCAGCGGGCCATATCTCGGTCGCGTTGGAACTGATTTGCCCATTTTGGTGTGTAGCTAGCTTTCATTTGACATGACCTTTCGAGATCACTTCATCACTTTATAGTCCAGTCATTTTATGGAAAAAATGCGGTCAACCTAAAAGTAACTGCAACAGAAGCTTTTCCTTCATAATCCTATCCTAAATACCCTTAGAAACAACATACTAAAAGTCCCATTTAATCGAAGTAGGGGAACATCTCAAAATTCAAGTTTGAAATGACGCCACAATTTTCTTGTGTTAGTGGTCATCTTGCCCTTTGTTATTAAGGTGACTCGCTCGAAATGGTTTGTGCGATCATCTGTGTCCAGAGCTGGATTACCAGGTTATACATATCGGGCTATAACTTTTGCATTTATTTTGCCGACTCCAGTAATTCTTTTTGTAAATCAAGCACAAATGACCCTAGATTTGCTTCGAATTATCCGATCTTTGCATTTAAAAGCATTTCAACCTATCAATTTTGGGACAAGTTACCTAGATGCATGTCAAACTACATTTTAAGAGCAATTGCTTTAAATCCAAACAACTTAACTATAGATCTTAACCGTTTCTTTGGGGCATAAAACCAGAAAAAACACAGAAATTTATCGCATCCCGCACTTTGTAAATTGAACCTTAAAATTGGATGTTTTGTATCAAAAGAGATATCATGGAATTAAACTGAATGTTTTTGAAAGCTATTATGCAGGTTTAATTTAAAGTTGAATGTTTCATTGCCGCGAATTCTAATTTTCTTCAGCGAGCTAACTGCGCGCTCTCCATGGCCGCAGGTTTCATACCTGTTGTTGTGAAATGCTAATGACCAGAGAACTCAATTGAAAGGGGGGTAATGACTATGATATTCGTGTTGGTATTGAAGTGATTTTATTATTACAACAATGATGTTATTAACATTGAGGTCGCAAATTAGAAGCGAGCAAAGCAATAAAATTGTGACTCACCCTAGGGAACATACTGTTGGCAGATAACGTATTCCTCTGAGACATGGTAGTGTTGTTATTACAATAGATCAAACGAAGCATTGCTCCTCTTATTGCCATTTTTCAAGGTAACATTACCCCCTTTCCATTGAGTGCCCTGCTCATTAGCATTTCACAACAACAGGTCTGAAACCTGCGGCCATGGAGAGAGCGCAGTTAGCTCGCAGAAGAAAATTAGAATTCGCGGCAATGAAACATTCACCTTTAACCCTATCCAGACTGGGCTTTTTTTGACCATCTGTGACTGGGGGGGGGGCTAATTCGGCCCCCCCTCTATATCTCTGGAACCACTGGGGCTATGATCATCAAACTTTCACACAATGACCATGAGCCTTAGACAAATCACGACACCTATTTTTGTCACGTGGGAGCAAAATGTGACGTCACAATGACGTCATTCTCAATGTTTTATCAATTTTTAAGTAATTTTAATTGACTTCCAAAAACTTGGTAGATAATACTCTAAAAGCCAACTAATTAACATCAAGATAATGTAAATGTAATAATTTGTGACATTAACACATAAATTTTATTAAACTTGTGTCATAATGACGACTTTTGAAAATATTGTCCGCCATCTTGGATCCGCCATCTTGGATCCGCCATCTTGGATTTCATTTAATTTCCATTTGACTCTTCAGATAAATACTCAATTGGAAAAAAACTGGTCAAAATGTACAAAATACTCATCAAAGAAGTGTTTGACATTCAAAAAGTTGAATTAAAAGGAAACTTGTGAATCCCAGAGCTAGTTTTAGACCATATGTTAAAATGAACAAAATCCCCCTACCCCTCCCCCCCAAAGATTTTGTGTCAAAAATTAATTAGCCTGTACATAAATTACTAAGGAGTACAAGCTCCGATAGTCATAAATTGGGCAATCTGTCCAACATTAAGCTTGAAATATGAAAAATTCACGTTTTTTCGAGTTTTGCAAAACATGCATGTCAAAACGTGGTTGCCATGGAAACTGGGTCGTTGACACTGACATGTCATTGACACCAAAATGTCCCCAGATAAATTTTAGGAAAAGTCACGAAGTTTTACCATCATAGCTGCAGTGGTTTTAGAGTAATCAGGATTTTACTGGAGGGGGGGCTCGAAAAGCCCCCCCCCCCCCAGTCTGGATAGGGTTAAGTTAAACCTGCATTATTGCTTCCGAAAACATTAAGTTTAATTCCGTGATATCTCTTTTGATACAAAACATCCACTTTTAAGGTTAAATTTACCAAGTGCGAGATGCCATAAATTTCTTGTTTTATGCCCCAAAGAAACGGTGCTTCTAAAGTTAAGTGGTTTGGATTTAAAGCAATTGCTCTTAACATATAGTTTGACATTCATCTAGTTAACTTGTCCCAAAAAACGATAGGTTGAAATGCTTTATTAGTGCACAGGAAATTTTTGCATTCATGCCTTAGTGAAAGGCTCAATTTGTTGTGCGTCTACGACATCGACCTCGCTAAAGGGCCATTTACACGCGCCGATTTGTCGGGCCCGATTTTGTTAACGTTCGTTCGGTGTCGGCCCGACTTCTAAAAATCTGATGCGATTCAACAGATTTTTGTTGTCGGGCCCGATTTTTCATTTCGCAGATCAAAGCAGAGGCCCGACAAATCGCAGCGTGTGAATGCACCGTCCGACAATCGGCCCGACAAATCGCAGCGTGTAAATGGGCCTTAACACATTTCTGACCTACGAATTTTCTGAAACTTGG
Organism: Scolanthus callimorphus; assembly: GCA_033964015.1. Classification (NCBI taxonomy): domain Eukaryota; kingdom Metazoa; phylum Cnidaria; class Anthozoa; order Actiniaria; family Edwardsiidae; genus Scolanthus; species Scolanthus callimorphus. The sequence continues at coordinate 6,054,708 of CM066912.1, read as the reverse complement.
CCAGAAGAAAGTTCAAGTCTTCTAATGAGCATCGCCAAGATTTAAGCCGAAAATATCTGCAAGATTTTTTTATGAGAAAGCATTAAAAACTATGGGGTCGTCTTTGTATTTAAGAATTGTTACTTAGATGAAAAAGATTGCAAAGATCGGAGAATTCGCAGCTAATCTAGGGTCATTTGTGCTTGATTTACAAAAAGAATTACTGGAATCGGCAAAAAAACGCTTATAGCCCGATATGTATAACCTGGTAGTTCAGCTCTGGACACAGATGAGCGCACAAACCATTTCGAGCGAGTCACCTTAATGAGTTTTATGGCACTTCGAGATGGCACTTCGAGTTCTACGCTGATAAGGGACCGGTCATTATTTATCGCCTGGGGGGGGGGGGGGGAGGATTTTAGGGGGATCACTTCATTTTGGGGCGAGCGAAAGGGCGGATCTCTCAAAGCCTGAAGCCTGAAGCCCTGAAATGGGGGACAACAAGAAATTTTCTAAGTAGTTTTCCAGCAACTTCTCTAACATTTGCATTTTTGTACTTCACTTCACTCAATACATAAACATTTCGGAGCGCTTCGTGCGCATAAAGAATATATTCTAATATAGCATTTGGCCACTCGCGCAACGAAGACACTACCTTCGCAACGTTCACAAGAACAAGTGTATCTTGGAGAAGAAAAACTCACTCTACCAAAAATGCAGAGTGTGATAGGCCTGCAGTGATAGGCCTGGTGGGCAGTCACTATGTTCGAAAGAAGAGTAAGCCGCCTTCTCACGGCGTGAGTTCGACGTTACAGGCATAGAAATTCGTCATTTGGGCTGCGCTTCACGCAAATGAATAATACAAATTTCGTCATTTCGGCGCGCAATTGCGCGCATGAATAATAAAAGCTACAGGATTTGTTTACTATACACACAAAAAACGGAATGTTCATCTACACTTTCTCTGAGGCTTGATGAAATGCGTTTATCAAAGTTTGGGCGCGCAAAGCGCGCAACAAAAGAAAAATACGGTCCCCTCTATCTTTTAATTGCGTTGTACAAAGTCAAATATATAAGGGTCGAGGGAGGGAGGGATCACGAAAACGTTTAACTGCTCTGAGGGGGGATCACGTTAATCATTGTACTTATAGAGGGAGGATCACTGCATTTTGACCTTGTATTACCCAATATCCTCTGACCCCTCCCCCCTCCCCCCCCCCCCCCCCCCCCAAAGACGATAGATAATGACCGGCCCCTAAAACTAGCTGTAGACTGTAACGCGTAACAGATAAATATTCTAACGATTTCCTTTACATAGAAATGATCCCTTGTATAGAGTCTATTGATGTTTGACAACGGAAGCCATTATTTAAGAATTATTGAGTTGTGTATGGAAACGTGTTTCAACATTCCTAGTCAGGTACTGTATTGGAATTATGACATTGGAAACTTCTCTTTGTCAAAGCGTTGTTTGCAAAAATAACATACCTAACAAAGTATATATAACACGAATAAGTCAATTTTGAACCACTAAAAATTCAAAAACTTAGCTGGGAATACTGTACAGTATAGCGAATATCAAAAGCTCCGCAAAACTTAAGTGCGGCAAAACACATTAAAAACAAAGGGCAAGATAACCGCCAACAAAAGAAAATTGTGGCGTCTTTTCAAACTTGAATTTTTAGATGTTCTCCTACTTCGATTAAATGTGATTTTAAGTATGTTGTTTCTAAGGGTATTTGGGATAGGATTAATATATAGATTTAGCCACTGGCTAAAAGCGGAGCTCCCGGTTGCATATTGTTTCCATGTGAATGGAAAAGGGTTCCATTTAAGGTATTGTAATGGAATGATACTATAGCAAATAGTAAGGAGAAAAACGTTATGTGACATTTTTTTATTGAAACCATTTTTACTAAAATGTGTCATTCCAAAATCACCAAATTTATTGAAAATGTTAGTGTTATTGTATAAAACACACCACGGAGGAATGAGTATGGATATTTTCTAGGATCCTACGATCCTCCAATACTTAATAATTACATTACAAGCTCAAAATTTAATTTATAGCAGGATTGCGTGAATTAAAACTTGAACAGTCATTAAAAAATATATTTCTCGGATATGAAAGAATAGGCTTGAGATTGGGCACTCCCTCATATATGGTAGACAGGTATGTGCTGCCCTATAGGATATGTTTTGGGGGCTCCTGAGGTTTGCCTTAAGGTATAGCTTTTTTTTATAGCACCATACCTAAGGGAAAAACGTATAGTATACTATCGAGTTGATTTTTGAACGTCACGGGCATTATGGATCATTTTGATGACGTCATTGATGACGTAAGGGCACGTGACTTTGGTGTAGAGTTCCTGTTATGGTCTTTGAAACTTTGTCCAAGTTTGGCTTCTATAGAAGCTTCCCTTCGGGAGATATGCTTTTTTCTTTATTTTTCTGGTATTAAACCTATAGCGTACGCCGTCCGTCCGTCGTCCGTCCGTCCTTCCGTCCGTCCGTGTACACATGGGAACCCTGTGGTATGCAAAGAAAAAATTATATCTCCTCAAGGGAACATGCTAAGACAACCATACTTGGAATATTTTGTGTATGCCACAAGGGGGGTGCTGTAACACGGACACGTGATGTGACGTCATCGATGACGTCATCTAAGCTTGAAAAATCAATATCTCGTGAAGGGAAGACTCTAAAGCAACCAAACTTGGGTAATCTAATCCAGGTCAACAGATGAGCGAAATGAAGTGGTCACGCGATATGACGTCATCGATGACGTCATCTACGCTTGAAAAATCAATATCTCATGAAAGGAAGACTCTAAACCAACCAAACTTGGGTAATGTAATCCAGTTCACCAGATGAGCGAAATGAAGTGGTCACGTGATGTGACGTCATCGATGACGTCATCTATGCTTGAAAAATCAATATCTCGTGAAGGGAAGACTCTAAAGCAACCAAACTTGGGTAATGTAATCCAGGTCACCAGATGAGCGAAATTGTGTGGTCACGTGATATGACGTCATCGATGACGTCATCTACGCTTGAAAAATTTATATCTCATGAAAGGAAAACTCTTAACCAACCAAACTTGGTTAATGTAATCCAGGTCACCAGATAAGCGAAATGAAGTGGTCACGTGATGTGACGTCATCGATGACGTCATCTATGTTTGAGAAATCAATATCTCGTGAAGGGAAGACTCTAAGACAACAAAACTTGTGTAGTGTAGTCTAGGCCACCAGATGAGCAAAATGAGGTGGTCACATGATATGACGTAATCGATGACGTCATTTATGCTTGAAAAATCAATATCTCGTGAAGGGAAGACTCTAAAGCCACCAAACTTGGGTAATGTAATCCAGGTCACCAGATGAGCGAAATGAAGTGGTCACGTGATGTGACGTCATCTATGCTTGAAAAATTAATATCTCGTGAATGGAATACTCTAAAACAACCAAACTTTGGTAGTGTAGTCTAGGTCATTAGATGAGCGAAATGAAGTGGTCATGTGATATGACGTCATCGATGATGTCATTTATGCTTGAAAATTAATATCTCGTGAAGGGAAGACTCTAAAGTAACCATGTAAACCATGTACACATGGGAATCCCTTTCATTTACACAGAAAATTTTATAACCAGGAGCTCCGCTTTTAGCCAGTGGCTAAATCTATATATTATTGATATGTATTTCAGTATGGCTATCCGCCCTTAATGATAAAGACAGTTTATTTTAGAACCTTAACATGATTACCAGTAACAAAATTCTGCTTTGATTGCAACCATGCTCAGGCGCGAAAAAAAAATAAACTCGAATGAAAGTTTGTGATAGATAAAAAATCATTACTACTAAATGCCACTTTTATACACTAGCTACAAAATTAAAGTACCTACCTTGAAAACTTGAAAATAGGTTTCTGGTCGTTGTTTGCGTTTTCTCTAGCGCGCTAGCTCTTTCGACATGTCTTCCCCACACTTCGCAGCACAATCAACACAAGACAGTTCGAGCAGGAATTTGCTTGTTTTCGAAACTGGAATAATTTCAGGAGTCACATGCTTGTATTCCATGTCATGTATTTCTCCTCTGAATAATTATTGTAGGATGTTTTTATTTTTTAGCCGCTACGGGAAACTGAACAACATGGCCGAAATATAGCCATAGGTGCTGTTGTTGTAAACTTTTTTTTCTCAGGAGCCCCTTCGTCTTTTTGTGGTTGCCAAATTTGACAACGCGCCCTCGTTAGTTGAGAATGCTTGACGTCACAATAGGGCTATTGTGACGTATCCATTAACGAACATGTACAATATCCGGGACTTGCTGAGACGTCCAAAAATCGGATCGATCCCTAGCAAATTGTACAGGCTACCCAATTGCAGTTATCAGTGATATTTTGCGATTATCTGCTTTTTTTATGCTGTTTTCTTAGGTATGGTGTTCCGCTCTGCGGCGGCCTTCGGCCGCCGCAAGGAGCTCCGCTATGAAGGAAAAGCTTCTGTTGCAATTAGTTTTAGGTCATTACACAAATTGACTGGACTATTAGGACTCTATTGCATCAACCGTAGTGCAGCGTTGTCAAACCCAATCAGTTACATTTTCAATATCAATGGTAAAGACCATATGTAGTTTTATCAATTATTCACATATTCATTAATTATTCATGAGATATTTAGCCAACCAGAGCTCTTCATTTGTACCACGTGCAGTTCTTTGAAACCCCGTCTAGTTTTGCTAGCTGTACTTTGACATCATATCAAGCTTTCGCTGCTCATTTCAACCGCTCGACCACAATCCCGGGAGTCTAGGAACTATAGATAACGTGACTTGTAGGTCAAGTGTGTGTTTATTAGCTTTATTAGTGTCCCGCCGCTATAACTGCCGTAAGTTTCCCTTGTTTTGCCCTGAAAACTCAAAAGAACAGTTTATTTCATCTTATGGCGGTATGGTTTGCACATAAATTATATTACAACATCGAGAAACTGTGGTAAAAGGCAGAAATATGCAAATAAAGAATTTGGAACTGTCAGTATGCCGTTACGATGTAGGCGGTTGTTTTATCTTTTACATCTCAAGGGATATTATTTTCGTCTCCGATTCTACACGCAAATTTCATGAATTTCCGTAGAAAGAAACCGGTTTGATACTTTTAGCGCTATTTTAGCCTAGATTTGCCCTTTTAAGAAAACTAACTACGATTCACCATGTTTTTGGTGTGTTTTTGATGCAAAATATCACCGGTAAAAGACGTTAGCCACTTGAGCTCTTTTTAGAGATTTTGACCTCGAGGGTAGGCTAACAGCACGCGTATCTCCCAAATAAGGAAAGTAACTTCCTTATATGGGACACGGCCTTATGAGCAACATTTGTGGGGCAAAAGCTTGATATGCATTAAAATTCATATTTCAAAGTACAAGTACCTTTGAAACATGAATTATTAATGTTTCAAAGGTACGTGTACTTTGAAATATGAATTTTAATGATTTCAAAGTACAGCCAGCAAAACTAAACAGGATTTCAAAGACCTGCACATTATCAAAGTTGTAACAACTCAAACCACATCATAGACTTTGTTATACTCTGTTCTGCATTTCTACATTCTACGTTAAAGTCTACATAGAATAATTATTAATGGTCACAATAGTATTAACTGTACTAGCACCAAAACACCGGCCTGCCGCATGTTTTCCTCTTCTTCGTCTGTGACCCTCTCTTTGTCTGGCTGCTTGTTCACAGTGCCGGCTTTCTGGGCGTCTTTCATTTCTGAGTCAAGGAGCTTTCTAAGTCCACTGTAACTGCGATCAATAATAGATGTATAATTTAGTTATATTTCAAAGAAAGTCTTTCATTCTTTAAAGTAATCGGATCAAAGTTTTGCAAACAAGTATTTACTTACGCAGGTTTACTATTGTCCAGGAAATTCACGTCAGTTCTATTGGCTTCCTCTAAGACACATTTAAGGCCTACAACAATCTGGTTCAAAGTCTTGCCAGGATATCGATTGCCTCCTTTTCCTGTCACTTCTTGAAGTCTAGGAGCTCAGGCGACATCTCTGCAATATCTGTCTCCAAGCTTTGGATGGCCGCTAAATCAACCGCACGCTATGTCGGCTAGACTGCAAAATACCTCGCTCATTTGAATATGAATAGGTAGCTTTGTTTTATGCTGTGTCAAGAACTTCAGAGAGATGCAAATGAGCGCGGGGTTATTCTGCAGTCGCTCCATTTACTTTATACTTTGTTGACAGTGGCACAGCTTAACTCAGCAGTTTCATTTCATCAATTTTGTAAAGAAAATCACACAAAGACTTTTCAAAAGGACTTGAAAAGGAATTTTCATTGTGTATTCTTTATTTCTCTGTGTTGGCTAAATATCTCACGAATAATTAATGAATATGTGAAGTAATTCAAAAGCCTCCTATTCGGACTTGACCGGATTACAAAGTCCTCGCAATTAGTTCCAGTCCTCGGCTTCGCCTCGGACTGGAATTAATTGCTGCGGACTTGAAATACGGTCCAGTCCTCATTGTCGGATTTGAAATATTACGTCAAGTCCTCATAGTCGCCTTTTAAATATTACTTATCATCGTGTTCCAAAATTTTCCGCACCGGGTTACTTGCTCTTGAACAATTTCATTCCTCTGTTTTTTGTTTTGTTTTGGAACTGAACAACTTTTAAATCAAACATCGAATAACAACAAGTACCACGGCAGCCCAAGCTTACAATCTGTGTATTAAAGAGCCTCTGTCAGCTTCCATTTTGTCAGCCTAGCAACATACCGAGACAGAGAAAGCATCCATTTCCATCGGCTGATTTAGGGGATGTAGTGCAATATTTTCAATTGAATTCGATAAATGAATAATAAAACTTTGCTTGTAGAAGACTATTTCAAGATTTCTGCACGTAATTCGTTGTCTGATATCGACTGAAAACAATAAGAAAGGAGTGGCTGACTAGGGCTCTTTAAATATGTGGGAACTGTAAGAATGAATTTTATATCGTTAATAAAGATATTTATATCACATACCTTCGTTTGAGTCATTCTTCCTTCCCTTTATGCCACTTTGGGTTGAAATAGTGACATTTAATTAACATTTGCTCCCGGGGTCTATAAAGGTTTGGAAGGCTGGCATTTTGACAAATACCACGCTACAAACACGCGATCAGCTGTATTCGAGGCCCCGAATTCCATTCAATTTTCAACTATTTGGCATTTGACCTCGGAAACATTAAAGTGAGATGATGTATTTTTCCTACCAACTGATTTATAACTTTCGAATTCGCTTTTTCACGTTCTATTTTAGCGGAGCTCCTTTGCGGCCGAAGGCCGCAGAGCGGAGCACCATACCTAAGAAAAAAGCGTCCAAATGATCGCAAAGCGCATGTATGATATCTCCAAAGGGTACCCAAAGCATCACAGGTTGCAAAGGGATGCGAGTGAATTTTCGACGTCGAGATTCATTTTCCCGCCATTTCCCGTGATTTCTGTGAAGCCCTACGTCACAACTTGGCGTGACGTCACAACATGGAGCGACAGGGGGAGGGGTGGATGGCGCGCGCTCATGACGTCGCAACATGATGGTATGGCAGTGAGGGGGGAGGGGTGGGTAGTCGGGGGGGGGATGCTGCTCACGTGACAGACTACAGGAAACCCAAACATCTTAAATAATCTTTTGATAGAAAAATATCGACTGTACGCGACTACAGAACTGTGCTACGCAAATGATAATTTGTTTACAAAAAGCCAGGGAGTACAAGACAATGTCTGAGCCGTGTCTGAAGAAATCAGAAGAGTGTCTTCCTATCATCTAGAGGTCCAACCAAGATTTTAGCGCCGTGTAGAATTGCAATATGGCTGTGCATTTCCTTGCGAAGTCATTCTGCATCTTCTCTCCATTTCTTTCACAAAGCCGAGGCGTTTTAATAACTGGGCAGTGACCTTTTGAAGAGTGAAATTAACTGGGAGAAGCCCTCATTTCCACTACGGCAGAAGCTGCGAAGGGACGGTTTTATTTGTAGAAATAATTAGCAACACAAATCGGGTCTTTAATGGCGGTCGAGCAATTCGTGGTTCAAAATTCCTGGATAAAGCAGTGTTTATTGGGAGATGGCAGGACATTCACAGTTCGAGGTTGTTTCTATACACGGGAGACAAAAAACTACTCGGGATGAAGGTAGGAACTAAAAGTTAGTATACTGTGTCAGTAAACATCAAGCATTTAACCTTTGAATCCTAGCTAGAAGGGCGGCTAGAACATAACTTAAGCCGGCGTGTGAAACGCGAACTTGTTTTAGCTTCAAAATAAAATATGCGTTTGAGTTAATATGCGACCCCGAAAATCTCCAGAATTCCTTTAACTAGGATAAGATAAGACTTTATGGAAACTAGGCTTTAGGGTTTCTTGTGCACAGCAGAAGTTATTGAATTGGCACTGTCTACTATTCTCACTTGGGACCAACAGTGCCTATATAGGATATCAACTCATTAGCATAATTGTCAGTTGCCTTTAGTCCTCGTGCTGAGAAGACCTCCTCTGCTCTGGCCTCGCCGTTCAACTGACTCAACTCTCCTTCCTTCGTCAATAATTAAAGTCTACATCATTCTTCTCGTCGCCTCCTATCGCTTTCCTCCCCTTTGCAGCGTTCAAGATTTTCGTTATTCAGCAGTTCGATTTTGTGTGTTTTTATCGCCTTTGAATTTCTTTTCGCGCTGTTCAGTTATGCTAAATTTGTGCTTTGTATTCTCTTACAGGTCTACAGCTCCGCCTGGAACCTTTGGAACCATAAGTTCTTTTGCTCCTGGAATTATTGTCGTCTATTCAGTTTGGCCAAGCTGAACTGTGTTCATTCTTGCGGATGTTTTCTCGCCCTGTAGGAACATTTAGTGTTTTACTTGCGTCTGGTTTGGCCTTTGAATTTCACGGTGAAGGCGGTGAATCTAACGATTGTGTTTCGCATGTTAACAGTCATATGTTGACCAGATACGTTCGGCATAGGCGTTAGACCTGGCTAAATTGTTGCCGCTACGTTTGGTATATAATAGGCGTTGGACCTGGGATACCTACAGTTTGGCAGGCGAATTAGTTCAGCCACCAGCGAATTTGTTCTGCTCTAAAATTATTTCTCTTACATAAAAGTTTGGCAGGCGAATTAGTTCAGCCACCAGCGAATTTGTTCTGCTCTAAAATTATTTCTCTTACATAAAAGTTTGGCAGGCGAATTAGTTCAGCCACCAGCGAATTTGTTCTGCTCTAAAATTATTTCTCTTACATGAAAGTTTGGCAGGCGAATTAGTTCAGCCACCAGCGAATTTGTTCCGCTCTAATTATCTGGAAAAGGCAAAATAAAAGTATTTAGTCAATACCGAAAGTAATTCTTGCATTCTGATTATACACAAAGAAAGGTGAATGTGTTATGAGTTCAACCAAGCGAATTTTGTTATTGTTCCTTATTCTCATCATGCTTATTCAATTTTGCAAAAGCTCAGAGATTTTATCATCTTCCTCAATTTTTGTCTTGACTATTCATCACTTAATTTGAGGGTGTCAACGCGTTTAAATACGATTTTAATGAGCTATTTCAATCGTTGTTATAGTGATATAACAGAAGATGGATATTTAATAGCTCGGTGTTCTCTTTTGCAAGGAATTGTTTTGTTCCATTCTCTCGCTCTCCGGGGTAGCCGAGGCTACCTTTTTTGTTTAGTTTTCTTTTGTTTTCGCCACACCTTATTTAGGTTGCTTGACTCAGGTTTCTCAATAGGTTGCCTCGGCTTCCCCGGAGGAGTTATCTAATACTCTTCATTGCTCTGTCCTCGGACGGGGTATTCCGGGTTGCGGACGGCTGGCTGTTGAAATCCTGGTTTGGTTTCTCGCGTGTATATTCAAGTCTTTTCTGAAATTGTTTACTTGTTACCTTTGCTAACTTGATCCTCTGCTATTGATTAGACAACAATTTTCATCGTTTCTGACCTTAATGTACCTGTATTAGTGTACTTCTCGTTCTTGGTATTATTGTTCAAAATTTCCTTTGTTGAATTTTTTGTCTCCTTTCTGCATACTCGAGGGTCCGGCGGAATCCGCGAGAGTTCTTAGCGTCTCGTCCCCTCGAGCATGCTTTTTCTGAGTTTTGGGGAGAAGTACACCTTTTGTGTGGTATAATTGGGTTTATTTCATTGGACTTCCCACTCTCTCCTCATCTCCATGGTTGTAATGGTATTTTGTCAGGGTAAATTATTTATAAAGTTTCGGCAAAGCGGCGCTTCAAATCTTTCGGAGTTTGGGCTCTGCCTCCGTGTAAGAATCTGTGTATTGTTCACGAGTTGCGTCACAAAGCCTCCTTTGTTTAGTAGAACGAATCATGATGAAATAGTAAATGAACGCAATGGCGTTCTCTGGGAATAGTTCTTACACGGAGGTATACCCGGAGTTTGGGAGTGAGTCGATTTTAGTAAGTGGAGGACCTGCAGTATTCGTCATACAGGCCGCGGAGCCAGGTCTCCTTACCCATATCTTATATAGAGCACAATGGGACCAAGTGAGCATATATAACTATTTAGAGTGAATTGAATACATAAAACCTTATGATAGTATGCTAGTTAGCTTCTTAGTAAAAAGATACCAGTAAGAACAATAGGAAAAAACAAAAATACAAATGTTTTTAGTATCATCCTTCATTAGCCTTGATGCATAATGCATGTCGAGACAGGAGGAATGAGGTGAGGCCGTAGGCCGAGCCTCATTACACCCTAGTGTGTGTGATATGTATGTGCCCTCTGATTGTTTTTTCTTGGTGATAACCCATGTGTATGTTTGCATTTCACTGTGCAAAACAGTTAGGGACTGGTCATACATTAGAGGGGGGAGGGGAGGGATGGTGCAAATGATAAAGGGAGGTCATTATTTTTACGCAAATGTTGTTAGGGTAATACAGGGCCATAGTGATTATAGGGTCAGAGGCCTGTGCCCCCACAGTTTTTCCCCAGTAAGTTCCCCAAACATGCAGTAATTTCACATGCTGGGCTCTAAATTTGCAGCGCACATCGTGCGCAAGAGAGTTTAAACTTTCCCTAAAAGCTGACTTAAGTTGTTTATATGTTGTCTCCCCCCCCCCCCCCCCCCCCCCCCCCCACCCCCTGCTAGTTTTTTTAGTGTTTGGAGACTAATGCTACGGCTGAACTACACTGAACTTGGCAAGATAGTTATTATCTGGGATTTTAGCAACATAATGTACAGATCTATGTTAAACATAAATGCACACATAAGAGAAATTATAAAATTCTGACTCCAACAATATTTCAACTGTACAAGATACTCTAATAGTATCACTCTGCCCTACTTTATCTATACAAAAATATTGGTCAGAATTTTAAAATTATCTTGTGTGTATTTATTATTAATTGAGAAATAGTCTGTTGAAGTTTAGGATATTTGTGAGTATTTTATGTAAAACATACGTACACATGAAGTAACTTTCGGATTCTTTTTCCCTAAACAAAATACATAATCGAATCTTGCACTGCTATTATTACATGAAAATGGATTTTAGAAAGTAATAAAAATGTCTTGTTGGCAATATCTAGATCCAGTGAATGATGGGGGAGGGTCACCATTAATTATGTCACCACATTTGGGAGGGCCAACATCCTGCATCTTGTCAGGGGAGGGTTTCCAAAAAACATGTAGACCAAAATAGAAATGCACCAGCCCTCCCCCTCTAATTTATGACCAGTCCCTTAGTTGTAATTGCACAGTGCACACACAGTTTGGTTTAGACATAGCTTTTCATACCCTTGTCCCAGGGTGAAGGTTTCCGTGTTTTCGAACCAAGTTTGAAGTCGTATTTGGGTTATATTTCAATGGTAGTTTGTTTATACTTGCTGCAGGTCGACCTCATATAGGATGCTCTGTTTCTTGCTGAAACTTCACCCTGGGGACACTGACTAGGATTCTCAGTTCTATCAATCAAAGGCGGACCTTCAGGGCCTCCTGTCATTGGATGATGAATTTAGCGCCTTCTCATTGGCAGCAGGATTAGTTCCGGAACAAGATCGTGCCAATCATCTCCCCTTGAATAATACAATGTCATTCCAGAACTAAACCATAATAATAATATTGGTCAGAATTTTAAAATTATCTTGTGTGTATTTATTATTAATTGAGAAATAGTCTGTTGAAGTTTAGGATATTTGTGAGTATTTTATGTAAAACATACGTACACATGAAGTAACTTTCGGATTCTTTTTCCCTAAACAAAATACATAATCGAATCTTGCACTGCTATTATTACATGAAAATGGATTTTAGAAAGTAATAAAAATGTCTTGTTGGCAATATCTAGATCCAGTGAATGATGGGGGAGGGTCACCATTAATTATGTCACCACATTTGGGAGGGCCAACATTTTTCCTGCATCTTGTCAGGGGAGGGTTTCCAAAAAACATGTAGACCAAAATAGAAATGCACCAGCCCTCCCCCTCTAATTTATGACCAGTCCCTTAGTTGTAATTGCACAGTGCACACACAGTTTGGTTTAGACATAGCTTTTCATACCCTTGTCCCAGGGTGAAGGTTTCCGTGTTTTCGAACCAAGTTTGAAGTCGTATTTGGGTTATATTTCAATGGTAGTTTGTTTATACTTGCTGCAGGTCGACCTCATATAGGATGCTCTGTTTCTTGCTGAAACTTCACCCTGGGGACACTGACTAGGATTCTCAGTTCTATCAATCAAAGGCGGACCTTCAGAGCCTCCTGTCATTGGATGATGAATTTAGCGCCTTCTCATTGGCAGCAGGATTAGTTCCGGAACAAGATCGTGCCAATCATCTCCGCTTGAATAATACAATGTCATTCCAGAACTAAACCTGCTGCCAATGAGAAGGCGCCAAATGCGTCATCCAATGATAGGAGGCCCCCGAAGCCCAACCTTTGGGACTGACGTTTTTGATTGATAGAACTGAGAATCCTAGTGAGTGTCCCCATGTGAAGTTTCAGCAAGAAACAGAGCAAGACTAGAATCACTGAGGCAAAACGAACTACCATTGAAATCACCCAAATACGACTTCAACTTGGTTCAAAAACACGGAAACTTCACCCTTTGACCAGGGTAAGCTTTTCATGACTATTTATGCAAATTAAAAATGGTATAACTTTCATTGAGTTGGTGTGATACAAAATCATGTAGCACCCCTGTTAGTGATACCCATGGGAATTGATTTTGTTTTGATTAATTGCTCTAGATTTCCATGAACTGATGGAAGATTCCTCATACGAATCTCCATCTTCATAATCCATAATCTTATTGTTATGTGTAATGCATGGTACATAGACATAGATAGCACTGACTGTGCGTGGTTCCAGAAAATATCCCCCCCCCCCCCTCCACGGAAGGGATTGGAAACGCCAGAGTGGTTGGGGGTCAACTATCCTGACTTTTTCCATACAAATACTGTATTTTATTTTATTTATTTTTATTTATTTATTTATTTATTTATTTATTTTTTTTTTTTTGGGGGGGGGGGGGGGTACTTTTCAACACCATTCCATGGGAGGGGGATGGATATTTTCTGGAAGGTCCACACAATGCCAGATTATCAAATACTCATCTCCTATGGTGGGTTTTGCACACATGGAAGGTAGTTTTTCTTATTTCAAGGGGGTGGGGGAGAGGACTGGGGAATTTGAGCACTGTTTTCAATAAAGTGTTGGCCCTCCCTTGCATTTTTAGGGAAAACATCTTGCCCCCCATCTGCAGGGGTCTAGGAAAGGTGCAAACCTCCCCTCACCTTGGTATATGTTTTGTTCCAAGGCTTCTGAGAAGACTATGCATCATGAAAAAAGTGTATATATAAAATAGTAGTATAAGTTATGAACTAGGAGGTATTAAATGGACAATTAATTAAATGGAAAGTAACATGTAAGAGAATGGTGTGCCCTCCCCTGAAAAGCTTTCATATAGGTATGGCCCTACCCTTGTGCCTCCCTACCCCCACTCCCCACCACTCAATAAAAAAAACGTTCCTTCCCTTACAATTGGAATTTCCAATAAATTTTACACAGAAATTCAGTCAAAATACCAAAATTGACAACCAACTACAGTATTCTGAATTTCTCTGTTTATTCATGTTGGGTATTTTCTGGGGTGACACATTTTAATAAAAATACACTGAACATGTAATAATATGGTACATGTATGGTTATATGTTGAAATATTAAAACAGCTCATGACAAAGAAAAGCTTTTCACTTGATTACACTGTTGCACCTTGTTAGAATTATTCCATTGTGAGGGGCTAGTACCTTTTTTTTTACCTTTCTTTCGTGCTTATTTTCATCTGTATCTCTGTATACTGCACATATTTAGAGACATTTTTTTTCTTAAAATATTATTATAGTGACAAACCATGTACACAACCGGGAGCTCCGCTTTTAGCCAGTGGCTAAATCTATATATTAGCCTTTTAAAAAAATTAAACCGGCAAAAGGGATGTTCAGTACGATCTGCTGGACAGTTTGCGAGTCACGCCACTCTTCCGTCTTCTTGCCGACGGCCCGAAACCTTGAAAGTGTAGCGATAAGTCCAAAGAGGGCTGGGCGAGAAAATTTTATTTAACGCGCGATCGTCCCAGGGATTCTTCCCTGAGCCGTCACACCACGCCGATCACGGTCCAAGGTTTCGGGCCGTCGGCAAGAAGGGCCTATAAGGATCATAAATCGCAGGGTTTATTCTAACTTTGTGAGTTTTAATCCAATCAATACCACATTTCACATGTAAATAGTACTCATGAAATTAATAAACATAGTCATTTTGGATTTTTCAAATTAACGAATTTTGGCGGGAAAGTGACGTCTTCAATCTTAAACCGAACTTTCAAATTAATCATATGAAATTTTAAGAATCGCATATGAACGAGCTCACGACACAAAACCGAAGAGATTTTTGAAATATGTCATCCCGTTGAGAAGTTATGGATTTCCACTGAACGTTGATCAAAACAAACTTAAAATACTCATAACTTCTCGAAGGAAAGAGATATTTCAAAAATATTTTCGGTTTTGTGTGTCTATGAGCTCTTTCATGTACGAGTCATAAAAAATCATAGCGGAGCTCCTGAGCGGAGCACCATACATAAGAAAACGTGGTATCAGAATTCAGACGTATAACCATCAAGTCGCTTTTGAGTGGTTTGATAAATTTTTGTCATTTTTTATGATGTAAACTATGACGCCATGTCACGTGACTTTGGCAATAGACAACAATTCAATTTCGTTTTCAGTGAATGGACCATTACACGCACTGTAGTAGGACGACCAGAATTCTCGCCACATGAAGACGATGACGACCGCATTAGAAGGAACAACTATTTGATATTGACGGTTCGACCTTAGCGGCACTCAACAAGGCAAATGTTTCAGGAGCTGTACGTACAGTCGGCTGACAAGTGATCGCTCTCCACAACTACAGGTTGAAACAAAGATTAGTTTACAGTCGACGCGGTTTCCATTGTTATTCGTAGGGATTTAACGCGGATAATGACTCTCAACAAACTAAAGTCGGGGAGGGATTTGAATTTTCCAGGGAAAGGTTGGGTTGATCAATAGAATTGAATCACACCGGGTCAGCTGTCACGCTGTATCGGACATCCGCTTGAAGCCAAAAATGTATTCCGGGCCGGGTGATTTCCGAGGAGTACTGGGAACTACTTTCTTGGGGTATATAAACGGCTCGCTGTGGCTTCTGGGTTTAAGCGTGCAAGCCAAAAGAACAAACAGCCTGAATACAGGAAGATTAAGCTTTGCATTGATACCAAACATACTTATATACGCGTGATTTAGACTTTTCAGATCGAACATGCATTCAGCATACGATAGAACTCGCAGATTTTATTGTAAATTGCCCCATTTTGGGCTTCATATAACTTTTTCTTTTAGCACAATCGACGATCGAGAGGAGGAATTCTTGATTGTGGATTTATCAGGTAAGAATCGTATCTTTTTGTATTTTTAAGAAGTACATTCCTTATTGAGAAATTTTCGAAAATCTGAATGACTTGATACGTTCCGGGTCCTAAGATCGCCGTAATCTTGGGCGATCTTGAGCGATCTTGGGCGATCTTGGGAATTTTTGTATATTTCATGTTGTAATCTTGGGCGATCTTGGGCGATCTTAGGCGATCTTGGAATTTTTTTCTATATCACATGTTGCAATTTTGGGCAATCTTAGGCAATCTTATGAAATTTTGCTAGATTTTATGCTGCAATGTTAGATGATCTTGGAAATTTCTGGGTGATTTCAGGCATTTATATTCAAAAAATCATAAGCGTTGATTTAAAACTCTAATTTTCACTAGTTTATCACAAGTTGTACTATCTTATGAACTTTGCAACAATTATGTATATTTATTTAACTTTGATTTTAGATGAAAGTGGCACAGTTAATCACTATTTGTTGTATTGAACTTATGTCTTACCTGTTTTTTTTTAAATCATTAATTGATTGGAAACACTGTTTACTTGAATAGCCCTAGATTGAATTCATTGCATAACTCAAACATGTTTTCAACTTGTTCCCTCTAGCTATATTAAATAGACAAAACTGTAAAATATAAAACTGTTTTTATTATTTAATTTACTTAAAAATAATAATAGAAGAAATTTAATTCAAATTTAGCAATCAAAAAGGTTTATCAAAATCAAATTATTGAACATAACTTAAATGTTTTATTAATCATATTTTTTTCAATTTACTTTAAAATAAATAAAGCAATCAAAACGGTTTATAACAATTTAAATGCCAAGAATTTACAAAAGTTACAAGCAGGTTCCTTCAACATGAACTGAGAAATTATTTAGTGCTGCAAAAATATACAATACTATTCCTAATAAGCCTTGTATCTATAATTAGAAAACCTTACGATTCGCTACAAATGATTTTTTTGCCATTTTACCTTCTAAGAAACACAATTTTATAGAATAATATTAATAAACGTTTTAACAGTTCATGTAGGCTAGTAAGAGGCTTATTTATTAAATACATAATTAATTAGTTCATACTGTTTCGCATGAAATTCTGATTGTAACCTTCCTGAATGTGGAAGTTACCTCCCTATATCTATATATCTCTAGCATTGTTATCTTCTTCTCAATATTTACAGAACATACTTACAGTTTGCCACAAACTCTTCATGGAGTTTTTATACTTTTAACAAGCTTTTTTACAGTACTGTTAAGTAATATACCCAACCTAAAACCCGAACGCAAGAACTTTTTTCTTTCCAAACTCGTTTTCATGCCCAATCTTTTTTGATAAAAACTACACAGGGATCCCAGAAATCCAGACGGTTTTTTAAAGTTATTTATTTTTACAAAGGTTTCCCGCGGTAACAGTCGCGATCCTTCTGTGTTTTCGGGATCGGGGGCCCTGTGGTGTATACCGCTCGCGCGCTCAGGCTCCAACACTCACATTCAATATGGCGGCCAAAACGGCAAGAGCGATATCGCCTCTCTACGTGCCTCTTCGATTTTAGTGGCTTTAGACACGGAGAAACTCGGTACATGGGAGATGAGTTGCACAAAGTAAACAGCAAGTCAATATTAGTCTAAATGAAGTCTAAAGCACTACTGGTAAATGCACCAAAGCTAAAGTTTCAAGGTGAGAAATCCAACTAACTTTACTATAAATAAGCTTATACCAAAGCAACTACCTACATAAGTTACTACTGTACTAGCACTAGTACTATCACGCAACGTTTGACCGCTACAAAGAGTGTCTATGAGAGTGAATGATATCACAAAGAAACTAAAGAAGCAAATTGCAAATGCATCATTCTCTTTCACTTTCCATTTGCAACAAGTTCAGCTGCACTAATAATATATAGATTTAGCCACTGGCTAAAAGCGGAGCTCCCGGTTACATTTTTCTGTGTCAATAATGAGACAAAAAGTTTGCCATTGTACATGGCCCGTCATACCACTTGACCATGCGATTGCCAACACCCCCCTTGTCGCTTAGGCAATTTCACCAACATTTGGTTGTCTGAGGTTCATCCCTTCCCGAGATATACTCTTTTTCTCCTATGATGACGTCATCGATGACGTCATACCACGTGACCACGTAGTTGCATCCCTTTTGCCACTTAGACAACTTCGCCCAAGTTTGGTTGTCTGAGGTTCATCTCTTCCCGAAATATATTCTTTTTCTCCTGTGATGACGTCATCGATGACGTCATACCACGTGACCACGCAGTTGCATCCCTTTTGCCACTTAGACAACTTCACTCAAGTTTGGTTGTCTGAGGGTTATCCCTTCCCGAGATATACTCTTTTTCTCCTATGATGACGTCATCGATGACGT
The DNA here is from genome assembly GCA_033964015.1 of Scolanthus callimorphus. Lineage (NCBI taxonomy): Eukaryota > Metazoa > Cnidaria > Anthozoa > Actiniaria > Edwardsiidae > Scolanthus > Scolanthus callimorphus. Next base: position 6,036,373 of record CM066912.1, on the reverse strand, counting down.
CATACCACGTGAACACGTAGTTGCATCTCTTTTGCCACTTAGATAACTTCACCCAAGTTTGGTTGTCTGAGGTTCATCCCTTCCCGAGATATGCTCTTTTTCTCTTATGATGACGTCATCGATGACGTCATGCCACGTGACCACGCAGTTGCATCTTTTTTGCCACTTAGACAACTTCACCCAAGTTTGGTTGTCTGAGGTTCATCCCTTCCCGAGATATACTCTTTTTCTCCTATGATGACGTCATCGATTACGTCATACCACGTGACCACGTAGTTGCATCCCTTTTGCCACTTAGACAACTTCACCCAAGTTTGGTTGTCTGAGGTTCATCCCCTCCCGAGATGTATTCTTTTTCTCCTATGATGATGTCATCGATGACGTCATGCCACGTGACCAAGCACTTGAAGCCCCTCCATCCCCCCTTGCCACTAACACAACCTCCCCCCTCCCCCACCCAAGTTTGGTTGTCTGAACTTCATCCCTTCCTGGGTTATGAAACGGAGAAGGATCTTGGTTTACCTGTGGTGGGGCAGGCACGCACGGACGCGCCAGCGATACCATAATGGGAATACCGCTGAACCATGAAAAATGAAGTCGATCGTTATACCTGAGTTGTACTTTGAGCTATTGTATTCTTCCTACGCGATACCTATGGTGCTCCGCTCTGTGGCCTTCGGCCGCAAAGGAGCTCCGCTATTAACTTACCCCACTATCAAGATTTTTTTCAAGAAAATATAGCATTAGGTCTTGAATGAGAAGTAAGGCAGTGCCATGGTTGTAGAAACAAAAACACAAAAACATTACCGAAAATAAAGCAGATCAATGTAGTGATAGCTAAATAAGCCATATTTCTGACATTCCCCATTACAATATGACAAACAAGCAATTTTTTTGACATGTTCATACACAAAATTGGTTTATTTTGATAGAGGAAGAGCTGATGTACAAATTTAGTCTACTATTTTGAGTAATGGTTTGTTGATTATTTTATTGCATTGAATTTAAGCTTATTCGTGACACCTTTTTGAGACCCAGAATATGAAAAAGGTTGTACTGGTATGGTTTTCATTATTATTACATATTCATTTTTTAAACGGATATCTAAATATCGATATACATAGAGGATATTACATGGCCGCCCGGAGATACAAATTTTATCTTCGAGTGTTGAAAATTTATCTCATGAGTGAGCGCAGTGAACGAGTGAGATAAAGTTATAACACGAGAAGATAAAATTCGTATCTCCAAGCGGTCATGTAAATGTTCTGTTTATTATATAAACATCAATGAAATACCAAATTCAAATTTTATTTGAGTTAAGCTTAAAAATCGAGCATTCAGCAAACGCGAGTGTGATATTTTCACATGTGAAAATAACATGATATTTTTTTAGACCACCTGGTATTTCATTGGTGTTTATATAATAAAATATAATAATTTCTGTAATTGCCCCATCTATTATTAGAGTTGAAATAGCGTAGTGCGTGACTATCTAGAATGTATAGATCGGTTTTGACAGCTTACATGATGGAAAGATAAGCCTGAACCTAAAATCACGACAATCGACCCTATTCGATTAGAACTGGAACAGGTCGTACAAGCCCCGCATCATTGGTATGTATGCATTTTATTGAATTGCTTCTGGTCTATATATGTAGTTTTATTCTACCAATGAATGCTATAATCACTCCCTATTTTCATGTAATTCTCGGACAACGAAAACGTTAATCTGAACAATATACGATGCCTTGTTTAGCATGATTTCTCTGGATATGTTGATTCTATGTACTTTAGTTAACTTAGCCATGTGTGCGTAGCAATTATTAAGCACGAATTATTGTATCCTTTCCATAGTTGACCGCTTTGCAATAAATCCAAAATAGTGACAAGGTGTGGGTCATTTGCTGGCGCGTTAGATACAATACAAGGGAAACTTGTGGGCTTGTTTTCGGGTGATACTGGTCGCCCATTTACAGTCAACAACGTGGGTTGTTATTTGAGTCTCGGGAGGGGTGGATTTCGGTTCATGTTATGGAATTGTTTTTTGGGTGTTAATAGCCTCTTAGACATTAAACATGAGTCAGACAGACGAGAACCCTTCCGGCGATTTGGAAACGCAGAATTTAGTTAAATCAAAGGAAAAGGAATCTGATGCTCAAATCCTTGAAAACCTTGAAGAATGCGAACCACGCAGAGAACGCAAGCGGACGCCAAAAGGTCTAGCATACGACTTGGAAAAGGCTAGAAAGAAACGCGATAAGGCTGCGAATGATCTCCGAGAGAGAATTGAACTCGTTGACCTTATGTTAAAAGACGGAGACGATATCGCGCTATTAAATGCTGGGGCTTCTGGTCTAGAATTAGATATGCATCGCCTTTCGACCGCACATGACGAGGTTATCGATTTAGTATCGGAAATCGAAACAGAAGATCAAACAGTAGACGATAATGAATTCAAGCGCTTGTCATCGCATTATGTCGCTTGTTTGGCTGATGCAAGAGTAAGAATCAGAGACAAGGAATTTGAACGACTTGACCTGATTTCGGAGACTAAATCAATAAGGTCACGGGCATCGCTCGGTCACGTTAGCGCTAAGTCACGCAGCATTGTAACGAAATCTAAGCCACGCAGCGTATCTGAAATAGTCTCGCTAAAAATAGCTATGGACAGGCTGGAACAACAACAAGATTTGGACCGAAAACAAGAAGAACTCGATCGTCAGCGTAGAGAACTGGAGCGATTAAAAGAGCAAGACAGGCTCAAATCAGAACTGCAAGCAGCAGAAGAAACCCAAGCGCTCCTTTCTGAACAAGAAGACGAAAATAACGAATTTCAAAATGCTGGAAAAGGCAATGAGCCGGCGGAACAAATTCTCCGTCCAGATCCCAATTCAGCTAGTGCAGCGAGACCGGTTGCGTCGACCCGTCTTAGCGAGAATGCTACTCCTTTCGTAGCACGAGAGCCCGCGTTCCCCTGCTGGTCATCGCCTGACAATGGAAATCAGTACACCTTTCATGAAATTCAAACAGAGAATACAGCCATCCAACGCCAACAGATCGAGCTGATGAAGAGAATGTCGCTCCCAACTCCCAAGCCTCCTGTCTTTGATGGTGACATATTTGAGTATCCGAGATGGGAGAGCGCATTTGATGCTCTGATAGAGGAAGAAGCCGTGAGACCCTCCCATAAGCTCTACTATCTGGGCGAGTACACGGCTGGCCCCGCCCTCAAGATGATAACGGGACTCATTGGCCTAAAAACGAACGACGCTTACAAGAGAGCACGGGAAATTCTGAAACGACGATTTGGAGATCCTTTCAAGGTATATGAAGCTTATAGAAAGAAACTGACGTCATGGCCCATGTGTATCACCGCTGACGAGTTGCAGGAGTACAGCGACTTTCTGACCATGACGTACGAAACGATGAAGTCAGTTAAATACCTAAAGGAGCTTGACAACTTCACAGCTATAAGAGATTTGGCAGCGAGACTCCCGAACCATTATGGGAACAAGTGGAGAGAGAGTTCAAAGAAAATTGAGACAGCCAAGGGAGTCTACACTTTCCAAGACTTTGTAGACTTCGCCCAAGAGGCCGCCAAAGACGCCACACACCCCATATTTTCGCATGCAGCTTTGAACGCGGCAAGACAAGGGCTCGTGGGTGATGACGCAAAGACTACCAGAAGTGGACCACAAAGGGATAGACGAAACAGAAGACGCGAGCACGGAACAACCTTCAAAACCGAAACAGGCGAAGAAAACAAGGCAGAACAAGGGCAAGACACCTCATCGTGTATTCTTTGCTCGAATTCGCATTCACTTGTAAAATGTAAGGAATTTCTTAGCAAGCCAATAAAAGAAAGAATCAAATTTGCCTTATCTAAGGGACTCTGTTTTCTTTGTCTCACTAGAGGTCATCTAGCTCGCAATTGTAAAACCTCAAATTCAAGGTGCACAACCTGTCACGGTCGTCATATTAAAGAACTTCACGACCCCGAGACGTCCAGTAAGAACGCGTCACGAAGTGCCTCTGAAACTTCGAAAGAGTCTACAGAGAGAGGAACCACCAGCTGCACGAGCATTTGCCAGGCAAATTCATGCGATGTCATTACCAGCGCCTTGATCTTACCGGTATGGTTGTGCCACGAGGACAGCCCTGACCATCAAGTTCAGATCTATGCCGTTCTCGACGACCAAAGCGACACTTGTTTTGTTATTAATGAAGTAGCAGAAGAATTGGGCGTCAGTTCAAGTGAAGTGGAATTAGAACTAGGGACCATGCACGCAGTGGAGACTATCACAACCAAGCGAATTGATGGACTAGTGGTCTCTAGGAACGATAAACTCGTGAGCATTCCACTTCCCAAAACCTACACATACCTGCTCAGAGATCAGAGATCACATACCTGCTCGAAAGAACCAAGTACCTCGTCCAGAAACTGCCAGGAACTTTAAACACCTTAAAGGAATAGCAGAGAAGATACCATCGTACCAAGAGAACTTACGAATAGTTTTACTTATTGGAAATAGCTGCGTCCAAGCCATCAAGCCAAGAGACGTGATTCCTGGAAAAGCCAAGGATCCATACGCAGTACGCACAGCTCTTGGATGGGGTGTCATCGGCATGTCCGCTGACAATGACGGTGATAATGAAAGAGAACGAACGAGCATCTGTCACAGGATAGTCACGAAACAAGTACCTGGACAAGAAACGGAGTCTGGTGCTTCCTTTATCCTGCAGACCAGGCACAAGGAAGTCTTCAGCCCTGAAAGGGTAAAAAGGATGTTTGCACAAGATTTCAGTGAAGCGACACAGCCAGGGAAAGCCCTATCCCGAGAAGACAAGGATTTTATGAAAGCTATGACAGAAAGCATTCATTTGACGGAAGACGGTCATTACGAAATGCCACTCCCTTTAAGAACTCAAGATTTAAAGCTTCCAAACAACATAATCAAAGCAGAATCCAGGCTGGAGCAGCTAAAAAGACGCTTCTTGAAAGACCCGAAGTACCACGAAGAATACACCGTGTTTATGAACAAGGTCATAGAGAATGGATACGCAGAGCTGGCCCCCACCGATAACTCAAGGGCGTGGTTCATCCCGCACCATGGAGTTTTTCATTCCAGGAAGAAGACTATTCGCGTCGTGTTCAATTGTTCCTGTGAGTACCAAGGCCACTCCTTGAATCAACACCTACTTCAAGGGCCAGATCTTACCAACACCCTAGTTGGTGTCCTGTGCCGTTTTCGTAAAGAACAAGTAGCTGTAGCATGCGACATCGAAGGTATGTTCCAACAAGTTCGAGTCAATGAAGAACATAGGGACTACTTGAGGTTCCTGTGGTGGGAAGGAGGAAACTTGAGCAAGCCATCCACTGAGTACAGAATGAAGGTTCACTTGTTTGGTGCGACCTCGTCCCCCGGCTGTGCTAATTTAGCCCTCAAGAAGACCGCAGACGACAATGAAGATAATTACGAACCCGCGGCCAAATTCCTGCGAAGCAACTTTTATGTGGACGATGGTCTCACTTCGACAGAGACAAGTGACGAAGCCAAGACTCTCGTACAAGAGACCAAGAGAATGTGCGCAAAGGGAGGTTTCCGTCTCCATAAATTCTCCACGAACAGAAAGGATGTAATCCAGTCCATACCAGTTGAAGATAGATCAAGTGAAGTCAAGAACTTAGACTTGGACAAAGAAACGCTCCCTAATGAGAGAGTCCTAGGAGTAGAGTGGAGTGCAGAAAGCGACGAGTTCCAATTCCGAATCGCTCTAAAGAACAAGCCGCCGACGAGAAGAAGAATATTGTCAACGGTCAGTTCAATTTATGACCCCCTGGGTTTCGCTGCCCCGTTCTTACTTAAAGGAAAGGGCATCCTTCAGTTATTATGTAAGGACGGCGTGGGCTGGGATGAACCAGTGCCAGACATCTTAAGAGCGCAATGGGAGGTTTTCAAAGGCGAACTCCCACTTCTAGAAAGACTGACCATTCCCAGATGTTACAAACCAGATGGTTTTGGCTCTCTGACGAGCGTGGAGCTACATAACTTTTCCGATGCAAGTTGCGACGGGTATGGACAGTGCTCTTATCTTAGAATGGTTGACGAAAAGAATCAAATCCACTGCACGCTGGTGATGGGAAAGGCACGCGTCGCGCCCCTGAAGCCTATAACCATACCGAGACTTGAGCTCGCCGCGGCCGTGGTATCTGTCCGCGTTAGCGAAATTTTGAAACGAGAACTTGAATATAAAGAAATTCAAGAGTTTTTCTGGACAGACAGCAAAGTTGTTTTGGCTTATCTCCAAAACGATGCCCGTCGTTTTCACACCTATGTCGCTAATCGAGTGCAGCAAATTCGGGACCGAGGTGATCCTAGCCAGTGGCGATATGTTGAGAGCAAAAATAACCCTGCAGACGACGCCTCAAGAGAACTTGCTGCCGACAAACTGGTAAGAACATCAAGATGGATCAACGGACCCGAGTTCTTGTGGAGACCCAACAGTGAATGGACCTCTGTAGCCAGCGATGAACAGGCTCCTAGCTTTTCTCCAGACGACAAAGAGCTGAAGAAAACGACCTCAGTATTCACGTCAACTACTCAGAAGAGCGAAAGCATCCTGAAGCGTCTAGAACGATTTTCAAGCTGGTTCAAGGCAAAGAGAGCTCTGGCCGTATGCTTAAAATACAAACAGATACTCCTAGACAGGATCAAGGGCAAAGTTCCGGCTAAGCCTCGAACGAGATCGGAAAGCCTGAAGTATACACCAGTAAACGTTGAAGAGATGAAAAGGGCAGAACAAACTATATTGAAACAAGTACAGAAAGAAGCCTTTGGATCTGAAATGTCAAAGCTTCGACGCCTGTCCCCAATAACGCAGTCGAAGAAAGAGAGCAGATCTGATGTAAAAAACCGTAAGAAAGAAAACAGAAAACAAACAAACGCAATCTATCGCCTTGATCCATTCTTAGACGATAACAACATCATGAGAGTAGGTGGTAGAATACGCCAAGCTAGCATAGACCCGGAAGTGAAGCATCCAGTCCTTTTGCCTAAGGGGGGACACGTATCCCTGTTGATAGCTCGTCACTGTCACGAGTCAGTCAGGCATCAAGGTAGAGGTACAACCATCAATGAAATAAGAGCTTCAGGCTACTGGATCTAATGCTGCAACTCACTGGTCTCCAAGATGATCTACGAATGTACCCCTTGCAGAAAGGTGCGCACAGCATGCTAAGGGCAGAAGATGGCAGACTTACCTCCTGACAGACTAGAGCCTGCACCCCCCTTCACGTACTGTGGTGTCGATTACTTCGGGCAGTGGACCATCAAAGAAAACAGAAAGGAAATAAAGAGGTACGGCGTCTTATTTACATGCATGGACTCAAGAGCTATTCATCTGGAGGTAGCCCATTCCATGGAAACCGACTCTTTCATCAATGCCATGAGACGGTTCGTTTGCAGGCGAGGACCGGTAAGGCAAATCCGTAGTGATCAAGGGACCAACTTCATAGGAGCTACAAGACAGCTGAGAAGCCATGCGTGAAATGGATCAAGAGAGGATCACCAACGAAGCGCTCAAGCTAAACTGTGACTGGGTGATCTTCAAGTTCAATCCCCCGCACGCAAGCCACATGGGAGGCGTGTGGGAAAGACAGATAAGGACAGCCAGGAACGTGCTTAACGCCATTCTCCAGTCGAACGGCGAGCAGCTGAATGATGAATCTTTGAGAACGTTCATGTGCGAAGCAGAGGCTATTATTAACAGTAGACCAATAACTACTATTGATTCTGCTCCGGGATCGGTAGAGGCATTAACACCCAATCATTTCCTAACCTTGAAAACTAAAATAATCCTACCCCCTCCCGGAACTTTCGATGAGCCCGATAAGTACGCCAGGCAGCGCTGGAGAAGAGTGCAACATTTGAGCAACGAGTTTTGGAACAGATGGCGCAGAGAATTCCTCGCTAGCCTCCAAGAACGTAGAAAATGGCAGGCACCGAAGAGAAACCTTCACAAGGACGATATCGTCATTCTGAAGGACGAAGCTACACCAAGGAACCAGTGGAAGCTAGCCAGAGTCACTGAGGTGCATCACGGAGATGATGGACTGGTCAGAAAAGTAGCCGTAACAACTGGAAACTCGGTCCTGGAAAGACCTATCCACAAGCTAGTTCTTCTTGTTCCAGGTGCTGCGAACTAATACCGGGGAATCCCCGTCGAGGAGCCTTCAACAACCAGACAGTTATGTTAGCGAATGAACATTGTAATGGACACATATATGATCAACCAATAATCTGATTAGCCAAACGTTTATAACCTACATATATGTAATGGAATTGTTTTGTTAAATTGATTCGTCACAATTTAGGGGAGCCATGTAATTGCCCCATCTATTATTAGAGTTGAAATAGCGTAGTGCGTGACTATCTAGAATGTATAGATCGGTTTTGACAGCTTACATGATGGAAAGATAAGCCTGAACCTAAAATCACGACAATCGACCCTATTCGATTAGAACTGGAACAGGTCGTACAAGCCCCGCATCGTTGGTATGTATGCATTTTATTGAATTGCTTCTGGTCTATATATGTAGTTTTATTCTACCAATGAATGCTATAATCACTCCCTATTTTCATGTAATTCTCGGACAACGAAAACGTTAATCTGAACAATATACGATGCCTTGTTTAGCATGATTTCTCTGGATATGTTGATTCTATGTACTTTAGTTAACTTAGCCATGTGTGCGTAGCAATTATTAAGCACGAATTATTGTATCCTTTCCATAGTTGACCGCTTTGCAATAAATCCAAAATAGTGACAAGGTGTGGGTCATTTGCTGGCGCGTTAGATACAATACAAGGGAAACTTGTGGGCCTGTTTTCGGGTGATACTGGTCGCCCATTTACAATTTCATACCGGTATGGTTGATCTTAAGCGACCTTCCATAATCTAAGGCAATCTTAGGACCCACGGTATGATTGAATCATGGGTAATCTTGGGCAACCTTAGGCGATCTTAGGCGATCTTGGGCGATCTTAGGACCCGGAGTAGGCCTTACGTAATCTGGTTCTTATCGATTGCATTTCAGGTTGTGTTTCAGTGATCCGGCTACAATGGCTCGGACGATGCGAAATAATAATTTCCCTGTCGGCAGATACGCACAGAAGAAGAAGGTAAATTCTTGGTCAGTTATCGAGGAAAAAATTAAGGCTCTTTCCTGAAGTCAAGATCCAACAGCAAGAGTTCCGCCGGCTGACTGAAAAGGTAGTGTTTATAACGAATTAGACTAAACTCAAGTCGCGTGATTATGCCAAGACTATCTCACTCGTAAATAAACATGTATAAAAACTATAATATGGTCTTTATTGGTTCACTTTTGTAACAGACAGTTGCTAGATGTACTATTGTTGCAATGTTTTGTGTTAAGGAGTCCATTTTCCCAACGCATCGTTTTTTTTTAGACAATTGTTAGTCTTTGGATGAAATATTAAATTCTTATCAAAACTAACCCATTATTATTGTTCGCATGTAGTAGGAATCTGAATGTTGATCAGCGTCATTTAAATTAAGAATTTAATTCAACCTTAAGTCCTCAATCCTTTGTTTATATTTTATTTCAAGGTACATTTTCTCAGAAAGATAGCGGAGAATATAGCAAAATCCCGCTAAATCCCCTTCTTCCAGCATGTGTTTGCGTCGATGTGTTTTGCTTCGCTACGAAACCCCCAACACGAACCTCCGAAACGCTGTTTTAGCGCATCGAATGGTTCTAGTGAGCTTTCGATCAACTCCGTAAGGTGTCGGGGATCTTCCTTCTCCATAGAAATATCCTCCTGCGCCAGGATTTCGTCCACAACTTGCTCCATAGTAAATCTTCTAACCATTTTGTTTTAGTATTTATTTGAGATCCCGCTGGCTTATCGCGGGCGCTAAGTGTCTGATTGAGATCGACAGCTGACCCGGTGTGAATTGAATTTTTAGGTAAATATATTGCTCATTTTGGATTCATAGGTAAGTTTGCCGTGTAAACATGCTTGCCGTGTAAACATGTCTGCGGAAAATTTAGCAAAATTTGGGATCTAGATACTTACCTATGAATCCATAATAAGCCATATACTTACCTATTAATCCATAATGTGTGGTTCCAGAAAACATCCCCCCCCGGAAGAGTGTTGAAAAATGACCCCCCACCTCTCGGGAATTTCCGAAGAAAAATACAGTATTTGCATGGAAAAGATATCCCTTCGTATTATCCTTCCTATGGATAATTCCTGGAACTACACAATAAGCCATTTTTACCTAGACTTCAACGGGCACTTTCACGGTTGTTTCATCAAAATGTTTTAAAATAAGACCAGTGTTCTACAGAAACAACTCCGAACATATTTTATGTTTCAAAAATGCCAATTAGCAATCCAATTCCATCCGCTCGATTATACACGAAAATACTCCAAATTTGTATTGATCTAATAGCTGAAAGGTTAGTTAAAAAACGTAGACGATTATTTTGTTGATTTCTAGCGAGTTTGACTGAATTTAAGCTACTCAAAATGACCCCAAGTTTGGACCAAATTCATGATAAAGCATGACAGTGCCCCTTTCACAATGACTAATTCAATTATCAACCCAAACATTTAACTAGTGAATTCAAATCCATACACTTACCCCGAGAAAAAAAAACATCCAATAATCTCAGTTTATGCATCTATACTGACTATCTGTCTATAACCAATATTTGCTCCTGATTATCCTTTATGCGAATCCCGTTGAACGCCACAAAACACAATTTCTGACAACGCCTTCACTTGAACCATTTGAGAAGCGTTTGTCCAGTCTACTTGCTTGGTCTCCTTGAGTAGTACGGAATGGTATGTTCTGGCGTTTTTTTGCCTTGGAATCAAATTATAGGATTTCGTGACTGGAGTTTATTAAGTTAGAGTTAATTACCGAGATTCGAGGCAATAACCCCAATACATGTATTGGGGTTATTGCCGAGAATCGAGGTAATTAACGGACTTAGTTTACAGTTGACAAGGTTTTCAGAAAACAGGGACAAATGAAATGCATTCTTCTCATTGAATTTAACAGTTTTGAAAAGGAGTACAGCTTACAATTGAAAAAGATAGCGGATTCCAATAGGAACTATTGTTAGTTATTTAGCTGCTTTCATAGAAGTGGGTTCCCCAGAGAAACTTATTGCAATTAATTTTTACTATGCACAATAAAGTTGTGATGCTGAAGAAAATGAATGACAACTTTTATTCAACTATGATTGACAAAGGTTTCCAAACACGAATTACGTCTTTTGTTTTCGTACAACAGCCAGTCCAATCAATCAAGCGGCCTTTTGTAAAATCGCAACTCATTAAAGCGCTGTTATTTTGGTCGGTACGTAGCTGCTTAAAGCTCCTCTCTGGTTGGATAATACAACCTACACCTCAACACAAAGAACGAGGATAATAGACTACAGACAAAAGAACTCCTTTGTAGAACGAAAATAATAGAGACAAAGCAACTACGTCCTTATTGGTTATTTTCATTTGTACCACGCCCTGACAGCTAGGCTACTACAGCTCAAATTGCATAACGTTGTGTCTAGCAAAACGGATGGAACTGATTCAAGATTGAGAAACTGAAGGCAAGTTTCAGGTATTTTGCGCTCGTTGGTTGCTCTCTACGATTAGATATGCAATTAACCTGGGCATGATTTTATCTGTATTTTCAGGTTTACGTCTTAAACACACTCTATGGGCAATGAGACCAAGCAAGAAGACTGGACAAACGCTTCTCAATATGGTTCAAGTGAAGGCGTTCTCGGAAATCGTGTTTTGTGGCGTTCAACGGGATTCGCATAAAGGATATTTAGGAGCAAATATTGGTTATAGACAGACAGTCAGCATAGATGCATAAACTAAGATTATTGGATGTTTTTTTTCTCGGGGTAAGTGTATGGATTTGAATTCACTAGTTAAATGTTTGCGTTGATAATTGAATTAGTCATTGTGAAAGGGGCACTGTCATGGTCTATCATGAATTTGGTCTAACTTGGGGTCATTTTAAGTAGCTTAAATGCAGTCAAACTCCCTACAAATCAACAAAATAATGGTCTACGTTTTTTAACTAACCTTTCAGCTGCTAGATCAATACAAATTTGGAGTATTTTCGTGTATAATCGAGGGGATGGAATTGAATTGCTAATTGGCATTTTTGATTTTCGAACAGGCTGTGAACAAGTTTCTTTTTAAGACTAATTTGAAACAGAATATAGGTTCGGAGTTGTTTCTGTAGACCACTTGTCTTATTTTAAAACATTTTGATGAAACAAACGTGACAGTGCCCCTTGAAGTCTTGGTAAAAATGGCTTATTGTGTGGTTCCAGAAATTATCCATAGGAAGGATAATAGGAAAGGATATATTTTTCATACAAATACTGTATTTTTCTTCGGGAATTCCAGAGAGGCGGGGGGGGTCACTTTTCAACACTCTTCAGGGGGGGGGGATATTTTCTGGAACCACACATTATTGATTTACAGGTAAGTAAATGGCTTATTATGGATTAATAGGTAAATAACTAGATATTTAACTATGAATCCATAATAAGCCATTTATTTACCTATTAATCCATAATGAGCAATATATTTACCTAGAAATTCAATTCAATTCTATTGATCAACCCCAACCTTTCCCTGGAGAATTCAAATCCCTCCCCGACTTTTAGTTTGTTGAGAGCCATTATCCGAGTTAATTCCCTACGATAACAATGGAAACCGCGTCAACTGTAAACTAAGTGAATTTAGGGCTTGGTTTTACCAGATGAGCATATTCCCTATATCCAAATATTATGGAATCTATTAAATGGTTTAACATTCAATAAATTCATTACGTTACACTTTGAGATGACGTCACCGGGCAAGTCTAGACATGTATAATCCATTAAATACCTTTCCCATATAAAACTACTTAAAGGAATAACACTTTTAGTATATTATATAATGTCAAATAATATAATGGATCAACCAGTGCCTGAAATTAAGGTACTTATTATGAAACCAGTGAAAGCTTCACAGACGGTGAATCGAAACATAATCAAAACCACCGCTGATGTAGTAGTACAAAAGAAGTTAAATGAATTTTCGGACTGGATTTTAGCATACTCCGCAAGAGGTTAAGAAACCTATAAATACACATGTTGAGGCTCTGAAGAAGACAGTAAATAATATCTTCAACAGACTCAAGAAGCCAACAAATGTACAGAAGAAAGAGACAGCATTAAAAGGATTTTTATCATCTTACAGAATCAAAGGTGAGGATAAGTTAGATCCTAAGACGTTTCTAGAAAAATATAAGAACACAGTTATTGAAACGATTAACCAACAACAAAAGACGATTAAGATTTAAGTTTCTTCTAGAGTGTGAATTTTATAAAAAGAATCCTAACAACGAGATTAGATACACTTTTGGATACTTTCACAGTAATATAGTGACTATTACACAAGCAACGGATCTAGAAGATGTTTGCAAAACGATGCCAGGGGCCATATTAGAAAAGGTAAGTAATTTCCAAAATCAAGGCTCAGGATGGATATTTAGTGGTTAACTTAGATATTCACATCGATAAATACAAACATATTGCAGCTAAATCATGGATCGACCTTCCACAGAAACTCAAGTTAAAAAAGGCTATTATTAATCCAGAAAATGAATATAATCAGTGTTTTAAATGGACTGTTACAACTGCAGTATTTCCAGCAAAGAGAGATCAAGAAAGACACTGTGCAAAAAGCCGAATATTCGGGCCCGTATACGCTCGAATACGGATGGGTATACTTCAAGTGTTCAAGGATCTTCTGAAATTTTCAAATCGGATTGTCGTCACGTCACTCTAGAGTATGAAACTTGAATTCGCCGCGTTTTTCCGAATTCAAATGCATACCCTTGAATTACTTCAGATATTCAAATGGGATACGCTTGAAAATGGGAGGTGTTTCGCTTGCATAGTTAAGAAACCTTACATATGCTTGGCGTGTTGTACCTAAAATCGTTAAACCAGCCGTCAAACGTTCGGATATCTCACGTATACTGACGTGTTCAGTTTGAAATCGCGATGGCCAACATGTAACTTGCGCGCAAACGTCCGAATATCTCACGTATACCGACGTATTCAATTTCAAAACTTCACGACAAATGCGCAACCAGCTCGTAAACGTCCGAATACCTTACGTATGCTGCCGTGTTCAGCTTGAAATCGCGATGATCAACTAACCAGCGCGCAAACGCCGCCCGAATATCTTACGTATACCAGCGTATTCAGTTTGAAAACTTCGCGACCAACGTGCATGCAGCCCGCAAACGTCCGAATATTTTACGTATACTACTGTCATGTTCAGTTCGAAATCGCGATGAACAACATGTAACCAGCGCGTAAAAGTGCAAATGTGGGGCCCTTTCGGTGAGTAAAGTTTGGCACTGTTTTGGGTGGCTATTTTGGTCTTTTTCTTCTGGGCCAATTTGGCCCTATTACAAGTTTGAACAGGATTCACTTTTGGTAGCGAATCAGTGGCTTTTTGTGTCGAGTTGAACTTATGCGGGGCTGTGGAGTTCACAGGTACTAAAACGGCTTCTCCAGAAAATGGCCCACTCTCAAATGGCAGCTGTAAAAAGAAATAATTCTACCCCTGAGTGGGCCATTTTAAATTATATACACCATAACACTTTTTCAATAATGTATTTAATGGTAATCATATTTAGTCATTATATACAGCATCTCAAAACGTAACATGGTTTAATGAACATATGTCTAATTCTAACTCCTTTCGTCCTCTTCATGCGCCAAAATTCAAGTTCTAGCGTGAAAGAATATTACATAGTGAGTATGTCAGGGGGTTCATATTTTTTTTTGAGCAAAATGTCTGCATGATAATCAATCTAAACTAGTTGAGGACCTTTTGACAATGACATGTCAAGCCAGTTTTTATTTGCTCTTCAATTCTTTTTGACATGATGTGTTTTTGAAGGCCTAAAACTCTCCAACTGCCCAAAATCATGGGTATAAAGTAGGATATGATGCCAAGTCAAGCTTTTGACCTCTACTAAAAAATCTAGATCTACATATGTAATTGATCTTTAACCGATGTTGATTGAATTTGAATAAAATGTTGAGCTGGTTTGGCCTCTCCCTAGAGTTACCTAAAACATCAAAATTTTTAAATCACCAACTAGAAGCATTACAACTGAAACTAGTAAAGAAAATTTTCAGCATGAAATTTGAGGTCATTTCGATGTAAAGGATTGCAAAAGTTATTTTCAGATTTTAATAATCACAAAATTTGGTAGCTGTGTAGAACTCTTGAATAATAGGCTGTTATCACGCAAAATTGATTAATACTATTTAATAGTTATCAAAAAAAGAATCCAGTTTTCAATTCTACACATCTGTATTAGTAATATTGCAAGGTTTTCTGAAGATTGCTTGAAAACTGACTGAGATATTAATTTTCAAAACTTTGTATTCAGGCTTATTTTTTTTTTTGTAAGAAATGTATGGGCAAATACATTGAAACAAGACTGGACAGGCATGGATGCCTGTCCACCCTCGACTTGAGGGATTTGCCCATACATTTTTTTTTTTGCAAAAAGTAAAATTCATATCTTAGCCAGTTTTCAAGGAATTCTTTTGAAACTTTGCAATTTTACTAATACGGTGTGTAGATTTGAAAACTGGATTTCATTTTATAATAACTATTAAATATCATTACTCAATTTGCATATATAATAGGACTCCATGCTGTCCAATTAAAAAAAACATGGATGATTCCTCTGGACTCTGCTGCGAGTCCTGTTACTTATTAATTATATTGTGAATGATAAAATGCCGAAATTGTCCAATTTCAGTGCACGTGATCCAATTTAAACAAAATTGGACAGTTGACAACAATGGATTTTGCACTGGCTATATAATTATGCATGATAACGGCCTATCCTAGTATGTAGCTGTGTTTTTCATACTTCTGTGAACTCTGAACTCTTAGCAGTTTCCTTCGATCCCACACACAAAAGCTACCAGGTTTGATTCTACAAGAACGCTCGGAGAACACAATTAATTAGCTAGCACAGAGTTCACAGAATTACAGAAACCACTTTAATATTTAACAATATTATTCCTCGAGCCAGAATTGGGCTGATGGAATATTGACTCAGAGGCAATGAGGGCGAGAGGAATAATTGTTTTAGTCAAATCACACTAGTATGCCCATTTGTATAGTGTGATTTCACTAAAACAATTATTCTTCTCACCCTCATGGCCTCTGAGTCAATACCAGTCCATTTGGCCTTTGGCATAAAGGGCTATCGGTTCAGTGCCCATTCAGGCTAAAGGAATAATTTATCTCCACTTTCAGTGTTCAGCTGTTGAACCAGCTTTGGTGTCACTAGCCTGAATTTTCAGCTATTTCTCTCCCAACACTCAGACACTCTAGTGATGTTCATCCTCCCTAGAAAATATACAAACTGCATAATTAGTTAAATTGTCCTGAATTATTTTGATCACTTTATTTATGCTTTTACATTTTGTCATGTCCTGCAGTAACACATACTGCAGTAAAAACCCGCAAGTAAGAGTTTATGACCACATTTGGTTAATAATGAACTCTTGCATGCTTACCCAAGCAGGTTTTCTTTTAATAATATTTCATTTTTTTGCTCAAATAATGTAGAGCAACAGTGGTAAGTAGTAATAGTAACTCTAACATTTAACATCTTGAAGTCTTGCAACAACAACATTTTCAAAAATGTGAATACTCCGCAGCTTGGTACTAAAGCGATGTACACTACCAGCAAAAAGAAACTGGAATGAAATTCGACGAAATTCGCTCTTTGTTCAAACGAAATATATGTATGTTTGTTACAGGTTTCAACTTGTTTATACCGGTATGTTCTTTCTGTTTTAGCCTAACATGTTCATAAATTCTAGGTTCTTAGAATGGTTTATATCCGGCTGTGAAATAGATACTAAGAAATATACGTATATACACTATGAAGGTATTTTTATTGTATTTTTATTATATATGTCCATGTAAATGACGAGCCTGTAATTCAGCTTTTTAGCTGCGAAAGGTTGGAATAAACGAGATATTATATTATTATTATTCTCCTTTGGAATTATGACTAGTAGACACTATTAAACATTGACTATTAGTTTTGTTTCACAGCCGGATGAAAACCGCTCTACTAATGAATTTTTACAGTTTGTAACTTAAATGGCCTACTATATGTATATTTTTACCTTACTGAATCTGAGACACTAGTCAAACACAGGCTGGGGTCATGGCCACTGATTGTTTATTTCCATCCCTCTGTTAAAAGAAGTCTGTTCATAATCTTCACTGCAAGAATGTCACAATAGAGCAAAGATTAGCTTAGAGAAACAAAGAAACTAGAATAACCTTGCAGTCAAGTTTACGTTAGTTTAATTTAGGTGGGCAATCTCAATACCATCTACTGTTCGCCAAAAATCGAAAATTATAACTACCAAAAGATTCTTTTCTGTACCAAATATATATATCATACATTTTTTCACCGATTTTGTAGGTACAATTAACGCAGGGACGTGTGTAAAAGACGAGAGTTCATTTCAGGGAAACTGTATTTCGGGCCTTCCTATCTTATAGTTATAACACACAAACATTCGACTTACAAAATCATCAAACAAAAGCAACTATCAAGTAAAATACTTACCGATTTTGTACTTTCTTACTTAAAGATAATCATCATCGCTCATTGCAGGGCCCTTGCAGCATATTATGGCATATTTCCGTGGAAAACGTCCGTAAAACATCGCAGCACTAGTTGAATAAACCGGCGAAAGAGCAACGAA
Organism: Scolanthus callimorphus; assembly: GCA_033964015.1. Taxonomy (NCBI): domain Eukaryota; kingdom Metazoa; phylum Cnidaria; class Anthozoa; order Actiniaria; family Edwardsiidae; genus Scolanthus; species Scolanthus callimorphus. The sequence goes on along the minus strand of CM066912.1, from coordinate 6,018,489 downwards.
CTAAATCTGAGCAACTGAGCAGCCGCCCCTGAAATTTGAAATGAAGATCACGTGACGATATATCACAGGAAGCCCACCCGATCAACTAAGCTCGAATCTTCCTGTCGGACACCTATGAAAAGCATTATTCTTTTAGCCGTGTGATGATTTACAATGGCAGAACGTTCACTTACTTTTCAAATGCTCTTATGGCGTAAATATATCATATTCAATTCGCATACGCTTGAAAGCCTGACGTGTCATGTTATGAAGTATACGGCCTGAGATCGAGTGACGCGGCGGTACGCCACGTATACCAGAGTTTTCAAATGGAGCGATTCGCCTTGAATTCTTAAGTGATATTCCAGGCCAGAATAACCTGATTCCAGGCTGTGTGTAGAATGTGAGTTTTTTTTTCAATTTTTAGAGTTCGAGCGTGTGTACCTTTTTCTATTTCGCACAATAGTAAAACCATATCATTTTTTGACACGAATCATGCCGCATACGCTTGAAAGACTTGGCGTGTCACGTCATACTCTTGAATGATTTGAGACGTGAAGTATACCAGTATGTCTTGAGCCCGAGTGACGCGGTACGCCACGTATACCAGCGTCTTCGAATGTTAATACGCAACAAACGGAGCGATTCACCTTGAATTATCAAGAGATATCCCAGGCCGTGTGTAGAAAGTGGACTTTTATTTCTAAGAGTTTGGGTTAGTAACCCCTATGTTTTTTTTACTTTCGCACAACCATAAAACCATCATATTTTTGACCAGCATACGCTTGAAAGACTTGACGTGTCACGTCATACTCTTGAATGATTTGAGACGTCAGGTATACCAGTTTTGAAAACTCTAGAGTGACACAGTACGCCACGTATTCAGCCGTGTTCTGAATGAATACTCTAGGCTGACGTCAAGTGTGAAGTGCGACTTGAATACTTTAGACTGACGTCAAGTCAGCCAAGAGTATACCATACTTGAAATTTCTTGAATATTCCACTTTTTGCACAGTGAGAATCTCCAAAATTATGAAATCAAACGCTGAAAAATTCAACTGGGAGGGTATTGAATTCCCTGTACAAGTGGATAAGATAGGTATCTTCGAAAAGAAGAATCCAAAATATGGAGTAAACGTATACGGGTATAAAAATGACCAAGTATATCCGATTAGAATAAGTGAAAATGAAAGCAGAGAACAAACGATTTACCTGCTTATGATCTCAAATAATTAGACCAACCACTATTGTTGGATAAAAAATATTAGCAGACTGTTAACCTCACGTTGGAGAAATTAGGAGAACCTGGATAATTCTCCCGGGATTTCCTAAGATATCCTAATCAATCTAAGGGCATGCTAGAATCTTGGAGTTCCTAGGAGTATCCAGGATCCAAAAATACCGTGAAAATTCACGCCTTGATTCCTAGGAAATCCTGGGAGAATCTGGATACTCCTGCCCAAATTTGACCAGATTATCCAAATCTTCCCAGGAGATCCTAGATATGGCTGATAGTTAAGGCTCTGAACTTGATGGTCCAAATGATTGATAACCTTGATCTGTGGTTGGTGAACTCATCCGTGTAGAATATGAGTCTCCCGGTGTGACGTCTGCCCACTGAAAGTAGTGACATCTGTTTTTATTGCGACAAGCAAAGTATGGCCTGTTGGGATTCTCGACCGATCTTGAGATTCTTAACGTGGCTGTATTTCCGTGTTGACATTTTGTTGTGACATCTTTTCCGCCTTCGTGTACTTTGTATGCGGGAATCACTTTATCTCTAAGGCACTGTTGGTAGGATTGAATGCCAGGTTCATCACAGAAGAATGGACATTCTCGCCACTGGCTACAGCGTACGTACATTTTTCCGGTGGTTGAGGCCTTGAAAGATTCGAGGTCTTGAGAGCACAGTCCACACTTTGAGTAACTCATGATAAGTTTAACTGTGAACGTCTAACGTCTCCTCCTGCTCTTATACACTGATTTGAATACATTATTAACTGGTACTAACGCGAATTACAATAGAGATAATAAAAGTCTATTGTTCTGTTTTATCCACGTCATCCATTATCATTTCTAACCATTTCCAGCAGTTGTTCGTAAACCTGTTAGGATGTAGAATCATTTGCATAACGTTTTGCTTTTCGTTTTGCAATTTATCAATCCATTCTTGATCTTCTGGCGGAGTAATTGTCAAACAATCCAAAGATCTAACCAAAGCCAGTATACAATCTCTCGATCAACCACCAGTAACGCTTCCTCAATACTCTTGTCCAGTTTATCGTTTTCATCGATTACAAGGGCTTTATGAATTGTAAATGCTAAACAATTCAAGTAGGCCTTTTTAGACTTTACATCTATTTGTCGTTGTGCCATGGTCAAGGTCTCTTTCTTTCTGATACCGTAGCAATGATAATCGATGGTTTATATACGTAATCTGGTAGCGATTGGTGACCTACGGGGCTTAAATTTTTTTACCCGCCCATGTGTAGATTTCAAAATCTGTTGCAAGTCTTTATGACTGATATTATCTTGATCCGAAAGTTTTAGCTCAGTTCTTCTCCTTTTCCTTGGATTACTTGTCAGAGGGGTCTCGGATTGATTTCGAGATTTAGGTTTTACTTTTTCGGCATCAAGAGCTACCGAATAGGTTGGTGGCGGTGATACGTCATGCTTAGGTAATACAACCGTTGGTTTCACTGTCGATTCTGTTTTCATTTGATCCATCACTCCATGATAACGTTGTAAAATTTGATCTAGCATTGTAACTTTCTTATCTTCAGGAAGTCCAGACTCTATAATCTGTTTCATTTCGCTATCCAAACGAGTGAGAGTAGAAAGTTGTGGGGGCGCGGTAATTTGATGTTCAGTCTCAATATTTTTCATTAAATGCTCTGGGACGAATAACATCTTCTGGGAATGCTTCATCATTGGAATACCTTTCCGAGTAGGTTCACTGCAAATGGAGCAATTAGCGAGGCAAGTGCTGGCAAAAACCCACCCTTCTGGTTTAAAACTTCTTTCTTCTTTTTTGCCCTTGGAGTTTTTCGAGTTAGATAGCTTATGATAGAAGCTATCGAGTTAGATAGCTTCTGATTGAAAAGGACCGGAAGTTGTGGAAGGTAATAACAGGGCCGACTCCTACAGCCCTGGATGACCTCCTTCCTCCACTGAGAGCTCGTACGTTTAGGAGGAGGGGGCATACTTACTTGCTTCCGCGCGTACGCACTGAGCGGTTTAAGAGCTCCTTCATTAATCGTTGCCTTTTTTCCTACTTGTAATTAATTATTGTATATTGTAAATTTCCACGTCTGTCAGGAGATATTATTGAATAAAGACTATTATTATTATTATAGAGAAGCTTTGACTTGTCCGGTTTTAAGCGTCGAAATGAATTATTAGGAACGATGATATTTCCTTTAAGGAGATTTAACACAACTTCACTCACAGCTTCCATTTGGCCTTTACTTGCATGCATTATCATGTCCCGCCTCTGTTTTCCAGTGCTTTTAAAACACGCAAATAGAAACGGTAAATGTTGTTTTAATTTTTATTGTTTTGGGGGTCGTTTTTCTTTTAAAGTTTTTTGCTTTCTAGATCGTAACACCATACTGCCTCCGCGCTGTTTAATAGCACGGTTTGGGACTCGATGTGGTTTGCACGAAACCCTGTTTCTAACTGAAGTGTAGCGGCAAAGGTTCACTTGTTTTATGCGTTTTCTTGTTGACGTAAACAATGGGGTATGCATGTTCTTTTGGTAATAGCGGAGCTCCTTTGCGGCCGAAGGCCGCAGAGCGGAGCACCATAGGTATCGCGTATGAAGAATTCAATAGCTCAAGTAAGAACTCAGGTATACTATCGACTTCATTTTTCAACGCTCAGCGGTATTCCCATTATGGTATCGCTGGAGCGTCCGTGTCTGTCTGCGCGCCCCACCACAGGCAACCCCGGAACTGTTTGTCATTTTTCTGCAGGACTCTGTCGTCTGTTGAAATTATTCGAGGAGAGAGCTAGAAACAGCGACGGGAAGAAGCCGCGCAAAGCATGAACCACCGCCAAAGAGAGTGCAAAGTGAACAAACGAAACAACGCACGACGGTTTTTACTCTTCATCAAAAACTCTTGAAATCAAGCTGACAAATCACGATTTTAGAAAATGAGTTACCAGCGGGAAGAAGAGTGACCGATGTCATGATTATAGAAAAAAAAAGTTTGTCGAGGGAAAGAAGGAGTAGAGAAGAATACCAGTGAATGGTGAAGTCGAAAAAGACAAAAGAAGACGGACGAACGAAGAGCTAGCGTAGAAACCCATTTTCAAGGTAGGTACTTGAACTTTGTAGCTAGAGTATAAAATGAGCATTCAGCAGTAATCAGATTTTATCTACCGCAAACTTCAAACTTCCATTCGTGTTTTTCCCGAACTTTCGCGGGCTGTTTTCTCACTCGTTTGAAAAAGATGAAAGTTGAATGCGAGGATAGTGGCCGCTCGTGAGATTAGTCGTTTTTACACGCTCAACCATTGTGGTTTAAGCTTTTTTTCTGTATTGCAATCAGAATACCGTATTTTCTAGTGATATATAAGTTATAGTGGAGCTGACAACTGCCGTGGCTGTGTTTACTTTGGCGGAGAGACTCGGGAGAATGTCATGAAAGAAAAACTTGTCACGCATCGGCGGCATGGCTGCCATCTTTAGCTCGCGAGCTTTTGGTCATCATAGGACTCGTCCAGCTCCAAACTTCAGCTTTAGATAATGGTACAATGATTCTTGAATTTTCTAATGTATCTAAGCTATTCAAATTGAGACATTTTCAATTCAAATTGAGACATTTTCGACTTCTCAATTTGGTTCGGCTACAACGAGTAACTTTTGTGCGCTAATTTAATTTTGTAGAAATTCCCTAAGATGTATTCCTGGCTGCGGGGAAGCTTCACGGAGTATTTCACATATGACAGGCAAGCGGAAATCTATCTAGGAATAATTATTGCTGTCTATAAGTGCCAATATGCACTGACATTTTACTTTTAATTTATTGTTGGATTCATTGTTTCTCTGTCCGATAGTGTCAGGCATGGGAACTGAAGTCATGGAAATGTATACATTTTGCACAACATAGATGTAAATTTTGCTCAACATAGACACAATAATTCATAGACTGTAGTTTAAAAGGGATGGACCATTAGAAATTTTAGGGGGGGGGGGGGGGTAGATAGGAGGTTTTTGGTTATGCAGGATTTTTTTCCTGGTTAGAATTTGTGTAGGAATGTTTTTTTAGCAAGCCATGGCTTTGCAGGAATTTTTTCTGTATTTTTTCACATGATTTTTTTTTGTCTTACCGAATTTCCCCATGTTTAAAGATACTAGTAGCGGTTTCTAGTCATTTAATTAATAATATTGCTCTGTAGATGGTGAATAACATTGCTCTGTGGGTGTGCAGACCTATTCCAGGGCTGTTCCTTTTACAAATGCAATCGTATTCTTATATGTTAAATATAAAAAAATAATTAGTTTCGACATAGTAGAAGGCATTTTACAGGTAGTCCAGGGGTATCACACTTTTCTTTCGTTGCGCATGAAGCGGGCCCATAGTTTTGATAAGCAGGTTTTGTCTTCGAGGCTCATCAGACTTATTGGTTATTTTCTTTAAATTTCAGTGACAACAGCAGCCAGAGGTGGCTTTTGCCAGAGGCGGCTTTCGGAAAGACCATACCATGACACAAGTAAAACATAATTAGAGCAGTTTCCACAGGACTGTCATGAGTAATTATAAATAACTTGCTAATTGTGATTGGTTTGGGTTGTGATTGGTCAAGAGCATGGTCTTTGATCCTTATACCAATCAGATTGTGTAGAGAAAATAATTACACAATTATACGTCTAATTAAATTGCTGACAAAAAAGAGAGATTTGTGAATCACCTCTCGCTCTGTGATTGGTTAATTGTTGAATTTCTATGCATTTGATAGGATAATGAATTACTCATGAATTGTTTTCACAGCAGTTATGTGAAAGCCGCTATACAGTGTATTTTTACTATAAATAGTTGTTAATTGTTGCAAATGTTTTAAACTACTTAAAAAAATGGAGAAGACATCCTCCCTTCAATTGGAAGTGAAACTTGATATGTTTCATTAAAGTTGCTATGCAAATTAGCTACGACCAACCACTAGTGGTTGTATCAGATTTACAACATGCTACAGTATGCCAAGGGGGAACTCCCCTATTTTTTGGGCAGGGGTGCTTGTCAGGAACTTTCAATTTCATCCCTTAAAGGTACCATACATGGCATCGCTTAGTTGACTTGGGCTCCTAAAAAGGTATCAGCAAGGCATATATTTTTTACGAGGGAGAATACGTCTGAAATTCAGGCAATTAAGGGACCGTTCATTTTTTATCAGGGAGAGGGGGCTGGTGGAAATGAGGGGGGGGGGGGTCACCCAATAAAATACAAGCACATAACAGGGAGGAAACGAAAAGCTTGTATTTTTTACAGCATGCAATATGTTTGTTACATGTTTCAACTCGCTTATATGTTTCTGATTTCACTAAATACTTAATAAAAATTTCGGCACGCTTCGCGCGTATGACAAATTTAACATCTAATATGCTCTTTTACTTTTTTGATAAGAACAAATAAACCCTCTCAAAAATGCCCTGCACTGATAGGCCTGCCGGGCAGTCTATGTACGAAAGAACACCCCACAGGTATAAGCGTGAGTTCAACGTTTACTTACAACAAGCATAGAAATTCGTCATTTGGGCTGCGCTTCACGCACATGAATAATAATAATTTCTTCATTTGCGGCGCGCATGAAAAATATTACCTAAAGGCTCAGGATCCCTTCACTAGGAGCTTTCTGGGCTCCTGACAGACTATACACAAAAAAACCTTCATTTACCCTTTTACTGAGGCTTGATGAAATGCGGTTATCAAAAGTTGGCTGCAACGAAAGAATTATGTGACCCCCTCTTTATATAAAATCTTTTCTACTAGGACCTGATGTGGGTGTCACGAAAACGTTTAATAGTTCTGAGGGGGGATCGGTTCCTTAGCTTTGACAGAAGTAAGAAAAACTTTAAGAAGAATGAGACTGCATCACTTAGGCAAGAGTCTACCTTACGGGGCAAGCATTTATAATAGAGGGGGGGGGGGGGGGGGGGGGGGAGGCACCAGAAAAAATACATTGGATTTGGGGGGCCACCTAAAAAAATATGGACATGAAAGGGGGGCCAACCAAAAAATACAGGGTACCCCCTCATTTCCACCAGCCCCCCCTCCCTGATAAAAAATGAACGGTCCCTAACAAGTGTAATTTGATTGATTTGCTAGAATGGACCTCTAATGGGTACCTATCTGGAAATTTTTTTTTGCAAGTTTTCTAATTTTTCCAGAGGCCTGATTTTAAACCCTGAAAGGTGTGACAAGTACCTGCACCCCAAAAATAGGGGGAGCCCCCCTCCCTCGGGATGCTACGGTCCTGTGATTCTTATTGTGTTTCTATTGTATTGTTCTTATAAACTATTCATGATTTTTTTAAGCATGAAATATAAACTTCTTGTCTTACTCATTGGCTGATTGCATTTTTAAACCGAACCAGGGAAGTTGAGGACCTATGGAAAATTTTCCAGGGGGGCTGTATTAAACTCTGAAAATTCCAGGAGAGGGGATGTGTCTGGAGACTGGAAATTCCAAGGGGGAGGAGTAAAAAAGGTGATTTTCCAGGGACATTTTATCCAAAAAGAGATTTCCCAGGGGTATTTTGCCAGAAAAAATGGAAATTCCAGGGGTGGGGGTCATTTATGGGGTTGGAAATTCCAGGGGAGGGGGTCGGTTTCATGAGTGGAAATTCCAGGGGTGGGGGTCGGTTTCACGAGTGGAAGTTCCAGGGGAGGGGTCTTTTTAAGGGAGGTCCTCAGCCCCTGGTGCGGTTTATAAATGCAGTCAGCCATTGTATAATAGGTTTGGTTAAAGTGCAACTCAAGGCTGAAATTTTAATGGCTTATTTGATTGCACATTCAAAATACGAAAGACTTTTTTTTTTCGTGTTCATAGCTCTTTTGGTTCATAGCTTTTTTGATACTCAAGATTTGTACTAATGCAAATTAGCAAAAAATGACGTCACAACAAGACTTGGGCAAAGAGGCCAAACAATGTTTGAAGTATAATTCTGTTTTGGATATTTCGATTCAATTCAAACTTGGTAACAACAAAGAATGACCAAGACCTCTGGCTCTGGAAGTGATTCCTTGAAAAATAAGTAAAACAATTGCTAATGTGTTAAAGGTTCTAAAATAAACTGTCTTTATCACTAAGTGCTGGTAGCCATACTGTAATACATACCCTATCAGAGACAAGAAAAAACTTTACCCTATGGCAGACCTACCTGTTACCTATCCTCCTCATGCCTATGGCAGACCTCAGGAGCCTCCCAAAAAAAAAACCCTTAGCATATCCATCTACCATACGATGGAGTGCCTCGCCCCATGCCAATTGGGCAGTTGGGTAATTCCTCAGAATTCCACTGTGGGTGGAAGTAGAGCTTGAAATTTCAGGGCGGGCACCCTTAAATACGACATTCCAGGGTGGGTAAGCACAATTTCCAGGGTGGTCATGATAAAATCACTGGAACTGCAGGGTGGTTGGTTCAAATTTAAAAAATCCAGGGTGGGTAGCTTTTGTTGCGACTGCTGCCCATTCCTTCTTACCCAATAAATAGTCTTATTGACTGTTCAAGTTTTCGCTCACGCAATCCTGCTCTAAAATACATATAAGTTTTGTGCTTGTAATCTAATTGTAGGATCCCAGATTTTGGAATGACACATTAACTCATGTCAAATAAAGTATTGCAATTTTCCATTCACATGGAAAAATATGTAACCAGGAGCTCCGCTTTTAGCCAGTGGCTAAATCTATATATTATATTTGTCAACACTCTCTGCAAGGGCGAAGATCTAGGGTGTAGGTCCAGTACCATATATCCAAATTTTCTAGATGTCGTATCATCGTTAAAACTTTCCAAAACAAAGGGAACATTACCGGCGAATGCTTGTTGTGCTAATGTTCGAGTCCCCAACGTGTCTCTGGGATTGTTAAAGGCAACGATATAGTGTGCATTAAGAGATATACTACGGGAGAACTTTCCCGGCGGGGAAAGATTTTGAATTAAATAAATACACGTGAGGTCCGCGTGATGAACAATTTTCGAAAAGAGGTCCAGAATGCGGCTGCCGTCTTTATTACAATGATTCATGAGGTCGTCGAGGACTAGAATCCCAGGCCGTTGTGAAGGGGGAATAAGCCAGGAATATCTTCAGGAATGCCTTCGATCAGCGTAATCCCGCGAGAGGCCAATTCTTTATAAGAATCTTGCCAGTGGCCATGACAATATACAATCTTACGAATCGGTCTTTCAAACAGATCATTTGTCTGTTCGAGTAGTTTCCTTGTATACGTTGACTTACCACTCTGTGAGGGTCTAGCGATTATAATACTGCTGGGACACTTGAATTTAAACATCTTATCGCTATGAAAAGATATTCTGTAATGAACTACCTTGACAAAAAGGTGTTTTTTTAACGACAGAGAGTAAAGACGCCATGACAATGGTTTAAGAAATAATTTATTTAAAACATTTGTATGGTTTACAGAACGGAATATTGGAGATAAATGGTCTATCAATCTTTGAATTATACAATGACTTTGCGAAGCGGTGTACATATCTAGCTACTTGAACATCGTTCCACTGAGAATCATTTGCGCGAAATGCCCGTTGTATGGTATCAAGACTTATGTCTCTTACTCTATGCATCAAGTAATACAGACAGTAATCTCCACATACATCAGTAGTTAACCCTTTCAGCGGTTTATCATTATAATGGGTAACACTTCTTGCTAAATACGTGTCCAGGTTATATGCTTCAGGAGGGAACCCATAACTGTCGAATAATTCACTTTCTTTAGACGAGTTAAAAAACGTGCCTAACCAGTGTTCACCAGGTAAATTATGAGGATCCGTGCTTAATATTAAGCATGAGGGATATGAAAAAATCCTTGGTAGTTTATCACTCGGGAATACACCAAGGAAATAAGATGATAAAACAGGATCATGTAGTGCAGTATGCCACAGCTCTTGTGTAGTATGCATTTCTTTACAACTCATAGATGTCACCAACACAGACCACGGCCGTTCTGTGGGTGCGAACCGCGAGGGTATTGACAAGACACCAGGCGTTGAGTTTCGTAACGACAACATCATTTATTACAACTCCTTAACACACTGTTCTACCAAACCTTGACAGCGGTTTCCTGTGGCATATAAAAGCTATAAATCTAAGCATTGTTATTCCTAACAACAATGTTAACTCGACAAAAGGTCATTCCTTACCGAGCTGTTTACGTTCCACAAAACTCGCCTCCATCTTCACTTCATACCCCAAGGGTGCGTGCGCAGTGCCACGCGCCATGTCACGTGCCACAGGTATCCCGCAGTCGGGCGCCACACCGGCCCCTAAATGAAACTACGACAGCTAAGTTTTCATTTACACTCTGATAACAGCGACCGACAACTATACTATAGTACGCAGTTCAATACTAATCCATCTCAAGTTTGCATAACTTGGTAACCGGACGAATCAGCTCAGTGCTCGTCACCTTGAAGTCTCCCAGTCTGCGCCTCTTCGCTCGCGTCGCTACCGTAGACACTGTCTTCACTCGTGCTCTTCGCACATACCCATCACCACTTGGTAGGACTTCAAGAACACGTGCGAGTGGCCATTCACCTCGAGGGTAGTTCTCGTCGGTTAAGAGAACCACGTCTCCCTCCTTGAGATCTTCCTTCACTGTGGTCCACTTCCTTCTTTCCATCAGTGTGGGAAGATATTCACAGGTCCATCGACGCCAGAACCTATTGCTCAAGTACTGTGCTTGTCTCCAGGCTCTCTTACAATAGAGATCTTCCTTTCCGAATACTCCTGGTGGTACACTAGGCGTTGGTCTCAAATGCAACAAATGGTTGGGAGTTAGCGGCATCTCATCCTCCATACTGTTGCGACTGTTGCGCGTGAGTGGTCTGCTATTGACGATGTTCACGGTCTCTGCCATTACTGTGGCAAGCACCTCATCTGAAACTACTTGCTCTGTCAGCAGTGACTTCAACACACGCTTGGTAGTCTGTACCATCCTTTCCCATGCACCACCCATGTGGCTTGCTGCAGGTGGGATGAAACTCCACTTAATCTGCCTTTGGACACAAAATCCGTTAATCCTCTCAAGATCCCACGCTTCGAGGGCTTCTTTCAGCTCCTTGTCCGCCTTTGTGAAATTTGTGCCGTTATCACTTTGGATCTCTTTAGGACATCCTCTTAAACTGATAAACCGCCTTAATGCGTTAATCATGGAGTCAGTGTCCATCGAATGGATTATCTCAATATGCACAGCCCTCATGCTGAGACATGAAAACAGACATCCGTACCTCTTAACTCTTGACCGCCCCACCTTGACCTCCATTGGGCCAAAATAATCGATTCCTACGTAGCTGAAGGGTGCCTCCTCTACTGCAACCCGCGCAGTCGGAAGGTCTGCCATCAATTGCTCCATTGGCTTTGCTCTTCTTCTCTGGCATTTAAGACACTTGCCAATCACTCGACGAACTGCAGACCGGCCCTTTATCACCCAGTACTTGCCTCTCAGGGATGACAAAACTGACTCTTGACCCATATGGCCAACATTCAAATGATGATCCATAATAATCAGGTCTGAGACATGATGCTTGTAGGGTAGTATTATGGGGTGTCGCAACTCATAGTCGACTGGTGCTTTCCCGATCCGACCGCGGGCACGTAGCAATCCATTTTCCATTTGCAGCGGTTAATTCTAATCTTGGTATCGATATCTCTCGCAGGGGGGCTAACCGCGCCTTCCCCATGACGAATGAGCAGTGCTTACGACCTTCGAGATCTTCCAGTCGCAGGTACGCTACCGCTGAATAGCCTTGTCTTGACGCATCCGAAAATACATGTAGCTGCGTGTCCTTGACTTCTTTGAATTCCATCGGCTTGAAGCATCGATCCACTTTCACCTCCTCTAGCTTTGTAAGATCTTCCATCCACCGCATCCATTGGGCAGAGTCATCAGTGTCCATGGGATTATCCCATCCAACCTTCTTCCTGGTTAGTGCTGTCAAAAGCAGCTTTCCTTTCATGGTATAGGGAGCAATAAACCCAAGGGGATCAAACAACGAGTAGACGATTGATAGTACACTCCGCTTGGTTGCTGGCTTCTCCCTTGCACGTCTGTTGTTTTCTGCAACTTCCCATACAAACTGGTCATCTTCCACATTCCACTTCAATCCGAGCGTTGAAGTCATTGGAGGTCGCTCCAACTCGTTCATCATGGACTTAGCTCGGTCATTCTCTGGTACCGACGCAATCACATCTTTATCATTACTGCACCACTTTGTCAAGTTAAACCCTCCCTTGTCTAACAGTTCTCTGAGATCACTCACAAGCTTGACCGCCTTCTCAGTAGTGTCTGTAGACTTCATAAGGTCATCCACGTACATATTCCTAGCTATGGTGTCAGACACTTCCGGGTTGGTGTCACCCTCAAGTTCTATTGTCTTCTTCAAACAATAGTTAACCACACTTGGCGATGATGTTGCTCCGAATAAATGTTTCACCATCCTGTACTCCTCCAACTCACCAGATAAATCAGAGTTAGACCACCATAAAAACCTTAAAGCATCACAGTCCTTGGGATCTACCCGTACCTGATGAAACATTGACTCTATGTCAGCGACTAATCCAATTCTGTCTTGCCGAAAACGACTTAGCACAGCAACAAGATTATTTGTCAAGTCCGGTCCTTGCAACATTTGTTCATTTAACGAAGTCCCTCCATACTTAGCTGCACAGTCAAAAACTATTCGAATCTTATCCTTCTTTGATGGGTGTGTCACTGGGTGGTGGCTTAAATACCACACCGGCCCATCCGTCTTTGTTGACTCCTCTGGCGGTACCTTCTCCGCATGTCCACGCTCTATGTAGTCATTCATTGTGACTTTATACTTATCAAACAAGTCTCCATGTCTAAGAAACCTCTTCTTCAGAAGACCACACCTCCTTTCCGCCATGATCCTGTTGTATGGTAAGTAGGGCGGGTCTCGCCGCCAAGGCAGTGCTGCCTGATAGTGTCCGTCGACTATTCTAGTGTTTCCTCCATGATCTGCAGTGCACGTTTGTCTTCGATGGAAGGACAAACGTTTGAACTAACAACTGAATCCGCAAAGTCCGTTTGCCAGAGTCTCTCCAACTGTTGCTGTAGTAGCTCATTACTGACTTCCTTCTCAGTTTCTGCATCTGTAGACTTCAATCTCCCAGTACTTGTAGACATAAGTGTACTATCACAGGGTTCTCCTTTACATAATTCGCCAAGAAACTGCTCGTCAGCTACATTGACAAGATTCACTGAGCACTGTTCACTGTCCCTATTTCCGCACATGGGACCCATCACCGTCCATCCAAGTGAATATCTCACACCTATTGGTTCTCCGTCACTCCCAGCCTTGTGTTCTAGTGGGACAAGCAACATTGGATTTTCCTTAAGGCCAATAATGAGTCCAACCTCTGATGAACTACATTCTTGCAAGTCAATATCTCTCAAATGAGAAAAATGTTCAATATCTTCCTTTCTGGGTATGCAACTAGAGGATACAGGTATTTGTTCTACTGTCCTGACATTTAACAGCTCTTTCTCCACCATCCCATCCTGCGACATTATAACAAGATCAATCATGTGACCTTCAAGTTTCCTTGTTCCTGTTACACCAACGCTGGACGAAAAAATGGATTTACACCACGAGCAAATCTGAAGCAAACATATAGTAAATACCAGATTTGCTTGTGTTTGATCAGATTTGCTCAAACACAAACTTTGAAAATTCCTATGAATTTACAGCACTAGCGCAGCTGGTGAATACCGCTTTTACTTTATTTGTAAATGCGGCGGCTAATCCAATAGCAAATTTATAAATTTGGGCTTGGATTTACAGCTATGGAAAAGGTTAAGCAAACGTAAAGATTTGACGTTGAATTCATCATCAAGGCAAATGTATGGTGAAGACAGAATTTGCCCGGGTTTATCCGGCTAGTAAATGTAAGCAAATACAGAAAACACGATGTCGAATTATTAGATTTACAGCGATAGTAAATCTATAGAAAACTCAAAGATTTGCTTTTGAATTTAGCATAAATGCAATTGTATGGTGAAACAAAGAATTTGCCCGCAGTTTGCGCGGCGGCTAATCAAATTTTCTATAAATCTATAAATACAAGATAAAGAACAACAACACACATGGAATTACGAACTTTATTATTAAAATCGACGTTCAAGTATTATATCTCATCAATTTGTTTTCAATTCAGGTGAAATTATATTCAAAATTTAATTTCAATAATAACATGCATTGGAAGACCATCTTCATGGAGTTCATATAGAATTTCTCTGTTCTCCTCCAGTGTCCACTATCACCGTCTTGAAGGCCTCACGAACCTCTTTCTGTAAACAAAAATAAAGGAATAAGAAATATACAAGAGCAATATTCGAGGTATTAAACTTAGAATAAAATATCGTGTTCCTTCGTAAAAATAAAAGCTTGCACCGTAATTTCTTAAATAGAGTACTTGTCCAAGATTAATGATAAACTTATAGCAGTAGTGTTTACCCTCTAGTAAAGAGCGGAGTTCATATGACTTAAAGTGAATACGTGATTAATACATCGATTCTGAATAGAACTTATAGTACAGTCATCTGAAATCCGCTCTCTGCATAGTTAGTAGAGGGGAGGCCCTCTACTAACTCCCTATACTAACTATGCTCTATGTCTTAGCATAGTATAGTAGAAATAACGACTCGAACAAACTAAACTTCTTTGCGCCAAATAATACACCATCGAACAGAACCAGAACGTGATCTTTGCTTTCGCAGGGCAACTACATCACAACATATATCTGTTATTTAGAACTAGAACACAAAGTAATGTCTTACCGAACAATCAGGGCTTTCGTAATCGTGTGTAATAAACGTCTTTCTCTAAATTACTGTTGTTTCTGCTCGCGCTTGTTCGAGGTCATTTCAGTTAGACGTATTATCACCAATCCATTATCCTTGGCGTGTGGCTTCTAAATCGTCCAGAATTCTTGGTTCAAGCTTGTATATTCCTTTGCTGACGCATAGTCCACTTCGTAGGCAAGGTATCAAACTTTTTAGCTATATCGTTTTATAAACATTAACAGCAGTCCTTTCAAACACATCTTCCTTCCACCGTTCATGATTTCGTTGGCCGTTGCATCAGATGGAGGCTCAAAGTTCGTTTGCAGCACTAAGTCACGTGGTTTAAGGGGGTGTGCATGCACATCCCCTACTAACGACACATTTGCCCTGCAGCCAAACATGCAGCAAAACTATAATCCCGAAATTCGCCTTTCACAAGCAAATATGCGGCAAATAAAATCCGAACTTTCTATTCTGCACGCCATCTTTTCAAAATCCGTATTTCGTGGCAACTTTGCTTGAAATGTAAACCTCAGGCAAACACATTACAAATCTGTAAATTTGCTTCGACTCGGCAAATCTGTTGCAAATATAAGCCAAACTTTGCATGTACGTCGATTATACCAACCGCTAAAGTCAGTACTTATTCTCAACTTTGCATGTAATGCAAATCTAAGGTAAATATAAATTAAATTTATAATTTGCCCTCGCTCGCAAATTTGTGGCAAATATTAGGTAAGCTTCATATTTACGTCAGCTATACTTGCAGATCAAACACAATATTTACTATCAAATTTGCTGCGATCGCAAAGTTCAAGCAAACTTGGAGCACCAAATTTGCTTCAGATTTGCTCAGCGAGCGAAGTTGAGCAAATCCATTTTTTCGTCCAGTGCAACAAGTTCAAATTGCATACTGGTGCCACCACATCCAAGGTCAACAAACAATTGTTCTTTACATAATGACACCTCACTCCCACTATCTAGCAGTGCATATGTTTCTAACACCTTGTTACCATCCTTGACCTTGACCTTGAGGGGTATCACCCCTAAACACACTCTTCTCTCGCCGGCCCCAGTTGCAACAGTAACAGATGCTACATTAAACAGTTCTGTATTTAAATCCGAAGCTTGTGTTTTAATCCGTAGTAGCTTGTTTTCTCCATACGATACGGGGTTTTGCGTATTTCTATGGACGCGTGAAAAAAAGACGCGTTTTTCCCAGTTCTTTGGGGATCAGAAATGACACTTGACCTTAAATCCCTAGTTATTATGTGTTAGCGCTATCTTCTACAATCGACTGTGAAAAAATCTGAGTTTTCCCTGTTGATCGGGAAAATGTTTTCCCTGTTGATCGGGAAAATATCATGTATCAAGTTTCATGTATCAGAACACCGCACACACCGCAGTATCAACCACCCGTCTTTATGAGCAAGAGACAAGCTTATGAGAGTTCGCCATAATTCTATTGATTGTATGAAACTATAACCAGTACCAGATGATTCGGAGATTTCAGAAGATACAGTACCATCAAATAGCCGAAATCTGCGCATTTACCGGTTCGGAGCAATAAATATATTCCCGCAATAGCCGTTTTAATTAGAAACGTATTCCAATATATTCTTTCCTTGGGACCTACACGGCAATTAAACATAAACTTTAACACTAGCCATGTAAATAAGTGTTTCAGTTCTAAATTTCTCAATGCGTAATGGTCTTCGTGTTACAAATAGTAAAGTTGAGTCAAGGAGGTGAGCATAGTAAATTTCTCATGTTATAGGTACCTGCATCATATGCCACAAGTTGTTGCTGCGAAAAACTATTAAAAAGTCCCGATGATCTGGAGATTGAATAACGTGTGTATAGACTTGAGACACTTGAGAAACCCTCGGAATTTCGTATCTTTTTCAGAGCAAGACAAGCTTGTGAGAGGTCGCTATACATAATTCTTATTGATCGCGAGAAACTAACAAAGTCCGCTAGTGATTCGGAGATTCCAGAAGATGCCCATGAAATACCCGAAATCATCGAATTTATAGCGTCAGAGCAATAAACTATGAATGTTTTCAATTATTCTTTCTTTAGTAGTACCTATACGGCAATTAAACCATCTTTAACCATGTGAAATAAATGCCCCAGTTAAAAATTTCTCAATGCGTAATGGTATTCATATTACAAAATATAAAGTTAGCATTGTGAGACAAGGATGCGAGCATAGCAAATTTTTCATGTTGTTAGGTTGACCTGCATCATATGCCAATACAAGTTGGCTGTGAAAAACTAATAAAAAGTCCCGATGATCTGGAGATTGAATAGTGTGTATCGACTTACACGCAACACTTGAGATAGCCCATGGGGCAGAATGAGTGGACATGTCGATATGATTATCTCACGCTCTGTGCCCGCGAACTTCGATTCAATGCTCGTGAAATACAAAAGGAAACGCGTGAAAACAGCTCACTTCGATGGGTAAAGTAAACATTTTCTCAAAATCAAGAGTCTAACTACAAAATGTAACGGCGGATTTCGATAGCCAAAACGTTGATCTACAAATCTATATCTTCCGTTGAGCATTTTAGGACAAATTGGACTGCGCAGCTTAAAGATAGTGTATTTTTGAGTCCATTTTGTGTGAGATCGTAGTTTCAAAGTAGATTTGTGCAAAACTTTCAATAAACTTCGAAAAATGTAACGCCGGTAAAGGCTTCTTCTTGCTGTATATTCAATTATAAGACCAAAGATTGAACTTGGAAGTTTTATGTCGAGTGCGCAAGTTAGTTTGTTTACCAGTAATGAGCTATTTCCCTAATTGATATGCATCTCGACGGGAAATTTTAAGCTGATTCGTATTCACATCGGAAAGCTCGATTCATTACCTTGTTTACTTCCATGGGGGGAACTAACTTTTTAAGCTCCACCCTCTAAGCTCTGAAAGACGGTACTTACAAATCCCTAATAAAGCCTAGTCGATTTACTGGCGGGATTTTTGTCATAATCCTATGTTGGAAAGCGCATCGGTTGAACTTTGGTATAACAAGACTGCTCGATTTAATGATTTACAATCTGATAGTGTACGTCCTGTAAAAACAAGTGACATACTAAATTTCTAGAGCATCGCGAACTCATACTCGGTATTTTTTTATGTATCTTTAATAAACCAAGACAAGCTTGTTTTATTCTATAAAATTCTAATATAGTCCAGTGAGCTGGGGGTTTATATAGACGATACCGGGTAAATCAATAAACTATCAACCTATCTCTAAATGACATTCTTTCTATACTGATGCGTTATAATCAAATGTATCACTCTATAACCCGGGCATGAAATACCTTTCTCTCTGTTTGTCTTCCATTTTATTGGGTCCTTTCTCTCTATTTGTCTTCTATAACCCGAGCACTAATGGAGGTGAAACACACTGAAATATACCCGATCGGAAACTGAACTTTGATCGCCTGGCGCTAGAGCTTTACCTGCGATCGACTGATCGATAAATCCTCGAAATAAAAGTAAAATGTATCTAGATAGTGGAGTGCTCGACGGAAGGCAGAGCTTAAACTCTCTGTAGACAGTGTTTTGTTTCCTTGTGTGTAAATGAGGCGTCTGACTTGTAAACATTGCAAATTTAATAAATTGCAGTAGCTTTGTTGCTTGTTTTGGTTGAATATTCTAGCTGTGCAGCTATTTTCTTGATTCAGTTTGGACATGTTCCAGTTAAATATTAATAACAGCTTTGTAAGTTAAAAAAAACATGTAGAAACGAAAAAGCTGAATCCTTTCCGTTATTGTTATTTTGCAATGCAGCTCTCAAAACAGGACACGATCCGAGATATTTCAAAATATCAAAACATCTTGTAAACGTTTAACCCTAGCAAATGTCTACTGCATTACAGGGCAGTGGTTGTAGAGTGGAGTGACACAAACAGTACCAGATTTTATACCTGAACGTCATTTTTAAAATATCATTATAAAAGGAAAAGGTACTTACCCTGCATGCCGGTCCTGCTGGAAGTTTCGCAACTTTCACGAGTCTGCTACAAGAAGCTTCATTGATGCGCTGAGGAGGGCCATCTCTACTGTATCTTCGAGCTAGATGTCCCATATATGTTTAACAGTTCAACAGTATTTGTACATGCCTAACGTAGACTGGTACAAACTGTGTAAATGGAATATAATTGTTGATGTTATTAAGCAAATTTGCTCATACAGCTCTCCGTAATGTTGACTATAAGTGGGCGATATAAAGTACTGGTAAAAGTGTGCTTCGGTTTTCAGAGTTCATCGGTGAAATAAACAGAACGATATAGTCCGTAATGTAGGGATAGTCTAGGGGTAGCACATATGGAGCCTTAGAATTACATTTGAGGCTATGTATGCAGGCCTTGCATTTATCAACAAATATGCATTATTGCTACGCGTCCTCAAACTTACTCACTGTTGCGATTGAGGATTCTCAGCAAAGGAATTGTAATGTCAATTTTCTAGTCCAGAAAGCCAAAGGATAGCTTACAATTATTCTGATTGTTGACCCAGGGAAGTAGCCGAATCCAACGTTTTGGTTTAATTGACGGCTAAAAGTCGCCAATCGCCCATTTGAGGTCGCGGTGGTTTGAAACGAGTATAAGTTTTATGTTAGGGGTCATTTCATTTAATACCTGGGTAGCCCGAAAAATAACGCTTTCATAATTCTTTCCAAGCCGGTTAATTATTCAAAGCCAAATGTCAAATGGATTATGGAGAGATTTCAATATTAGGGGTAGCACCCACATAATAAAGTGATTAAGTGAAGTTGCCGACAAAAAGATCCCACGTAGCAACTTGGCGCGTGATTACAATCAATTACTGACCTTAGAAAATATCGTGTCTCATAACTTTGTAAGCGGAATCCATTTCGAACCGCACTTTTATAAATTCCTTCTACTCCGGTAAACATTTCTCAGCCAATTATCAACAATACGTACTCTCCTCTAATTATGAAGAGAGTACATAGAACGGCGGGCCAAAGGAACGTAATTAAACCCAACAGGAATTCTCCCTTTGTTAACCCTTGACGTGTTGACAGGTCAGCCGTCAGAGTTGGTTTCATTTTTTATAAACATTTTATTATAGACCCGTAACAAATGCCGTGATTACCGTGAACCAAGCGACAGGGATGATATTCTGCATCTTTTGTAGAAGATACTGAACGCAAGAATCGAATTAATCCTTTTTGACCTTGAACACAAGGCGCCCTCCGACCTGCCCACTGAAAACTACGTGTCTGTCTTATCTACTTTAATTTCCTGTGTAATGTATTTGCGAAATTCGCATTAGCAAACATTCCAAACACCTCAGCCCGTGGAATAATGGCCCTATAGCCTTCATTTTACTTTCTCGATTTTTTCTTGTTGTTCACTTGCAACTTTGTATTGTATAGGTTTAAATCGCTGGTTTAAACCGATTAGCTCGTGAGTTTATATGTACCACTTCAGTGTGCCATACATGTGGTCAAGTTAAATGCAGTATCACGTTATGATACTGCATTTAACTTCAACTTCAACGCGAATGTGCACCGGGCTTTACTATCATACGTAATATCTGCCAGATCTGCTAGTTCTGCAGTGTGCATGCAATAGTACAATTCGCTATGCTCTATAACAGCGCAACATGTCATAGCATCAGGAATTTGCATTGCTATGGTGTGACTGAAACGCCGGCTAATGGTGCACGTGCATCTAGCATCGACAATCTCCCTTCACGGCGAACTGCAATTAGAAAGAATTAATTTCTTGCCTTCAGTATCTTCTTCAAAAATATGCAGAATATCATCCCTGACACTTGGTTCCCGGTAATCACGCATTTGTTACGGGTCTATTATAAAATGTTTATAAAAATAAAACCAACTCTGACGGCTGACCTGTCAACACGTCAAAGGTTAACAAAGGGAGAATTCCTGTTGGGTTTAATTACGTTCCTTTGGCCCGCAGTTCCATGAGTAGAGTACGTAAATATGGGAGAGTACTACGTAAATCTTTGACAATTGGCTTAGAAATTTTTATCGAGTAGAAGGAATTGCTGAAAGTATGGTTCGAAATGGATTCCGCTTACAAAGTTATGAGACACGATATTTTCTAAGGTCAGTAATTGATTGCAATCACGCGCCAAGTTGTTACGCGGGACTTCACTTCACCTATTATGTGGATGCTACCTCGGAAAGATATTTGTGCATCGTAGACGGACAGCGACGCAGAACTATTGTACTCGTTTTATAATCGGCTTTTGGCTTAGAATTATTAACCGGCGTGGAAAGAATTATAAAAGCTCCCTGGAGGTATCAAAACCCCCTAACATAAAATTGTATACCTCGTTTCAAACCACTAATAACAAATACGTTTCTAACCACTGTATGCATTGCTACACTACCTCAAATGGGCGATTGTCGACTTTTAGCCGTCAATTAAACCAAAACGTTGGATTCGGCTACTTCCTTGGATCGACAATCAACATTACAATTAATCCTTTGCTAAGAATCTTCAATCGCAACAGTGAATTTTGAGGTCGCGTAGCAATAATGCATATTGGTGATAAATGTAATGCCTCCATACATCGCTTCGAATGCAATTCTTGGGTTCCTAGATGCTAGACTATCCCTACATTACGGACTACCGTTTTGTTTATATTCACCGATGAACTGTGAAAACCGGATCCTCAAGCACACTTCTATATCTGCCCACTTATAGCTTATAGTCAACCATGGAGGACCGGGAGACTCCATGAGTCAACATTTCGGAAAGATAGCAAATTTGTTTTAAATAACATCAACAATTATATTCCATTTACACAGTTTGTACAAGTGTATCGTGTACAAATACTGTTGAACTGTTAAACATATATGGGACATCTAGCTCGAAGATACAGTGGAGATGGCCCCTCCTCAGCGCATCAATGAAGCTTCTTGTAGCAGACTCGTGGAAGTTGCGAAACTTCCAGCAGGACCGGCATGCAGGGTAAGTACCTTTTCCTTTTATAATGATATTTTAAAAATGACGTTCAGGTATAAAATCTGGTACTGTTTGTGTCACTCCACTCTACAACCACTGCCCTGTAATGCAGTAGACATTTGCTAGGGTTAAACGTTTACAAGATGTTTTGATATTTTGAAATATCTCGGATCGTGCAAAACTGTTATTATATTTGACTGGAACATGTCCAAACTGAATCAAGCAAATAGATGCACGTCTAGAATCTTCAACAAAAATAAGAAACGAAGCTACTGCAATGGAAAATTCCATGATAACGACTACTTTGTTTAACAGAGCGACAATACATAATTGAAAATAATTGCATTATATTTATACAATTAAAAAAATGCCTCATTTAAGGAAACAAAACACTTTGTACAGAGAGTTTAAGCTCTGCCTTCCGTCGAGTACTCCACTGTGTTTAAATAGATACTACTAGTTTACTTTTATTTCGGGGGGCAATTTATCGATCAGTCGATTGCAGGTAAAGCTCTAGCGCCAGGCGATCAAAAGTTCAGTTTTCGATCGGGTATATTTCAGTGTGTTGCACCTCCATTAAGTGCCCGGGTTATAGAGTGATGCATTTGATTATCACGTAAGAATATATCTGTAAGAATATCATTTAGAGATAGGGTTGATAGTTTATTGATAACTACGCGAATTTCGGATATTACCCGGTATCGTATGAAATCCCCAACTCACTGGACTTTATTAGAATTAATAGAACAAGCTTGTCTTGCTTTATAAAAGATACGGAAAAAATACCGAGTGTATCTCAAGTGCTGCGTGTAAGTTGATACACACTATTCAATCTCCAGATCATCGGGACTTTTTCATAGTTATTCACATCCACTTCTGACACATGATGCAGGTACCTATTAACATGAAAAATGCTATGCTCACCTCCTTGACTCACAATGCTAACTTTAGTATTTGTAATACGAAGACCATTACCCAATGAGAAATATAGAACTGAAACACTTATTTCAAATTGTTAAACTTTGTTTAATTGCTGTATAGGTCCTAAAAAAAGAATAATTGAAAAATGTTTCTATCCAAAGCAGATTTTGGGAATATGTATATGTCTATAGTTTATTGCTCTGAACCGCTACAAATTCGCCGATTTCGGGTATTTCATGGTATCTTCTGAAATCTCCGAATCACCAGTGGACTTTTTTAAAGTTTCACACAATCATCAATAAGAATCATAGCGACTTCTCGCAAGCTTGTCTAAAAGATACGACGGTATCTCAAGTGCGGCGTGTAAGTCGATATACACTATTCAATCTCCAGATCATCGGGACTTTTTAATAGTTTTTCACAGCCACTTGTGACACATGATGCAGGTACCTATTAACATGAAAAATTTGCTGTACTCACCTCCTTGTCTCACAATGCTAATTTTATTTGTAATACGAAGACCATTACGCATTCAGAAATTTAGAACTGATCCACTAATTTTACATGGCTAGTGTTAAAGTTTATGTTTAATTGCCGTGCAGGTCCTATGAGAAAGAGTATATTGAAATATGTTTCTAATTAAAACGGCTATTGCTGGAAAATGTTTATTGCTCCGCGAACCGGTAAATGCGCGGATTTCGGCTATATGATGGTACTGTATCATACCTGGTTATAGTTTCATACAATCAATAGAATTATAGCGACCTCTCATAAGCTTGTCTCTTCCTCTAGCGTTGATACTGCTGTATTCTGATACATGAAACTTGATACATTATATTTTCCCGATCAACAGGGAAAACATTTTCCCGATCATCAGGGAAAACTCAGGTTTTTTCACAAGCCATTGTAGAAGATAGCGCTAACACATAATAACTAGGGATTTAAAGTCAAGTGTCAATTCTAATCCCCAAAGAACTGGGAAAAACACGTCTTTTTTTCACGCGTACATAAAAATTCGCAAAACCCCGTCTCGTATGGAGAAAACAAGCTACTACGGATTAAAACACAAGCTTCGGATTTAAATACAGAACTGTTATTAGCACTTCCCGAATTAGCACCTGCGTCACTTAGTGTCGCATCCGATGGTAATGATACGCTAAGCCCAGCTTGTCTGGGTGTTTTGTTCATTCGGTTATCAATTGTACCGTCTCTCTTGTCTCGCTCTGAAGACTGTAACAATGTGTGGTGTTCCTTATCACAACCTTTAACTTGACACTTAAAGGTTGTCTTAGGACATTTGTCTTTAAAATGTCCTCCGCTTAAGCACTTAAAGCATAATCTATTTGACAAGACTACTTTGTTTCTCTCTCCACTGTTAAGTTCTTTAAACTGTTCACACTTCCACAGTCCATGAGATCCCGTACAAACAACACATTTCCAGCTTACATTTTCACGTCCCCTTGCATGTTCGTAATTTTGGGGTGGGGTCACTCCCGTCGCCATGCTAGCTCTAGGGGTTTGGTTTTTTACACCGTCATTTACTTTCCTCCCCTTCTGTGAACTAGCTGTCACAAGATCTTCTCCAAATTCATTATTCACAAGTCGGGCCCTTTCCTTGACAAACTTTAAAAAAATCTGAAAATTTGGGCCTTGCCCCTGATTCGATAATCCTTCCTGCACATTCAGTCCACTTCCCTTTCATAAAATATGGCAGTTTACTGTTCAGTTCCCTAAGGGTACTTGTGTGGTTCAATTCGCTAACATAATCCATTCCCATACCAGACAATGTGCGGTATGCTACTTCCAGGTGTCTAGAAAACTCCAGTAATGCTTGCCCTCCTCCATTCCGCAACGGGGGGAGTTCTTCTAACCTTTTCAAGTGTGCCTTAGCGATAATATGTGGAAGGCCAAAGTTTTCTTTTAGAGTGTTCTTTGCTGCCGCAAAGCCCTCCGAAGTGGGCAAGTTCACACAACTTTCAATCGCATCCCGCGCCTTGCCCATGCAGTGCTGTATTAGATACTGTAATCTCCTAGAATTATCGGTGCTCAGACTCTCTAAGCAAGTATCAAAGTTATGCATAAATGAAACAAAGTTTATGGGATTGCCATCAAAGCGCATATATTCAATCTTTGGGGTATTCATTACCTGAGAAAGTACCTTGGCCACATGCTCTCCACTATTAATTACTACATTGTTGTTGTTAGTAGGTAATCGGGAATCAGACAAATTCAACCTAGCTCTGTCTTTCTGAGATAACTTCCTCTTTTACCCCTTCACTAGGGTTTGCTCTAACATTTTCCATAGACACATGCTGTTCAAATTTATCTTGAGATAAAGACTTCTTTACCTGATCTTTTGTCAGCTCTTCCCTTTCCTTCTTATAAATTCTGTAACTAGCCTGAGCCTTTTCATATTTCACTTCTGCTTCCAAAAGTTCATCAGCATACTTTAAATCATTAAATTTTCTTGCAATCGGTTGTCTCTTTCGTAAATGTTCCAGGTCCAGCTTACTTAATGCTGCTCTCTCCTCTAAGGCAGCAACACTTTTAACACTTGAACTTGAACTACGTCTACTAGATACATGGGACCTAGTTTCCCTATCACTCACCCTTGACTTTTGCACGTTTCTCAGAGACTTGAGATCCACTTTCCATATCATGTTCCTCAATAGCAGAATACAGTTCTAGTTTCAGTGTGAGTTCTATGTCATGAACTCTTTTAATCTCCATTTTTTCCTCACCTTCCTCCATTAGATCCAGGAGATCACAGTGCAAACGCACAAACTTTACCCATGTTTCATGATAAGACTGAAGTTTACGTCCAACTTCAGACTAGTTCACTTCGTGTATTAGTTCGTCAATTTCCCCACGAAATTTCCTTAACCCTATCCAGACTGGGCTTTTTTTGACCATCTGTGACTGGGGGGGGGGGGGGGGGGGCTAATTCGGCCCCCCCTCTATATCTCTGGAACCACTGGGGCTATGATCATCAAACTTTCACACAATGACCATGAGCCTTAGACAAATCACCACACCTATTTTTGTCACGTGGGAGCAAAATGTGACGTCACAATGACGTCATTCTCAATGTTTTATCAATTTTTAAGTAATTTTAATTAACTTCCAAAAACTTGGTAGATAATACTCTAAAAGCCAACTAATTAACATCAAGATAATGTAAATGTAATAATTTGTGACATTAACACATAAATTATATTAAACTTGTGTCATAATGACGACTTTTGAAAATATTGTCCGCCATCTTGGATCCGCCATCTTGGATCCGCCATCTTGGATTTCATTTAATTTCCATTTGACTCTTCAGATAAATACTCAATGAGAAAAAAATGGTCAAAATGTACAACATACTCATCAAAGAAGTGTTTGACATTCAAAAAGTTGAATTAAAAGGAAACTTGTGAATCCCAGAGCTAGTTTTAGACCATATGTTAAAATGAACAAAATCCCCCTACCCCTCCCCCCCAAAGATTTTGTGTCAAAAATTAATTAGCCTGTACATAAATTACTAAGGAGTACAAGCTTCGATAGTCATAAATTGGGCAATCTGTCCAACATTAAGCTTGAAATATGAAAAATTCACGTTTTTTCGAGTTTTGCAAAACATGCATGTCAAAAAGTGGTTGCCATGGAAACTGGGTCGTTGACACTGACATGTCATTGACACCAAAATGTCCCCAGATAAATTTTAGGAAAAGTCACGAAGTTTCACCATCATAGCTGCAGTGGTTTTAGAGTAATCAGGATTTTACTGGAGGGGGGGCTCGAAAGCCCCCCCCCCCAGTCTGGATAGGGTTAAACAACCGAGACAACCAGCTCTCGAACGCTTTATTCGAATAATCCTCTCTGCCACATCTTCTTCTTGATTCCGACGTGTGTTATAACTCCTAGACCGAGCTCCAGTGATCCTCGCAGGACCTGAAGCAGTAGACATGCTTGTGAAATCTTATCGATTCTCCGACAGTTGTTGACATCAAATTACACTTCAAATCCAGTAAAGTTCAGCTTAAATCCTTCGTTAATTCCAATAACGAGCTTAAATCCTTCGTTAATTCCAATAACGAGCTTAAATCCTTCGTTCATTCCAATAACGAGCTCGGATACTGTCACCAACACAGACCACGGCCGAACTGTGGGTGCGAACCGCGAGGGTATTTACAAGACACCAGGCGTTGAGTTTCGTAACGACAATATCATTTATTACAACTCCTTAACACACTGTTCTACCAAACCTTGACAGCGGTTTCCTGTGGCATATAAAGGCATATAAATCTAAGCATTGTTGATCCTAACAACAATGTTAACTCGACAAAAGGTCATTCCTTACCGAGCTGTTTACGTTCCACAAAACTCGCCGCCATCTTCACTTCATACCCCAAGGGTGCGTGCGCAGTGTCACGCGCCATGTCACGTGCCACAGGTATCCCGCAGTCGGGCGCCACAATAGACCACGCGTCTGTGACGGTCTATCTCAATCTGATTTTGAATTTCCGAGTACACGATTAAGGTGAGCACGCTTGGTGTCTGTGTCTGTGTTCCGAATTTGAGATAAAGATACACATTTCTGTTTCTATGTGGAATCAAATGACTAGGGTGCCCGCTTCCTGCAGGAGTCAAGTCGAGACGAAATAGCCCATATCCGAGTTCCCAATCATTACGGTCAATATCTATACCGTGCCCGCAGTTCATATCCCCACTTCCAGAAAATAATGTATTATAACCATCTATTTTCTTTCCGCCCTTGAGGTCAATAAGTGAATGTGGCGCTTCTTCACCATTCACTGTGACACGTACAGAGGGTAGATCAAACAGCTGAAAGTTGAAGGGGTTTCTTGTAAAGTCGCCATTGTAAGCATCATTTCGCACCAAACCAAAAATAATACTCTCATGAATTAATCCGTTAAAGAGATCTGTTTCAGTGTGATTGAGAACATTTCTTGGTATAACATGTGCATGTGTAGGCGTTCATGTTATGGTGTAGACTGCAGGTAAAGCTTTAGGACCTGACATTATTTTCGATTGCTCTAGTCTAGTACTATCGGCCACTTGCACTTGTCGTATACGTAGCGTACCAGAAACAATTTGTAATTTACAATCATTCGCTGCCTCGCCACTCATTAAAACAAATGCGTCGTTATTGAGATATATTTAATCTTGATTTCTAACCTATCTAAAAGCAAATTATCTAGCGTGAATAAGTCACATTGCGGTACACCAATCAGGCCAACCTCTGCACTAGTTCTAGTAAAAGAACTTCGCTTTTTAAACCGGCATTGTCGTCTTTGGTGTTATCCGTTTCGTCAAGGTGGCCTGCGGTGTCCTTGTAATACAATGCCTTGGTTAAATAAGATTTATTTTCTTGCTCAGTATAGTTGAGAAGTGTTTTGATGTAAGCATTGTATGCTTGCGTATCTGATTGTTAATAATAATAATAATAAATGTTCCTGAGCATTTAAAAATTCTCAATGCTCTTACAATATTGTTTTACCTATGTTTTACAAATATTTACTGTTGATAAATGTACAATGAGTTATTAAAAAGTAAAAATATAATAAAAAGTGACTAACTGATGAAAAAGATAAAATCCTACAGTATGATAAAAACAAGAAAAGATAAAATAATAATAATAATAAATATATCATTTATTGAATAAAAATGTCTAAGGTTTTGATTTGAAAGACGACAGGGAAGGTTCGGACCTGACGTTGTGTGGCAGCGTATTCCAAAGAGTGGCAGCAGCGAAAGCAAAGGAACGGTCGCCATAGGTTTTAGAGCGAGACTTGGGTAGAGATAAAAGGTTGGAGTGAGAAGATCTAAGAGTTCTTTTAGGCTGATATTTAACAATGAGTTCAGATACATAGCATGGAGCCTGGCCGTGAAGTGACTTGAAAGTTATCAAAAGGATCTTAAAATTGATTCTCATACGGACAGGGAGCCAGTGCACCGCGCGAAGAACGGGAGTGATGTGTTCATGTTTCTTAGATCTAGTCACTAGCCTAGCTGCCGTTTTTTGTATGCGTTGGAGCTTATCAAGCTGTGACACCGGTAGGCCATAGAGGATTGAATTACAATAATCTAGCTTAGAGGTTATAAACGCATGTACAATTTTCTCGCAGTCAGCTTGTGTCAGGAATCTGCGGATTCTGCCTATGTTTTTAATGGCAAAAGACGCAGATTTGCATATATTATTAACATGCGTGTTTAGGGACAGGTGGGTGTCAATGGTGACCCCAAGGTCTCTTGCTGCAGGTACTGGGGATATTATCTCGTCTCCAATCTCCAAGGAGGAGATTGGGTCGCTTTTGCGGAAACGTGACCGAAGGTGGAGAACTTCGGTCTTGTCTGCATTGCAACTGAGACCATTGGTGGTGCACCAGACCATGATGTCTTTAGCGCAGCGCTCAAGTCTGGACATTTCCACTTCCCTGGTCTTGCCATTAAAAGAAATATAGAGTTGGGTATCATCGGCGTACATTGTTCCGTCACCGATGTTTCATTTATTTTGATGGTAAACTGTTTTACGATTGAATGGAGTGCGTTGTTTATCAGTGTGTATTTCTCCTCTCCGATGCTAGTGCCGTTTCTTTTCACGATTTTACTACAAATAACAATTCTGACCTGCTAATGTCAATGTAGTATGACAAAGGTCTTATCATGAATTCAATGGGGTTAGTACCGCTTTGAATCGGCTCGTAGTCAACCCATTTGCTTTTCAGAATAGAAACATCTGTTACAGGAACAGTGAAAAGTTGAAGACTTGAATTTTCTCCAGGCGTAGAAAGTGGATGAGCGGAAGCCATCTTTAGTCAAAAATAGTGTTGAAATGCTGAGATATTCTTCGTCGTTTGGTCTTATGCGAACTGACAGAATGAGCATTACGTTTACTTTTAAATACTCTCTTTTTCCTCGCTCCTTTTCCTTGTTGACTCATGCTATGCAGAGTTTCGTCTAGAAATCTTTTTCCAGCCCCTTTTACTCTCGATTTAGCTGAGCTTTTTAAAGATTTACCACTCACAACATCATTAAGAATTTGCTGGCCGGTTTCTAGTCCAGTGTTCAATAAACGTTTTCCTACAGATTTTGAGGTAGATTTCAAAACAGGTGCAACGGATCGAAAGAGAGATCGAAACATTCCACCAATCCCATTACCGCTTTGCCCATAGGGGTGTTGTCCCCCAAATACACTTATGCCACCTTTCCCATACTGAGTGTAAGGGATAGCAGATCTTTGATAGGGATTGAATCGAGTGTTCATGGGTAGGATCATCCTCAGATTGTAATACGCTGACGAAAATGTAAGGTTACTCTAACAGTGCAAAAACTAAATGATAAGGGGCGAGCTAAACCGTCCAATATATTGACCTCGAGTGATGAAAATATTGAATTACGCAATCTGTGATACGTTGGATGTCATCTCTTCAGACACTATATCTCCATAACCTCCTTTAGGTACAAACATGTGAAGCAAATTGGCTTGTACATCTCCAACGATCATAGGTTCAACAAGATCCGAATATTTAACAATTATTCGCCGAAGGCGAAGTGAATAGTGGCGAATAGTCCCCGAGACCGGAGGTCGAGGGGACTATTCGCCACTATTCACTGAGCCTGAGGAGAATAATTGTTTTAGTATATAATACACGGGAACACTCCAAAAAATATCCGAACGACACTAAATGTGGCATTTGCCGACATTTTGTAGCCTCTTTCTGTATGCGTGACGTTTGTCACGCACACATTACGTCAGACTTCACTACAAGCATTCGGCTACTGAACACATGGTGGAAACTTGCTGCTGTTTCAGAGAAGCAAAAACGCTAGAAAACACTTGTTTTAAAACCTTAATATCGACTACGATAAACGATTTAAGTTTTAGAAGGTTGCAAGGATGGATTCAAGGGATAAATTCGCATTTTGTGCCTTGGATTATGGATTGTGAAACTGCAGAGTTGCTTCGCTGAAACACTTTGCCTTTGGTCGCCATTTCACCACCGATGGATGACTATATTTTTCAACCTGCTGGCAGAGAAATTCAAGATTCGTTTGGAATATTACTGAAATTTGGGAAATTAACCTCTTCAAACTCTGGGACAACGAGAAAGACCTTGTTCATAAAAAGAGAGACCACTTTAAATACGTTTGATGTCGGATGGCTCGTGATCAGCGAATCAACAAGTCGACGGTAAGCTTAACTGAAATTCTCTCTTAAACTGCACTCAATGACTGGCTTCTACGATTTACTGTCCCTTCGCAACCTACAGGTACATGTAAATGTTCGGCAAAGTGTTTTCGACAAAATTGCCTTAATTAATATGTTGTT
Source organism: Scolanthus callimorphus (assembly GCA_033964015.1). Classification (NCBI taxonomy): domain Eukaryota; kingdom Metazoa; phylum Cnidaria; class Anthozoa; order Actiniaria; family Edwardsiidae; genus Scolanthus; species Scolanthus callimorphus. Next base: position 5,987,229 of record CM066912.1, on the reverse strand, counting down.
GTGAATGTAATTCGTCTCTCAAAAGTGCCGTGAACTAATCATCGATCTCTGTGATTCCGAAGAACTGAAAAACAAGAACAGCACATTTTCGAAGTTCAAGAAATACATTCTCTCTCTGATTCACCTTGAAAAACTAAAGAGACAACATAAGTTAATTGAGAAGGATTTTTCCGTTTCATTTCGAATCAGATAGTTCCTTTAGAAAGTAAAAATATCCGAACCACTTGCACTCGGGCTTCTCAATCTCGGGATAATGCTTTCGATCTCGGAATATTGTGGCATTATCCCGAGATAGCGAACCAATCAAAACGCGCGATCTATGGAGGTTCCCGTGAAGTATATACTAAAAGTATATAGTTTGAAAGGAGTGAGCCGTAAGCATACCCCAGACTAAATCATCATATCTACGTATCGTACATGTTGACGCTATCATAATTATGCCACATACTTTTGTATCCGTTTTGATTGCATCGGGGTGTGTCAGCTGATAGAGTTCTGGTATCTCATTCTTGTAATTCAAAAATCCGAGAGCTAGAGCTATGTTTTTAGGTAGGGTTAACCGATACCCGTGCGGAATGACGAATTTGTAATGATATTCCGAGGCCTTTACTTATATACACACAATCATTATCACCAATGTGGTTTACTGTTTTTTTTTTGCTTTTCACATAAATATCTGGGAATGCGCTGTGTAACCCTGTTATCATGCCGTTAATGGGATCTTTAACGGTTTCATAGTTTCCACTTGGTATGGAGATTGTAACGCTCCATGACTGTCCATTCAATTCATAAGATAAATTGAAAGTTACCTCATTTTCATTTACATTCTTCAACTAAAAGGGTAGATCAAATGGGTTACGGCTACTTCCCAACTTTCACCCAAGTTAACTTGACTCGGAAGCTGCATTTTAAATCGGCTTGAAGTATTTCGGGAAAGTGTTCATTACTGGCGTCACTTGTGACCACTATATAAAAACTATCACTCATTTTGCACGTCGCTTGAAATGTAGTACCACGTTAACTGTTACCCCGTGAAGTGATACAAACCTATTGCGACTATCGGTTATAAAGACATCAGCTATTCTGAAAACTTTTGTACGCCGTGGAAAGTAGGCAATATTTTCAGAGGTTTCCATTAGAGTTTCTCGAAATCGACCACTTCCAACAATTTCTTTCAACAAATGTATACTATGTGCACCAACCTGATGCGGTTCAGTTAAAGAAGTCTGTATTTGAATGATTCTATTTTGACAATCACACAGCGACAAGTCTGAAGGTATGACAGTAGCGGCAGAAAATGTAAAATTGATAGCAAGAGGTATCAGGCAAAGAGATGGATTGGAAACCTTCAATGATTGAAGTTGTGTTTTGTTATCACTGTTTAACCATCCCAATGCTCTGGCAATAGGTAACGAAACACTAACCCATACATTTTTAGTAGTGAATTTGACATTCGCTTTGTCATCAATGTCTACTCCAAAAAGTGGTTGACCAGATAAACGTTGTAGTAATCCTTCCACGACATCTAAAACTGTTCTATAGCTTCCTGGAGCCAATTTTTTTTCATCCATTCTGATGTCCCGTAGTAACGAAACATGATATGATTATGCTCACATTCGTGAGAAACGTCAAACCACGGATGCGGGCAAATGATTTGATAAAGGCCCACCACCCAATCCTCTTCATCTATCAGGTGAATTTGTTTCGGTAAAGTACTCGATAATGAGAGCCTGAGTTGTTTGGAAATATATTACTATTTGCATTGCTTGGTAATACAACATAAACATCGTCATTCATTGTTTAGGTTTCAAACTTTTCACGTTTTTATAAGGGAGCCACGTATTGTATTTTTGAGGATATCCACGAAAAGAAACGAGCACCTCACGTTTTCGTCCTTGGCCTCTACGCCGTAAGATTTTATCAATCCGAAAAATGTGATCCACTGGTTCAATAACTTCTGCAACTCAAATTCATAAAATTTTCCCTCTAAAGAGTTACGTCGTGTTCCGTAATACTTAAACTGGTGGGTCTCTTGGAATTCGTTTCGCCACTATAAAGGTTTCTTCGGTCCAAGCCGGCAGATATCCTTTCTTAAAGACCCTTTTATGCTTACTGATCTTTACTTGTGTTCCGACGGTATATTTATATTTGATAGCTTTTCCTTAACGCTGTATAAGGTCTTCCAAATCTTTTTTGCGTTGAATATATTTACATCAGCGGGCTTCATTTTGATGCTTCTGTGAAAACTTTGATTATAATTTCCATCAACTAAATCATCTAAAACGTCAACGTATCTATAAGAGCTACTTGTTGTGAAATAGCGCCAGAGCAGTTGTCCGAGCGTCTTGTGAATCTCTCGCAAATTTGAGCTTTTTCAGAGTTAAAAGACGAAAAATGGTGTATTTCTTCCTTTTCTAACAATGATTGTACTTTTTTATTATAGAATTGAGAACCACGATCAGTCTGGAGTTTGTCTGGTCTTCGCCCCTTTCCAAAAATTGTTTTAAACGCATTAACCACCGACTGACCTGTTTGTCCTTTAATGGGACAACCCAAGCATAACGGGATAAAAGTTCAGCTTGCCATAAATAATCGATGTATAATACCCGGACTTTGTTGCGGCGGAATTGTTTTCGAGCATGTTTATGGAGCGTATATCCTGGTTGCTCCTGTAACCAGGTCATAACTTCTGAACGCTTGATTCCGTAAAGCTTTGCTACTCGATACAATTTCTCTATTCCGCCCAAAGCGGAGGGTTGTTTCACATCATAATACAACTTTTGTAATATCTTTCGTTTTTGACCGTTGTTGTACTGTTTTTTGCGTTTTTTTTTTACTTCTGGACCATCTTCGATGTGTATGTCACTACCGCAACAGGCAACTAAACACCGCATCTTTCTGCAGACATCATTTAAAGAAACGTTGGTATAGAGTTTCCAGAACATCGAGTTAGCATACTACCCATGACGATGTTAGACAAAATGATAGACTGATCTTAATGCCAAACCTCTAAATAATGACAGAATCATCCAATGAAATCCAGGGTAAATAACCGGATGTATTTTACGTAAAACCAGATGAACCCCATATTGTATAGCGAATGACTCGTTTCTACGATCCATAAATGCGTAAAGTGCTAGCAAACGACCCAAGTTCATTGGTTCCAATAACACTATGAGCTGAGACAGTTGAACACATGAATCAATCGGAAGGGAACAGCGTTTTAAACAACTTCTTGCGCACCATCTTATCAAGACAAAATTCAATATTTCCATCTCGAATACAACACAAATTAACAAGAAACATTGGTTTGACTCGGTTTATATGATTATTTTATCGAAAACTCTGATTATGTACACATTTTTGACTAACTATCTACCTTATTTACACCATTTTACAGTTTCTAATATGGGGAACCCTGTGCATACCTATTCTTGGGAACCCTGTGGTTAATAAGTATGGTTTGGATTGGGTACAAACGTGAAAAATAAAATGGCGGCTGGCGTGTTTTGGGGTCAGTCGGCACTGCGAAATAAGTTTTTATCAACAATTCCAAGACATTGTTTTGGACATTTCCCGTCATTTGTTGTCAAAGAACATAAAAGCACAAGGTAGCATCCTATATTGACTGATATTTCAAAACAAGCCGGTTTTATACTCATCATTTTACGGGTCATCTCCAGTGTAAGAACCATTCCCTGAGGTGAGGATACCTTGTGTTTAGTTACTATTTAATCATGATTGGTTCAACCTTCGTTCTACCAAACAAAGAAAGCTTTGTGACGCAGCTGATGAGTGCTTACACTGGAGATGAGCCCATCTTACGAGCTAAATCCATAAGGGATTGTGTCAAACCCTTGAAGTATCTTGTCATAAACTAATCTGTATTTCTTGACGAGAGGTACACTATAAATAGTTTTAGTTTTTGGGTCACGCTTTATAAAATATTTCGATTGAAATAGACTCTCCATCAGGATTACATACTTCCGAACACATGGCTTCGAAATTAAGTTTCTGACTTGCTCTATAATTCAAAGTAAATCCACGAACTTTACACATGATCTCACCGCTTTTAGTTTCATATGCATAGTTTTTTGGTCCCGCAGAAACAAAGGTAGTGATAAAATCTCCATCTTTTAATTCGCTCGTAGGATCGTCAAGATAGTCGCCAAGGGGTGGAAGCCAGTCATTTGGTTTGCTACTAAAGATAATACTATCAGTGTCGAAATATAAAACCCGTTCTTGAAGTTTATCGATGACTTCGTATAATCTGAGCCTCGCCTGGCTCGTTGTGAACGCTGCTATTACTATGTTCGTTTTGTAAGAGAATGGTATAAACTCCTCATGATAATTATAGTACAATTCGATGCATTCGTCATTTACAAGTTGAACATTTTTTACATTGGTAGCCTTACAACAAAGCAATTTAAAATACCTTTCAGAGTCTTTCACCAACTCAACCTGAGTCATATTATCTCTTTGTCCAAACTTCCCCCAAAAGGAATTCAACTTAAACTTGGCCAGTGATCGTAGACCGGGGTTCTTTTGATCTGTTCTCTGTCAAGGTAGATACCCTCTTTTCATGGTACTCTTTGATGTACTGCGATTTCTGTTCTTCGGTCACGCACCACGTAGGCCAGTCACTTGCCACTTGTTTTATTTTTAAAATTTGTTTACGTAGGATTTAAATAGGTCACTTGATCGCTCTGCAAAGTGCCACACTTCTATCATTTTTAACACCCTGTAACCTAGAGAAATCGCTTTATTCAATTCTATGGAACACCATGTTCCAAGTAATGCTCGCTCGTCTACGCTGTGTTGACAAGGGGCTTGGTTGAGCATCTCAGCACACGAGCGGCACAAACAAAACATCAACTTATTTTGTATTCGAGAGGGAGGTAGAGGGTGACGGAGATTGGTTTGGGGTAAAATCTTACACTTGATGAGTCCATAGAATTCTTGTGGTGAGCGATTTACCAGGTCTTCAGCAGTTAGAATTTCACATTGCTTTATCGGGATTTCCCCTTGTTTGTTGATCGCAGGATATAACGACGTAAAATCATAATATGATATCTTTTCGTCTTCTTCCACTTCTTTGTAGAGCTTCACAGCGTTCACACGTCCGCCATAAAACGCGTCCCTGGGTTGATTGGATCATGAAACTCTAGACTGTCAATGAAAGCTTTCATTTCTGGGTCTTCATTCATCTTCTGCTTGAATTTGCATTCCCATTCGGTTATGACTTGATATCCAAGTTTCTTAAACTTCCGTATCTGTCCATTGTGCTCTCGTACAGATCCTGCATGGGGGTGTCGCTAAAGGGGTGTCTCGTATCGGGTAAGAAGCATGACTCACAGCCGTGGAAAGCGCAGCCAAAAAATTCTAGAATGATTTTCTTGTCAGGAATAAGGCCATCGACATAAGAATTTCCCACTCGTTTCTCACCGCCATTTAACGCATGTAAAATTCTCTCCTTGGTTTTATGACTTTGCCATGCGATCCACTTACATGCCATTATTGAGTACTTTCTAGCTGGCTGGTAACCCTGTGGTGGAATGACCCCTATGGTCTCTGCAGGTAGAAAATTTTGTCTAAAGACACGATTACATGCTGAAGCTATAGTGTAACAGTATTTGAATGGGTCTAAATTACATTCCCTTTCCATGAGTTGTTTGAATTCTAAACAACATCTACGTAATATGTCTACATCGGATCGGCAATATAACTCAAGTTCCTTCGCAAAGTCAAAAACATAGTTGTCTCGCTTCAGACTCGCGTGCCATTCTAAAAGTTTTGCTCTTTCACCTTTACTCATCCCATCGGGATCATAATATTTTATATCGGGTATTTCTCCGACATAATCCTGGTTATGAACTGTATTGAACATATGACAAAAGAAGCCTTTCTGTAACTCTGATTTACCAAATGTTTTCGGAAAATTTCTTAAAACCATAGGGATAAAGTTTATTGAATCAATAAACTTTATCTCTGCGGATTCGAGTTCCATGGCCATTATCTTAGCTCCATTCAAAATAAGTTTAGGGAGCAGAAAATATTTGTAGAAATATTGACATAGAAAGTATGAGTCATACGAGCGAGCATTATGCGCTATAACAATACTATTCTCATGTGTACCATCTAATAACCAATCACCAAATTGAGCAACACAATCATCTCCTTTGAAAACCCACTCTTCTCCTACTTCGTCTTGCACAATCAGCAAGTTGGCGATGTGAATCCCTTCGTCCTGACGAGCTTCAATGTCATAGAATAAATAATTGACTTCGTCATCATCATCATCATCACCATCATCATCACCTCATCCACCTCATCATCTACAAAGGATTGGTTTGTTGTCTTGCGTCGTTTGGATCCCTTCTTCTTTTTCTTCTTCTTCTTTTTCTCTGTTTCGTCTTCTATAGGCTTCATGTAACATTGGTGTGTTAGAGGGTCTATGTATTGGTCACAGTTTGCACAATACCGTTTGCCGCATTTATGAACTTCCGGTCTTCTCAACTCGCATCTCATAACCTTTTTACAGTCTTTGCATTTATAGTAATCCTGACAAACAGAACGGCCTTCCTTGTTTGACTCCACGTGATTCTTTAACACTCTGAACTGACAAACGAGCGATTACATTTGCTACAGTCTTGCCATTGTGCATTTCTGCTATAACCAATAAACGTATATTTAAAACAGCATTTGCAATTCTTAATACATTTATGTTTTTGTTTGTCCTTGTATCCTTTCTTACATTCCAGACACCAGAAATGTGTGCCCAAAAACTGCTTACACTTGTTATTATATTAAAGTGATTGTCAACATAGTAAAGATAAATTTGTTTAGGTTTAGGTGGCCCTTCATAAATGATTCCATTAAAATGACTAGCAGACAGTACTATAATCTGGTAGTTCGGAATGATTTCTTGAAATTTCTTCACTTCTGGTATTCCAGAGACATCTTCAGGGACTCTGGCTTTTCTATGCAATTCCTTGGCCATCAATTATTGTCTAGCACCACCCATCATGATAGAATTATAGTATCTATGTGATTCTTGTCTGGCGATATCTGTTACAAGCGCACGCGCCAAGCATAATTTATCTTTATTTCTAATTTGTATCACACTGCGCTTTTCATTCAGAAACTTTGTTAGTTTGAAGCCATAGTGTTTCCTTTTTCTTATCGAAATCCCTCCGACAGGCATAGAAACATGAACAACATGTAAACAAAATATTTTCATCTAGACTGACCTGTTCATTACTTTGCAAAATGATGCCACTTCACTCATAATCATTTCAGCAGTTAAATCTCGTAACAATATGAACGGTAGAGAATTGGATAACTTAAAGACGGATAAATCAAAACCAGTCGTACTAAATCATGTTCGTTTTTACCCTTTGACAATTCACTAATAACTGAAGTGAAAACATTACCTAGCTGATCTGATAATGGTTGATTACTGGCTGTGACGTGAGCTTGAGACAATAGTCTATACCTTTTGTTGAAAATTTCTTCACGTTCCTTTCTGTGATCTTCTCCAATGAGTAAAGGCTGCGTTCCTTGAATTTCTGCCCCCCTCCCCATTTATTCGTATGCCTGTAAACATTCCTCATCCGATTCCTTGAACAATAACAACACAATTGATTGGTTAGAAATTGATAAATTTAATTACCCCTTTAAAACCTAGCCTACAGTACCGGATCCAACTTCTGAAAACAGAGGTAGTGCTGAACCAGTATTAACTACCTTAGTTACAATAGGTTTTGTTCTAAGATAAACCTATGTTAAAGGGGGTATCACCTTAGTTGGTCTAGTAAAAATTAAAACTAAAACATAATTGGCTTAATATGCTCGTAAAATCGTCCTCCCATTCGTCTAGGGCAGTACATAGTTCTTCATCACTATCTTCATTCATGATAAAAACGTTCGAACTACCAAGATCGTCAGGTTTTTGCTCCTTGCGAGAGGTTTGAATCTCCTTTAGTTGGTTTCCTTCGGACGATTTGATCCTCTGAATCGCTTGTTTCGTGTTCTTCCGATTACGACTCGATTGTTCTGACTTTTCTCCTTTGCGGTATTTCAATGTCCGAATCGCTCTCTTGGTCTGAACGTCCAGCTGTATCCTCTTTTTCGCTCTCGTCACATAGGGAATCAAAGTATGCTATTTGATGACGATTTTCCTGTTCCATACAACGCCAAATTAGAGCTTCTTTGATGCCTTCTAGAGACTTCTCATCTTAAGCTGGCTAGTCACCCACTGTTCATCAAATGGTAACATTTCTCTCTCGCTAACCAGCGGGGACATTCTAACAATGCATTCTCCCATTGTTCCCGAATTTGTCGAGGGGTTACTGAGCGGACAGCAGAGTCCACCAAAGTTTCCGCGAGTTCAATGTGTGGGGTAGCGGTGTTTGCGCTCTGCACCAAAGATGTCCAGCCTTCGTTGACAAAAAATTCTCTGAATGCGGCTATGATGTCTGTACGCATGGGCATGTTGAAATGGTCATCTGAACTCTGTAAAAATAAATAATAAAATATGTATCTCGTCAGTTTAGAAGTCGGAAAATCTGAATAGAAGCGTGCACTATTGCTGACTTTTCGCTTTATATTCAATTAGAAATAAATGCAATAATTGCCTCTCTCTGAGTACGAGTTATTTGTTGAAATCTTGTCAGTTGACATGGTTCTTCATCAGTATCAGAATCAATGACCACAACATTCTGTTTTTCAGAGTTTGACTTTGAAGCAACTCGACGGGGAGCCATAATGACGTAATGTTTAGAAGAGAAAAGATCGTGTTCTTAGCAGATGTAAGGTTGAGATGTTTTAAGGTAAATTCATAAGGGTTTTTATACTCAACTGTAAAGGGGCAACACGTGTCAGAGTATAGTGGCATCATTTTATTTATTCCTTAGAAATGCTACATCTTCATACATTTTTTATAAGAAAAAATCGGATTTTCTTTTGAGTATAACAACAACACATTTGTTTTCTGGCAAAATATGGTTATTGACAGGCTATTAACTTTTGGACCAATCGCATCCAACCTCAGTATAAAAGAACACCTTTCCATCGTTTGAAGGTCAATGCACCCTTTTTGTCGGTCATACAGCGGTTGCTATGGATTTTGTGCACAGAGGAAGAATTCACGAACAAGACGTCGAAGAAGAAGAAGACGTATCCTACGACAAATTGAATTGAATGAGAGAAGAATGGAAAGACGTCGTGTTTTACAAAACATGGCACGCCACGAGAGAAACGTCTTCCGTCGCGTTTAAATGCGTGTCGGACATCTGGAAAGGGGACTATCAGTACGCAGAGGATGACAGACCTTGTGAAGAAAATGACAACGGTTCTTCCAAGAACCACCAAATATTGAAAAGTTTTACCTTTAGTGCTTCTCAAAACAAGTCATTTCTAGTTAAGTGACATGAGTTCATATAACGTCACTGAAAAAGGGGTCCTTTATATAGTATTTTAGAAGACACTGATGAAAACATTAGGTGTATTCAAAGATTGTAAGCTAGTGTTTTTTTTTTGTTCTGAAAATAACCAATGCCCCCTTTTTTATTTTCTCAAAGATGAATTTAGTATAACAACCAACGTTCATGATTAAAATTCACGATTATTTACAAAAGTCATACTAAAACTATTTACAATTAATGTAATGTACAATTAATATGCTGTCCTTTACACAATTGACGTAATTTATTATTGTAATTTCTCTAGCTATTTATCCGGTTTGTAAATCACATAGAATAACTCACTGATGATGACAGTTGAAACTGTCGAAACATGTCGATTAAAACTTTCGTAATTTTTATAATATTGATTAGCAATCTACTGCTGTTGAGACCATTTGGTAACGTAATGCCAAAGTTACGCGTCGAATGTGCAAGTAGCATTATGTACAAAGCAATAGTTGCTAGGGAACTATACACTGCGCCCCATGCACCTTTGCGCGCTGAACCCACCCGTTCGGTATTCTTTGTTTGTATACGGGGTCCTCATTGGTACACTTCGTCACCACCTGTTGGTTCTTTATGCGTGGACGAATCGTATTGGAGGCAGGTTGTTTGACGTCGATAACAAAGACCCCTCTGCCTTTATATTTGAGAGTCCACCCGGATGGCTGGGTGGACATTGAAGACTATCAACGGGGGACACATCTCTCTCCTCTAACACAAGTACCCTCAGACACACACACACCCGTTCTGACCTTCACAGCATTAGGGGGATCACTGATTGAACTCAAAGCTAAAGGGATTTTACATTTGATATTGCAGTTGTTGCGTGTCAAATATGATAACACACTCGTTCTATCACTCACAGCATTAGGGGGATCACTGATTGACCACAAAGCCAAAGGAATTTTACGTTTGATATTGCAGTTGTTGCTTGGCAAATATAATAACACACTCGTTCTGACCTTCACAGCATTAGGGGGATCACTGATTGAACTCAAAGCTAGAGCGTTTTTACACTTCATATAGCAGTTCTTCTTTGGTATATTTCAAACACACTCTTCTGACCTTCACAGCACTAGGGGGATCAATGATTGGCCTTTAAGCTAAAATTGTTGTACACTTCATATATCAGTTGTTTTTTTTGGTGATGACACTCTCGTTCTGGCCTTCACAGCATTAGGGGGATCACTGATTGGTCTTTAAGCTAAAGGTTTTTTTTTACATTTCATATAGCAGTTGTTGTTTTGGTAAATATGATAACACACTCGTTCTGGCCTTCACAGCATTAGGGGGATCACTGATTGACCTGAGAGCTGAAGGTTTTTACACTTAATATTGCAGTTGTTGTAAAAAAATGATATCACACTCGTTCTGATCTTCACAGCATTAGGGGGATCACTGATTGACCTCAAAGCTAAAGGTTTTTTACACTTCATATAGCACTGTTGTTTTGGTAAATATGATAACACACTCTTTCTGTATTAGTGGGATCACTGATTGACCTGGAAGCTAAGGGTTTTTACACTTCATATTGCAGTTGTTATTTTGGTAAATATGATAACACACTCGTTCTGGCCTTCACAGCATCAGGGGTTCACTGATTGACCTCAAAGCTAGAGGGTTTTTACACTTCATATTGCAGTTGCTATTTTGGTAAATATGATAACACACTTGTTCTGGTCTTCACAGCATTAGGGGGATCACTTATTGACCTCAAAGCTAGAGGGATTTTACATTTCATATTGCAGTTGTTATTTTGGTAATATGATAACACTCTCGTTCTAACCTTCACATCATTAGGTGGATCACTGATTGACCTCAAAGCTAAAGGGATATATGATAAGACACCCGTTCTGACCTTCACAGCATTAGGGGGATCACTGATTGAACTCAAAGCTAAAGGGATTTTACATTTGATATTGCAGTTGTTGCGTGTCAAATATGATAACACACTCGTTCGATCATTCACAGCATTAGGGGGATCACTGATTGACCACAAAGCCAAAGGAATTTTACGTTTGATATTGCAGTTGTCCTTTTGGTAAATTTTTGAACACACTCTTCTTACCTTCACAGCACTAGGGGGATCACTGATTGGCCTTTAAGCTAAATGTTTTTTTACATTTCATATAGCAGTTGTTGTTATGGTAAATATGATATCACACTCGTTCTGACCTTCACAGCATTAGGGGGATCACTGATTGACCTAAAAGCTAAAGGTTTTTACACTTCTTATATAGCACTGTTGTTTTGGTAAATATGATAACACACTCTTTCTGTATTAGGGGGATCACTGATTGACCTGGAAGCTAAGGGTTTTTACATTTCATATTGCAGTTGTTATTTTGGTAATTACGATAACACACTCGTTCTGGCCTTCACAGCATTAGGGGGATCACTGATTGACCTCAAAGCTGGAGGGTTTTTACACTTCATATTGCAGTTGTTATTTTGGTAAATATGATAACACACTCGTTCTGGCCTTCACAGCATTAGGGGGATCACTGATTGACCTCAAAGCTAGAGGGTTTTACACTTCATATTGCAGTTGTTATTTTGGTAAATATAAATAACACACTCGATCGTTCTGGTCTTCACAGCATTAGAGGGATCACTGATTGACCTCAAAGCTAAAGGGATATATGATAAGACACCCTTTCTGACCTTCACAGCATTAGGGGGATCACTGATTGAACTCAAAGGTAAAGGGATTTTACATTTGATATTGCAGTTGTTGCGTGTCAAATATGATAACACACTCGTTCTATCATTCACAGCATTAGGGGGATCACTGATTGACCACAAAGCCAAAGGAATTTTATGTTTGATATTGCAGTTGTTGCTTGGCAAATAAAATAACACACTCGTTCTGACCTTCACAGCATTAGGGGGATCACTGATTGAACTCAAAGCTAAATGGTTTTTACACTTCATATAGCAGTTGTTCTTTTTGTACATTTTAAACACACTCTTCTTACCTTCACAGCACTAGGGGGATCACTGATTGGCCTTTAAGCTAAAGGTTTTTTACACTTCATATAGCAGTTGTTGTTTTGGCAAATATGATAACACTCTCGTTCCGGCCTTCACAGCATTGGGGGGATCACTGATTGAACTCAAAGCTAAAGGGATTTTACATTTGATATTGCAGTGGTTGCTTGGCAAATATGATAACACACTCGTTCTGACCTTCACAGCATTAGGGGGATCACTGATGACCTAAAAGCTAGAGCGTTTTACACTTCATATAGCAGTTCTTTTTTGGTATATTTCAAACACACTCTTCTGACCTTCACAGCACTAGGGGGATCAATGATTGTCCTTTAAGCTAAAAGTTTTTTACACTTCATATATCAGTTGTTGTTTGGTGATGACACTCTCGTTCTGGCCTTCACAGCATTAGGGGGATCACTGATTGGTCTTTAAGCTAAAGGTTTTTTTACATTTCATATAGCAGTTGTTGTTTTGGTAAATATGATAACACACTCGTTCTGGCCTTCACAGCATTAGGGGGATCACTGATTGACCTGAGAGCTGAAGGTTTTTACACTTAATATTGCAGTTGTTGTAAAAATATGATATCACACACTCGTTCTGACCTTCACAGCATTAGGGGGATCACTGATTGACCTGAAAGCTAAAGGTTTTTTACACTTCATATAGCACTGTTGTTTTGGTAAATATGATAACACTCTCGTTCTAACCTTCACATCATTAGGTGGATCACTGATTGACCTCAAAGCTAAAGGGATATATGATAAGACACCCGTTCTGACCTTCACAGCATTAGGGGGATCAATGATTGAACTCAAAGCTAAAGGGATTTTACATTTGATATTGCAGTAGTTGCGTGTCAAATATGATAACACACTCGTTCTATCATTCACAGCATTAGGGGGATCACTGATTGACCACAAAGCCAGAGGAATTTTACGTTTGATATTGCAGCTGTTCTTTTGATAAATTTTTGAACACACTCTTCTTACCTTCACAGCACTAGGGGGATCACTGATTGGCCTTTAAGCTAAAGGTTTTTTACACTTCATATATCAGTTGTTGTTTTGGTAAATATGATAACACACTCGTTCTGGTCTTCACAGCATTAGGGGGATCACTGATTGACCTGAGAGCTAAAGGTTTTTACACTTAATATTGCAGTTGTTGTAAAAATATGATATCACACTCGTTCTGACCTTCACAGCATTAGGGGGATCACTGATTGACCTCAAAGCCAAAAGTTTTTTTACACTTCATATAGCACTGTTGTTTTGGTAAATATGATAACACACTCTTTCTGTATTAGGGGGATCACTGATTGACTTGGAAGCTAAGGTTTTTACACTTCACATTGCAGTTGTTGTTTTGGTAAATATGATAACACACTCGTTCTGATCTTCACAGCATTAGGGGGATCACTGATTGACCTCAAGCTAGAGGGTTTTTACATTTCATATTGCAGTTGTTATTTTGGTAAATATGATAACACTCTCGTTCTAATCTTCACATCATTAGGTGGATCACTGATTGACCACAAAGCCAAAGGAATTTGACGTTTGATATTGCGGCTGTTCTTTTGGTAAATTTTTGAACACACTCTTCTTACCTTCACAGCACTAGGGGATCACTGATTGGCCTTTAAGCTAAAGGTTTTTTACACTTCATATATCAGTTGTGTTTTGGTAAATATGATAACACACTCGTTCTGGTCTTCACAGCATTAGGGGGATCACTGATTGACCTGAGAGCTAAAGGTTTTTACACTTAATATTGCAGTTGTTGTAAAAATATGATATCACACTCGTTCTGACCTTCAGAGCATTAGGGGGATCACTGATTGACCTGACAGCTGAAGGTTTTACACTTAATACTGCAGTTCTTGTAAAAATATGATATCACACTCGTTCTGACCTTCACAGCATTAGGGGGATCACTGATGACCTCAAAGCCAAATTTTTTTTACACTTCATATAGCACTGTTGTTTTGGTAAATATGATAACACACTCTTTCTGTATTAGGGGGATCACTGATTGACTTGGAAGCTAAGGGTTTTTACACTTCACATTCCAGTTGTTGTTTTGGTAAATATGATAACACACTCGTTCTGATCTTCACAGCATTAGGGGGATCACTGATTGACCTCAAAGCTAGAGGGTTTTTTTAGATTTCATATTGCAGTTGTTATTTTGGTAAATATGATACCACACTCGTTATGGCCATCACAGCATTAGGGGGATCACTGATTGACCTCAAAGCTAGAGGGTTTTTACACTTCATATTGCAGTTGTTATTTTGGTAAATATGATAACACACTCGTTCTGGTCTTCACAGCATTAGGGGGATCACTGATTGACCTCAAAGCTAGAGGGTTTTTACATTTCATATTGCAGTTGTTATTTTGGTAAATATGAACACTCTCGTTCTAACCTTCACATCATTAGGTGGATCACTGATTGACCTCAAAGCTAAAGGGATATATAAGACACCCGTTCTGACCTTCACAGCGTTAGGGGGATCACTGATTGAACTCAAAGCTAAAAGGATTTTACATTTGATATTGCAGTTGTTGCTTGTCAAATATGATAACACACTCGTTCTATCCTTCACAGCAATAGGGGGATCACTGATTGACCACAAAGCCAAAGGAATTTTACGTTTGATATTGCAGTTGTTGCTTGGCAAATATAATAACACACTCGTTCTGACCTTCACAGCATTAGGGGGACCACTGATTGAACTCAAAGCTAAAGGGTTTTTACACTTCATATAGCAGTTGTTCTTTTTGTACATTTTAAACACACTCTTCTTACCTTCACAGCACTAGGGGGATCACTGATTGGCCCTTAAGCTAAAGGTTTTTTACACCTCATATAGCAGTTGTTGTTTTGGTAAATATGATAACACTCTCGTTCTGGCCTTCACAGCATTAGGGGGATCACTGATTCAACTCAAAGCTAAAGGGATTTTACATTTGATATTGCAGTTGTTGCTTGGCAAATATGATAACACACTCGTTCTGACCTTCACAGCATTAGGGGGATCGCTGATTGACCTAAAAGCTAGAGCGTTTTTACACTTCATATAGCAGTTCTTCTTTTGGTATATTTCAAACACACTCTTCTGACCTTCACAGCACTAGGGGGATCACTGATTGGCTTTAAGCTAAAGGTTTTTTACACTTCATATATGAGTTGTTCTTTTGGTAAAATTGATGACACTCTCGTTCTTGCCTTCACAGCATTAGGGGGATCACTGATTGACCTCAAAGCTAGAGGGTTTTTACAGTTCATATTGCAGTTGTTATTGATAAATATGATAACACACTGGTTCTGACCTTCAAAGCATTGGGGGGATCACTAATTGACCTCAAAGCTAGAGCATTTTTACACTTCATATAGCAGTTCTTCCTTTGCTATATTTTAAAGATACTTCTGGCTTTCACAGCATTAGGGGGATCACTGATTGAACTCAAAGCTAAAGCGTTTTTACACTTTTTATAGCAGTGGTTCTTTTGGTACATTTTAAACACACTCTTCTTACCTTCACAGCACTAGCGGGATCACTGATTGGCCTTTAAGCTAAAGGTTTTTTTACATTTCATATTATACACTTAATGACTGCTCCCGAGGGAAACATCAGTTTTGTTTCCCGAGAATCTCGATGTTTCCCGAGACGAAGTCGAGATTCGAGATTCGAGGGAAACAAAACTGATGTTTCGAGGGAGAAGTCATTAAGTGTTTTGTTATATAGCAAAAAAATAAACTGCAATCATTAAGTCAAAATAAATGTATTTCAAGAATGAAGAGAAGTTTCCATTTTACAAAGTGTGCGCGCGAGCGCATCAACTAAAAGGAAAACAATCCCAAATTACATAATCTTGCACTAGCAAAAACTATCAAAATTAACAATTTTTTTTAAAAGCACTCGCTTGTTTACAATAAACTTCTAATAAGATTAAAATTTATCCCAACATTCGCTCCCGAAAATGCCCCTGTATTAAAATTGACAGTTTCGCGGCTCTGCGAAGCGAAATTTTGCATGAAAACGGGTGAATTTGGGCAAGTGTGCGAGGCCGTGCTTGACATTTCACGCTCAGGAGCTGGTTGGGCTGACTGAGAGTCGGTTATCCTAGAATCTAAGGTGCTAACTGCTGCTGAACTAAGCGTATAAGACATTTCTCTTTGCTTTTCTTCTGTCAAACGCTTCGAGTAAGAGCGAATGCTACTTTCGGACTTATGCCCAGAAACACGCATAATATACCGGGCTTCAAAATTACACTCATCAAGTAATGAAACAGCTGTTGCCCTAATGCAATGATTAGTGTACTGTTGTGAAAGATTCAGTTCCTTGGAAATTGTACTCATCATGGAACCGAGAGTGTTTTTGCCACATGGAACGTTGCAATACCAGATAGTATCTTGTTCTCGAAAATGTTCTTTCGCTTTCGGCCTTTGCCACAAGAAACTTTGATCTGGATTCAGTTTAGACAAATACAGTTCAAACGCCACGACTGGACACTGAGGGCTTCCTGGCATTTCGTACATGCGTCCTTCAACAGGGGAATCAGAGGGATCGTCATTTTCTCTGTGATTTTTATCGAGTTCATCGAGTGCTTGGTAAACATAACGCTTTCCAGTCGCGTCAACTTTCACAGCGAACGACTGTTTTGTTTGTATTCGCAGATTTCTCGTCCACCACGACACAGATGGAACATGATGTTAAACCAAACAAGCTTTTGTAGTTTAGCAGGATCAGGAGATGAATTGCAGTATAACAACTGTATTTTCTCTAGGTCTTCTTTGGATCGCTTCTTTGTGGTCTACTTTGCCGAAGCCGTGTCGTTTCAGATCGGCGACGGCTGCCTCAAAAACTTGTTGCACTTTGCGAATTCCACTTCTGTTATGATATTGAACTCCCTGGTGCTCAGAAAGTGTCTCTGTAGGCCAAACCTAAGACTTGTGAACGTAGTTTTCTTGTACCGTTCCCCATTCTGTTTCCTGGCGTTTGCGTAAAACGAAATTAGAATTTCATTTAGTTCTTGCTTTGTAGCTGTTTCAAAGTTTAAACTTTCCCAGTCTCTTCAACAAATGCACGTAGAGTCATAACAGCTACCTTCGTGGATTTTTGTGTGTTTTTGGAGTCTTTTTCTACTACAAGGTTTACAACTTCTGCCTCCGAAAGATTTGCGAACCGTTTTTTGGTGGCTCCATCTCGCTTTGAATGAAAAGTCATAAAGCTACGCGCGGCCACCAAATTTCCCGCTTTTTTTTCGCTCAAACGCGACGCGCGAAAGCAATATTCCCCGACCAGTCAATAATTTTTCCAATTATTGACTGATCGGGGAATATTTGATTTGTACTTCACCACGTGACCTTGATTTAGCCAATAAGAGCGCGCGCTCAGTTGGAGTGAGCACGTGCTATATAACAAAGCAGGTTGTTTTGGTAAATATGATAACACTGTCGTTCTGGCATTCACAGCATTAGGGGGATCACTGATTGAACTCAAAGCTAAAGGGATTTTACATGTGATACTGTAGTTGTTGCTTGGCAAATATGATAACACATTCGTTCTGATCTAACAGCATTAGGGGATCACTGATTGACCTCAAAGCTAGAGCGTTTTTACACTCCATATAGCAGTTGTTGTTTTGGTAAATTTTAAACACTCTTCTGACCTTGATAGCATAAGGGCGATCACTAATTGACCTTGACGCTAAGGGTTTTTGCACTTCATATTGCAGTTGTTGTTTTATTAAATATGATAACACACTCATTCTTACGTTCACAGCATTAGGGGATCACTGATTGACCTTTAAAGCAATTTTTTTTTACACTTCATATAGCTGTTGTTGTTCATTAACCTGGGGGATTCTGGGAGCAAGATCGAATTTCACACCCAATTAACAGAAATAATTTCATGGCATTTCTTTGGACTCATCTCAGAGCTTTCGAATTAAATTATCCCTGTACATAACTGTAAGTAATCTGTAATACAACCATTAAGGTTTCGATGGGTGTGGTGCTTTCGGCTGTGTGAACTGAGTTCTTTTATAGTTTCGGTGGGGGATTTCATCATGGCGGCAATGTCTGCTTTGCCCCTCGCTTAAAACATTGGTTAATTAGAACTAAGGCCAAGGTGAATCTTTTCCAACAAAGACATGCCACTGTTTAGATTTCCATCTATTGTTTGGGTTTGCGAACTTCGTATTGCGGCACAGCTTCAGGGCTAAGCGGAGTTACAGTGGACATGATTTTGCTAAGTCACCATTCAACCAACTGCAGCCTGCAGCCTCAAGTGTATGATAATGGCTAACTTTTACTGAACCCTTCTTGATGTTGCTTTCTCAGGATTCAAGTACAAGCTACAGTGTAGTAATAGGAGTTGGTCTGTGGTTTGATTGTTGTCTATTCACATATTATGCACATGCTGCTTGTAGCCTATAAGGTAAGGCTTGTTGCTATTATACAATAGGTAATTAATTTGTTAATGCTTATAGCAGTTTATGCTTATAGCAGAAAGCAGCTTATAGCAGTTTATGCCTATAGCAGTACTGACAGTTATAGATGTCTATCATCTCTGTTAGTTATATTAGTCTGCTCTAGTACTGACAGTTAGAGTGTCTTTCATCTCTTCTAGTTACAACAGTCTGCTCTAGTACTGACACTTATAGATGTCTATCATCTCTGTTAGTTATAGCAGTCTTCTGTAGTACTGAGAGTTATAGTGTCTAGCATATCTGTTAGCTATAGCATGTATGTTAGTTAGGGGCCGACCATTTGACTTCTAGGGGGGCGGGGGGGGATGATTTTGAAAAAAATATCCTGCACAGCATATTTGTTATAATCCTAAACTAATCCCCTCGCCACCTTTTGGGGGCAAGGGGATTAGTCTAGGATTATAACAAATATGCTGTCCCTAATAGACTAGACGAATTTTCGGAAAATCTTACTTCATGAGGCATTTTTGAAGCTATCTTCTCAGCAAATCCCTTCTTAGTCATCGCCCTCGAACTATGTGACTTTGTGGCTATGTGAGTATGTCACTTCGCGGGAATCGTCAAGCTTGCACTCCATGTTGCTCCTGTTTCTACATTGATTATACTTCAGTCGCACAAGAATCACGGGTCATGAAGTTTCTGCCTTACAAATATTTGAATTGAGCCAATCATAGCACTGCATCACCTTTACCCTCCCCTCCCTTGCTACATCAATCGGTACGTCTCTCCCACCATCCCCTCCCTTGTATCATCATGACATTCACTTGTTCGGCGCTGGGTATCCTGTGTCTCGTCCCCTCTCCCATCTAAGTACTTTACCTTTGCCAACACATATATAGGCCAATCAGTCGTCCATGTGGGACGAGCATTTTCTTTCTTCTTGGAGGTGATGTCAATTGAGCATGCTCTCGGTATCACGTCATACATGCCCACTATCGTGAATTATTTAGGATATTTCCATTACGACAAGTAAGTAAGTATGGCTAAGGTACTAAAACGTTAACAATATTGAAGTTGCCACTGAGCATGCGCAATATATTTTCTTAACTTTATTGCTACAAGCGATCAAATGATGCCAGAGCGCTTGAAAATAAAACTTTTCCTCAGTTTTGTGCTGCATGTTTTCAACGTCGTGCTGCTTGGTTCCAATCACCTAATTTACGAGGTGAATGTTTTGCGAGGTTATAGTCATGCGATCGATCGGTTATTTAAATCGAGCGGTGGAATAAAGCAAACAACGGTCGAAATTGACAAAGAACTATCCAAAGGTACAACACATACATAAATATGGATGAACTGAAAGGGGAAAACATTACAGGTGAGAAATAGAAGAGAAGAACAAGTCTAAGAAATGAGTTCCGAGATCAAAGTCTTATTGAATCCAAGGTCGACTTCAATATTTATGTATAAATAATAAAAGTCCTCTTCGGGTAATTGATCTACTGAGTGGCCGAATGGTATGATTCTCGCTCTGTAATAGTCCAGTCAATCTACGAGATTTTGTAGGTCCGGTTGGAACTAATTGCAATAGAATTTTTCTCAACGGCATATGAACCAGTTTAGTGAGCTAGTTAGCAGAAAAAAAGTCCTCAAAAATCCCTTAGCGGAACATGCCGAAAACGAGGAATTAAAATTCGGCCGAAAACCACAGGGTACCCGCGTCAAAATAAATTCCGTTATTTAAAAGAACGCTACAATTATAGGTATATTTTTGCATTAAGTACCGTAATTATTTACAGGCAATTTCTAATATATTCTCTATATGTTGACATTTAAAACGATTTGAAAATCGATACTGTACTCCGGCCCTGTGCTGTGTGGGCCAGCAACCGAAACCCTCCCCCTTGCGGATTTTAAGAGACATATACCATTTTGAAGCTTAGATCGAGAACATTCCAAATGAGTTTGTTTACATAAAAACTGGCGGGTGTGACCGTGAGGCGGCATTGTTTATTTCATGTCAAAACCACAGGGTACCCAATAATGTTTTCCAAAATTCACGCGGAAATTGTGATTGCGACACAACAAAAGCCAAATTGTCAAGTTTATTACTCGTATTAAGCAAATGAATATGATAAATAGTCTTCTTTTTCGCTTATTTTTTCAACTTTTTAGACATCGTGGTCACACTTTGACACTTCTATCCCTGTATTTTTCTTTATACACCACAACGCGCGCGTTTCTCGAATTCTGATTGGCTTTCAGCCATGGGACATATAAGCAATAAAGAGCGGATTTCAGTGGTTTATGTGATAAACGCACGAGGGATGCTGCAAAAACAAGAGAAATGTCTGAAACTCCCAAGCCGTAGGCGAGTGAATTTCAAACTTTTCAAGTGTTTTTGCAGCATCTCAAGTGTGTTTATCACATAAACCGCAAAAATCCGCTTTTTATTGCTTTTATAAATAGCATTGCATCTGCTGTGCGTTGATAATGTGAGGATGGACAGCTCGCAACCAATGGCAGAGCGCGCGTACTATCTTAGCTATTTTATAAAAAAAAGTTTATAATATAGCTACGATTTAATGCGTGCTCTGATTGGTCCAAATCTATGCTCTCGTACACCGATAAAGCAATGAGTCTCCCCCACTATATCATAAAAGCATTAGAGAGCACAGCTTTCTATGACTTTATCGGCAAATAGAGCACTTGTGATGTTGGGAGAGAAACTCTAAAAGTTTCTAAATCACGAGCCACGCTCTCGTGTCTCTTCCAACATCACGCGAAAGTTGTGCTCTAATGCTCTAATGCTTAAAATACCACGGAACGCGCCATTATCAGTGCGCGCGCTAAAAGAACCAATGAAAACACCTTTTGGCTGCTCGCGCGTGCTATTTTTGTTTGTATTTTTTCGTTTTTGTTGTGGTATAAAACCCGCTGACACACAACAATATCTGCTCGTGACTTCCAATCACCCTGCGGACTGCAAGTCGAGTATCCCCTACCCATTAGCACTCCATCTACTAAGAATCAGTTCAGAGAAGACGTGTCGAAGGTGATAAGGGGAGCTTATACCACCCACCTTACAGTGAGAGGCTACAAAGACAAACAAACAAGCGCTGCAATCCAGAGCAGACACTCTGATGACCCGCCAACGAGGAACGAAGAGCAACAGAGTATTTGTAGTGCTTACATATCCCCCTCGGCTACAAAACGCACCCAAAATCCTTAAACAAGCGTTCCCCATCATTTGTGTCTCAGAACGATTGAAGAAAATAAAATCAGAACCCCCTATAGTGGCTTTCCTAACCTGAGAGATATCTTAGTGAGAGCCCGAGTTCCATCTTCTTAGACAACTGCAAGTGGTGGGATAAACTTGAATATGACTTGTGGGAACCGCAGGTGTAAGTTCGTAGACGCAAACGACACTTTCGTCAGCTCTCGTACAACAGCACGCTGGACTGTAAGAGTAGCAATGTTATCTACCTTATATCGTGTACTAAGTGTCGCATGCAGTACGTAGGCCAAACCAGCTGTCCTCTACATGAACAATTTAGAACGCACAAGTGCACTATCAACCATTACAGAAGTTATGCTGAGACATCAGCAGTGGCGGCCCATTTCAATCCCACCAACGCAGGACATATCCTAGAAGATCTGGTGATAAAATGCACCAAGAAAGTTTCGAAGGCGGAAGATCTGTTGTCAGTTGAGGGTTACTGGATATAGAAGCTCAAGACAATGGCCCCTGATGGCCTCAACCTGCGAGAAGAACTTTAATTATATTATAATTATACGCGCGCGTTCATCTTCCATATCTTGCGCGCCTCATAGTTTATACGCGTGACATGTAACTTGTTTTTGTAACCGTCCTGGTGAAGGACAGAATTAAATGTCTGAAACGTTGGCTTTAATCTTGCTTCTGCTTGGTGAAATACTTTGTCTAATTATCAGTTGTTAATCAAACGTTGCGGATTCGGATTGAGGCGAAACTTTGTGCAGATCCGTGCGATTCCGTGCGCTACATTCTGCAGAAAAGTAGCTACGAAAATTATAAGCGTGCAGCCGGAAACTCTTCCCCTACTCCTGCAGCAGCGTCATACCACAGTTGACAACCCGGCACATGACTCTCCCTGCTTGAAATGGTAAGGTGTAAGTGAAAGAGTGACTGCAGTACCCATAGATACACATGTAAAAAGAACGGACTGCTGTAACCCAGCCTGCACTGAGTGCAAAACAGGGATTGGCCCCCCTCCTGATCTAGACATTGAAATGCAAGATGATGATCTTTATCTGCAAATATAATTCTAGTTTCTGATAAACAAGGTTTTATCTGCTAGCTGTACCATTTGTTGTAGTTCACATTTCATACACTCACTCAATTCGATTCAAATCCTGCAAAACGCAGTAAAACGATATTGCATTGTCACTGTGTTTTTGACATTGGCCAGAATTAGGGATTTTTGAGTACTTGCAGTATTTTATTAGCGTTCTTTATTTTCCTTCGTCATATACTACCACCAGCTAAAACTTTTTGTTTGTTTGTTTCTTTTTAAGTTGGCGCATGAGCACAAACAAAATAGCTTATTTCTAGACTTCGGTCACCAGTAGTTTTCGGACTCAATCAAAATTGCTCGATTTTGGGTCTACATTGGCCCAATCCGCGACTCTTCTGAAAATGAGTTCGGTCAATGAAAAAACTTTTTAATCATCAAAACAGATAAAAGAATTTAGACATTGCTTGCAAATAATTATGGATCTCTAAATACAAAAGATACCAAGAATTTGAGCGGTTATTTAAAAATATAACTTTTTGTGACGCGGGGTACCCTGTGGTTTTCGGCCAAATTTTAATTCCTTGTTTTCGGCATGTTCCGCTAAAGGGATTTTTGAGGACTTTTTTCTGTTAACTAGCTCACTAAACTAGTTCATATGCCGTTGAGAAAAAGTCTATTGCAATTAATTTTCCAACTGGAACTACAATATCACTGGACTATAAAGTAATAGTCCCGGGTTCGAATCCCGGGATGGCAAGTGTTTTTTTTTTTTTTTTGCATTTTTCTCAAAGGCAAGTATTTTTTGTGTTTTCTTACCGGACGCGTCGTGATTAAAAAAGTCATGTTTTATTCCAAATCGATAGGGAAAGGGTAGAACTACTTCAGACAATGAAGTCTTTAATAAAAGTTGCCAGTGAGCATATGCACAATATTTTCTGGAATTTATCGCCTGCTTTAATTAAAACAAAACCAAAATGAAAATTAACACCGCATTGCTTTAACCGGTGACGCAAACAAGTCTAATCTCTTTTCTCATGATTAGCCCATTCATGGGAATGCTGGGAACAAGGTTATCACGGCCGGTCCTACATACATACATACATAAACCTTTATTTAGCCACGCTGGCCACAACAACTGAATTTACAAACATAAAAACGGCTGATTTCCATGTGGGGCGTCCTGTCCTTTAAGTGCCGAAGAAACATCAGCAAATAGCTTCCTGTACGCTCTGCGTACCTATGTTTTAGTAAAGGTGGCAAAAAGTGCCATCTTAAGCGAAATATTACGCCGAAACCGAATTTTTCTGTTGCCAACGCAGATTTTGCATTTTAAGAGGTGAAATGACGTCATGATTGACAGCTGTCACACAAACCTCTACAATGAATTTTTCGCCCATTTTTTCTTTTCAAATTTTCACGACCAGTGAAATTCAAATGGATAAGTGGCAATGTGGTATTCAAAACAAAGTATCTATATTATGGGATAGGGCGCTAAATTAGCGTAGAACGTCATCCAAAATGGCGGATCCAAGATGGCCACTTTGCCGCCATTTTGGATATCTGGCGATTGTTTGAGACCATCACGTTCAAAGGCTAAACTTAAAAAAAATAAAAGACAAAAACGTAAACAATTTTGCAATACATAAAAAATTACAAGTGATGATAATGGTGGAATGAGAACACTATATAGGCAAATACATGATGTTGTGAGTGAATTTAGGTAGGAAGCGCAATCCACAAAATAGCAAGTTAGTCGTCCCTACTGTAAAAGGTCTCACTTTGACTATTGATTTCAAAGCCTATCACTGAGTCAAATATATCTACGACTATTTTTTTAAATGCATCAGAATATTCCTCTACACACAGGAATAAAAATAATAACAAAAAAAAAGCAGGGAAAAGAGGGGAAATCATTCTATGTCAATTCAGGCGTTGCTCCAACCTTTTTCATATTTTTTATAGACTGGTGGTGGCAACTTTGAACTTTTAAAGCAAAACATTGCGAATATACACTTTAATTCGTCCTCGGAGTAGTAATTTGAAATATAGCGACAAACCTATTTTAAGGGGTTCACGAACAGCTGTCAATCACAATGACGTCATTTTCACCCATTAAAACGCAAAATCAGGGATGGCAACAAGAAAATTCCAATTCAGCGTGAAAAATGACATAAGCAAACTCTTGTTGCCAGCTTTTACTAAAAAATGCCTCATGCGCCTTTTAAAAATATTGCACTTTTCTGATTATTTCGTCTCCTCTAGAACTGTTAGCTATAGATGTCTATTTTCAGCGGTCTTCTGCACTATTTAAGCTAGATACATATTAATGAGCATCACTTCGCACGAACACTCGGAAGGTTAAAGCCCTTGCCTTACGGAGCTCCTCTACTACATGGCTAATAGTCCTCTAGGCCCACAAGTCCAAGTTGTTAGTTGTTCATTTTCGTTTTTTTCCTTTTTATTCCGTCCGTTTCGCGTTACTAAGTCTAAGGACTCAAAAGGGTTGACAGAAGCTTAGCCGCCGGGACGGCCGAACCTTTTGTACTATTTGTATTGCAAAAATTTCATGCAACCTCTTGATCTAAGAGTCTACAGTGTGCATTTCTTTTAGTCACTGGGTTGACTCGTAATGTTATTTGAGTTTCTCTGGTCGCTGGGTCGAAAGTCTACACTTATTTACTGAGTTGTCACTGGGTTGACGTCAAGTTTTAATGGTTCTCGGTCGCAGAGTCGACTTGTGTACTTTCCTTTCGTCACTGGGTTGACTTGAAATGCATTTCTTTTAGTCACTGGGTTGACGAGTCTAGGCTCATTTAGTCACTGAGATGACGCAAAGTTTTCATGAGTTCTTGGTCGCAGAGTCGACTAGTGTGCATTCTTTTAGTCCTTTTAGTCACTTGGTTGACTCGAATTGTTAACAAGTTTTTTGGGTCGCTGGGTCGACAAGTCTGCAGTCATTTAGTCACTGGGTTGACACAAAGTTTTAATGGGTTTCTTGTTAGCATGGTAGATTAGTGTGCATTCTGTCAGTCACTGAGTTGACTCACAATATAAACGAGTTATGGTCGCTGGGCCGACGATTCTGTACTTATCTGGTCACCGGGTTTACGCAAAATTCTAGGTTTCTTGGTTGCTAGTCTACTAGTAGTTTACATTCTATTAGTCACTGGGTTGACTCAAATGTTAACGAGTATTTTCCTGGTCGCTGGGTTGACGAGATATTTTTCTGATATTTTTAGTCACTGGTTTGACACAAAATTTTACCAGTAATATTCGCTAATTAATTAGCTCTACTGGTTACAAACCCTACTTGTCTCTTTCGTTTACTCATACTGGTTTACAAAATTTTACCGAGCTTTTCTTTACTCTTAGTTTACTATTATATAAGTGTGTATTCGTATTCTATTTTCTATAGTATTTCTATTCGGTCAGTGAATTATAAGATATTTATTCTGTCCAGACACTCCATTATCATAATACGCTTCGTTGGGTATGCTGGCCGCGCTTCGCCGGTCTTATGTTATGTTATGTAGTCGTACAAACCTGCTGCGATACACCAAAGTTGGGTTCTTACAATCAATATTCACTCTTTGTCGATTTGATTTGTTTCGACCTGGACGCATAGACTATGAGTTGATAATGTATTACTTCTATTAATAATCTATAGCTCGTGTAGTCTACACTCATTTAGTCACTGAGTTGACGCAAAGTTTTTAAGGGTTTCATTTTGACTTATCTTTGTTTACTTAACTTCAGTTTTGGCCTCTATAATTTTGTTGTAGTTCATCTCATTTTCCTTTTCCCATGCTTTTCTATGTTTATTTTTTCTTGTACACCACTTCGTTCTCTTTTGTCCATACTCACTACTAGGGTTGGGGGGTCCCTACCCCTTTTCCTCTTAGGTAAATTTGAAGTGTCAGTCTTGGAAAAGACCTCTAAACTGGTCTTCTCGGAATACCGTACTCCAAGGCTGTCTACTCCCTGGGCAAGGTTTTTTTCATCCATGTTTTCTGTCTTTCTCGTCGGCCTCTCTTACTATTATTTTTCTTGGCTATTTCCCAGTTCTTCTCCCCTACGTTGTAAG
Source organism: Scolanthus callimorphus (assembly GCA_033964015.1). Classification (NCBI taxonomy): domain Eukaryota; kingdom Metazoa; phylum Cnidaria; class Anthozoa; order Actiniaria; family Edwardsiidae; genus Scolanthus; species Scolanthus callimorphus. The sequence continues at coordinate 5,959,964 of CM066912.1, read as the reverse complement.
GTGTCTCTCACATCAGATTAGGAGGTCGAAACTACATTATTTAACCAGAAAGTAGCGCTTGTAAACGAGTCGTACGTTCCATCTCTTGGTTCTCCCAATATTTGCCCAGGGAGCGACAGCCTGTACTCTCACACATCAGGTATTTTGTCAGTCAAGCAATAGCCGGTCTAGCCATAGTATACCTTCCTCCCTCCCTTCCACTCCACTACCCTCTGCATTTTCCACAGAGGTCTTAGATTGGGTTGTAAATAGAGTAGATGTTCACAAGTATTTTGGGCATTTTCGGGTAGAAATTATCTACGTGGCAAGGGGATGCAATTGTGTGGTCATCTATGACGTCATCGGACGACAGAAGGTATATATCTTGGCAATTGATTCCTTGAGCAACCTAACTTGGTTCAAGTTGTTTAAGTGGCAAGGGTGGTGCAACAGTTTGTGGTCACGTAGTATTTATGGTAATCAGCTATGTACAAGGGCTGCCTAGCTTTTGTCTCATTGTAACCAGAAGCTACGGTTTTAGCCAGTGCCTAAAATCTATATATTATTCCCTCTTCCGCTCTCAGCGAAAAAAAAAAGCAATTTCATTCTATTTGCGCTAGCAAAGATTCCTTACAACTACCCCGTGTATACATACTTTTACGCTTTAAAAAAAACCGCTTTTCCGGTCTGTTGATGTTGTTTTATTGAGTTAAGATGAGATTGGGAAGGAGTAAATCGTTGTGAATATTCTAAGGTTGGTACTATAGCTATTCATTCCTGTGCAACCAACGTTTTCTCCCATAGCTTATAGAGTGAAGAAGAGCGCTGGAAATAGATCACTATTATCTCTGTTAGTTATAGCAGTCTGCTCTAGTACTGACAGTTATAGATGTCTATCATCTCTGTTAGTTATAGTAGTCTGCTGTATACTGACAGTTATAGGTGCCTAGCATCTCTGTTAGTTATAGCGGTCTGCTCTAGTACTGACAGTTGTAGATGTCTCATCTCCGTTAGTCATAGCAGTCTGCTCTAGTACTGACAGTTATAGATGTCTATCATCGATGTTAGCTATAGCAGTCTGCCATAGTACTGACAGTACTACGTAGTACTGACAGTTATGGATGTCTATCATCTCTGTTAGTTACAGCACGCTGCTCCAGTGCTGACAGTTATAGATGTCTAGCATCGTTGTTAGTTCAGCAGTCTGCTCTAGTACTGACAGTTTATAGTTATCTGGTTAGTCTATAGCAGTCCGCTCTAGTTCTCTTTACTGACAGTTATGGATGTCAATCTCTGTTAGTTATAGCAGGTTGCTCTAGTACTGACAGTTATAGATGTCTTGCATCCTTGTTAGTTAGCAGTCTGCTCTATACTGTATTGCAGTTATAGATGTATCATCCCATGTTAGTTTTGCAGTCTGCCGTAGTTTTGATGACAGTTTTATGCCTAGTATCTCTGTTAGTTATAGCAGTCTGCTGTAGTACTGACAGTTATAGATGTCTAGCATCTCTGTTAGTTATAGCAGTCTGCTCTAGTACTTACAGTTATAGATGTCTATCATCTTTGTTAGTTAAGCAGTCTGCTCTAGTAGGACAGTTATAGATGTCTGGAATCTTTGTTCTTTCAGCAGTCTGCTCTAGTACTGACTGTTATAGATGTCTATCATGTCTGTTAGTTACAGCAGTTTGCTCTAGTACTGACAGTTATAGATGTTTATCATCTCTGTTAGTTATCGACATCTATGATTGTCAGTACTAGAGCAGACTGCTATACTAACAGAGAGATGATAGACATAAACCTGTCAGTCAGTAGAGCAGACTGCTTTAACTAACAGTGATGATAGTTATAGATGTCTATCATCTCTGTTAGTTATAGCAGTCTGCTCTAGTACTGACAGTTTTAGTCATCTCGTCTCTGTAGTTTATAGACATCTATCACTGTCATTACTAGAGCAGACTGCTATAACTAACAAAGATGATAGTTATAGATGCCTATCATCTCTGTTAGTTATAGCAGTCTGCTCTAGTACTGACAGTTATAGCGGAGCTCCCGCGGGCGCCGAGGGCGCCCGCTTAGCGGAGCCCCATAGCTACATGTAGGAGAAAAGGAAACAACACAAAAGTGTATATGCATCGACCTGTTTCTGATGGACTTCGGTTTGTTCGTCCGTGTGTCCGTCGTCGTCGAGGCGTGGGTTGCCTGTCTCGTTTAGGTTAGGGGGAAAATGAGCACGCTCGCGCGTTCAAATTAATTGGCGATCGATTGGCGATTTTATTGAAAGGGGATTTTTTTCTTTGAGACTTTTTCTTCGTGTGAACTTCGTGTCAGTTTTCGTCATGAGGAAGACGGTTTTCCTCTTCCTAAAAAAATGAAACGTTAAATCAAGCTGACAAATCAAATTGAGAAAAAGAGTTATCATGGAGCGGAAAGAAGGTGAGACTGATGTCATGAACATGAAGAAATAAAGTTTGTCGTGGGAAAGAAACAAAGCGCCGTAGAGGAGAATTGCCAGGGAAGACATGTCGAAAAAGAAGACAAACGAAGAGCTAGCGCGCAAGAGAAAGCACAAACAACGATAAGAAACTAATTCTCAAGGTTGGTACTTGACCTTTGTAGCTAGAGTATAAAAGGGACATTTAGTAGTAATCATTTTTTATCAATCGCAAACTTTCATTCGAGTTTTTTCGAGCTTTCGCGGCTCGCTACTACGCTAGTTTGAAAAAGATGAAAGTTGCACGGGACGATCGTAGCCGCGCAAGAGAGATTTCTCTCGGGAGATTGTTATTTTTGCACGCTCAGCTTTGTGTTAAGCTTTTTTTCAGGATTGCAATCTGGGCAGAATACCGTATTTTCTAGTGATTTAGTAGAGCTGACTGCCGTTATTCAGTGGCTGTGTTATCCTTTGGCGTGGAGACTCGGGAGAAAGTTATGTAATAGTGTCACGCATAGAGCAGCCATCTTGAGCTCGCGAGCTTTCTCCAAGCGGCTCCAAAATTCAGATTTAGAAAATGCTACAATGATTCTTGAATTCTCTAATGTAAGTTAGTTAGGCAGCTAGCTACCAATTCTTAAAATTGAGACACTTTCTATATATTCCGACTTCTCAATTTGGTTCGGCTACAACGAGTTTTTCACTTGTAGACGAGAGAGACGTAAGTTTTAAATTTTACGGGGTCGATTATTATAATAGATTAACTTTTGTGTTTATTTAATTTTGTAGAAAATCCCAAGATGTATTCCTGCAGGGTATGCTTCACAGAGTATTTCTCATATGACAGGCAAGTGGAGACACCTAGGGATAATTATTGCTCTCTATCAATTTATGCAATGACATTTTTTAGTTTATTGTTTCTCTGGTCGGCAGTGTCAGGCATGAACTTACAAGTGGAAGTTTAAATTTTTCTTATTTAAAATATCAACCAAGGGGATTCAACATAGAGGATGTTTTTTCTTCGAATTGTCATTGAAGTTTTGACAGGCCCCTGAAATTGATTTTATAACACGGTATTGCCTGTTTCAGGCACTCCTATCATTATTTTTTAATAATTATTAAAAATATGATCTACTTGCCTTCCAATAGAAGACCACTTTGTGGGGGTCCCTAACATGCTCTGGATCATCTGCAATTCTCCCTCAATATTAGCCTCATTCAAGGTTGTACATTTCTTTGTTAATTATCACTTTTTGGAACGGAAATATACAGTTGACTTGAATATACTAAACAAATTACATTGAATAAACATGTACATTGTATGTTTATTAGTATGTATAAATAAATGAATAAATATTCATTCATTCATATTTTCCTGCTTCTGATTGGTTGATCACCACTGGCAAATTCTTATCAATTCCATCAATGACGTCAAAGATTGGATAAGTTGAAAGTTGTTGCAAGTGTGACATCACACCTTTGTAGGCAGGATGGCAAACTGGCTGCTCCGGATTTGTGCCAGATAGAGGTGTAAATACACCTAAAAAGATTCCTTTTACACCTAACTTTTTCAACTTAGGCATAAAATAATGACTGTGTTTTCATTTTCTACAGTGTTCGCTTAGTGTATTTACGCCTAGATTTTTGATGAATTACACCTATAATGTTCATGGTACATGGCATAAAATTACGACTTTGATTAGTATTTAGTTTCAAGCCCTGTCAGCTCCCTCAAAGAATTAAAGCTGAAAATCTATTTTGAATGAATAATAAAACAATTAAAAGCTGGAATGAATAATAAAACAATCAATGAATTCAGCTTTGTATGACATGGATAATTATTAAGATCTAGGGGATGTTATCTACATTGACCTTTCACCTCAATGGATAATAATAATACCACCATTGATCTGAATAATTATCAATATCATACTCACAGAATTCATTAATTGCTAAACTGCATGGTCACATCCGATCACCTTTTAAACAGATTTAGAAAAAAAAGTTATCGTGTATGAATTAGTTCTAATTTTTTATATTTTGTATTGAACTAAAAAATATTTACCCTACAACAATTGAATGAGACTAACATGGAGTGAGAATTTAATTTAATTTAATTTGTTCCCAAAATGGAACCAGATGCAATCCAGAGCATGTTAGGGACAAAGTGTATTTTATTGGTAGGTTAAGTAGATCATATTTTTCATTATATTGAAAAATGAATTATGATAGGAGGGCTGATACAAGATAATTGCACATGATACAGGCATATAAATACTGCTTTTTGGGAGGGGGGCATAGCTGTCAACTCACCTGCATTAGGCAAGTGTCACTACATTTTGAAACCCGCATGATGATTGAAATTTTTTTATACATTTACTGTATTTCACCATTGTCGCTCTCTGCATTTTTCATACATTTAAGTTGTATTTTCCTGCCATGTGAGGGGGATAATCGCAAGATTTTTGATGAAGTTGGGTTGACGGGTATGGGGGAGTCCAACTGTTGACATGTTATTATATTTCCTTCTTATACTTTGTTACCAAAATGTGTTTCCCAAAAATATCCATACCCCCCTACGGAAGGATTGGAAATTCCAGAGGGGTGGGGGGGTCAATTTACCTAATCTTTCCATACAAACACCATATTTTTTCTTCGGTAATCCCAGGGGAGGGGGGGGGGGGGGGGGGGGGGGGTCATTTCTCAACACCCTTCCGTGGGGGAGGGGGGGGGGGGGGGGGGGGTGGGGGTTATGGATATTTTTGGGAAACACACAATGTATGTTATTTCTTACTATACAATTATAACATTCCTTAACTAATGTCTGATGTGGCAAAAAATTAAAATAAAATAGACAAAATTAGCCAATAAGATGATAAAACATAAATATTTTATCTTCTACCCTGATTTGATGAACTAATTATTATTGTGGCTCTTACAAAAACAATGGTACTCCAGTATGTTCAGCTACTATAATTTATAAGTATCCATAGAGCCATGCATGGTTTACTAAGACTGGTAAATAAAGGGATCTGTCTTCAAGGCTCATGGCTATTATCATTCAATTTCAGAGACACAACATCCGCCAGAGGTGGCTTTAGGACACACCATACAATGACACAAGTAAAACATAATTAGTCGAGCAGTTTTCACATGAATGTGGTGGGTAATTTTAGATTACTTGGTAATTGCGATTAGTTTGGGTTGTGATTGTTCAAGAGAATGATCTTTGACCCTTCTGCCAATTAGATCGCATAGAGAAAATAATAACACAACTACTTGTGATTACTTCACTCACTAAGGCAAGTTTGTTGTCAAATTTCTATTGCATTTGATTCACAACAGTCATATAAAAATCGGTATATAGATTTAGAGAAATTGAATACTTATGTAAAATGTGGGTATCATTCGAGTTATGGCATTGCCAGGTTTCTGTTTTGCATGCGACACAACACTTGTTATGGCATGAGAAGTTTCTGTTTTGCATGTGAAACCTTTCTCAAGGACGTGTGTCTGATGTCTGATTTGCATCAAGGTCTAAGGTAGAAATTTCTGGGGGGGGGGGGGGGGCAAGCCTAGTCATCCTTATTTGGCGGGGGGGTTAGCAGTTTTATCCCACATGTTTGACATTGAAAATGTTACTTCCCCCCCACCATTAGCTTGGTTCTAGAATGGTTTTGAATGCATTTCTATGTAAAGGTTTTATCATCACTAATTGTGAGAAGCCACACTGAAAAACTATCAGTCGCTATCAGTGACAAAAAAAAACACGGCAACCTCAGGAGCCCCAAAACATACATACTGTATATTAGGGAGTGCCCCACCCCAAGCCTATTTTTCATACCTGGAAATGAATTTTATTGGCTGTTCAATTTTAGTCAAGCATTCCAGCTATAAATTACATATACCTTTTTATTGTAATCTAATTAATTAAGTATTGTAGAATCATAGATTTTCAGAAAGATCCATACTCATTCTCCATAATGTGTTTTATACAATACACTAACAGATATATTGGAGATATTGGAAGATGACACCGTAAAACTCAGTCAAATAACGTTTTTTCTTTATTGCCATTTGTGCTTTGCTATATAATATCATTCCATTGGAAGGAGTTAGTACCTTTAATGGAAACCTTTTTCCATGCACATGGAAAATACGTAACTGAGGAGAGCTCCGCTTTTAGCCAGTGGCAAATCTATATATTAGATGTCTAGCATCTCTGTTAGTTATTGACATCTATAACTGTCAGTACTAGAGCAGACTGCTATAGCTAAAAGAGATCCTAGGCATCTATAACTGTCAGTACTAGAGCAGACTGCTATAACCACAGAATATGCTAGACTTATAACTGTCAGTAAAACAGCAGACTGCTATAACTAACGGAGATGATAGACATCTATTACTGTCAGTACTAGAAATCGTCTCTGGTAGTTATAGCAGTCTGCTGTAGTATCGCGATTCACCCTGCCCTCTGTGCTATGTGAGCCGTCAATATTTTGTGGTATTGACGGCTCGAAATTCTCGTTTGCTGATTGGCTATCGCGCGCTTTTGACAGTTCAATTGTCCATTCAGCCAGCAATCAGAAAGAGTCGCGATTCTTCAGTCTGTCAGAATTCAAGGCAACAGAAGTTTTTGCTGGAATTCAGTTGATCAAACTTTATTTTCGCTTAAGTCGTGTTCAAAACTAGAGCAACGTACAACTTGAGCAAAGAGGCTTCAATTTGATTTGTAGGTAAGCATTATTAAGATGTTGACATATTTAATAAGACCAAATTGCCGCGATGCATTTGCAAATGTTCACAATCGATTACAAATTTGTTGCACAAACGGCTCGCACAGTTCCAGTTCAAAAGTTCGTAAATATGTCTCTCACAAAGAAATTTGGGGAAATTTAATCTTAGCAGAAATGCAAAGCGACTCAGGAGTTCATAAACGAAGTCTGTTAATTATCTTGTAAAAGTGATGCTTATTTGACAGTTGTGAGGGGAAGCGTGAAACAAGTTGGAAGCAGTGTCCTTGGCGTCTTTGCTGATTACTTCTCACTTGATCTCCTGCAAGTTTCCTGAGATTCTCGGGTTCCAAAGTGCAGATTGCGGTTGAGGATCCTGCCAACCTTTCAAAATCGCCTTTTGCGTGGATCGTATTGTGGCTATACGACTGAATGATTGGGATTCGCATGGCCAGTAAGCTCGCTGATCGCCAGTGGATCGAAGTGACCACGCAGGCTTTGGATTGCAGTTTTGCGGCCGAGCTATTGTGTAGTGACCCTCATCCTGAATTCCTGCTGTTCCGTCATTTCTTCATGATGTTTGCGAGACCATCCCTTTTAAAGCAAGTTCTATACCAGATTCGCCGGTGGATTGTCAATTGGCTGTAGAATATAAATCATCGATGCCCGATGGTCTGTGCTTGAGGTAAGTGCTCATAGCTAGGTAAGGTCTTTCTCACTTTCATCCGTCTTGAATATCTTGTTGTTGTATTTCCTCCTGGAATTCCGATTTTCCTTGTCGCCAGGTCTATCTTGGTCGATCTCTCTGTGTATTCAAAATGACTTCCCGCGATCCTGAAAGTCTTGAACTTTGCAATCGAGTTGCTCTTTTCTTGCTCGCATTCCCAGCATTCGTATGTTATTCCACTACGAGATGGAGAAGTTGTCTTGGCGTTTTCAGTCCTATTGATCCATTTTCCCACAGCTTTTCGACTTGACTTCATCCAATGGATCTGCTCGATTGGGGAGGTGCCTTTTCCGTCTGCTTTTAGTTGTTTTTCTTCGCGGCGATCTTTTTCTTGAGATCCTCGTCGTCCCCGATATTGAAATTTTCCCCATCTTTT